>JAGDQO010000798.1:0-737006 GCA_018342035.1 Solanum appendiculatum
AATAGACAATAGATTTATTTCTATGGTGGCCTAGCATGAAATACTAAAACAAGAATGTAAAAGTAATGTATATGATAACCAATAATCAATTCAAAGCAATCCGATGTTCAACAATAACCCGTAGCTACAGCCCCAGAACAAGGGCGTTTAGCCACACATAATATTCATAAACTCAAAAATAATAAGTTTCATAAAATTCAAACCTAAAGAAGAAATAGAGAATTGAACCCAAAGATGAATTGTAATCCCTTGCTCTTGATCACCAAAAAGTAGCTTCGGCCAAATAATTATTTTTATGGACTATTTATAGATGTAGAAAACCCTGAATAAAATAATTGAGTCCAAAACAAGGTAGGAATCCAAAACCAAAAGGAATTGGATTCCTACGTGACATTGCCGCCACAACCTTTCCACATATATAAATATTAATATAATATTCAATTTAATCCATTAAGCTGCCTGCTTGATTTTCCTTCTTCAATTTTTCATAATTAATTCATTTTAGCTCCAAACTTCTTTAACTTTGTACCAATTTAATCCTACAAATAAAATACACTATTTAGCACAATCCATAAAATCCATGCTAAAAAAGTACAAATATAAATAATAAATATGAGGCAATTAATGATAAGAAAATATATTTTTTTGCCTCAGATCAACACCTCACACTTAAACTTTTGCTCGTCCTCGAGCAAACATTAAAGCTCATCTCAAAAATCATACTAGGAAGCCATCACTTTGGTTGATACAAACAATTAGGCCATATTGAAGTTTGAAAACATCAAATACAATTCCCGCTCATTATGCAAGACATCCAAATAAACAACAAACCTCTAACCTCCTAACCTCAAGGAAAGACTCTGAACTCATCAAATTTAAGCTTGCTCACCTACTCTTATCAAAGAAAGTTATTAACATCACCTATCTATCATGAAACAAGTGCCCTCACAAGAAGAAATAGTCCACACACCCAATTCAAAAGATTGAATATAAATTAAGAACTTAGCGTCAAAGATCAAATCTCACACTCACAAAGAAAATTCACATGTATGCTCAAAGAACCATATGCTTGCCCATTATGTACATCTCCCCTAATTAAGCATGCTTGAATAGAATCAAATAGGACTTTAACGGGTTGTAATGTAGGCTAGGGGATGGGTATGAAAACTATATAATAGTGACTCACACTTCCCTAAGCACTGTGTATTTTTAGACTTCCTTACCCATTATTTTCTTCTCTTTATTTTCAGCCCTCTCTTCAACAATTATTTCACAAGTAATTCTCATCATCTCAAGAATGCTTCAATCATTTTTTTTTCTTTCACAATAATAATTTTTTTTATTTTTCATGTCACATTCTTTCGAAGAGGGCTTTTTTCACCACTTTGTAGCCATCATTGATTTCTTTTTCATTCAACCACCCCTTTTCTTTTTCCAGATATAACAATTATAATCAGTCTATGCTACAGTGCTCAAGAAAGCAAGGTGCAAAAACTAGGGATTCAACAAAATAGTTAAGGGTAAAATATGGCTACCAACAAAAGGCTATAGGCTCAAAAGGGCGAACTAGTGATATAATATCTGAAAAGGCTAAAATTTACAAGGCAAATCAAAGAAAGCCTATTATCATCTCCTAAACTGAGCAACACTTTTTATTTCGCTTCGATTACATGCAGGGCAAGTTCTAGACTAAGATGCAAAACATGGAATAAACAAATTCTCATCACACATGGCACAAGTGTCAATCAAGATGAATCAGTTCTACTTCTAAGAAAGACAGGATCATAACAAACTATAAAATAAAATAAGCTATAGACAAAGTCATAACCATGAGCCTAAGTGTCAAAGAGTCTGCAATTTCATTAGCAATCAAGCATTCACAAGAACGTACTACTTAAAATTAGGCCTAAATAGCAAGTATCACACAACTCAAAAGGGTCTTTTCTTTTCTCTAAAAATTAAAAAATAAATAAAAATTTACTCCCTATCGGTTCAAAGGGACTATCCTCAGGAAAAGTATCGAAAACAAAAGCCGAGGAACCCACCTAAAAATGCAAAAAGACTCGATAAAGCAGTAAAAACTAGGAATTCATTCCTCCACCCCACACTTAAAAAGATGTTATGTCCCCAAAGCATCAAATAAAATTTAAAACAAGGGTTAGAAAAACTCCCTGAGGCCTCTAGGCCTAGCTAGTAGCATGTTCTCTTCATTTTCATCAAGGATGCTCAAACATGCTCCTTAGCTCCAAATTTTTGGATACTCAGACTTCCCCTAATCTGCAAAAATAAGACCAAAAGAAAAGAAGAAAAAAAAATGACACTATAAAAAAAATAAGAAGCTACACTACCAATTGGGTTGCCTCCCAATAAGCGCCTAATTTAACGTCACGGCACGACACAACTTGGATCATTCATCATTTAGCTCAAGAGCTTCACGATCTCGATCCGTATCCTCTCCAAAATAATGTTTGACCCTTTGCCCATTCACCAAGAACGAAGGGCTAGTTTTTTCTCTAAGCTCTACCGCGCCATGTTGAGTCATCCTCACCACTTCAAAGGGTCCACTCCATTTAGATCTTAGTTTTCCGGGGAACAACCGAAGTTTAGAGTTAAAAAGTAATACCTTTTGCCCCGGAGCAAAAGTGCGAGGGATTATGTGCTTATCATGCCATCTCTTGGTCTTCTCTTTGTAAATTTTTGCATTCTCATAAGCATGGAGCCTAAACTCTTCAAGTTCATGCAATTGACCAATTCTCTTTCTACCGGCTAGCTCAGGATCAAGATTCAAGTTTTTTATAGCCCAATATGCTTGGTGCTCTAGCTCCGCCGAAAGATGACATGCTTTACCGAACACCAAGTGATAGGGAGAAGTCCCTATAGGTGTTTTGTATGCAGTCCGATATGCCCATAATGCATCATCAAGCTTCTCAGACCAATCTTTGTGCTGTGCATTCACTGTTTTCTGCAGTATTTGCTTGACCTCATGATTCGAAACTTCCACTTGACCACTAGTTTGAGGGTGATAAGCTGTAGCTACTTTATGCCGTATACCATACTTAGCCAGAAGATTCTTCACAAGATGGTTAATGAAGTGCTTACCTCCATCACTTATGATTGCCCTTGGAGTACCAAAACGAGTGAAAATATGCTTCTTGATGAATTTAATCACCACTCTTGAGTCATTCGTGGGAAGAGCGACAGCCTCAACCCATTTAGACACATAATCTACAGCTACAAGAATATATTGGTTTCCACTAGATGGTGGGAAGGGACCCATGAATTCAATACCCCACACATCAAAGATTTCCACCTCAAGAATATTATTTAAGGGCATTTCATGTCTTCTTGATATCATTCCCAACCTTTGGCAATTATCGCACCCCTTCACATAAGCCATAGAATCTTTAAAAAGAGAGGGCCAAAAGAAGCCAGATTGCAATACCTTGTGAGCCGTGCGTTCTCCTCCATGGTGTCCTCCATATGGACTTGCATGACAACTCTGGAGCACTTGCTTGACCTCATTCTCCGGAATGCATCGCCTCACCACTTCGTCCACTCCTTGTTTGAACAAGAATGGCTCGTCCCATATATAGAATTTAGCATCATGCATCAGCTTCTTTCTTTGTTGGGTTGTTGCGCCAGGTGGAAACACTCCACTCACCAAGAAATTCACAATATCCGCATACCAAGGTACTTGGGAGATATCCAAAGCCATCAACTGCTCATCCGGAAACTCTTCGCGTATTTGTTCCCCTTCATGCACATGAGAGAAATCTTCTAACCTTGACAGATGATCAGCGATCTGATTTTCAATACCCTTCCGATCTTTGATCTCAAGATCGAACTCTTGGAGAAGAAATATCCACCGAATTAGTCTTGGCTTAGCATCCTTCTTATTGAATAGGTACCTAATAGCTGCATGGTCAGTATAAAGAATAACTTTGGTACCTACCAAATATGATCTGAACTTGTCGAAGGAGAACACTAAAGCAAGTATCTCCTTCTCAGTCACTGTGTAATTAGCTTGAGCAGTATCAAGGGTCTTGCTCGCATAATATATTGAATGGAACACTTTGCCTTGTCTTTGTCCCAATACTGCACCCACTGCTACATCGCTTGCATCACAAATGAGTTCAAATGGCAACCCCCAGTTAGGAGCAACCAAGATAGGAGCTTCAATTAAATTCCGCTTCAGCATCTCAAAAGCTTCTAAGCACATCGCATCGAAATCAAATTTCACCTCCTTTTCCAAAAGACTGCACATAGGTCTAGCAATCTTGGAAAAGTCCTTGATGAATCTCCGGTAAAAACCTGCATGTCCTAAGAAACTTCTTACCCCTTTGACAGAAATAGGAGGGGGTAATTTTTCAATAACTTCCACCTTTGCTTTATCTACCTCGAGTCCCTGTTTAGACACTTTATGACCCAAAACTATACCTTCTCGGACCAAGAAGTGACACTTTTCCCAATTAAGTACAAGGTTAGTATCTTCACAGCGCGCAAGTACTTTATCAAGGTTTCGAAGACATACCTCAAAAGAATTCCCAAAAACGGAGAAGTCATCCATGAATACTTCCACAAAGTCCTCTACCATATCATGGAAAATGGCCATCATGCACCTCTGGAATGTGGCAGGAGCATTGCAAAGCTCAAATGGCATGCGTTTGAACGCATACGTGCCATAGGGACATGTGAATGTAGTCTTCTCTTGATCCTTAGGTGCGATCAAAATCTGATTATATCCAGAATACCCATCCAAGAAGCAATAATACTCCTGTCCTGCTAAACGGTCAAGCATTTGATCAATAAAAGGGACAGGGTAGTGGTCCTTTCTTGTGGCATCATTTAATTTCCGGTAATCCATGCAAATTCTCCATCCGGTGACAGTTCTTGTTGGGATCAACTCATTCTTGTCATTCTTCACTACTGTCATACCTCCTTTCTTAGGTACACATTGCACAGGACTTACCCATTTGCTGTCAGAGATAGGATACACAATTCCTGCATCTAACCACTTGATCACTTCTTTCTTCACGACCTCCTTCATCAAAGGATTCAGCCGGCGTTGGTGTTGCGCACTCGGTTTATGGTCGTCCTCCATGTAAATTCGGTGCATGCATAAGGCCGGACTAATTCTATGAATATCCGACATTTGCCAGCCTATTGCTTTCTTCCTTTTCTTCAGTATCTCCAAAGCCGCATCAACCTGTGCTGCAGACAAATGCGCAGAAAGTATAACAGGTAAAGTTTCATTGGAGCCAAGATATGCATACCTCAAGTGTGACGGAAGCGACTTTAAATCCAGCTTTGGTGCTTCTTCTATTGAGGGTTTGGGAGGAAGACCCAACACTCGATCTAATGGTTCGACTATACCTTTTTGTGAACCAACTAGTGCTACATTAAGACAAGTGGCCAGTTCTTGCGCTTCTGCATCTCCATCTATGTCATGCCCCACCAAAACTCTTTCCAAGGGATCCTTGGGAGTTATGCAATGCAATTCTACAGCAAGGTCTACTACTGTAATGGCAGACAACTCTTCATAGATAGATGGCAACTTCAAGGCGCGATAGACATCAAACACCTCCACCTTATCATGAGCTCTCATAGTCAACTGCCCAGCCGCTACATCAATCAATGCTCGCCCTATAGCTAAGAATGGTCGTCCCAAAATAAATGGAACTTTCGGATCGGGCTCAAAATTTAGGACAACAAAGTCCACAGGAAAGATCAGTGACCCAACTTGCACCAAGACATCTTCTACTACTCCTTCCGGCCTTGCCACCGACCTATCGGCCAATTGGAGAATGATTGTGGTTGGTTTTGGACTACCCAACCCAAGTTTATTGTATAAAGATGCCGGCATGAGGTTTATACTAGCACCCAAATCACACAAACCGCGGGTATGAACACTTTGGCCAATGGTGATTTGGACTGTGAAACTGTCCGGATCTTTCAACTTTTTGGGTAGTCTATTCTGAATTCTCGAACTGCATTCCTCCGTGAGTGCCACTGTTTCATACTCAGTCAATCTCTTCTTATTCACCATTATATCCTTCACATACTTGGCGTACTTAGGAATTCCCTGCAAAATATCAACTAAAGGGAGATTTATGTGAACTTGTTTAAGGAGAGACAGAAACTTACCGAAGCATTCGTCCTCGTTCTGCTCTTTGAACTTTTGAGGAAACGGAGGGGGTGGTTTTATTTGAGGAACAATCCTCTCAACATTCGCTTCTTGAACCACTTCTTCGGGTTTCTTTTCTTCTCTCACCGCCTCAGAACTTCTCTTCTTTGGAGCTAGTTCCTCCAGTTGTAATCCACTCCTTGTACTCACCGCATTCAGTTGCCTTGGGTTAGGATCCGTGTCACCCAGAAGACCTCCAGGAGGACGCATATTGACTGCATTAGCCAATTGTGCAAACTGTCTTCCCAGATTTTTCTGTGCTAATTGGGTGCTTCTCAACTCTTCTCCCAACTTGTTGTTTTCTGTACTTAGTTTTTTGAACAGCTCCTCATTAGTCATGCCCCCTTGCTTCGCACCTTGATTACTTGGCTGTTGAAATTGTTGTCCATTACCTTGTGATCTGTATTGGTTCTGCCCTTGAGCCTGATTTTGGTGTTGATTCTGATTTCCACCCCATGAGAAGTTGGGGTGGTTCCTCCAACTTGAGTTATACGTGTTACCATAATTCTGCGTACCTCCACCTCTTTGGGCATTCCCTAGATAGTTCACAGAGTCTGGGTTTTCACCGCAAAAATCAGACACATGGTCTCCACTTCCGCAAACTTCACACCATCCTTGCGGTTGGTGTACAACATTTACATGTGCTTGTTGCTGCCCGACTGATAACTTCTTGAGCTGAGTGGTGAAGTTAGTTGCTAGCGCATCCAATTTTGCATTCAGTGCAGTTAATTGATCCACTTCCAAAACACCTGCAGCCTTTGATGTTGTGCTCCTTTGCGTATCACCATTCCAATCTGGGTTGCTTTCAGACATTTTGTCCAAGAGCTCCACTAACTCATCATAGGTCTTCTCAAGAGCTTGCCCACCTGCTGCAGTATTCAATAGTACCCTAGAATTATATTCAAGGCATTCAATAAAGGTATGAGCTAACACCTCATTTGCCTGATAGTGATGTGGACACGCAAGCAACAATTGTTTAAATCTATCCCAGGCTTGGTACATGTTCTCTCCGCTTCTCTGCTTTAAACTCAATATTTCACCTCTCAGTTTTGCGGTTCTGCCCGAGGGGAAGAATCGATTAAGGAACTTCTTTGCTAATTGATCCCATGTGGTGATAGAGTTGGGAGGCTCAGAGTCTAACCATCGCCTCGCTTCTCCCAAAAGTGAAAATGGGAACAAGGTCAATCGCACATAATCAGTTGATACCCCATGTGGAATATAAGTGCTGGTTATCTCTAGAAAACCTCTGAGGTGCACTTGGGGATCTTCATGGGGTAGGCCAGTGAATTGCCCATTAGTATGGAGGAGATGCACCATGGATTGTTTCAACTCAAATCTTCCACCCGGAGGTGGTTTTCGTATGCTCGAGGTCATACTAGTGGTGAGTGGGACTGCCACATCACGAACTGGCCTCGGAGCTATCCCTGTAGGTATCTCCATGTGTTCTCTTTCCACGTGTTCTCCACGATCGTCAACCTGGTTCTCCTCCCGGTTTTCTGGGAGATCTAATCCTAATTCTCGTTGTCTTCTAAGATTCGCCATCTTTCTTCATTGTCTAAGGGCTCGTTCAGGTTCGTCGTCTGGTTCAACAAGATCACCTTTGCGAGCCAGACTTCAGATCCTAATTGCCTGCAATACAGAATGGCTAAGATCAAGTTGTTAGCACTTCGAATAATCACTAGTAGACTCAAAATAATTAAATATAAATTAACTTCTAAGTCCCCGGCAGCGGCGCTAAAACTTGTTGCTCCCAAATGCACACGCAAGTGTACGTGGTCGCAGAAGTAATAAATGGCTCTTTAAGAACCGGGTTGTCGTACCTAAGGGACTTATGATCAATGTATATCAATTCAATTAAATCTATAATTTAAAGACTGTATTAACGTATGGTTTTGATTACTACTATTACTAAGAACAATTTAAATAATAAACTAGCTGACAAGGATAACTATAATTTTGGTGTTTGAATCAATTAAGGGACAATTCTAGGGCTGCAGCATGCTTTGGGTTTCATGTATCACATCTCATGCAAATAATCAATTTTAGTTATCACATTACTGATTTACAGGGTTAATATTATGATCATGATCTCTCGACCTCTAATCGCCTACTCCAACTAGCTGTCTAACTACATCGTTGAGCGGGGATAGGCAGTCCTAATTGGCGAGCATTTATATTTCATCCTGTTTCGTAACCAAGCTAGGTGTTCGTCCGGGCGTCACTCCTAAACACGAATCTAATCAAAGTTAGAACAAGCTCTTTACATTCTCTGGTCTATCTACCTCTTCATCTCTCGAGTCCAAGAATAGACAATAGATTTATTTCTATGGTGGCCTAGCATGAAATACTAAAACAAGAATGTAAAAGTAATGTATATGATAACCAATAATCAATTCAAAGAAATTCGATGTTCAACAATAACCCGTAGCTACAACCCCAGAACAAGGGCGCTTAGCCACACATAATATTCATAAACTCAAAAATAATAAGTTTCATAAAATTCAAACCTAAAGAAGAAATAGAGAATTGAACCCAAAGATGAATTGTAATCCCTTGCTCTTGATCACCAAAAAGTAGCTTCGGCCAAATAATTATTTCTATGGACTATTTATAGATGTAGAAAACCCTGAATAAAATAATTGAGTCCAAAACAAGTTAGGAATCCAAAACCAAAAGGAATTGGATTCCTACGTGACATTGCCACCACAACCTTTCCATATATATAAATATTAATATAATATTCAATTTAATCCATTAAGCTGCCTACTTGATTTTCCTTCTTCAATCTTTCATAATTAATTCATTTTAGCTCCACACTTCTTCAACTTTGTACCAATTTAATCCTACAAATAAAATACACTATTTAGCACAATCCATAAAATCCATGCTAAAAAAGGACAAATATAAATAATAAATATGAGGCAATTAATGATAAGAAAATATATTTTTTTGCCTCAGATCAGGATCTAACAACACATCCGGAAGAATATCAAACTTCATAGCCACATATGGTATCACAAAAGACAAGGTAGCACCGGGGTCAAGTAAAGCATAAACGTTAAGATGAAAGACATTCAACGTACTGGCAACCACATCGGGAGAACCATCTTTCTCATGACAAGTCTGAGGTGAATAGAATTTGTTTTGCTTTGGAGCACTTGAACCCTAACCACTAGGCGAAGCTGGCTTACCTTCTCTTCCCTTAGCCGTAGGTGATGGACAACCCTTTATTTTATGACCACTCTTAACACAACCAATGCAACCATCTATGCCGGCTAAGCACTGATCTTCATGCTTCCTTCCACACCTAGCACAAGTAGACAATGAAGATCCACCTCCATTCCCTCCTTGAGGCTTAGGGTTAGACACCCTATCTTTGATGAACTAAGGAGAAGCATTGGAGAAACCTTGACCAGAAACCCTTTGTCGGAACTTAGAACGAACATGTCCATCGGACTTTGAATGTGAGAATTTACCATCACTGGTTCTTGCCTACTTTGACTCCCTATATCTTCCCCTAAGTTTCTCCTCTTTCACTTGTTAAGAATGAACCATAAGAAGAGAAATGTCCATATCATTGATAAGCATGGCGGTACGACATTCCTTAACCACCATTTCAGAGACACCTGAAACAAACGTACTCATCCTTGCCCTAGGATCGGCAATCATAGTAGCAGCATATCTAGACAATTGTGTGAACTTCAAAGAATACTCCTTTCACTCATGTTTTATTGACGAAGATTTATGAATTCAATTACCTTTGCCTTCCTCATCTCAAGGGGAAAGAACCTATCAAGGAAAGCAACCTTAAACTTTTCCCAATCAAGAGGACCCACATCAGCCGTCCTCTCACTCTTCCATTGTTCAAAACACACTTGAGCAACACCGTTAAGTTGACAAGCGGCCAACTCCACCTTTTCCACCGGCATCATACCCATGATCATTAGCACCTTATACACCTCATCAATGAACTCTTGAGGATCTTCTTCAACCTTAGTAATGGCTTGAGCCAACACTTGAAAAGTAGCCCTAAACTCCACATTGGTTACTTGCTCGGCTAAAGGGCCGACCGTAACTTGAGGAGCTTGAGGACGAGCTTGAGGAGCTTCTCATTCCACATTCTCATTCGCATTCCTCCTAACGTATGCTCTTTGAGGGGCCATATCATGAAAACATCGGATGAGGATTAGGAGAAAGACATATAGAGTTACACTCTATCGCATGACTTTTGAATAATGAAAGAAGTGGAATTTCCTAAACATCTTATAGCCTCTCATTCATATATGTGGCGCGCTTCACACTCATGAACAAGACTCTACTCGACTCGGCTTATGAGACATCCTGGGACCTTTCTAAACATGGCTTTGATACAAAGTTTGTCACCACCCAAAGTATACCCTAGACATGACATGACATATAAGACCTCGAAAGACCCTACACAAGCCACTTAGCATACAACATACAAGATAATAGAAAATCAAGAAATTTTAAAAGACAATTTCAAATCATCAGAGTTTATCAAATGTAGCAGAAATCTAACATAGTCTCAAAGCCATCTAATACATCAAGACTGATTGGGACGCAACCCGTACATCGCATACAATACCAAAAAGAAGTAAAGACAATAAGCAATAAAGTTCGGTGCTCAGAACATGAGGACTCACCAATCTTCAATATCTACTAAGGCAATATAGCCATGGGATTGCAAAATTGGAGCGTCGAACCCTATATTTTAAAAAGAATGTAGGCAAGAGTATGCGTTAATACAAAAATGTACCAAGTATGATAGCAATGCATAAAAGATATGAAATCCTGTTAAAAAGGACTTTTCATGACATGCAATGACCAAGCTAAATTATGAGATAAAAGGATTGACAACATAAGTCATAAAACATAGTCAATGCAAGCTAATATCTTTAAAAAATTGTGAGATACTTTTAGAAGTAACCTTAGTTCATTCTTGTGGGAGATTTACCATTAACCGACGTATAGACATAAGGACCATAAATTTGAGTAAAAGCTAAGGTGGATCCACTAGCTAATGTCTATCAAAGACAATCATCCTATGGTGGCACATAGTTTATGGGACACAGGTAATCACCACTTGTCCATCCGGTGCTAAGCATAAATTCCCACGAAATTAGTCATTAATCATATTCATCTTATTATCCATGGAAAGGTACAACTAGAGTTACCAATCCAAGTTAAATTTCAATAGAATTGACGTTTCATCTTCCATGGACTAATCCACGCTTACATAATTTTGAAAAGTTCCTTTATCTTGATTCAAAGTTTAGTTGAGAAATCCTTTCACAACAACAACAATCACATTGATTCTTCACTCTCAAAGCATCCTTAAAGCATTTACATCATTTTCATAAAGAACATGCATATCTTCATAAATTCATCTTTCATGATTCAAAAGCTTCATCATATGATCAATTCTAGAAAAATGTGGGTTTCACATGGGTTAATGGGGATTCAACTTAGAAACATGCAATTTCTTTAATTCATGCATAAAAAGACATAAAAGAATCAATTGGATCAACATTGAAAGGAACCCATGTCAATTGAATAAAACCCTAACTCAATTGGGAATCTAACTTTTTAAAATTAGAGAATTTAGGAACCCTATGGACGTAAGTTAGGAACCCTATGGACGTAAGTACTCCATTGGTGAATACTATCATACCTTGATGTCAAAAACATGAAATCAATAGTGAAATTAGAGGCTTGATTTGTAACCCTAGCCTTCTTCTTCAAACTTTAGAGAGAGAAATATTTGGGAGGATGAACTTGATCAATCTTTTGGAATTTGAGAGAATGAATTGAATTGGGTGATTTTTTTTTTGGGGGGGGGGGGTTAAAAATCATTATATAGGGCTTAGGGTAGAAGGTAAAACGACATCGTATTGAGTAAAACAATTTGGGAAAAACTAGAATAACCCTGACTTAAAAACTGCCGAAATGACTTTAAGGAGGCCTAAACGGCTCGTCTACACCACCACGGCCTGTCTAACGGGCCATGAAGAAATTCTGCCTTATAGGGCTTACTATTGTGGGCATAACTCTTTACTCTGGGTTTGAAATTAGGAAAACTCGACGGCGTTGGAAAGAAGACTCAAAGATCTTTAATTTGATAGGTAATGCGCCACCTAATTCATTTTGTGCTAAAAGATATGATTATTTGAAGTTGACCCTAAACTCTATGTCTGATAAATCCCCTTCACGGACGACTTCACGGTCCGTGTGAGGCATCACAGGCTGTTTAGATGTCTGTGGCCCTTTTTCCAGTGACCTTGGGTTACACCCTACAAATTAGATGACTTGTACGACCCACTTGATGGGTCCTCAAGTCCACCACGAGCCATCCGGGTCACCGTCAAGTGATCCCTGCCTGAGACTGGTTCTGGAAACTTTTCACAAGTGCCTTAATGGATGATGGTCCCGTACACCGCCATTCTAGGGCTCCGTGGAGGGTTTCAAACAACTTGTCCTAGTACTTGTCCACAAATGATGATCATGTTGGAGAATTACTCATCTGTATATCAGACTAAAATTGTAAGGTGGGTTCCACCTCCTAATGGTTGGTTGAAGTGTCATACTGATGGGGCATCTATAGGTAATGCTGGTCCTAGTGTTGCTACTTTCTGTTTGAGAGATCATGAATGTTCTCTTGTGGGTGCTAAAGGATTAAGGATTTATGATTCTACTAATTTGGTGGCTGAGGCTAGCACTATAAGTGAAGGGCTTCAATAATGCCTAGAAAAATAGTTCACCAATATTATCATTGAATCAGATTCATTATCTATGGTTAACATCATTAATGGAGTCTGGAAGATCACTTGGAGTGTGACTATGGAGTTCAACTCCATTCACAGAATCTGCAGTCTTATTACAGTGAGAGTACAACACTCCTTAAGGGAGGGAAACACTCTTGCTGATTTTTTTGCTAACTTGGTTTTTAGTTTTGCAGGTACATATGAATTTATTACGTAACAAGAAGTTCCTAGTGAAGGAAGAAGAATAATCACACTATATAAAAGTAGCACACCAATCTTAATATTTCAAAATACAAGCGCAACAAAGAGAACCAAGATTGTACAAGAAAAAAATAATCACAAATTCAGACTCTAGGATGCAAAAGACGATTTTGGTGATTCTATTTGAGTTTCTTTTTAAACCTGAAGCAATTTCATCTAGTTGACAGTACTTGCACCTGGTGAGAGCATAGAGGTGTTCAAAAGGTACTAAATCAGGGCCTAAAGAGATCAAATAAATTTTCACCAAACAAACATTGGTTCAAAGGTTAATTCAGTCTCAACTTTCTTTAGCTCAAAATAGTTTCTGAAGTAATAAACAATTGAAATATCTAGTCTTTTTTGGTGGTATTAATTCTGTATGGAATTAAATCCATTAAAGATTAGGTAATGAAATTGCAAGTTACTTCGAGTGTGTCAGATAAATATTTGATTCCAAAGCAGGTGATACAAATACTTAGTTTGAACAGTTAGAATGGTCCTTCTTGACCTCAATCATCATAAAATGAGAAGTATCAATGGATTACATAGTTCTAAGTATTAGTCAAAAGGGAGATGGCAGTAACTTGATTGAAGCTAAATTTATTGATTTAGCTACCAGTGACATTTCTCGAATGGTTTTGATCGATTGAGAAGATTGATGGAGGGCCTAGAAATACAAATTTTGAAATAGTTTCGATCATATATCTACTCCTTAAATGGTGGCATCAATCTTCTTGAGAGATTAAATGTATTGAAGGATAGATTTAAAAATGATACTAATGATTGGAGAGTTGTAATACCCCTGATTCTAAAGGGTGGAAATTTTTTGATTTTTCTAGATTCTGGTGCCAGTGACGGAGGCCACCTACAAACC
Source organism: Solanum appendiculatum (assembly GCA_018342035.1). Classification (NCBI taxonomy): domain Eukaryota; kingdom Viridiplantae; phylum Streptophyta; class Magnoliopsida; order Solanales; family Solanaceae; genus Solanum; species Solanum appendiculatum. The sequence continues at coordinate 14,081 of JAGDQO010000798.1, forward strand.
GTAGATAGAATGACAGACCGTAGGTAAGAACCGTAGTTGGTCCACTGAAATTCTGTAAGATGTGAAGTTCCAGAACCTTCGGCCCGTCGATCTTTCAAGGAGTCGTAGAAGTGTCTTGTAGGTCTCCTTCAGAGTTGGTCAAATTCTTAAGCAATAAGTTCTGACCTATGGTTGCTGTGTACAGTCCGTCGATTGACCTATGAGCCGTGCATTGGACCCGTCCTTGCAGGGTCTAAATTGACAGTCTCTGAATCCACCTACGGAAGGACAGGACGGGTGATAAGTCTGAACATGCTTCTGATTATGAATGACCTATGATTCTTAAGCTATGAATTTCATGATGAGATTATGAATGACCTAATGATGGTTTTATGAAAGTAAGCATGTTCAGTCAAAAACTATGATTTTACTCTATTATGTGGGTTCCTTCAATTATGGTCAAATTGCCTTGTGTTTGGCTTTCTAAGAATGAGTTTGCATGCTTTGAGATAAATTCTTATGAACCCATGTAAGTTCCATGAATTGTAAGTTATGAGCATGATTAACTATGTAAAGGTGAAGTTTATGAAATTATGCATGTCTCATATAAAGTTAATGATGAATTAAGGGTGCTTTGAGATTGAAGTACCAAAGTTTATGATATGTTGATGTTGTTGTTGATTTGAGAAAGGAATTCTCATATATCACTCAACCTATGAATGTGAAAGGTTTTCTTACATGTAATGATTCATAACTTGTTTAAAGGTTTGCTCACCTAAATTTGACTCTATGATTAAGGAGCTATTCTAATGAAGGGACAAGAGGCGATCACCGGCGTTCCCTATTGTAGGCAAGAGGTGACTACCCATGTCTACTTATGTTAACTGAACTAAGACTAATCCGTGGGAACTATGCATAGCACCGAATGGACAAGTGGCGATTACCCATGTCCCATAAACTATGTGCCCCCAATGGTTTGTCTAGATAGACACTAGCTAGTGGATCCACATAAGATATATGATAAAGATTCCTACCTTGGCAAGTAGGATGGCCCTATCGGTGTGGGGTTATATACCGGATTCCATGTTGATGGCTAACATGGTCTTATATGTCGGTTAAGGTTGCTTCCCACAAACAATGAACTAAAAGTTTTGTTATGATGTTTCTCAAGTAAAGTAAAGATGCTTAGCTTGCTTTGACCTTGGTTTATGCTTTCTATACCTTATCATGTTTAGCTTGGTCATTGCATGTCATGAAAATGTCCCGTTTTAGCATGTTTTAAATGATTTCGTGCATTGCTATCATACTTGGTACTTGATTGTACTAACGCATACACTTGTCTACATTGGCTTATTAATGTAGGGCGTGGCGATTCTCCTTCCACTCGTGCCTAGAGCTTAGTAGAAGAAGTGTGAAGACTTGGTGAGTCCTTATCCATTTGAGGACGTAGCCTAGTTGTTCTTACTTTCATGTTTTGTTCATTTTAGCATTGTATTGGGTTACGTGCCAAACCGTATTTTTCATTCTTATGATTAGATTGGCTTTGAGACATGAGATATAGCCTTCCGCTATTTTTTTCTTAAAAGCTTTGTTATGGCATTTGTCTTTTGAACTCTTAATCTCTATGATCTTGATTGTATGTATGCTAAGTGGCTTTTATGAGGCCTTTCAGGGTCTTCTACACCATGTCACGTCTAGGGGGTGCCTTGGGTCGTGACAAACTTGGTAATCAGAGCACAAGGTCTTAGAAAGATCCAAAGATGTCTCATAAGCTGCGTCGAGTAGAGTCCTGTTCATGAGTGTGAAGCGCGCCATATTTATGAATGGGAGGCTATAAGATGTTTAAGAAACTTTACTTCTTTCATTACTCTTAAGTCGTGCGATAGAGTCTAACTCTATATGTCTCTCTCCTATATCCTATCCTATGCGTTTCAGGATATGGCTAGCCAAAGAGCTTATGCTAGAAGAAATACAGGAGAGAATATGGATAAACAAGCTCCTCAAGTTCTGATCGACCATTTGGCCGAATAAGTGTCTAATGTGGAGTTTAGGGCTTTTTTTCAAGCAAGCCATGATGGCTCAAGCCGTGACGGCTCAAGCCCTACAGAGGTTGTGGCTCCCGTGAACCCAAATGTGGGTACGGTGGCATCTAGGGTGAGGGACTTTACAAGGATGAACCCTCCAGAATTTCATGGCTCTAAGGTGGAGGAAGAGCCTCAAGCGTTCATCGATGAAGTGTACAAGGTGTTAATGATCATGGGTGTGACGTAGGAGGAAAAGGTTGAGTTGGCCACCTATCAACTTAAGGGTGTTGCTCAAGTTTGGTTCAACCATTGGAAGAGTGAGAGGGCGGATGATGCGGGTCCTCTTGATTGGTAGAAATTCAAAGTTGCTTTTCTTGATAGGTTCTTTCCCCTTGAGATAAGGGAGGCAAGGGTGCTTGAATTCATCAACCTTCGTCAAGGAAACATGAGGGTGAAAGAGTATGATTTGAAGTTCACACAATTGTCTCGATATGCTTATTTTATGGTTGCCGATCCTAGGGTAAGAATGAGTAAGTTTGTGTCGGGGGTGTCCGAAATGGTGGTTAAAGAGTGCCGCACCGCTATGCTTGTCAAAGACATGGAATTTTTTCTTCTCATGGTGTATGCTCAACAAATAGAAGAGGAAAAGCTTAAGGAAAGGTCTTGAGAGGCAAAGAGGGCTAAGACCGATGATGGTAATTTCTCACACTCAAAGCCCGATGGACATAGTAGTTCTAGATTTTGACAAAGGTTTTCCGGGCAAGGTTCCTCGAATACTCCTCCTAAGTTCAACAAAGATAGGGTGCCTAACCCTAAGCCACAAGGGGGAAATGGTGGTGGATCCTCTTTAGCTACTTTTGCTAAGTGTGGAAAAAGGCATGAGGGTAAATGTCTAGACGGATCTAATGCATGCTTTGGTTGTGTCAAGATGGATGAAAAGATAAGGGATTTCCCCTTAGCGGCTAAAAATGAAGGGGATAACCGTCGATGAACTCAACCTCAAAATCCATCGGGTTCTAGTGGAAATCAAAAGCAAAACCGATTCTATGCACTTCAAGCTCGCCATGAGCAAGAGAGTTCTCCCGATGTGGTGACCGGTATGTTGAAAGTCTTTTACTTTGATGTTTATACTTTGCTTGATCACGGTGCTACTTTGTCTTTTTTGACGCCATATGTGTCTATGAGGTTTGATGTTGTTCCGGATGTGTTGTTAGATCCTTTTCATGTCTCTACTCCGATTGGTGAATCTATTGTGGCTAAGAGAGTCTATAGAAATTGTCCCGTCAGCTTATCCCATAGAGTCACTCAAGTTGATCTTGTAGAGCTTGATATGTTAGATTTTGATGTTATTCTTTGGATGGATTGGTTGCATTCTTGTTATGCTTCTATTGATTGTAGGACCCAAATGGTCAACTTTTAATTTTCAAATGAGCCTATCCTAGAGTGGAAGGGGGAAAATTCTATGTTTAGAGGTTAATTTGTTTCTTGTCTTAAAGCTAGAAAGATGATTTCTAAGGGTTGCATATACCATCTTGTTTGGGTGAGGGATATAGATTCTGAAACCCCTACTCCTGAGTCGGTCCCCATTGTTAATGAGTTTTCGGAAGTGTTTCCTGATGATTTACCCGCTATTCCTCCCGAAAGGGAAATAGACTTTGGTATTGACATTCTCCTGGATACGCAACCTATCTCTATTCCTTCTTATAGAATGGCTCTGGCAGCACTTAAGGAACTAAAGGAGCAATTGAAAGACTTGTTGGATAAGGGCTTCATTAGATCAAGTATTTCTCCACGGGGTGCTCTTGTCTTATTTGTGAGGAAGAAAGATGGTTCACTTCGTATGTGCATTGACTACCACCAATTGAACAAGGTTACCATTAAGAATAAGTATCCTCTTCGAAGAATAGATGACTTGTTTGATCAACTTCAAGGGGCTAGTTACTTCTCTAAGATCGACCTTTGTTCGGGTTATCACCAATTGAGGGTGAAAGAAGATGATATTCCGAAAATGGCTTTCCGAACTAGATACGTCCATTATGAATTCCTAATGATGGCGTTTGGGTTGACAAATGCTCCGACCGCGTTTATGGATTTGATGAATAGGGTGTTTAGGCAATATCTTGACATGTTTATGATTGTGTTCATAGATGATATCTTGATTTACTCAAGAAGTGAGGGTGAGCATGCCGATCATTTGAGGATTGTATTGCAATTCCTCAAGGACCAACAACTTTTTGCCAAATTTAGTAAATGTGAGTTTTGGTTGAGATCCGTGGCTTTTCTTGGTCACATTGTTTCCGGTAAAGGTATAGAGGTAGATCCTAAGAAGACGGATGCGGTCAGGAATCGGCCTAGACCTTTATCACCTTCGGATATTGGTAGGTTCTTGGGTTTAGCCAGCTATTATAGGAGATTTGTTGAAGGGTTTTCTTCGATTGCTTCTCCATTAACCTCTTTGACTCAAAAGAAGGTCAATTTCACTTGGTTCGAAGTATGTGAGAAGTGTTTCAAAGAGTTGAAAGATAGACTTACTTCGGCTCCGGTGTTGACCTTACCGGAAGGGTCCGATGGGTTTGTGGTTTATTGTGATTCTTCAAGGATTGGGCTAGGATGTGTTCTTATGCAAAATGGAAAGGTTATTGCTTATGCTTCAAGGCAACTTTAGATTCATGAAAAGAACTATCCTACTCATGACTTAGAATTAGCTGCGGTAGTGTTTGCTTTAAAAATTTGGAGGCATTACTTGTATGGTGTGCATGTTGATATTTTTACTGACCACAAGGGTTTACAATATGTGTTCAAACAAAAATATCTATATCTTCACCAAAGAAGGAGGCTTGAGTTGTTAAAGGACTATGATATGAATGTCCTCTATCACCCCGGTAAGGTTAATCTGGTGGCAGATGCTCTTAGTCGGTTGTCTATGGGTAGTATTGCTCATGTTGAGGATGGTAAGAAAGAGTTGGTTCGTGATGTTCATAGTTTGGCCCAATTGGGTGTTCGGTTGTTTGATTCCACTAAAGGTGGTGTTATGGTTCGTAATGGTTCCGAATCGTCCTTTGTGCATGATATGAAGGCTAAACAAGATCTTGATCCTAATTTGGTCGAGTTGAAGGAGGCGGTGCTCAAAAGGTCCGTTGAGGCTTTCTCCAAAGGGGGAGATTGTGTGGTTCGATATCAAGGTCGTTTGTGTGTTCCCGATGTAGATGACTTAAGAGGACAAATTTTATTGGAAGCCCATAGTTCCCGATATTCCATTCACCCGGGAGCTACTAAGATGTACCTTGATTTGCGGGAGGTCTATTGGTGGAATGGTATGAAGAAGGATATTGTGGAGTTTGTCGCTAAAAGTCCTAATTGTCAACAAGTGAAAGTTCAGCACCAAAAGCCGGGAGGTTTGACCCAAGATATTAGTATTCCTACTTGGAAGTGGGAAGATGTGAATATGGACTTCATTGTTGGTTTACCACGCACCCGACAACATTTTGATTCGATTTGGGTGATTGTAGATCGTATGACGAAATCAGCCTATTTCATTCTCATCAAGGTTTCTTATTCGGCGGAGGATTATGCTAAGTTGTATTTGAGGGAAATGGTTAGGTTGCATGGAGTGCCTTTATCCATTATCTCCGATCGTGGTGCCCAATTCACTTCTCAATTTTGAAAGTCTTTCCAAAAGGGTCTTTGTACTAGTGTTAAGCTTAGTATGACCTTTCATCCTCAATCCGATGGGCAAGCGGAGCGTACTATCCAAACTTTGGAAGATATGTTGAGAGCGTGTGTAATTGATTTCAAGGGTAATTGGGATGACCATTTGCCTTTGATTGAGTTTGCTTATAATAATAGCTACCATTCTAGTATTGGCATGGTTCCGTTTGAGGCTCTTTATGGAAGGAGGTGTAGATCTCCTATAGGTTGGTTCAAAGTTGGTGAAGTCGCTTTGATAGGTCCCAAATTGGTGCATGAGGCTATGGAGAAAGTTTGGCTTATTATAGAAAGGTTGAAAACGGCTCAAAGTCGACAAAAGTCCTATGCCGATGTTAGAAGGAGAGATTTAGAATTTGATGTTGATGATTGGGCTTACTTGAAAATTTCACCCATGAAGGGTGTAATGAGGTTTCGAAAGAAAGGGAAGCTTAGTCCCCGTTATGTAGGCCCATATCAAATTTTGAGATGTGTTGGTAAGGTTGCTTATGAACTATACTTGCCTAATGATTTGGCATCGGTGCATCCGGTTTTTCATGTCTCATTGATGAAGAAATGTGTTGGTGATCCAACATCTATTATGCCATTAGAGAATCTTGGCATAAAGGCTAATCTTTCCTATGAAGAAGTTCCGGTTGAGATCTTAGACCGGAAAGTCCGAAAGTTAAGAAATAAAAAAGTTGCTTCTATGAAAGTTCTTTGGTGGAATCAGTTAGTTGAGGGTGCTACTTGGGAGGCCGTGGCCGATATGATGTCCCGATATCCTCACCTCTTTCCCTCCGATCCTACTCTAGCTTGAGGTATCTAGTTCCTCATGGTTCATTCTTTTGGTTTCATGTGTCTTAGTTATTTCCATGATTCCTTGGTTATGCATGTTCATAAATAGTCTAATTTTGAGAAAGTGAGCAAGCTTGATAGATTTATCTATGATTATGTGCATTGAGTATGAGTTGCATAAAGTCTTCATGAAATGATGTGCTGAAGATGCTTTAGCTTGGAGTTGATGTTTCCTTCTCGGATATATGCATTTATGTGATTGCATTCTAGGTTGGGTTTTTAGCTCTTGTTTCTTACCCTCCTTATGATGTCTTAATTCTCATCCGAGGACGAATGTTCCAAAGGGGGGAGATAATGTAATACCCCAGATTAAAAAGGGTGGAATTGTTTTGATTTTTCTGGATTCTGGTGCCAGTGACGGAGGCCACTTATGAACCGTAGATAGACTCACGGACCGTAAGTGGGAACCGTAGTTGGCCCACTGAAAATTTGTAAGATGTCAAGTTCCAGAACCTTAATGACGGTCTGCCAGGATGGCCCATCGGTCTTTCAACGAGTTGTAGAAGGGTATCATAGGTCTCCTACAAACATGGTCAAATTCTTAATCCATAAGTTCTGACCTACGATTGATGTGTACGGTCCGTCGATTGACCCACGAGCCGTGCATTGGACCCGTCCTTGCAGGGTCAAAATTGACAATCTCTGAGTCCACCGACGGAAGGATAGGACGGGTCGCAGGTCTGACCTACGAGCCGTAGGTCTAACCGTAGGTAGGGGCCCGACAAGTAATTTAAAGGGGACTTTTGGTCTTTTCACCCAATGACTTATTTACTAACTTAAATCAGTGCCCCTCATTCCCTAACACTATATAACTATATTCAATCCTAAAATCTACCTTTTCCAACCACTTTACAAAATTTCCCAAACCCTCCTCTGTCAAATATTTTTATCTCTAGAAGATAAAAGAAGAAGAAGAAGAAGGTAAGCTAGGGTTCAAAAAATCAAGCTTTCTTCATCAAATTGTTTAAGGAATTGAGACCCTAAGGTATGATAGTATTCATCCATGGAGCCCTTTCCTCCATAGGAGTCCCTAAATTTTCTAATTTTCAAGTTAGAAGTTCTCAATTGAATTAGGGGTTTTCTTCCATGTCATGGGTTCCTTGTAGTATTGATTTAATTGATTGATTTATGAACTTTGAAGTATAAATTGAGTTGAATTTCATGAAATTAGATGAATCCCTATGAACCCATGCTTTTTCCCCAATTTCAAAATTATCAATGTGTTATTGGGTTGAATTGTGAAGACATGCATTTCGTGAAGTCTATGTGAACCTATGTATGAACTATTATTCTTAAGCTATGAATTTCATGAATAGATTATGAATGACCTAATGATAGTTTTATGAAAGTATGCATGTTCAATCAAAAACTATGATTTCACTCTATTATGTGGGTTCCTTCAATTATGGTCAAATTGCCTTGTGTATGGCTTTCTAAGCATGAGTTTGCATTGAATTACATGATTTGAGATAAATTCTTATGAACCCATGTAAGTTCCGTGAATATTAAGTTATGAGCATGATGAACTATGTAAAGGTGAAGTTTATGAAATTATGCATGTCTCATATAAAGTTAATGATGAATTAAGGGTGCTTTGAGATTGAAGTACCAAAGTTTATGATATGTCGACGTTGTTGTTGAGTTGTGAAAGGAATTCTCATATATTACTCAACCTATGGATGTGAAAGGTTTTCTCACATATAATGATTCATAACTTGTTGAAAGGTTAGCTCAACTAAATTTGAATCTATGATTAAGGAGCTATTTTAATAAAGGGACAAGAGGCGATCACTCGCGTTCCCTATTGTAGGCAAGAGGCGACTACCCATGTCTACTTATGATAAATGAACTATGACTAATCCGTGGGAACTATGCTTAGCATCGAGTGGACAAGTGGCGATTACCCATGTCCCATAAACTATGTGCGACCAAAGGTTTGTCTAGATAGACACTATCTAGTCGATCCACGTAAGCTATATGATAAAGTGTCCTACCTTGACAAGTAGGATGTCCCTATCGGTGTTGGGTTATACACCGGATTCCATGTTGATGGCTCACATGGTCTTATAAGTCGGTTAAGGTTGCTTCCCTCAAACAATGAACTAAAAGTGTTGTTAGGATGTTTCTCAAGTAAAGTAAAGATGCGTAGCTTGCTTTGACCTTGGTTTATGCTTTCTATACCTTATCATGTTTAGCTTGGTCATTGCATGTCATGAAAATGTCCCGTTTTAGCATGTTTTAAATGATTTCGTGCATTGCTATCATACTTGGTACTTGATTGTACTAACGCATACTCTTACCTACATTGACTTGTTAATGTAGGGCGTGGTGATTCTCCATCCACTTGTGGCTAGAGCTTAGTAGAAGAAGTGTGAAGACTTGGTGAGTCCTCATCCATTCGAGGACGTAGCCTAGTTGTTCTTACTTTCATGTTTTGTTCATTTTTGCATTGTATTGGGTTACGTCCCAAACCTTATTTTTCATTCTTATGATTAGATTGTCTTTGAAACATGTGATGTAGACTTCCGATACTTTTTTCTTAAAAGCTTTGTTATGGCATTTGTCTTTTGAACTCTTAATCTCTATGATCTTGTGTGTATGTATGCTAAGTGGCTTGTATGAGGCATTTCAGGGTCTTCTACTTCATGTCATGTCTAGGGGGGTACCTTGGGTCGTGAAAAGAGTATACCTATGTTGTTTTCTTGAAACAGAAATCAACCCATATGGTTTTTGGTAAAAAATGGTTAGCTCTGTTTTTGAGGGAGATTGAAGATCTTCATATGGACAATGATGGTTGTTCACTTTCCAATTCCTGATTTTTCCCCTGTTCTTTCTATTGGTGTATTGCCTTCTTTCTTATGTTGTTTTGTTTTAGTTGTTCTTTTAAAATTTTATAGGCTTTCGCACTTTGGGCTAGCTCTTTTTGTACATTTTAGTAGTTTATAAAATCTGACTCATTATTAGGGTTTTTAATTTAAAAAAGGGCTCCAAAACACGCAAACTTGCATAAAACCAAATGAACGATCAGGTGACCAATCTGTCAGTCCCAGCAAGTCATAAATGACTTGGGGTCACTATAGGATAGTTCTAAACACCAAAAATATCTTAAAATGAAGAAAATGACCTTGAGGGTCATTATAACTTCCACTTTTAAAAGGACCTTTCTCTCAAAAAGTAATGAGTGAAGAAGTACCTGATGTCTCAAACATGTGGAGATACCAGGTCCGCAAGTCATGCTCAGTCTCCCATGTAGCCTCCTCTGCCATATGATGCCTCCACTAAACGTTAGACACATGAATTTCCCTCGAACACAACTTTTGACATCTCTAGCCAAAATAGCAACTGGCTCCTCTATAAAGGGCAAACGGTCATTAAACTGGACAAAGTCATACCAGAGAACATTGGACCCATCAGGAACACATCAGCAAAGCATCAATAAATGGAAAACTTGATAGATGAATGAATAAGCATATGGCAAGGAAAACTCGTACACTAAATCACTAACAACTCGAACGATCTCGAAAGGTCAATTATAACTGGGCTGAGCTAGCCCCACCTCAAAAATGTCAACAAGCCCTTTAAGGGAGATTCTCAAAGAAATACAAGATCACCCACACCAAACCTCAAAGGATGACCCTATGGTCAGCATTGCTCTTCTGGCAGCTCTAAGCCTCCTGTAGCCTATCCTGAATAAAATGAACTCTGGCCAAACATCGAAAAGCAAGTCTGTACCAGGAAACCTAGGCTTCAAAGCCTCAAACCAACCAACAGGAGATCCACTATGCCTACCATACAATGCCTTGAATGGTGCCTCTGAATACTGGAATGGTAGCTGTTATTATAAGCAAACTCCACCAAAGACAAAAACTGATCCCACAGCCCTCCAAAATCCAACACGCAAGTTCGAAGCATATCCTCCAAAACCCGAATAGTTTGCTCTGACTACCCATAGGTCTGCAGGAAAAATGTTGTGCTAAGATGAACCCGAGTACCAAACTCTTTCTATAATGCTCTCCCAAAGCTAGAAGTGAACTGAGAGCATAATAGACACCAGCACCCCCATGATGATGAATCACCCCTCAAATATATATATATGGGCTAACCTCTTGGCACTAAAGGAAGATTGAATGGGTAAGAAATGAGTCTACTTGATCAACCAATCTATGATGACCCAAATGCTATCAACACCTCTAGAAGTCTATGGCTACCCAACAATGATGTCCATAGTGATCTACTCCCACTTCCACTTAGGAATGACTAATTTTTTAAACTCACCACCAAGCCTCAAATGCTCGACCTTCAACTTCTAGCAACACAGGCAAGTCACTACATGTTCTACTATATCCCTCTTCATACTGCTCACCAATAATGCTGCCTCAAATCTCTATACATCTTAGTCATGCATGGGTGAATAAAATAACCTCAGAGTCTAAGGTCACATCACCAAAATCTCGGCTCAAAACTCGATTATGAATCACAACCAAACCCACATCCTCGAATTATCAGCTACAAATCTTCTCCAATAGAGTAGAGTGACCCTCAACACAATCTAGCCCCTGATTGGGATTAGAGATATCACCAATCATATGGCTAAGGTTTGGATGTCTAGGTGAAAAAGTCTCTCTGAAATTGAAAGGATGGCTAGATACTCCATACATATCACCTTCCACTTTAAGGCATCTGCCACCACATTTGCCTTGCCCGGATGATATAAAATGGAGAGGTCATAGTCCTCCAGGATCTTAATCCACCTAGACTACCTCAAATTGTAGTATTTCTGGCTCAAACTATACTAAAGATTCTTGTGATTTGTGATGATCTCATGCCAATGAACTCCGTACAAGTAGTGCCTCCAAATCGTAAGCGTGATAACTAATGCCGCCAACTCCAAATCATGGGTAAGGTAATTACGCTCATGCACCTTAAGCTACCTCGATGCATATGCCATAATAAAGCCCTGACTGCATCAAAATACAACCCAAACAAATGCCAGATGTGTCATAATACACTAAAAAACCCCTCACCCTAAATTGGAAGAGTTAAAATAGGAGTGGTGGTAAGCAACTTCTTGAGCTTCTAAAAGTTCGCTTCACACTCATCAGAACACTCAAAGAGAACATATAATCTAGTAATCCTAGTCAATAGACGTTGCTATAAAAGAAAATCCCTTGACAAACCATCTATAGTAACCTGCCAATCCAAGAAAACTCTGAATTTCCATCATGGAGGTGTGCCTAACCCAATCAGGCACTGCCTCAATCTTCATTGGGTCCACCATAATCCTGTCCTTCGACACCACATGCCCCAAGAATTCCATAGATTCAAGCATAAACTTGCACTTTGAGAACTTGGCATAAAGTCATTGATCTCTCAAAGTCTGGAGCACCATCCTCAAATGTCGCTCGTGCTCTGCCCTACTCCACGAGTATATAAGAATGTCTTCGATGAACACAATGACGATAGAGTCTATAAAGTTCATGAACATATGCATCATCAAGTCCATAAATGTCACTGGGTATTGGTCAACCCATAAGACATCACTAGGAACTTATAATGACTCTAAGGAGTCCAAAGAGTTATCTCAATGATGTCCTCTGCCCTAATTCTCAGCTTTTGGTAACCAGATCTCAAATCAATCATAGAAAACAAAGTGGCACCCTAAAGCTGATCAAACAAGGCATCAATACGAGGCATATGGTACTTATTCTTCAGCGTCACCCTATTGAACTATTAGTAATCGATACACATCTACCCAGACCTATCCTTTTTCTTCACAAACAGGGCAGGAGCACTCCTAAGTTGAGACACTTGGTCTAATAAAGTCCTTACCCAAGAGGTTCTGAAGTTGAATATTGAGCTCTTTAAGATAAATTGGCGCCATATAGTGTGGTGTAATAGAAATGGGATGAGTGTCTAACTCAAGGTTAATAGAAATGTCAATATCAAGCTTAAGAGGAAGGCTAGGTAGGTTAGTAGAAATACATCTGTGTATTCTCACACAACAGTAACTAAATCAACTATACTACCCTCCCTACTAACACGACGAGCAAATGTCAATTAGGCCAAACACCCGTTGGATACTAACTTCTGAGCCCGAACATATGACATAATCTTTGTTGGTGTGCGGCTACTTGCCACACAACCGAGGAATACTAGGCATGTCTAAGGTAACGATCTTGGCAAAATAGTCCAAGACCACATGAAAAGCAGATATCTAGTCTATGCACAAAGTAACATCAAATTCAAGCATATCAAGCAAAATAAGGTCTGCTCAGGTGTCGCACTCCTTAACTATCACCACACAAGATCTACAAACCTAATCCACTACTAAAGAATCACCACAGGAGATGATACACCCAACATCACTAAAAACGACTCCGAATGCAACCCCAGCCGAGGAGAGAAATAAACTATTACATATGAATATGTAGAACCTGGATCAAATAAAGTAAAGACTAAATGGCGGCTAACTAAGATTGTACATACAATCGCTGAATTTGAAGCCTCAGTCTACGACCTAGCAAGAAATTCATAGAAATTACCACATCCACTCCAACACTAGGCTCCATCTCTACTATATTTTTTATACATGCTTGAGTACCTCCTCTAGCACCCGAGGGACAACCCCTATGACCATGAGCACTACCTCTACTCGAAGGTGTCACTATACTGCGCTTGAGGAAATCTCTGTCGTAATGGAAAACTTTGCCACATTTAAAACAATCTTGATCACCCCATGGTCTAAAAGGAAGACTATTTGATCCACCCTGGCCCCCATGGCTTGTTATCTGGAGAAAGGCCTGAACTGGTCAGCCGGAGTGCCTTTGTGCTAGTTAGCATGCTATCCTCTACCTAAAAAGCCCCTATCATAAGACTGGGACTCGCTGTAGTTGCCCTGAAAGTGAGCCACCTCACGTGCCTCACAATGTAGCTCCTCCATAGTTTGAGCATGGTCAACCATATCTTGAAAGGACTATTTTTTGATGCCAAGGACTCTTTTCTAATCTTGATTAGGAGTCTCAAACCTCATATAACATTAGGTTCTCTTCTCCTCTATGAGTAGAATCATAGTAGCATGCCCGGAGAGCTCATGGAAATGGGATGCGTACTCTAATATGACATAGATCCTAGCTCCAATCTGAAGAACTGATTCCTCTATTTTTCATTGATACTGCAGGGGATGAACTTTCCCAATAAAGTGTTAGAAAACTGTACCCAAGTTAAGGAAGGTGATCCAGCTGGTCTACACTCCATAAACAAATGCTAGCACTATCTGGTGGGTCCATCTAGTTAATAAGCTGTGTTGTCCACCCTTCTGGGCACAACTATATCTAGAGTGTATAATAGCTCACCATAGCTAGTCAATAACTCATGAGAATCTTTGCCTGTACACCTTAAAACCCCGGAGGTGCCAATCTAAAAAATTCGCCTAGCATCTTCTGCTCCTCTACTTACATGAGGGCCTTTACTACCGAGCAACCATATGTGCTAGTAGTACCTATACCTAGGGAGCTTTAATGATAGGCTGTGTTATTACACCCATTAGTGTTTGTTGCATACCCTCTAACACCACTAGTAACTGAGCAATGATCTTCTATAATTGCAATGCAGCTACGGATGGTGGCTGGGCTAGTCTTAGCCCAACCGATTATGGAGGCATAAGTGCCTTCCAAGGATCAATGACTGGGTCAGGGGTCATATCTCTACCCTAATCTCAAATGGGCGCAGCCACTCGTGCATGACCTCGGGGTTGACCTCTATCTCTACCCCTAGTTGGGGTTCTGTCTGCCAATCCGAGAGCATAATTCCTGATTAGGACACCTCTCGTGCGCACCATCAACAAAAGAATGAAATTAATTTGACTTCTAGAAACCAACAGAACTAAGGATGCACAATATAGAATCAACTGAAAAAATATTCCTAATGATGTCCTATAACCTCCGAAAGATATGTTACAAATGTCTTTGCACCGATCTGCAAGACTCTACTATACGTTAGCTTTGCACCAACAACACCAGTGAACCTGTGGCTCTAATACCAACTTGTCACGACCTAGAAACCAGGGTCATGATGGCACTTATATATAGAAGGAGATGAGTTGATTCTGATCGCTACTAAGATCACCCTCTATCTCTGAGATATCAACAACCACAACACAAAAATCTCCATGGGCGACAAGAGCTCAGATCATAATGGGTACTCATAAGGCATCATAGGCCGACCGAGCTTACTATTGCAATAACAAGATAAAAAGCGAGTAAAACAAGGTAAAGGTGAAAGTAAAGACATAACTAGACATACATCAAGGTAAAGCTACTAAAGCAACAATGAAAGTAATTAAGGATATCTAAACCTAACTGGACCCCTATAAGCCCAAAAGGCACATGCAAAGGCATCGCAACACTAAAATAAATAATTAATAACCAAACTGAACCCCCATAAGCTCGAAGGGTACACTCAAAGGCTATTCTACCACGTAGAATTATGAAATGGACACCAACACCTCAAACCTAGCATTTCTTAGAAATCTTTCATCAAAATAGTTAGTCCTTCCCATAATCTTAGGTTAAAAACCCATATCAGAAATTGACACACCCCAAAATATTACGTCGGAATGGCTAGTCCTTTCAAACATCTTAAATCAGAAAGCCTTTATAGAACCAGACATATCTCAAAATCTGACATCGAAATAGCTCGTCCTTCTCGGAATCTTACATTAGAAAGCCTTATAAAAACCGAACAATCCCTATAATCTTACATTGGAGTGTTTAAAGACCCTCGAGTTCATTTCTATTTTCTTGCATGCTTTTAATATTTTGTTCCTTCTCATAGATTCCTTATAGCATTTGTATGGTGCTCGGATAGGTTGCACATTTTTTGAGATAATTAGTTGAGTTTAGTGTGAGTTTTCAACTTTGGTAGCCCAATGCTTGGAGAGTTGACTTTAGAAAACTTCCGAATATTCTGATGTCTGATCGGAATTCCGTCAATTATATCAGCTCCAGAAGGTTCATTTTGTTCCAGTGTGATGATCGGTTTGGATTTTGAGGCTTTCGTTCAAACTGGGTGCGATTGGAATTTTAGCCTTTAAGTTTTCCTTAAAGTTTGAATTCGGTTAAATTTCTTGGTAAATGCTTTGAATCGAATTCCATCAGCGCGATTAGCTTTGATAGCCGAGTTTGATCCAGAACGACCTTTGGTTTTGTTTTCTAAGCTATTAGGATGACTTTGGGGATTTTAGCATTTTGTTTGGTATTTCTTTGTTAAGTGTTGACTTTAGTCAACATTTTGATTGGACGACTTCCATTGGTTGTTTCATCAATTTCATTGGGTTCGGAATGTCATTTCCACACTAGTAGCATATTTAGTTTCTTTGATGGGTCCCGAATGAGTTCTAGACCCCCAACAGAGAGTTTAGTAATCTTGGGAGATTGCTGATGTGCAACACTGATTTCCTCTTTGCGAACATGGGCCCTTGGCCGCATTCATGGAGACCAAACTTTTCTAACCTCCGTGTTCAAGTTGCTCTTGCCGCTACGTGTATGGTTGACTTTCTTGGACTTCGTGTTCGTAGACCTTGTGTTGCGTTCACAGAGGGTCAACTTTTTTACCTCTGTGCTCATGGGGAGGCCTCCGCGTTTGTGAAGGCCAATTTCGCCTGCCAGTTCAGTCTTTTTAAATAGACGGGGCAGCAACCACTTTCCCCATTCCAACTTTTGTTTTTGGGAGATTTTGAGAGCTTCCGGTGTCGGAAGTGAGAGATTCTTGTTGGAGCACGTCGAGGATGTTCGTGGGTTCATTCCGGGTTGGTTGAATATTCCATTTTTCTTGGTAATTTCAGGGAATTTCTCTTTCATTTACTGTTTTAAACCCTTTTGAGCTAAATTAATGTTGGGGCTGATTTCGCTTGATCGAAGCTCGGGTTGTTCCCATTTTTGGGGCACAAGTTACTTGAGCAATTTGGGACCTCGTGATGGAGTCAGTTTTGTGAATCCGTGTGAGGGTCCCACTTTTTCTTTTTTGTGGTTTCTTGTCTTTTTTGATTTACTTTATTGATTGTTGTAATGTGGTGATTGTTTTTGCGTTCTCTTGGTGTTGTTGGTAGCTGGGCACCACTCGGAGGATCTTTGGAAGAGAAAGGTACTCAAGTAATTGTTCATGTGCAGTTTTCGGTTTTGAGGTACGCTATGGCTCCTTTTTTTCCTAGACTTGGCTCATTTAGATTGACTGTATTTTGAGTAGTAATGTATGATTTGGTTGAAATTTTAGTATTAGTTTCAGCTTCGATCCCAAGTCAATTTATGGCCATTGTTGGGGTCGCTTAGGTAGTTTTAGCTGGAAAGCCATAGATTAGGTTCATCCTTATGCTTGTTTGACTAGTATTCTTAGAATTTACCTGTAGGTGGCGTGAAACTTAGATTGTGGTGTGTTTTGATTTTCTTTGGATTGAATTTGTTGTTTTCCTTAGTGCTTCGAGTTATGATCTTATTGTTTATCGAACTGTTGGGCCTGAGGCCATGAGTTGGAAGTAGGCGTTCCAAGTTAGTACCTTTGGTAGTATGACGGTTCTCTACCCAGTTGTGTGTTGTTGAATTTACTTGTGGTGATGATTGGATTGTTTTGGCATGAAAACATATTCATGGCATATTTACACCGAGATTTTGAAACAAAAGAGATTTTGGAGATGATTTTTAGTATACTATTCTTTCTGATGATTTTTAGCCACTTTGGAGCGGGATAGTGGTTTTAAACCATTTTTGCTAATGGAAATTGGTTTTGGAGAGAAAATATCCATTTTTTCCTTATAAGGCAGATCTCGATAAGCTCCAGCGGCCCGTAAACTCCACTTCAGGTTTTACTTTACATTATTGATAAGCTTTGGCGACCTACAAATTGAATTCAAGGTTTTATTTACTATTGATAAGCTCCGGCGGGGTTTCAAAGTTGCCTCGGAGGTGCACAGGACTGCCGGTGAGTCAACTCCAGAACTTTTTACATTCATCTTGCATTTGCCACATATGCATTGCACTTGTCTGGTTTGGTTGACTATTCGTGTGATTATTTCGGTGTGGGTGGTGCTTGACCTTTTGTTGGTAGTTTAGCTACTTTTACTTATTATCTATCTCCTGTTTAGTTTTATCGTGCTATTAATATATATACATTTGATATTTCTAAGCTCGGTCGGTCTATGATGCCTACTGGGTACCCCATATTTAGTACTCATACTGCACTTCTACATCCTTTTCTAATGCAACTCCTTATACTAGCCACCCTCGGTGAGTATTGTCTCTTCCCCGGCCGTCACAAACTTGGATCGTGTTGAGCTCCTAGCATTCTGAGACTTGCTGCCTTTCCTCTTTTGCAATGACTTATATTTTGTATTTTGGATTTTTCATTTCTCTTTTATATATGGCTTTTTTGTTCTTAGTAGCTCTTTTATAGGTGACAGCATGTCCGAGGATCGGTTCTTGTGTTAGTTTGTATTCTCAGTCTCTTATGGGCCTCTTTTGTATTATTTGTATCGTATTACATACTTATGATATGACTCATTCCTTTTATTCTATTTTTCCTTTCACTTACTACTATTGTTGTTGTTAAATTGTTATCTTTCGCAAGTTTTTTTTTTGTTGGGCTTGTCCACTCCATGAATTGTTGTGGATGCCATCATGGCTCGATTTTTCAGTCATGACAACATTGTATCGGAGCATTAGATTCACTGGTCTCACAACTATAGGAGCAAGTTCCTAGTAGAGTCTTGTGGATTGGTACGATGACATACGTATAAAAGCTTCGAGAGGCTATAAGGCATTCTTAGGATTACACCATTATTTCTTGTTTTTTATTGTGCGTTGATGGTTGTACCAATGTCTAAACTCTGTTTGTTTCATTCTTTCTCAGATGGCTAGGATGAGGTCATCTGTGGGCGGGTTAGAGCCTCTTGCACCTCCAGGTGGAGCCCTAATTAGGAGTAGAGGTCGAGGCCCAACAAGAGATTGAGAGAGAGCCCAGGCTACATCACTAGCCTGAGACCTGGAGTAGACATCAGCACCAGAGCTCGAGATAGAGCTTGATCATGTCCAGCATCAATTGGATAGTGTATGGCCAGCCTTACCTCAACTAGGGTTCGTGGCCACACTAGTTCTTCAAGATACTTTGTATAGGATACTCAATTTCATAGAGGGCATGTCACAGGCATGTACTTTGCCTAGCACTTCAGCTGGACCCTAGGTCAAAGATGAGGCACAAACTTCATCCCCGATAGGGGCAAAGGGTATTCAGACCCACCGACACATCTTGCTACTACAACCCCTGTTTTAGTAGTTCAGCTAGTTAAAACTTTTTCTCCACTGATGACCCCTAAGCCAGCTATGTCTTTTGAGGAGCAGAAGATGTTGGGATGGTTTATTAGATTGGGTCCTCCCAGGTTCACCGGTGCTGCGGGCGAGGATGCCGATGAGTTTCTAGTTATTTGAAAGAAGAGTTTGCATAACCTCGGGCTAATGGAGTCCCGTGACTTTTATTATACCACCTTCCAACTTGATGGTTTTGCAAAGTAGTGGTGGAGATCCTATCTTGAGCGCAGACCAGTTGGGTCACCTTTGATCACTTCGGCTTAGTTCTCCGAGGCCATTTTTGGAGAAGTATGCACCTCGTAGCTTAAGGGAGCGGTTGCGGGATATGTTTACACACATGACTCAGGGATCAGTGATAGTTGCAAAGTATAAGACATAGTTTCATGAGTTGGCTAGACATGCGGCTATGCTCATAGTTTCATGAGTTGGCTAGACATGCGGCTATGCTGATGTCGATAGAGTATTAGAGGGTGAATATGATTGTCCATGGGCTCTAATTTCCACTTCCGATGGCTACAAAGAAGATGATGGCATGGGGTTTTTCTTTTCTTTAGATAGTTGATCATGTAGGCACCATTGAGGAGACCCGTCATGAGCCCTTTGAAGGTAGCAACAAATGGTCCTGTTGTTAGGGTGGTTTCAGTGGGTCTCAGTCCCGTGGTAGGGGGCTTCCGAGCAAAGGTTACCCACCATAGTTTTCGGTTGCTAGGTCAGTTTAGGCAGCTCTTCAGCTTACAAATTGTGGCACTGCAGGTGCTAGTGGTCAGATGATTTAAGCACTGGTTTAGACTTCTCGGGGTGCACATTCAGGATATTCTTAACAAGGTGGCCAGTCAAGTTCAACTGATTCATCACAGTGGATCTGCATGGGTTGTTATGAATGTGGCACATTTGGCCACTTTGCTAGTGAGTGCCCCAAGGATCGGTCTTTCAAATATCAGGGCCAGTTGGTTTAGCCGAGTTAGTAGGGTTAGGCCTCTAGGGCTCTGATTTATTCTACTAAAGGTTGTCGCAAGGTACTAGAGGTGGTCCTCAACTAGGTAGATAAGGTGGTCGAGGTGGACACGACCATAAGTATGCTTTTCTGGGGAGACATCGGATGCTGTTATCACAAATATGATCTTTGTCTTCCATCAGCCTGCTTAAACTTTATTTGATCCGGGGTGTACATTTACATATGTGTCTGCCTATTATGATATGCGACTAGAGTTATCTCGTGAGCTGATGTCGGTGCCTATGCGTGTAGCTACCTTCGTAGGTGATTCTTTGTAGCAGATAAAGTTTATAGATCTTGTGTGGTGACCATCTTAGGGTATGATACTTAGGTAGACCTTATAGTGCTGGACATGGTGGATTTCAACTTGATTCTAGGAATGGATTGGTTGTCTCCCTACTATGCGGTCTTGGATTACTTCTCCAATATTTTTACTTTGTGCAACCTTGGTATTCCTTCTCTTGTGTGGGCCGGGTTTGATAGTCATTTGCTGAGAGGTGTCATCTCTTTTCTAATGGCATGGCAGTTAGTAGGGAAGGGGTTTCTATCGTATCTTTCCTATGTCCATCATACTAGTGCCGATACTCCTCCTCTAGATTCAGTTCGTATGGTTAGAGAGTTTGCTAACGTGTTCCCTTCTTATCTTCCTTGCTTCCTCCTAATCGTGATATTTATTTTAGGATTGATATTGAGGTGGGTATGCAGCCAGTTTCTATTTCTTCATACTAGATGGCTCCAGCTGAGTTGAGGGAGCTTAAGGAGCATCTCTAGGATCTTTTGGGCAAGGGGTTCATTAGACAAAATGTATCTCTCTGGCGTGTTCCAGTCCTGGTCATGGAGAAGAAAGATTGTACCTTGCATATGTGTATAGACTATAGACAGCTGAATAAGGTGACTGTTAGGAACATGTATTCTATGCCACAAATGATGACTTATTTGATCAGCTTTAAGGTGCAGGATTTTTCTCTAAGATAGAATTGGGATCGAGCTACCATCAGTTGAGGATTAGGGATGCAGACATCCCTAAGACTGCCTTTAGGAATCGTTCCGACCACTGCGAGTTCCTAGTCATATCTTTCAGGTTTCCTAATGCCCCTGTAGCATTCACATATTTGATGAACCTTGTGTTCAGGGCCTATTTAGACTCTTTTGTGATAGTGTCCATCGAGGACATATTGGTCTACTCTAGGAGCAGGGAGCAGCATCTGAGGATTGTACTCAAGAGTTTGAGAGATTAGCGATTGTATGCCAAATTCACTAAGTATGAGTTTTGGCTTGAGTCTGTAGCATTCTTAGGGCACGTGGTACCCAAGGATGGGATTATGGTGGATCCGACAAAGATTAAAGCAGTATGTGGTTGGGCCAGACCTGCTTCTCCTACTAAGGTTCATAGTTTTGTCGGGTTAGAAGGCTACTATAGATGGTTCATGTCGGGGTTTTTTTCTACTGCATCACTTTAGACTAGATTACCTTAGAAGAATGTTCCTTTTTAGAGGTCTGATGAGTGAGAGGTGAGCTTTCTGAAGATCAAGACTTTGTTGACTTCAATACAAATTTTGATTCTTCATGTGAAGGTCCATGGATTTACGGTCTACTGTGATGCTTTTAATGTTGGCCTAGGTTTTATTTCATGCAGTAGGGTAGATTTATTGCTTATTCTTCCAGATAAGTAATGTTTCATAAGAAGAACTATCTCACTCATGACTTGGAGTTAGCAGAGGTAATCTTCACGTTAAGGATTTGGTGGCACTACTTGTATGGAGTTCACTTCGAGGTATTCACCGACCACCATAGTCTTCAGTACATATTCAGCTAGAGGGATCTTAATCTAAGGCATCTCAGGCGGTTGGAGTTATTGAAGGACTATAATATCTCTATCCTTTATCATCCGGGTAAGGCTAATGTGGTAGCAGATACCTTGAGCAGGAAGGCAGTGAGCATGGGGAGTTTGGCATACTTAGTTGTGGAAGAGCTACATATGGATTTAGACATTCAGTCCTTAGCCAAGCGGATGGTTAGATTAGATATTTCGGAGCCAGACATAGTACTTGCTTGTGTAGAGGCTAGGTCTTCTTTGATGGAGTAGATTCGGGCACAACAATTTGAGAATCTGAGATTGAGGGTGATTCGGGACAATGTTCTTAGCGGCGAGGCTAGGAAGGCGGCCTTAGATCTGGAGGCTAGTTTAAGGATTGAGGGTTGTATTTCTGTTCCCAGAGGTTGTGAGTTGGTTGAGCTGATTCTTCAGAAGTCCCATTATTCTTGATATTCCATTTATCTTGGTACTGTGAAGATGTATCATGATAAAAGAAAGAATTATTGGTGGTATGGGATGAGGAGGGACATTGCAACATTTATCGCTAGGTTCTTGAATTGTTAGCAGGTAAAGTACGGGCACCAGAGGGAAGGTGGTTTGAACCAGTGGCTACCAATTTCGGAGTGGAAGTGGGAGCGCATAGCCATGGACTTTGTGGTAGGCTTACCGTGTACTTCTTGAGGTTTTGTTTCTATCTGGGTCAACGTAGATTGATTGACCAAGTTGGTGCAATTTATACCAATTCAAACTTCCTACATTTTGGAGAAACTAGCACAGATTTACTTTAGAGATTTGTCCATTTGCATGAGATGCCGGTTTCTATCATCTCAGATCATGGTACTGAGTTCAATTCATATTTCTGTAGACCTATTTAGAGAGAGTTGGGTACCCGGGTTAAGCCTAATACAACTTTCAACCCTCAGACCGATGGTTAGTCAGAGAGGACTATTCATGTTTTGGAGGATATGCTACGGGCCTGTGTTATTGATTTTAGTGGTCAATGAGATCAATCCTTTGTTTTGGCAGAGTTTATATATAATAATAGCTACCATTGGACTATTCAGATTGCCCCATTTGAGGCATTATATGGTAGGAGGTGTCATTCTCCAGTGGGCTAGTTTGATGCTATAGAGGTTAGGCCATAGAGCATTGACTCGTTGTGAGATTCTATGGATGGTGTTCGTGTGATTCAGGAGCGGCTCCATACGGCCTAGATTTGGTAGAAGAGCTATGTGGATCAGAGGCTACGACCTTTAGAGTTCATGGTTGGTGACCGGGTATTTCTGTAGGTGTCACTGATGAAGGGCATGATGAGATTTGGGAGGAGGGGAAAACTTAGCCCTAGGTTCATCATCCCTTTTGAGAATCTAAGGAGGGTAGGAGAGATGGATTATTAGATAGCCTTGCCTCAAGCTCTTTCGAGTGTTCATCCTATGTTACATATCTCTATGTTGAGATGGTATGTTCTTGATAAGTCTCACGTGCTTCAGTGTGAGTCGGTTCAGCTTGACGAGTCCTTGAGTTTTGAGGAGGAGCCTTTGGCCTTTCTAGACAGGTAGGTTAGGAAGTTGTGGTCTAAGTAGATCCCACCAGTGAAGGTTCATCGGAGACATCATCTAGACGAGGAGGCCACTTGGGAGTCTGAGCATGACTTGGGGACCCGATATCCTCATCTTTTTTAACCTTCATGTACTTTCTTATTTTTACTTTCGTGGAAAAAAATCATTTTAGTAGTGGATGTTGTAATGATCCTCGAGGTCATTTATGTGTTTTTCATGTTATTACTGTTCTTCCCCATCCCGTAGCTTCCTTATAGCTTTTGTATGGTCTTGGGATGGATGGCATGCTTCTTAAGGTAATAGTTGAGTTTAGTGTCAGTGTTTTAGTTTTAGTGGCCTAATGCTCGAAAAGTTGACTTTAATCAACATCTGGAGATTCTAATGTCGAGTTGTAATTCATGTAGTTCCATCATCTTCAAAAGGGTCATTTTGGCCTAGTGTGATGATTGGTTCGGGTATTGACGCTTTCATTTGGAATTGGTTTGATTAGGCATTTTAGCCTTTAAGTTTTCCCTAAAGTTTGACTTTAGTCAACTGGTAAACATGCTCCGAATTGAATTTCGTTAGCGCGATTAGCTCCTCAACATTGAGTTTTATCTAGAATGAACTTTGGTTTAGTTCTCGAGGCTATCGGGATGACTTTGTGGTTTTAAACATTTTTTTGGTGTTTCTTTGTAAGTTTTGACTTTAGACAACATTTGTATGAGACGACCTCTGTTTTGTTGTTTCATCGATTTCGTTGAGTCCAGAGTTCAGTTTCCAGTCTAGTAGCATATTTTGTTTACATTGATGGGTCCCAAACAAGTTCCGGACCCCAACAGAGAATTTAGCAATCTTGAGAGACTGTTGATCCAGTGCTACTGATGCAATATTGATTTCCTCTTCGTGAACACTGGCCCTTGGCCACGTGCGAAGAGACTAGACTTTTCTGAACTCCGTGATCGAGTAGCTCTTGTCGCATTCATGGAGAGTTGACTTCCTTGGACTCTGCATTTATGGAGCTTGTGCCACATTCACGGAGGGTCAATTTTGTTGACCTCTGCATTCGCAGGGAGGCCTCTACATTCGCAAGGCCAATTTCGCCTGGCACTTCTGTCCTTTTAAAAAGACGGGCCAAAAACCACTTTCCTATTCAAACTTTTGTTTTGAGGGAATTTTTATAGCATTCAATGTCAGAATTGAGTGATTCTTGTTGGAGCTCGGGAAAGTTCGTGGGCTCTTTCTGGGTTGCTTGAATCTTTCATTTTTATTGGTAATTTATTTGATTTTCTCTTTTATAAATTGTTTTAAACCTTTCTGAGCTAAATAAATGTTGAGGATGATTTCTTTTGATCGAAGCTAGGGTTGTGCCCATTTTCGGGGCATATGTTCCTTGAGCAATTTGGAACATCGTGACAGAATCAATTTTGTGTTTGTGCACGGTTCCCACATTTTGGTTTTGGGGTTTTCTTGTCCTTTTTTAATTCCTTTATTGATTATTGTATTGTTGTGATTGTTTTTGCGTTCCATGGCATTGTTGGTAGCTTGGCACCACTCCAAGGCTCTTCAAAAGGGCAATGCTCCTGAGTAATTGTTCGTGTGCGGTTTTCATCCTTGCGGTAGGCTATGACTCATCTTTTCCCTAGACTTGGCTCATTTAGATTAATTGTATTTTGAGTAGTATTGTATGATTTTGTTGAAATTTTAGTATTAGTTTAGGCTTTGATCCCTAGTGGATTTATGGCCATTGTAGGGTTTGCTTAGGTAGTTTTCGCCAAAAAGTCTTAGATTAGGTTGATCGTTATGCTTGTTTGACTAGTATCCTTAGAATTTACCCGAAGGTGGCGTGACACTTAGGTTGTGGTGTGTTTTGATTTTCTTTTTATTGGATTGGTTCCTTTCATGAGTGCTTCAAGTTATGATCTTATTATTTATCAAATTGTTGGGCCTGAGGCCATGAGCTAGAAGCAGAGGTTCCACGTAAGTACCTTTGGGGTTGTGACGGGCTCTTTACCTAGTTTTGCGTGGTTGAATTTACTTGTGGTGATGATTTGATTGTGTTGGAGTGAAATAATATTCATGGAATATTCTTGGCACATTCATGGCATATTTACTAGTTTTAAACAATTTTTACTGATGAAAATTTGTTTTGGAGAGAAACAAATCCCATTTTAACCTTATAAGGAAAATTTCTATAAGTTTGCGGCCCGTAGACTCCATTTCGGGTTTTACTTTACATTATTGATAAGCTCTAGTGACCCGCAGAGTGAATTTTGGATTTTTTTCTTGTTGACAAGCTCTGACGGGGTTTTTAGTTGCCTCAAGGTCCATGAGACAGCCGGCGGAACAACACCGAAACTTTTTGCATTCATCTTGCACTGGCCACATATGCATTGCACTTGTCTAGTTTGGTTGACTGTCTGTGTGATTATTTTTGTGTGGGTGTTTAGTGGTTGACCTTTTGTTGGTAGGTTAGCTACTTTTGGTTACTATCTATCTTTTGTTTAGTTTCATTGTTCTATATATATATATATATTTGATCATTTAGAGTTTGGTCGGCCTATGATGCCTACTGGTTGCTATGCATTTGGTACTCATACGGCTCTTCTGTATCTTTTTCTGATGCAGCTCCTAGTACTAGCCACCCTCGGTGAGTGTTGGATCTTCCTTGATCGCCAAAGACTTAGATTGTGGTGAGCTCCTTGCGTTCAAAGACTTGCTGCCTTCTCTATTTTGCAATGACTTATATTTTGTATTTAGGATTTGTTAGTTCTCTTGTATATACGACTTTTTCGTACTTAGTAGCTCCTGTATAGGAGACACCAGGTCCGAGGATTTGTTCTTGTGTAAGTTTGTATTCTCAGTCTCATATGGGCCTCTTTTGTATCTTTTGTATCGTATTATAGACTTATGATATGGCTCATTCCTTATATTCTATTTCTCCTTCTGCTTATTATTATTTTTGTTATTAAATTATTATCTTCCATAGGTTTTATTTAGGTTGGGCTTGTCCACTAGGTGGTTTGTAGTGGATGCCATCATGGCTCGATTTTTGGGTCGTGATAGAATGGTTGGTCCCACCCTAGAATCTTACGTTGGGGTGGCCACACAAACACCTAGATGCTCCTAAAATCTTAAATCAGATTAGTTGTACAAAACCATAGCCTATCCTGAAATCTTACGTTAGAATAGCCACAACACTTGCTAGCCATCCCAAAATCTCACCTCTGGTCAACTATAACACAAAAAGGAAAAAAAGGGTCTTGAATGAGTCAATGCAATTACTCATCAAACCAAGCCTACCAAAGATAATGGCAGCACTACCCGAAGGTCACAAACCTATCCCGGAGGGTCAAATCTAGCCCAACTTTACCTGAAACTATCCCCATGGGCTTTGAGAATCAACTTCTAAAGCAACTCTCGCTAAACCTAGGCTAAGGCTTCTCAACAATGAAACTCAGGCCATTTTAGCCTAATATCAACTCTTGGGTACAAACAGATATCAACAAATCATGTGAAACTTAAGAATCACCCAAAATAACTTAAATAAGGTCAAATAAATACAAGTAAAGAACATGCGTTGAATCATGATGGAAACCACATCGCACTAAGCTAATTAGCATAATAGAACAATTGCAAACAAGGTCTAAGGATATTAAGTTGTAGCCTAAATTAAAGCCGATCACACACACTCAACCACCTCTAAATTGAAGCCTTTTCCTTCTGAGTCGCCTCCAAACAATGCCACACTATCATAATAATGATCCCAACATCAATAGGGTCGATTAGACATCAAATTCATAATAATTAGAAATAGTACTAAAAATGAGCAAAACTAGCATTGTGGGACCCATACGAGGAATTCAAAAATTTGTTTCGATAATGGGTCCCAACCAACTCAAGGAGCTTGTGCCCGTAAATTCGGTACAATCTGAGCCTCGAAATGCCCCAAAATAGATCATACAATTGGAAGTTCACATTTAAAGACCAAAACGAAGATGATTGGAGGGAAAACTTATGGGTATAAAGCAAGAATTACAAGCCTAAAACCATCCTGTAGCTCATTCCGATAATTCCCATTAAAAATCACACAAGAAGTCGAGCTCTCCAAGTCTCAAAATGTTTGAACACTTTGAGAAATAGGAACTGAAAAATGGTTTTAACTACCAGCGATGGGCACAAAAGCAGCCACTTTGGCCACTTAAGTTGTAACGCCCTGGACTTTGATAAGGGCTAAAGAGGGGTCTGTACAAGTCACCATCAATTTTTAAGTTTTGGGTCAACTTCAAATTATCATATCTCTCAGTACATACATGATTAGGTGGCCCATAACTATCAAATTAAAGGTCTTTGAGTCTTGTTTCCAACGCCACCGAGTTTGCTTCATTTTGAGTTCGGAGTAAAGAGGTATGCCTGTTTTAGTAAACCTTCCTTTTAAGGCATCTCGTTAGTTTTTCTAGTGGGGTAGTTTGGTCTTTTCCCTCTCCTTCTAAGCCTAGTCCACGGTTGTTTCACCTAATTAATGGTCTAATCAGTGTTAAAACATCTTTTCACATTCTTTAACACTTAGAAGAATTAGAGCAAGGTTCCAAGAGGAGAAAAGGCTACGGTTCAAGCGTTCTTCAAGTTTTCATCGATTTCGCCAAGAACCTTTGTTCTTTCCAGGTATGTAAGGCTATCATAGTGTTGGACTAGTTCGTCCTCATGCCCTACTTTTCAAATCGGTCATAAATCACTACATCTAAATGATCCATTTGTAGTTCATGATAATTGAATTCAGTTCTGTAACCGTTGAGGTTTTGATTCTTTTGTTTTGTGAATCTTATAATGTTATTCATGCTTAGTATCACATGAACCCTATTAATGGAGTAAAGTTATTTTTTCAAAAGGAATTATGTGAAAGCTCTCATGTATTGATTTTGGGTTTGAAAAACAAGTAGAGTTTAGGAACAATTTTCCAATTCTAAACAAATTTGGAGTCCTAATTTAACTTGAAAATTCATCGGGAAAGTTGTGGAGGGCCTGGGGTGGCACGCTAGGGCTGGCCTTTAGTAGTTTAGGGCCTGGCACCCCGTGCTTGCAGTGTGCCCCAAGCCTGCTTCAGCAGTTTGGGGCCTGGCGCCCCGCGCTAGCAGTGCTCTAGGGGTCGCCAAGGCCGATTTCTCCTTCGTTTTATTTGGGCATGTTCCTTTAAGTTGTGGCTACGCTTTCCTTCTTTGTAGTAACTCCTAAAGGCTCTGTTTACCTTTGAAAATTCCTGCATTATCCTAATCACATGTCTTAATGCACATTAAAAACTAAAGTGAGTTTAAGAGAAAAGTTTAAGAGTTTTTATTGAGAATCCTTTTTAACCAACAATGATCTTAAAAAAATTTTCTAAGGACGCAAAGATGAGTTTTTAGAAGAGTTTTATTCATGATTGAGAAAGAATATAAGGGAACTAAGTATTCCCAAATGTAACATTTAGACATTGAGAAAAGAGAATGTTTGATTTCTTAAAAGAGTATATGAGTTCAGGATATTTCAGAGCAGTTACCTCTTTTAAGAGGTTATTTTGAGTAGTTACCTCAAAGTAGAGAAAGACTATTTCTACTTGAGCATGAGTATATATATATTTATTTGGTGTAGTCTTGAGCACCGATATGGGGATGAGTTCAGACAACTCACTTTCCTCATAAACCATGTAGCTAACATGAGTAAAGTATTGTACTTTTTAGACTTCTCCTTATTGGTTTCGAGCATAGATGTAGTGGATCCACTTAGTTGAGGTGTTCCATATCCCGGCAAGTTATAGCATAGTTCTGACAGCGTGGGTGAGGTATTGTATCATCACATAGCTTATAGTGATGGTTGTCGGTTAGAGAATCTCCTAACTAAGAGTAAAGAGTAATTTATTGTATTTTTATATACATCCTTGAGTTAGCATCTTTTATTTATGAAGCTTTAAATATTTCATCTCTTATTATTGCTTTGTGTTGAGTTGAGTTGAGGTGAGTATTCTCCAAGCCTTATCAGTTCAGTTTTTGTTTTATTTAGCCATAGTATATACTCGTGCATTCAATGTACTGATGTTATTTGACGTGCATCTCTTATGATGTAGATACAGGTGTTCAGGATCATCAACAGGCCTTTCTTTGAGATCACTTTGCGCTTTAGATAGCTTTGGTGAGCCTCCTTACTTTCCAGAGGATTTTGCATTTAGTTTTTCTGTTATTGTTGAGTTGTTGTGGGTCTTGTCCCGACATCTATCCTAGTATTGGAGTCTTCATAGATAGGTAGAGTTCATAAGTATCTCAGTATGTTCCTTTCAGTTTTGAGACAGTAAAAATTATTATTTATACCTTGTTAAGTATTTACAGACATTTAGTTGAACTGAGTTAATTATGCATTTAAAGTTCTTATTTGCTTGAGTAAGTACTCCGCTAAGTAGTCAGCCAAGCCAAGGGTTTTCTTGGAGACATCAATGGTTCTCCAGTGTTGGCCACATCCAGGGTCTAGGCTCGGGGTATGACAAACTTGGTATCAGAGTACAGAGTTCAAGAGTCCTAGGGTGTCTATGAAGTCGTGTCTAGTAGAGTCTATCTTATCGGTGTGAAGCGCGCCACATTTATAATAGGGAGGTTATGACATTTAAGAACAATTCACTTTCTTCTTACTCCTGTTCATGCAATAGAGTTCAACTCTATGAAAGTTTCCTCTAACTCGTGCTTATGCGTGTCTTTTCAGATCATGCCTCCACGAAGAGCTATTCAAGGACGTCCTGCTAGGAGGAATCTTAATTCTCAAGGTCAAGAAGCTCCCAATGCCCCAGAAGTGCAACACCCTTAGGGAGTTGTCACCAATGCTGAGTTTAGGAATGCTATTCAGATGTTGACTAAGGTTGTGGCAAATCAAGCTGGTCAATAAGGAGTTGGTCGTAAGGATGTGGCTGATACATCCATAATCCATGAGTTTTTGAAGATGAGTCCCAGAGTTCACAAGGTCGAAGATCACTAAGGATCCGGAGAACTTTTTTTGTTCATTATTTCAGTAGAGATCATCTGGACCTTTTCCATCATCAGCTAGTGCACCTGCACCCAAGAATAAAAATGACCATCGGAATCAGAATTTCAGAGCTCAACCTACTCAGTGTCAGGGTAGTGTCACACAAGGGGCTACTTGGACCCCCATATGTGCTAAGTGTGATAGGAACCACTCGGGAGCGTGTCGTGATGGCTCCAATGGCTGCTTCAAGTGTGGTTAGATGGGTCATTTTGTGAGAGAGTGCCTTAAGAACAGGTAGGGTAATGGAGAAAACAAACCCCAATCTTTTTTAGCAGCTCTGCAGATAGAGCTCCTCTGAGAGGAGCTACTTCAGGGACAAGAGGAGGAGCAAACTGTCTGTATTTTATAGATAGTCGCCAAGATCAGGAGAACTCACTGGATATTTTCACTGGTGTGCTTAATGTTTTTTCTATTGATGTTTATGCCTTACTTGATCCAGGTGTGAGTTTGTCTTCTGTGACTCCTTATGTAGCCATGAGGTTTGACATTTTATCCGACTAACACCTTCAGTGTTTCCACACCTATTGGTGATTCTGTTCTAGAAGAAAAGTTCTATCATGATTGTACCATCTCTATCTATCACAAGGACACCATGGCTGACTTAGTTAAACTAAATATGGTGGACTTTGATGTTATTTTTGGTATGGACTGGCTTTGTGCTTGTTATGCCTCAGTCGATTGTAGAACTTGAGTAGTCAAGCTTTAGTTTCCTAATGAGCCAGTTTTAGAGTGGAGGAGTAGTTTAGCAGTGCCAATAGGTCATTATATTTCATACCTTAGGCTAGAAAGTTACTATATAAAGGGTGCATCTATCACTTAGTCTGAGTTAATTACTCTAGTGTTGAGACACTGCCAATTCAATCAGTTTAAGTTGTGAGTGAGTTTCCAGAGATCTTTCCAGACGATCTTCCCGGAGTCCCTCTTGAAAGAAAAATAAACTTCGGAATAGAAATCCTTCCAGATACTCAACCTATTTCTGTTCCACAATATAGAATAGCTCTAACTGAGTTAAAAGAGTTAAAAGAACAGTTGAGAGATCTTCTTGATAAGGGTTTCATCTGACCAAGTGTCTCACCTTGGGGTGCTCCAGTCTTATTTGTGAGAAAGAAAAGATGGTTCCCTTCAGACGTGTATCGATTACTGCCAATAAAACAAGGTCACCATAAAGAATAAATATCTCCTTCCGAGAATCGATGACTTTTTTGACCAACTTCAGGGTGACACTTGTTTCTCTAAGATAGACCTCAGATCTGGCTATCATCAGTTGAAAGTGAGAGAAAGTGACATCCCGAAGACACCATTCGGGACCCGTTATGGTCATTATAAGTTCCTTATTATGTCCTTTAGTTTTGACCAACGCTTCTACAACATTCATTGGCCTTATAAACAAAGTATTTTAAGCCACATCTGGGCATGTTTGTTATTGTGTTCATTGATGACATATTGATTTATTCGAGCAATGAAGAGGACCATGCTAGTCATCTCATAATAGTCCTGCAAACTCTCAAAGATCGAGAGTTATATGCCATGTTTTCTAAGTGTGAATTTTTTCTTGAATCTGTGGCATTTTTAGGCCACATTGTGTCTGGCGAAGGAGTTCGAGTCGACACTCAAAATATTGAGATAGTGCAGAATGCCTAGACCCACGTCTTCATCTGATATATGGAGTTTCTTGGGTTGGCTGGTTACTATAGAAGGTTCGTCAAGGGGTTCTTATCTATTTCATCCCCATTGACTAAGTTGATTAAGAAAATAGCTAAGTTTCAATGGTCTAAAACTTGTGAGAAAAGCTTTCTAGAATTGAAAACTCGATTGACCACTGATCCAATGTTGACCATATCAGAAGGTTCAGAGGGTTTTGTTGTCTATTTTGATACGTCTAGATTGGAGCTTGGTTGTTTGTTGATATAGAAGGGTAAGGTTATAACATATGCCTCCAGGAAGCTTAAGACTCATGTTCTCGAGTTAGCAGCAGTGGTTTTTGCTCCAAAAATATGGCGTCACTATCTCAATGGTGTTCATGTGGATGTGTTTACAGACCATAAGAGTTTCCAGTATGTTTTCAGTCAGAAGGAGCTTAATCTCAGACAAAAGAAGTGGTTAGAGTTGCTCAAGGATTACGACAAGAGTATCCTCTATCACCCAGGCAAGGCTAATATTGTTGCTGATGCTTTGAGCAGGTTGTCCATAGGGAGTACTAATCATGTTAAGGAAGGCAAGAAAGAAATGGCTAAGGAAGTCCACTGAGTTGCATGTTTGGGAGTCCGTTTGTTAGATTTCGACGAAGGTGGAGTTGTGTGATGAATGGGGCTGAATTGTCTTTAGTGTCAGAAGTGAAGGAGAAACAAGACAAAGACATCCTCTTACTTGAACTGAAGGCAAATCTTCATAAGCAGAAGGTGATGGCTTTTGAACAAGGGGGGAGATGGTGTGTTAAGATATAAAGGTAGATTGTGTGATCCAAAGGTGGATGAACTTCAAGAGAGGATCAAGGCCGAAACGCATAGTTCCAGATATTCAATCCGTACAGGTTCCACTAAGATGTACCATTTCTTTGTAGAGGTCTATTGGGTGAGTAGTATGAAGAGGTGTATTGTCGAGTTTGTTGCTAAGTGCCCAAATTGCTAGTAAGTCAAGGCTGTGCACCAAAGACCATGTGGTGTGGCTCAGAATATACCCCTTCCGTAATGGAAGAGGGAGATGATTAATATAGACTACATTACAGGTTTACCGCAATCTCGTAGACAGAATGATTCCATTTGGGTGATTGTGGATCGGATGAGCAAATCAGTCAATTTCTTACCAGTAAAGACTACCAATAAAACAGAAGAATATGCAAATCTGTACATTCATGAGATAGTTCAACTACATGGATTCCCCTTGTCCATCATCTCAGATAGGGGTGCTTAGTTTACCGCACAATTTTAGAGGTTGTTTAAAAAAGGTTTTGGTTCGAAGGTTAACCTTAGTACTGCTTTTCATCCTCAGACTGATGGTCAAGTAGAGCGCACAATTCAGACCTTAGAGGACATGTTGGGAGCTTGCGTTTTGGATTTCAAAGGTAGTTGGAATGACCACTTGCCTCTTATCAAGTTCGCATACAATAGTTGTTATCATTCCAGCATTCAGATGGCTCCGTATCAGGCTCTATATGGGCGACGGTGTAGATCTCTCATTGGCTGGTTTGAGGTTTGTGAAGTTAGATTGATAGGACCAAATTTTGTTCATCATGCCATGAAGAAGGTGAAGACAATTCAGGAGAGGTTGAAAATAATGCAGAGTCATCAGAAATCCTATACGGATGTTAGGAGAAGAAATTTGGTGTTTGAGGTTGATGATTGAGTCTATCTAAAAGTTTCACCCATGAAGGGTTTTATGAGCTTTGGTAAGAAAGTGAAGATCAGTCCCCAATACATTGGTCCTTACCGGTTATCCAATAGGGTAAGTTATGTGGCTTATAACTTGGAACTACCACCAGAATTAGCAGCAGTTCATCCAGTGTTTCATATTTCTATGCTAAAGAAGTGTTTGGGTGATCCTGCGCTAATTATGCCTACTAAGAGTATTGGAGTAGAGGACATTCTGTCCTATGAGGAGATTCTAGTTTAGATCCTTGATCTTCAGGTTCGCAAGTAGAGAACCAAAAAGGTTGCATCAGCCAAAGTCTGGTAGAAGAACCAATTTGTTGAGGAGTCTACTTGGGAAGCCGAGGAGGATATGAAGAAGAGATACCCTCACCTCTTTTCATCTGAATCAATTCCAGACCAAGGTACTAACTCTTTGTAAAGTATTCTTTAAGTTGATATGTTGAAATTATGCTATTTGTATGTTTTGTGCTTGTGTTGGGTTGTTTGACACTTCCCACCCCTATTATGCTTAGTTTGATCTCATTCGAAGACAAATGTCCCAAGGGGGAGATGTTGTAACACCCCGAACTTCAATAAAGGCTAAAGAGGGCTCCGTACAAGTAACCATTAGTTTTTAAGTTTTGGGTCAGCTTCTAATGATCATATCTCTCAGCACATAATGATCCATAATCTATAAAATTAACTTTCTTTGAGTCCCCTTTCCAACGCCACCGAGTTTGCTTCCTTCTAAGCCTAGGACACATTTTTTCACCTAATTAATGGTCTAATCAGTGTTAAAACATCTTTTCACGCTCTTTAACACTTAGAAGAATTAAAGCAAGGTTCCAAGAGGAGAAAAAGCTAGGGCTTAAGCGTTATTCAAGTTTTCATCGATTTCACAAAGAACCTTTGTTGTTTCGAGGTATGTAAGGCTTTCATAGTGATGAAATAGTTCATCCTCATGCCCTACATCTCAATTCAGTCAGAAGTCATCACATCTAAATGATCCATTCACAGTTCATGATAATTGAATTCAGTTCTTTAACAATTGAGGTTTTGATTCTTTTGTTTTGTGAATCTTATAATGTTGTTCAAGCTTAGTATCACATGAACCCTATTGATAGAGTAAAGTTATGTTTTCAAAATGAATTACGCAAAAGTACACTTGTATTTATTTTGGGTTTGAAAAATAAGTAGAGTTTAGGAACAATTTCCCAATTCTAAACTAATTTGGGGTCCTAATTTAACTTGAAAATTCATCGGGAAGCTGTGGATAGCCTGGGGCGGCGTGTCAGGAAGGTGCCAGGGCTGGCCTTCAGTAGTTTGGGGCCTGGCACCCGGCGCCAGCAATGCACCGCAAGCCTGCTTCAGCAGTTTGGGGCTTGGCGCCAGGGCTGATTTCTTCTTTGTTTCATCCAGGTGTGTTCCTTTAAGTTGTGGCTACGCTTTCCTACTTTGTAGTAGCTCCTATAGGCTCCATTTACCATTGAAAATTCCTACATTATCCTAATCAAATGCCATAATGCACATTCAAAACTAAAGTGAGTTCAAGAGAAAAGTTCAAGAGTTTTTATTGAGTTATTATGGAGAATCATTTTAAACCAACAATGATCTTAAACTAAT
This sequence comes from Solanum appendiculatum, assembly GCA_018342035.1. Lineage (NCBI taxonomy): Eukaryota > Viridiplantae > Streptophyta > Magnoliopsida > Solanales > Solanaceae > Solanum > Solanum appendiculatum. Next base: position 49,341 of record JAGDQO010000798.1, read on the forward strand.
TTTCTGAGGAATCTAAGATGAGCTTTGAGAAGAATTTTACTCATGATTGAGAAAGAATATAGGGGAACAAAGTATTCCCAAATGTAACCTTTTTACATTGAGAAAAGACAAACTTTGATTTCTAAAAAGAGTTTATGAGTTTAGGATATTTAACAGAAGTTACCTCTTTTAAGAGATTATTTGTAGCAATTACCTCAAAACACAGAAAGAGTATTTCTATTTGAGCATGAGTATATATATTTATTGGGAGTAGTATTGAGCACCGATATAGGGATTAGTTCAGACAACTCACATTCCTCATAAACCATGTAGCCAACATGGGTAAAGGATTGTACTTTTTAGACGACTCCTTATTGCTCTCGAGCATAGGAGTAGTGTATCAACTTAGTTGAGGTGTTCTATACCCCGAAAAGGTATAGGTCAGTTCTGGCAGTGTGGGCGAGACATTGTGTCATCGCATAGCTCATAGTGATGGTTGTCGGTTAGAGAATCTCCTAAATAAGAGTAAAGAGTAATTTATTGTATTTTTATATACATCCTTGAGTTAGCATCTTTTATTTATGAAGCTTTAAATATTTCATCTCTTATTATTGCTTTGTATTGAGTTGAGATGAGGTGAGTATTCTCCCAGCTTTATCAGTTTAGTTTTTATTTTATTCAGCCATATTACATACTCCTGCATTCAATGTACTGATGTCACTCGACCTGCATCTTTTATGGTGCAGATACAGGTGTTCAGGATCATCAACAGGTATTTCGTTGAGATCACTTTGCGCTTCAGATAGCTTTGGTTGGCCTCTATAATTTTCGGAGGATTCCTCATTTAGCTGTCCTGTTATTATTCAGTTGTCTTGTCAAGACATTTATCCTAGTATTAGAGGCTTCATAGGTACTTAGAGTTGATGAGTCTCTCAGTATGTTCCTTTCAGCTTTGAGACCTTGAAAACTAGTATTTATACCTTGTTAAGTATTTCCAGACATTTAATTGAATTGAGTTAATTATGCATTTAAAGTTTCTATTTCCTTGAGTAAGTCTTCCGCTAAGTACTCAGTCAGGCTAAGGGTTCACTTGGGGACCATCAATGGTTCTCGAGTGCCGTCCACGTCTAGGGTGTAGGCTTGGGGTGTGATATAAGCAGCCTCACTAAAGTTGTGCCTTTACCGCTAAAGCAGTTAAGCTCCCGCTATAGGCTCTGCTAAAGCGGTTAGCATTTTTCGGCAAGGCCCGCTAAAGTATCTCCCTAAGCTCTTAAGAGACCACCGCTTAAGCTGTGACAAAGCTGCTTAGGTGGCTACACCAGCATCAGGCACCAAAAAATTTACCTCAATCCTAACAAATTCTTCCTGGGTTCTTGGGATTGGATTGGAAGACCGTGCACACAAATGAACTATGCTACCCCACAAAACTTGACATTTTGGAGTAATGGAACCCCCAAAATTGCATTATGAGACAGTTTACCTGAAGTTTGATCAAAGTCAGCCTTTTAAGTTTCAAAAGCTCCAAAACATGCAAACTTGCATAAAAACCAAACGAATGACAAGGTAACTAAATTATCAGTTCCAGCAAGTCATAAATGAGTTGGGGTCACTATAGAAAAGCTCTAAACGCTGAAAATGTCACAAACTAGAGAAAATGTCCTAGAGGGTCATTCCGATTATGAAAACGATACTACTATCTTCTAACAAAAAGATCAAATCTTCTTTTTGGTGTCTTCTTCAAATTTCAAGCACTGCAACAAGTCAACACTATTTTGATATCATTATATCGACTTATCAAATCCAGCTCAATACTATTTTGATATCATTATGTCAACTTCTCAAATTCTTGATCCATATTTTATTATTCAAACTTTATATTATATTTTTTTATTGAAAAATTACATTGTTTACATTTTACTTCATAAGGTCTGAGTACATCCTACCCTTTTAAGATCTCAGTTGGAGGATTATATGAGTATATTACTATTATACAATTTATATATGTAAATGAAAAACAATTAAGACATTTCTTTGAATTTTGCTTTTAACACCCAATTTTATTGAGAAGATCTTGCCTACTATAGGAAAATGAAGTTTTTAATGGAAAACGGTTGTTTTGCTTCCTTTTTAATTAAATGAAAAACGTTTTAAAAAAATATTCTTAAACTATGTAAAATGAACAAAACTGCCATCAGTTGATAGTTTAGTCCAAAACTAAACTACCATTGTCGACAATAGTTTGGTCAAAAAAATGTGATTATTGTTATTTTATAGGTCAAAGCCCTTTTTCATATAAATATATTATTTATTTTCTTTTTCAACACATCTTTTTTGTAATGATGATTTTTTTACTTAGAAAATGTTTATCCTACTTCAATTTGGAAAATATTTTACTGTTATCTAACTGAAATTTAATGTCGTGGTTACTATGAGGGTGTAACACCACAAAAATTTCTAAGCTAAGACCCGATTTATTCTTTGTATGTATGTAGAATCGTACCGGATGATTACTAGTTTTTCATATGTATTAAGGTTCATTACCAAGTGTAGGAAGTGTACTGGAAATGATTTAGGGTCATTAGGGACCTCTAGCACTAAGCCGAGTTTAAAACCTTTTGGGCATGACACAAGGCACCTTAATAGGAATTAGGGTCATTTTTAGTAGATTTGTAGTAAAAATATTCACAAGAAAATATATCTAAACATAAAAAAGTATGTATTTTTGTTTGGCTTGTTTCATGATAAATGAAAGAAAAATATAATTTGTAGTTTGATTTTAAAATAAAGAAAATAAAACTAGAAAATCAAAAGAAGAAAAATAATTTTGAGTTCGACGGATTGAGTTATGACCTATTATTTATACTTTTGATGCACAAATTTATTTTCTACTGAATCCAACAAGATTGACCCAAGTAACAATTGCACATCTTTTAAATCAACTCACCACTATTGAAAGAACTTTCTAAAAAAATATTGCCTAAGATAAATTTATGCTTTACATAAAAAAATTATTCAAACAAATTCTCACCTAAAATTATGAAAACATAAAAGGAAAAAAAACATTATAATAACCACATAAATTTTATACCCACAACTTTTGATGATTCAATGAGTCCATGATCCAAAATGAAATGGAGAAAGATAAGAAAATGAGAATGAAGACCAAATGGGAGAGAAGACACAAACAAACAAAATGTATTTTTGACTTGAGAATAATGAGTGATAAAAGAGAGCAAAAAAGGATGCAAAATAAAGAAAAGAAAGAAAAAAGAAATCCACACTTTCATTGTTAAAGTGGGAAAAAATTATTACAAAGTGTATGTAACAAAAAAATATGACATGTAAATGAGCGATAGGTGACATTTTACAAATAAAAAATTGTATTGACTTGAAAAGAGTGAGAAAGAAAAAAGAAGAGTAAAAGGATGAAAAAAGGAAAAAGAAATCTACAATTTCATTGTTAAAATGGTAAACAATTTATTATAATAGTGTGCAATATAATGCAATGCAAAATATTCAATAAAATGAATGATGAGTGATAATTTACAAATCAAAAATTGTATTTGCTCCAAAAGAGTGAGAAAGATAAAAGATGAGAAAAAAGATGTAGAAAAAGAAAAAACAATCCACACTTTATTGTTAAAATGGAAAATAATTATTTTAATGTGTGTGCAAAAAATACAATAAATTGAAGGATGTGTGAAAATTTGGCTACTGAATAAAATAAAAAATATATGCACAAAAACATTCAAAATAATAAAAAGTATTCTTGTTTTATCTCCACAACTGCAATTTTCTCGAAGATTTTTTTTTCTCTTTTTAATCAACTAGTTCACATTACACTTTATTTACTTAAGAATATTCCTTTTATGTAGTTCAAAAATAATTTATTTTCTTCATATGCCTTTAACTCCTAAATTCATTGGCTAATTTTAAGTATTTTTTTTTGAAAAAAGAAGTGGATGATGTTCAATAGAAAAACTATAAAGTCTTATCCGGTAATTGTATTTTTAAGAAATTCATTTATTTTCCAATTTTAAAAAGTATTTGAATATAAATTCTTAACTATTTGAGAACATTTCCAAAGGAGTTCTCAAATATATACTTTTTCGAAATAGTTTGTGAAGATAATTAAAGGACCTTGCATGGTCAAACACTTCAAGTTTATTAAACAGTTTAAATTAATTAACTCAGGAGTGAACAAAGAATTTTAATGTATTTAAAAGAATGAGGTAAACAAAAATCACAAGAAATATCGTTGTTTTGAAAGATGTACGATCTCCTAAAATCATCTAGACAACAAAAAATGGATATAAAAAGAAAATAATCTATGAAGGTGATAAGCAACTAGCTATGGTAAAAGTTTTAATTAAGTTGATACATTTACTTTAGGTCCTGTTAGTGTGACATTTCAATATTAATATGCTTTGCCACAATGTGTCCTTTGGTGCACATTATATGCCTCTTTATTCTCATTTAGAGAGCCTCATTGTGTTAGAATAATGTCATACGTTAGTGGAGAATTGAAGGTTACAATGTTGGTCAGAATGGTGCATTTAGCAATCAAAGTTTATAGGAGGAGGATGAAATTTATCTCTATTACCGTTATCTCTTTATTGGCCTATTATTCTACCTCATTATACCTTGTAACTTTTGGGCCATTCATTTACCTACATTATTATCCACGTTATTCCTATTCAATACAAGAAAGAACTCCTCGCCTATAAATAGTGGTCTTTCTTTTTTTGTGAAATATTTTTTTTAAAAAAATGAGAAGTGTGGAAAAAAATTGTAGTGAGGTTTGTGAAAGAGAGAGTTGAGACAAAGAAGAGTATTCTAAGTTTTAAAATAATTCACTATACAAAAGGGAGAAATTATATATGTTGAAGGAAGGTGTTCTTTTTGTAGAGTTTTGGACTCTTCAATTAATCCGCGGTTGTTTTAGTTATATAACAGTATTGGGCTATTGTATCCTGGAGGGGACAAGTAAAGAGTATTACTGCTGGATCGGTATAGATAATGCCGTAGTGGGCTTGAATCTCCTTAAAGAGAGCGAGATATCTCAATTTGCTACTGGAAAGCTATCGACAGATGATGTAGCTATTAACACAACCGTTACTAATGTGGCGCAATAAAAGAACTTGGAAAAACTAATATAGTTGATAAAGTAGAGGTAATGTAATGACACTCTAGGTCATTTTTGTGTTAATGCCTTCTTTCCATAATTTACAGCGTTCCTGTAGCGACCCCAAGTCCTTTATGACTTGCTGGCACTGACTGCTTGGTCGCCTGCTCGTTCGTTTGGGTTTTATACAAGTTTTTCAATTTTGGAGCTTTTGAAACCTAAAAAGTTGATTACGGTCATAACCTTATGTAAACAACCTCAGTACGAAATTCTGACGTTTTCATCAGCTTCGGAGCGGCAAAATTAGGCTAGTAGCATGGTTGACCTGAGTTTCGAGGCTTTCGGTGTGACTTTGGGGCCAATTGGCACTTTAGCCTTTGAAATTTTGCTTAAGGTTGACGATGGTCAACATTCTTGGTAAACGTGCTCGGATGAGAATTTTGTCAGCATAGTTAGTTCCGAAATGCCGACTTTTGTCTAGAATGACCCTTCGTGTGCTCCCCGGGGCTTTCGATCTAATTCCGAGGCCCTTGGTAGAAGTTGGCTAAAAAGGTGCTTTGGAGGTGGGACCCACTTTTTATTGAAATGACCTCGCATAGAAATTTCGACTGCACCATTGAGTCAGAAACGTAGAATTTGATGGGGTAGCATATCTTGTTTGCGTGCACGGGGTTCTGAATGAATCCAAAGCACCCCGTCGTAGTTTTGGCAAGGGCCAAAACTCAGCTAATGCAGCAGCTGAGTGCAGACCTCATTTGTTCTCCGCATTCGCGGATAAGGCTTCGTGTTAATGGAGGTTTGCCTTGTTGATCTCCGCATTTGTGGATAGGCTCTGCATTCATGGAGTTCAGCTTTTCTGTTCTCCGCGTTCGCGGAGGACTGGGTCCTTACCCTCCGCATTAGCGGGCCCTCAGCCGCGTTCGTGGGGACTTGGAACCTTCACCTCTACGTTCGCGGGCTCTTGGTCGCGTTTGCGGAGGTGTGAGCATCTGGTCCTTTATTTATAAAACCAGACACGAGGCAGCTTCTTTCTAAGTTTGAAAGTTGATTTCTCCCTCGCTTCTCATCGGATTTTTGTGATTCAAAGTCCCGGGTTTCCGAAAATGTGTAGGTTGTGTGGGTGTTGGTTAGGATAGTATCGGGGAGCCTTCGTTTGAGGTATAAGTGCGGCGTTTTGGGGCTGTTTAGGTTGATTTTAAATTTCTTGTTGTAAAGTTTTGCATGTTTTGTTTTCTTTATTTGTCGGCTATTTCGAGCCTCGAATTGTGTTCTATTTTTATACAAAAGTTTGGGGGAGGGTTTAGGACCTTTTCACAGAGTCAATTCTAAGATTTTCGAAGTGGGTCCAACATTTTCCGATTTTAACTTCTAAATTGGTCTGTCTTTGATTTTGATGATTTTAGTGTCAAGCGATCGTACTGATGATGTGACTTTATTTTTGATAGCGTGGCAGCAGTCTGAGGCCGTTCAGAAGGGAAAAGCTCTAGCAGTGTGATTTCGAGCGCGTGCGGTCGGCCTTCTGGTAGGTTACGGTTTCCCTTCTTTAAAGATTGAGCTGGATTGTGTTAATGCATGCTGATTTGTGTTAATTTGGGGTGGGGAACTTGTATTTCTTCTCTTCTTCTAAGAAACCAAGCTTTAGGCTTGATTTTCGGGGTGTTTTAGGGGTAGTACCATACTATTGGAGGGATTGTTTATGTGCTGTTGCATGCAGACTATCTGTTGGTTGTTTATGTATGTTGGATTATATTTTCGGCCTTAGTTTATGTTAGGCTAGTATTGCCTAATACCCATGCACCTGTTTTACTTTGGTATGCATCTGATGTCGATTCGGATGGCCTAGGTCCTTGTAGAACGGAATAGCAATCTTCTGTTTGATAGTATGCGCCTCGCTTTAGCTTCGTATTGTTCGTGATCTTCTTGTTACTCTCCCCATTTATGTGGCACCGATGTGTCATCGGAGGCGTTGTGTCTTCCTAGGTTCGGGTGTTTCAAGGTCGGCTATGTGTTGATGTGGTTGGTTGTGGACGACGATTCTAGATGACTTGGAATTTTATATCCTCTACGGAGTTGATGCGCCCCACACGCTCTACTGGCTAGGCAGGGCCCTCGGGAGTGTTAGCTGGCTCACTCTACTGTCTAGGGCAGGGCCCCTGGAACTGTTAGCTGGCTGGGCAATTGAATATGAGATATTTGAGTTCCTCTTCAGAGTGGACATGCCCCGCGAGCTCTACTATCTTGGTAGGGCCCCCGGGAGTGTTAGCTTAATGGGCGAATGGATATCAGGGCCTTGGGAGGAGTTGTTATGCCCTTTCGCACTCTACTGGCTGGGCAGGGCCCCCGTGAGTTGGTAGTTTTGTTGACTAGGTTGGTGCTTTCGGTTTGCAGTTGGGTTCCTTTCGGTCTCGTAGGTCTAGCCTTTCTGTATACCTGTCTTGCTTATAGGGGTCTGTTCAGGTTTTGTTTATTATGTGCTCGAGTGTACCTTCTCAGTCTTATGGGGCCCCAGTTAGGTTTTGTTTAGGTGTTCTTAGATTTGCTTCCGGCTTGTTTCTTTTGTTATTTAGTTTGACCTCTGTTCTTGTTGATTCTATCTTTTCAATTTTTTTTATCTTTCTTGCTCAGTCGGCCTATGATGCCTACAGGGTACCTGTTGTATTGGTACTCATGCTACACTCTGCATATGCTTTCATAATGCAGGTCCGAGCACCAATTATCAGGGTTGAGGTCGAACCTTCTGCAGTCTGTTACGGAGGCGAGGGTGAGCACTTGGCGTTCTGGGATTACCCGTCTCCTTCTGTATAAATATTTGGTCTTGTCTTTCTTGTTTGAGACAGTCTTGTTTCTATGGTCCACTTTTGGACTTGTACTCTTTTTATAGTAGCTCTGTACTCGTGACTTCTAGGTTCTAAGAGGTATCTTTTATTGTATATAGCTTTTGGGTTTGCTTCCGCCTTTCCCTTATGTGTTCCTTTATTTATGCTTTCTCCTAGTTGAGGTTTAGTGTCAACCCTCAGTCCCATTACCGTCAAGTTCGATGATAGGGTTTGGCTTGCCTACTGGCGGGTTAGTAGGTGCCATCATGACTCGAGTAATCGTGTTGTGACAGGTTGGTATCAGAGCCCAGGTTCATCGGTCTCACTTGTACATAGCTAGCATCTATTAATGTCTTGCAGATCATCACGGAGACATCTGTGACTTATATTCGGCAGGCTACACGATGTCGTAAGGAAGTTTTCTATTTTATATCATTTTCGTGCGCTGTTATCGTATTAGTTTTATGAAATCTTACTTGTTTCACTCTGTCGCAGGATTGATCGCACGCGCGGTACAGCTAACGGGGGTGATACACTCGGGCCCGCTGATAGAGCCAAAGCTAGGGGTAGAGGCTGACCCCGAGGTCGAGGTAGGGTTGCAGCACCATCTCGAGGTAGAGTGAGTACTCTTGAGCCGGAGCTGGAGACTCAAATAGATCAGATTCCTCCTTAGCCGATGGAACCGGGACCAGCCCTGCCACCCCCCGCACCAGCTGCTACCCCTGACCTTCAGGCTATGCTTGCACAGATTTTCGTAGCGATAGGGGGTATGTAGCAGCAGCAGTAGGCCCCGACACCAGTTCCAGAGCCAGCTCCAGCACTACAGGGTTAGCCTGCTCCAGCGGTTCTAGAGATTCAGTAGTAGGGTCAGCCTGCAGCAGCGGCTGTAGAGGTCCAGCAGCCGCCAGCATCGGCTGTTGTTCATTTTGATGCTTTAGATAGGGTTATGCCATTGCGAGAGCAGAAGATACTGGGGTGTTTCTTAGAATTTCATTATGAAAGTTTTTTGGTGTGATTTGGGAGGATGCCCAAGAGTTTATTACTTCCTGCCGAGAGCGATTAAATGCCCTGGGATTAGTGGATTTGAGATGAGCCGACTTCACTGTCTATCAGTTGGATGGATCGTCCAGACAGTGATGCCATTCTTTCATGGAGACCAGGCCAGTTGGGTCCCTATCAGTGACGTAGATAGAGTTTTCAGAGGCCATTTTGGCGAGATTTATTCTGCGGAGCATCAGAGATCTACTTCGTGACAAGTTCTCGAGATTGGAGCAGGGCTTTATGATGGTATTTAAGTATGAGCTAGATTCCATGAGTGATCCGATCATGCCACCATGATCTTGCCCATGGAAGAGGAGAGTCAGGTGGTTTGTAAGAGGTTGGAGATTGCAGTCGTGTATTGAGTCGCAGTTTATGGTATCAGCAGGCTGCTCTTTTCTAGATGTTGTGGACCAGGCCCACACACTCGAGTAGCTCCATCGGGAGGCCCAAGGAGCAGTGACAAGAGGGCCAGGCAGAATGATAGTTTAGTAGGCCCCGTTCTAGGCATAAAGATACTCAGGATCGGGTCAATCAGAGGTTTCAGCCGGGTAAGCCCAGCCACCCATTTCAGGCCTCATTGCAGAATACGTATGGTGAGCAGCACCGTCAGGGTGGTTATAGTTCCGGTCTGAGTCAGGACCGAGGTGATATTCAGATGGGTTTCTCGGATCGGGATGGACGGCCTCCAGTTATGAGCAGACCATCTCAGGGTTGTTTCACTAGCGGGGGGCTTGATCATTGGTCCAGGGAGTGCCCTATCTAAAGCCCAGCCTTACTAGCTGCTCAGGCAGCGAGACTGGCACCAACAACAGCACCTCCAGCTAGGGGATGAGGACAGTATCAGGGTATTCGGGGAGGTCCCCGGGGAGGCTGAACAGGTGGAAGGGTGGATGCATGAGGTAAAGGTGCCCACGGCCATTTCTATGCAGCTCCAGCCAGAGCAAAGGCTGAGGCATCGGATGATGTGATCACAGGTACGATTCTCTTATGCCATCAGCCCGCTTCAGCTCTATTTGTTCCTAGTTCTACCTATTCATATGTGTCTGCTTATTATGCTCCTCGATTGGGGGTGAGTCCAAAGTCCTTAATGGTACCGTTGCATGTTTCCACCCCTGTAGGAGATTCTTTAGTAGTGGATCAGGTTTGTAGATCTTGTGTGGTGACCATTTAGGGGCAAGACACTCGGGCTGATCTTATTGTGCTTAGTATGTTTGATTTTGATTTGATTTTGGGCATGGATTAACTATCCCCTCACCGAGCAGTCCTGGATTGCTATGCCAAGTCTGTTACTTTAGCCATGCCTGGTATTCCATCGGTGGTGTGGCAGGGTTCTCGTAGTCGCATATCGGTTGGGGTGTTTTCTTGTATTCAGGCCCAAAGGCTAGTGGCTAGCGGATGTTTGGATTATTTGACTTATGTTAGAGATGTTAGTAGAGAGGGCCCTACAGTGGATTCAGTGCCTATAGTTCGAGAGTTTGCTGATGTGTTTCCTACCGACCTTCCTAGCCTACCCCCCAGAGTGAGATATTGATTTTTCCATTGACTTAGAGCCAGGTACTCATCATATTTCCATCCCACCGTACCATATCGCCCCCGTAGAGCTCAAGGAGCTCAGTGTTCAACTTTAGGATCTCTTGGGTAAGGGATTCATTCACCCTAGCGTATCGCCTTAGGGTGCCCCAGTCCTGTTTGTGAAGAAGAAGGATGGTACTATACATGTGCATTGATTACACGCAGCTAGGTAAGGTGACGGTGATGAATCGTTACCCCATGCCTCGTATTGATGATCTGTTCGACTAGCTTCATGGTGCCGCAGTGTTTTCTAAGATTAGCTTGAGATCCGGCTACCACTAGTTGAGGATTAGGGCAGCGAATATCCCTAAGACTGCATTTAGGACTCGTTATGGCCATTTTGAGTTCCTAGTGAAGTCTTTTGGGTTGACTAATGCCCCTGCCACTTTCATTGACTTGATGACTCGTGTATTCAGACCATATCTAGACTTCTTTTGTCATAGTCTTCATTGACGATATTTGGTAAACTCACAGAGCCATAGTGCACATGAGCAACACTTGAGGATAGTGCTCCAAACTTTGAGAGATCATCGGCTTTATGCCAAGTTCTCAAAGTGCGTGTTCGGGCTTCAGTCCGTAGCATTCTTGGGGCACGTGGTGTCAAAGGATAGCATTATGGTAAATCCGGTGAAGAATGAGGTTATCTGTGATTGGGCCAGGCCCATCTCTATGACTGAGATTCGGAGCTTCGTCGGATTGGCAGGGTACTACAGGCTATTTGTTGAGGGTTTTTCTTCTATAGCGGCACCTTTTAATCGGTTGACTCTCCAGGATGTTCCCTTTGTATGGTCGGAGCAGTGTGAGAGGAGCTTCTTGAGGCTTAAGGAGTCTCTTACGACCGCTCTTATATTGACTCTTCTAGTTAAGGGCGAGGGCTTAACGGTATATTGTGACGCATCCGGCGTTGGTTTTGATTTTTTATTGATGCAGCAAGGCCAGCATATGGCTTATGTGTTGAGGCAGCTTAAGTTGCATGAGTGCAACTACCCCACTCATGACTTGGAGTTGGCGGCGATAATTTTTGCAGTTAAGATCTGGAGGCATTACCTATATGGAGTTCATTGTGAGATATACACTGATCATCGGAGCCTTCTAGTACATTATGACCCAAAGGGATCTTAATTCGAGGCAACGTCGTTGGATTGAGCTCCTAAAGGACTATGATCTCTCTATTCTCTACCATACGGGCAAGGCGAATGTGGTAGCGGATGCCTTGAGCCGGAAGGTAGTGAGTATGGGTAGTCTAGCATTTGTTTCTATTTCGGAGTGAACCTTGGCTTTGGACATTCATTCCCTAGCCAATAAGATGATCAGGCTTGATGTTTCAGATTCGATTCAGGTGTTAGCCTATGTGGGAATTCAGTCATCATTGCTAGATAAGATATGTAGTCGTCAGTTCGAGGATGGGTCATTGGTGGCACTCAGAGATAGAGTATTAGCAGGTGATGTCGGGCAGCCTACCTTACATTCAGGTTTTGACATTTTCTGGCCGTTTGTGTTTTTCGAGAGTTGAGGATTTGATTCAGCTAATCCTTACCAAGGCCCATGACTCAAGGTATTCTATCCATCCGGGCACCGCTAAGATGTATCATGATTTGAGGCAGCATTATTGGTGGAGCGGTATGAGGAAGGACATCTAAGATTACGTGTCCCGTTGCTTGTGTTGTCAGCATGTGAATGCCTAGCATTTAAAGCCTGGTGGTGAGTTGCAGAGAATACCCATTCCTGAGTGTAAATGGGAGCGTATCACCATGGATTTCATTGTGGGTTCACCTCGGACTTCTAGAGGTGTTGATAGCATTTGGGTCATCATGGATCTATTGACCAAGTCAGCATACTTCCTACCTGTTCATACTTCCTTCAGTGCCGAGAGGTTAGCCCGTTCTACATTCGGGAGATTGTTCGTCTTCATGATGTGCCTATTTCTATAATCTCAGAATGGGGTTCACAGTTCGCTTCTAGCTTTTGAAGGGTAGTTCAGGAGGAGTTTGGCACCCGTGTCGGTCTTAGCACAACATTTCACCCGCATACTGATGGAAAATCAGAGTGCACTATTCAGGTCCTTGAGGATATGTTGCGAACCTGTGTCTTGGACTTTGCGGGTCAGTGGGACAAGTTCTTGCCTTTAGGGGAGTTTGAGTAAAACAACAACTACCACTCTAGTATTCAGATGGCTTCATTTGAGGCTTTATATGGTAGGCGTTGTCGCACTCCAGTTGGTTGGTTTTAGTCTACAGAGCCTAGGTCGCGAGGTACAGACTTGTTTCGGGAGGCCTTAGTTCATGTGAGGATGATTCAGGATTGGCTCAAGATGGCTCAGAGTAGCCAAGAGAGTTACGCGGATCACGGGCGACGCCCACTGAGGTTATCCGTTGTTGACATAGTATTCCTCCGAGTATCGCCCATGAAGGACGTGATGAGATTTGGGAGACGGGGCAAGCTTAGCCCAAAGTATATTAGGCCTTTTCAGATATTGAGGACAGTGGGTATGAGCTAGCCTTGCCTCCAGCATTCTCAGCTATTCACCCAGTTTTCCATGTTTCGATTCTTCTCCGGTATGTACCAGATGAGTCTCATGTGCTCCAGTATGATGTCGTTGAGTTTGATTATCACCTGACCTATATCGAGGACCCAATTGCTATTTCAGCCAGAGATGTGAGGCAACTGAGGTTTAGAGCCATTCCAGTGGTTAAGGTTTGTTAGAGGCGTCATCCAGTTGAGGAGGCTACCTGGGAGACTAAGCAGGAGATGCGAGAGCAAGTCCCCAGCTTATTTAAGCCCTCAGGTACTTCTTGACTCTTTCTTTAACGGACGAAAGTTCTTTTAGTAATGGATGTTATAAAGAGCCTCCAGGTCATTTTTGTGTTAATGCCTTCTTTCCGTCATTTAGAGCGTTCCTGTAATGACCCCATGTCATTTATGACTTTTTGGCACTAACTGCTCGGTCACCTGGTCGTTTATTTGGGTTTGAAGCCTTTTTTCCTATTTTTGAGCTTTTGAAACCTGAAACAGTTGATTAGGGTCATAACCTCATGTAAACGACCTCAAGATGGAATTCTGATGGTTCCATCAGCTCCGGAGTGGCCAAATTAGGCTAGTAGCCTGGTTGCCCTGAGTCCCGAGGCTTCCGGTGTGACTTTGCGGCCATTTGGCACTTTAGCCTTCGAAATTTGGCTTAAGGTTGACTTTGGTCAACATTCTTTGTAAACGCACTCAGATGAGAATTCTATCAGCTTGATTAGTTTTGGAATGACGAATTTGGTCTAGAATGATCCTTCGTGCGCTCTCCGGGGCTTTCGATCTAATTTCAAGGCCCTTGGTAGAAATTGGCTAAAAATGAGCTTTGGAGGTGGGACCCACTTTTTGTCAAATTGACCTCGTATTGAAATTCTGACTGCGCCATTGAATCTAGAATGTAGAATTTTAAGGGGTAGCATATTCCGTTTGCTACACAAGGTTCCGAAAGAATCCCGAGCACCCTGTCGAAGTTTTGGCAAGGGCCAAAACTCAGCTGATGCAGCAGCTGAGTGCAGACCTCATTTGTTCTTCCCTTTCGCGGAGGTCTGCCTTGTTGGTCTCCCTGTTGGGGGATAGGCTCCGTGCTTGCTGAGTTCACCTTTTCTCTTCTCCACGTTTGCGGAAGGCTAGCCACGTTCGCGGAGGTCTGGATCCTTACCCTCCGTGTTTGTGGGCCCTCAATCGCATTCGCGGAGGCTTGGCACCTTCACCTTTGCATTCGTGGAGGTTTGAGCATCTGGTCCTTTATTTATAAAACCAGACATGAGGCAGCATCTTTTTATAAGTTTGAAAGTTTAATTCTCCCTCGTTTCTCATCAGAATTTGGTGATTCGATGTTCTGGGTGTCCGGGATTGTGTAGGCTGTGTGGGTGTTGGTTCGGATAGTGTCGGGGAGCCCTCGTTTGAGGTATAATTGCGTCGTTCTGGGGCTGTGTAGGTTGATTTTATGTTTCTTGTTGTAAAGTTTTGCATGTTTTGTTTTATTGATTTTTCGGCTGTTTCGAGCCCTAAATTTTGGTGTATTTTAGTACACATGTTCGAGGGAGGGTTTAGGACCTTTTTACAGAGTCAATTCCGAGATTTCTGAAGTAAGTCCCACATTTTCCAATTTTGACTCCTAAATTGGTCCATCTCCGATTTTGATTATTTTAGTGTCTAAAGGACAGTACTGATGCTGTGACTCTATTTTTGATAGTGTGGAAGCAGTCTAGGGCCATTCGGAAGGGAAAAGCTCCGGCACAGTGATTTGGAGCACGTGTGGTCGACCTTCTAGTAGGTTACGACTTTCCTTCTTTTTAGATTTAGCTGGATTGTGTGAATGCATGCCGATATGTGTGAATCTGGGGGGAGGAGCTAGTATTTCTTCTCTACTTCTCAGAAACCAGGCTTTAGGCTTTATTTTTGGGCGGTTTTGGGGGTAGTACCATACTATCGGAGGAATTGTTTATGTGTCGTTGTATGCGGACTATCTGTTGTCTATTTATGTATGTTGGATTATATTTTCGGCCTTAGTTTAGGTTAGGCTAGTATTGCCTTAGACCCATGCACCTTTTTGACTTTGTTATATATCCGACGTCGATTCTGATGGCTAGGTCCTTGTAGAACGGAATAGCAGACTTGGCTCTGATAGTATGAGCCTCGCTTTGGCTTCGTATTGCGTGTGATCTTCTGGTTACTCTCTCCATTTTTGTGGTGTCGATGTGTTATCTGAGGTGGGGTGTCTTCCTAGGTTCAAGTGTTTCTTGGTCAGTTCTGTGGTGATGTGGTTGGTTGTGGACGACGATCCCTGATGACTTGGAATTTGAGATCCTCTACAGAGCCGATGTGCCCCACACACTCTACTAGTTGGGCAGGGCCACTTGGAGTGTTAGCTGGCTCGCTCTACTAGCTAGGGCAGGGCCCCCGGGAGTGTTAGCCAGCTGGGAAATTGAATATGAGATATCTGAGTTCCTCTACGGATTTGACATGCCCCCGCGCTCTACGCAGAGCTCCCGAGAGTGTTAGCTAAATGGGCGATTGGATATCAAGTCCTTGGGAGGATTTTTTATGCCCCTTGGCACTCTATTAGCTGGGCAGGGCCCCCGAAAGTTGCTATTTGGCTGGGTGGCCCGATTTGGAAGTCAGAATTATTGACTGGGTTGGAGTTGGTTGGTGGTTTCGGTTCACTGTTGGGTTCCTTTTGGTCTCGTAGGTCTAGCCTTTCTTAGATTTACTTTCAGCTTGTTTTTGTTGTTATTTCGTTTGACCTCTGTTCTTGTTGATTCTATCTATTTAGCTTGTTTTTACCTTTCTTGCTCAGTCGACCTATGATTCCTACTAGGTACCTATTGTATTGGTACTCATGCTACACTCTGCATCTTTTTTCGTGATGCAGGTCCGCGCACCAGTTATCAATGTTAAGGTCGAGCCTGCTATAGTCTGTTTCGGAGGTGAGGGTGAGCACTTGGTGTTCTGGGACTACCCATCTCCTTCTGTATATATGTTTTGGCTTGTCATTTATGTTTGACACAGTCTTATTTCTGTGGTCCACTTTTGGGACTTGTACTCTTTTTATAGTAGCTCAGTACTTGTGACTTCTAGGTTCTGGGAGGTATCCTTTATTGTATATAGCTTTTGGATTCTCTTTCGCCTTTCCCTTATGTGTTCCTTTATTTATGTTTTCGCCTAGTTGAGGTTTAGTTTCCACCCTTAGTCCCATTACCGTCAAGTTTAAGGATAAGGTTTGTCTTGCCAACTGGCGGGTTGGTAGGCACCATCATGATTCGAGAAATCGGGTCGTGACAGGTAACAGTTGATGTTGGATGTCAAATTGGTTCTCCAAGAGCCTTTACAATTGAACCCTGAAGCACCATTGTTTTGTATACCTAAGGATAGTAGGATTATTGGTTATTAATCTTCTTATTAAATTTATCTTTTATTTGGGCTACTATAAAGACTTGTTTATTCTAAGTAGCGAGAGATTAGGGACTATTCTTGATGGTTATCAATTAAACAAGCTGAAACTACCATCACCAAATAATATACATTGAAATCCATACTCGCTCCGACAGATTGTACTTCTAATTTTTAAATTATTTTTCTTAATATAAAACTTTCTAGCAATTATCTAAATTAGGATATACGGGACTCAAACTTGAAATGAACTTACATGTACATAGTCATCGAAATGAACTTATATGTTCATATTTATTACTTTAAACTATGGGATTTGGTACAATGCTTCCCTCCATCTACCTTATGAGTATGAGCCATTAGACATAAGGGTATTTTTGAGTCAAAAGGTTGACATCAGGGGTATTTAGGTGCTGAAAGGTGGATGGAGGGTAGTTTTGTACTAATTCAAATAGTTGAGGGGCATTTTAGGCCCTTCTCCATAGTTTATAACATCCTCTGACATCTCTTGTACCCGGTCGGGTCGGGCCCCTCTAGTAATAACTTGTTGAAATTTAAATGACCTACATAAAAGGGTTTTAGACTTTTGAAGCTACTTATTTAGGATTTTTCCCCATAACTTCTGTGAGTTACATCTAATAAGCGCGCACTTCAATTCTCATTGTTTGCTCCAAGCCCATATATCTTGTTGCGTTTTTGTTTTTTAAAAATTTTTTTTGCTTTTGAAAACATTGTAAACTCATAGTATAAGTTTTCTTGATACTGTTATCACTACATCAACAATGATGAAAGTAGGCCAATCATCCTAATGTTTTCATATGGAGGGCTTCATGCTCAAAGCACCTTGAGCTATGTAATAATCAAGGTTTTCTTGTTTAAGTGGAATATATTCTTTTCTCTTTGTGGTAAAGAATTCATGGTCTTATCCAGTAGCGAAAGGTGGTGAGGCAAATTTCTAAGATTTAACACAAATATTATGTGTTCGTCTTTGTTTTTTTTGAGCTTGAATAGGGATGGGCTAGTAGGTGTAAAGTAATTACGCTAACAATATTTTCCCCTTTACAAATCAGGGATCTTATTTACCAAATGATGCACAAAGACGATATTTCCCCCTCTCATCATGTGAATTAAATATTGCAATGCAAAAACTATCTATTCAACCTATTCTTGTGGTAGTCTCTACCTCAAGAGACTACAGAAACAAATTACATGTTAGAGAAAATCACTTCAAGAAAAGCAGGCACAGTCCCTTTCCAGTTTTATCATTTTGATATTAAGAAGGGGAACCTTGAAACATTTATAAAGTTGTATCGATGGAATCAGCCTATAATGTTTGCATTAGAATAGGTTGTCTGCCAATATTGAATGAACATGGCCCTTGCCCAGATCCGACAGAAACACAAGATGCTTCATGCACCAAGCTACCCTTATCATTTTTACACTAAATCTATAGATGTGATTGACTAGACTCCTTGCTAATCTAATAACAGCTTTTTAATGACCAAATATAAGCCTAATAATGGACTCGGAAGCAATAACTATCAACATAATGTTTCTTCGAACATCCAGGATCAATATCTTCAAAACTATTTCGAGTCTAATTCGCAAAAGCTTGACTATCATTAGTATAATATTACTTAAACCATCAACGATCAAGGCCACAAATATGAATACCAAATGTTGCCCATGACCTTCGCTTTATCCTGAATCACTTATGTCTAAATCCATCACCGTTATGTTATGGGAATAGATTGGGTTTGTTGTTTGTACTTTAACTTGTGCACGATAATGATATTATCATTCTGCACACTTGTAGGAAAAGTATCAGGATGATTCTTAAAGAATCATTTCTCCCAAATCCCTCTGTTGATAAAAAAAAATATGCAACAAACAATTTATAATAGAGAGAAAGCTACAATATAGAACGTTACGTTATTCCATTCATGACCAAGTACTCATGAGTAAAGCTTGGAATACAAAAGAAGTTGAATGCTTAAAACAATCAAGAAGTAACAAAATGCATGTCTTTCCTCACACATATAGCCTACATGTACTGTATAGAAGTTAATGAATTCTATTTTCCATGACAAAAGGAAAATCAGGAAATCACAAAATACTGATTTGATAAGGGAGTTTGCTGCATAGCACCGGTGGAAGAGCCTGATAAGAATATTAGCAGAAAATCTTAGATGTGTTTCCATTACAATAGAAAACTGTTTAATGATCCATGAAGGACTAATAACAGACAAATATCTTCATACACTAGCAAAAATTAACATTCTTATTTTGGGTCAAAAGGCATTCTCAGTTGAGAAATTCTTTAATTCACTTATGCAATTACTATAGATACATTCAATTACATATCAAGAGATCTTGCATACATTAAATGAAACCTCATCTTAGGGAAATATTTTATATCCTTAAAGCTGGACATGAATGAAGGTGTAACCTAATCCATATAAATACACATACAAGAATGAGCTCATTTTACTTACGATCTTAAAGCAAGCATGTTAAGTAAGCGTATATTATAAAACATAAATGCAAGGTATTTTAAACTTAAGTAGAAACTACTTAGGTGATCTCACATGTATTATAAAGAACAAAGACAAGAGATTATAAAACATAAACACAAGGTATTTTAAACCAATACGAACCTTTTTCAAAATGATCTGGCACTGGAAGCATATCTTTTTCCTGGAAGGAACAAAACTTTGTCAGTTATGTCGCAACATTAAAAGGAACTGTTCTGGTCTTAGAAATGTAAACATACTCTAGCCTCCCTCTGTTGAGGCATATTTGGAATCTGCTCAATTTGGTGGCTGTAGGACACATGAACATCAAAAAGACTTAAAAATCTTCTAATTCACAAACTTCAACAACCAAATTGATGCTTTCAGTATGTAATGTCATATCAATAACTAGTTATCCAGGAAACACAATTGTGGTCATAATTGTGTTTGCACAAAAACCAATGGAAACATGATTTTGTTCAAGTACAAAGCAGCACAAATATACCATGAAGTTAAGTGAGCAAGGCACTCACTATAAACTACATCACGTGCATAAATGATGGTCTGTATTAGCAAAAAATATAACATATTGTTACCTATAATCAATTATAAATGGTGCCCTCTGAAGAGAAGATGATGGCACAACAAAAGGGACTTGATATACCTCATTATGAATAGTCTGTGCAGCCTGAGAATTTAACAAAACCATGAATTGTAGAACATACTATAGAACAAATCGCACCAATCTACTAGAAATCCCTCCGGAGATTCGATAGCTGAAACAAATTGCAGAACTAAATAATTGTACATTATCACATCACAACAAATAAAATAATCAGTCACTATATTTTTCACAACCCTCAAAAATAAAGAATAGCAATTAATACAATTCTATAAACACGAAAAGAGTTGTCGAGAAAAAATTGACCCTCGATAAGTGAACCACAAAATTCATAGAATGACATCATCTATCATTTCCTCCATTCTAATTCTGTGGATACTTTTTTTATGTTACACTCCCTTTAATCCCATTTTAAGTGACACACTTTTCTTATTAATTTATCCCACAAAAAATATCACCCTTTATATATTTAAAAATAATTTTTACTTTAAAATCCTCATGTTAATATGATATTTTGTAGTCAAACATGTGTAAGCCTTAGTTTAGACCACATGTTTCAAAAATCTTCTTTTCTTTCTTTAATTTTGCAGCCTGATGACACATAAATTTGAATAAGGGTGTATAATTGAAGAAACTACATAGTTAGACATAGTTCACTACCACATATTATTATTACCTATACTTTCAAAATATTATGTATTTTTACCATTAATTAAGGAGTTTCCTACCATATATTAAGAAAGATAACTTAGATACACGTATTTTTACTATCAGATACACTAAAATAGAGAGAGAGGCGAGCAAAATATGGAGGAAGATGAGCGAAATTTGTTATGTATCCCAGATAGATGCAAATCACACTATATAAATGTATTTGTATATGTAACACCTTCAAATCTCTCGGTACAAATTAGGTTTGGATAGTTCAAAAAAAATCTAAATTTGCATATTTTGTGGCATTTATAGACACCATCTACGGGTCATAAATGGAACCATGAGTCGTAGATGGTATCATAGATGAGACTTCAGAAACTTGGAAAATTTCTTAAATAGGACGAGTCACGATTATGGGACGTAAACCCTTCTATGGGTTATAGATGGACCCGTAGACTAAAGCCCTGAAACTCAGTCTTTCTTTTGATTTCCTACGAACAGTCAATATGGGTCATATAAAGAAGTACGGTTCGTAGATTGGTTGTGTAGTTCGAAACTTTAGAAACCCAGGATATTACTATAATTTCTATGGACGGGATTCTACTGTCCGTAGATGGAACCACAGACCATAGATGCCCCTCATAGATGACCTCTGCCTGTTTTTTAATTAGTATCACTGTGGTCTTCTACCATTCTTTTAATTCCTAAACAACATTATATTTTACTATTCTAAGTGGGATTAAGGAAAAATAGTTGATAAAACTTACCCACTCATACATAACCCTCCCAAATCAAGCTTTTCTCTCTCAAGTAAGAACTAGAGTTCCAAGCTTCAAGTCTCCATTCAAGAAATTCAAGATAGAGTTCTTCATTTCAGGTAAGTGGGATTTTATCAATTAGTATCCCTACACCCATTAAGTTCCAAAGAACATCCGATTTTCCATGTCTTGTGAATTCTCCAAACCTACAATTTCTATAATCTTCATGGGTTTTAAATGTAAATCAGCTCTTCTTCATAAATGACCCTTAATTGCATGTCTAAGTTATACATTTCTTGTTTAAAATGATATTTTCATGAACCCTCAGTCTACAAGTATTTTCATGACCGGATATTATGCTATTGTAGATGTATGTCTCATATTATTAGCTTTTCATGATTTATGATGCTTTCAGATTAAGTATCTTTTAGTAAATTTTTTAGTTATCAAGATTTATGAGATACTCAGCATTTATCAGTTATCCATGTGATTCTATATTATAAGATTATTGTTGTTTTCTATTTCATTGAATGTTTCCATGGTAGTTATACTTAGCACAGAGCGAATTTAGAAATTAAGGATTCTTGTCCGTGAATCTTTAGGCGCAATCTCTAAGTCACATAACTACGTTCCACTATAGGATTTAAGAGGCCTCTAGTCAGTTGAGGCTGACTCCTTAGTCTTTATAGACATTAGCTTAGTAGATCCACATTAGATCAGATCAACCTTTTTATCCTAACAAAGTACATTGGGCCCTTTTGATGGGCATTATACATCCAACTCCATGTAGTAGCTCACATGGTTATATGTTGGTTTTAGTATCTCCCAGAGTTAGTTTTTCAGTTATTGCATGACCATGTATATATGTATTTCAGTTCCGTACAACTCAGTTCCATATTATTTTACTTGATCATTAAATCATCATGTTCAGATTCAACATGTTTAGTTATTACAGTTGTTATGCATTACCTTACATACTCAGTACATTCAAAGTACTGACTGCATACTTTCTCTCTATATTATTTGATAATATTGGTTCTAATGCCCAGTATCAAATTCACAGTTAGTATGATCTCAAGTCAGCAATAGCCGAGTTGGTGAGTCCTCATCCTCCGAGGACAAACCTTATCTTTCTTTCAGTTTGGTTATTTACAGTTTCAGACAGTTGGATTTAGCTAGGGGCTTTTCCTAGCAACTCATATGAGTAGAGGATTTCATAAAGTCAGGTATATCATCAACTTCTATGCATTGTTTAGACAACTGCTCTATTCAGTTGTTTAGTTTAAGAGACAAAATTCATTTATCTTCCGCATTTATTTCAGTTATCTTCATTTGTTTCTTATTATTGTTGATTATTAGGTTCATGTCAGACCATGAGTTTAGCTTGGTATCACTTGTTTCTCTAAGAACAATGTCGCGTTTATGGGTAGTCTAGGGTCGTGAAAAACTTTTTTATCAAAATATTAGGTTCAAGTGCCTGAGGGTGTCTGAAAGCCCTATTAAGTAGATTCTTGTTCATGGGTGTGAAATGCACCACATCTATGGATATGAGGCAATGAAATGTTTTAGGAAATACTTTACTTCTTTCATACTCTTAGTCGTGTGATAGAGTTCAACTCTATGTAGTTGATAACGCTCAACTACACCTTTTATAATTCAAAGTTTAGGTGGCTGCTAACAAGTATAAACGCAACGGTGAGTTGGAGTCGATCCCAGAAGGAGTGGTGCGGAAAAGAATTCAATTACGAAGTATAAGCGTGTTATAATCTTCTGTAGAGTCTGAATATGCAAAGCGTAACATAATATAAATTATCAAGTTTTAATTATCAATATCAAGAGATTTGAATAACCAATTTCAAGTAAAGACAATTTATACGGGGTTTTAATCAATAGAGAGCAGGAACTTAGAAGTGTGTGAGCAATCGGATACTGATTTCGCTTAATGAGTGATCACTAAGAGCTTTAAGTTGGTGAACCTCAATGGGTAGGATGGATTATAACTATAACAGTCATTTATCAATCAGCTCTCATGTATTAAGTGAGTTCTATCTAACCTCAACAAGCATTCAATACAAAACAACCCAAATCCTTAATTTAACTCACTTTATCAAGCTGGGTTGTATCGACTAGAATCAATACAACTATCAGTCATAAATTCCACTCTAATGCATCTATCACAAGCAAGCATAGAGATACAGAGCTAGAACTAGATTTGCAACTTCAGTTCATAAGTGAAAACATGAATAAACAACTGAACCCATTTCAAAACAATATTAAATATAGCAATTAGAAACACCCATAAGCTAATTCATGTATCCGATTACATATCCACACCCCTAAGGACAAGGGTTTTAGCCAACCATAGGAAAAAGTAAAAGATAGTTACCAAAAAGGTTTTCCATCGAAATGTCAAGGTCTTGAATACTCCAATGCTAAAAGTTTAGATTAAACTTTCAAAACCCAAAGTCTAAGATCAAAACCCTCTCAAAAGTGTTCAATAGCTCAAAAGTATCAAAAGTATGAATGTTTCCTTCAGTCTAGTTCAGGCCGATGCCTTTTTCTCTCTTCAAAATTAAATTTATACATTCCCGAAAATTCCCACACATTTCAGTAAATGGAGCCATTCGGCGAAGTAAGTTGAGCTCGCCCTTTTTGTACTTGATTTCTACATCAAAAGATTCTGGTCATTTAGGCGAGCTAGGTCGTGCTCTCCGTTCCACTCGGTGTGTCACTGAATTCCCCTTTTATTTGCTAACTTGGTCCCCTTCATGAGCCATCTTGTTGGGAGATTAGGCGAGCTTTAGGCTCATTCGATGAGTAGCCGAATGGCTTTTGCGAGCTCCAGCCTCCTTTTTCTTCAGCTTTTCCAACTTTTTCACTCTTTTTCACAATGTAAAGTCCTTGCCTTGTTCTTAACCCTAATGGCTGCACATAAACAATTTAACATCAATTTTGAACACAAAGTAGGCATTGAGGACACTATTACCTTAAATAAGAAGCTCTAAATGAGTCAAAACTCCCGACTCATCAACACCACCAACTTAAACTATTGTTTGTCCTCAAGTAAAACATGAGATCAATCAGCTCAACAGGGATGTCTACAAGTAGTGCTCCTTGAGAATCAACATGAGAATCCACACATGGTTCAATTCAAACATGCAATGTTCAAATGTGCGTTCAAAGTTTCAAACTCCGACTAGGAATCATCAATTAGAGTTCATGCTCACAAATGCTTACTTCAAATGCAAATTCATGCCCAACAAAAGTATTTGAATGCCCTCACATCAAGAATGATTCCATGCTCTCATAAAGCCAATCACAAACTATAATTAAGGAATCAAAATGAATGCTCACACTGCCAAATGAGAAAAACATGCATGACTTTACCCATAGGTTTGCTCGTATTTTCCAACCAACACATCACTAGGCTTATGTAGGATCAAAAAGGTCTTTCAACGCTTGTAATGAGGCTGAGGGTTATGGTATGATAATTTTTGCTTAGTGACTCTACTTTCATGAAGCATGGCTCAACTTTCACGTCGTTTCCTTTTCTTTCATTCTTTTCATAATCACAACTCATCCTTGGCCTATTCATAGATCACAAAAGTTTTGGTGTACCCCTTTTTATTTCCACAACAATCCACAATGGATACAATTTATTCATTTCTTTTCTTTCTTCTCTTTTCTTACACCACTTTTCTTCCCCTTTCTCTCTTTGTTTTTTTATATGGAGGGGTTTCATCTTTTTCACAAGTTTCCAAGGACCAAGCTCACGAACTTCTTGATCGGTTTCTTTCATCACTCTAACCACACCCCCAACTTAGGCTCATGGACTAAGTTGGTCATTCAAACAAACCAATGCTTCATGAAGGTTATAGGTGGGAGAGACATGACAATTTCAACAACTGGCTTAAACAATTGTGTTCATGTTTCATCAAAAAAAAGGGTAGGCTCAAATGGTGCAAAGCTGGGTTCACACACTCACAAGGTGGTCAAACAAAGGTATATCAATTAGGTTCACTCTCAAAAATTTATGCCTAAGATCATTTCCTTCATTCACCAATGCTAGTCAATTGGACCAATGGGGCAAGTTCTACGTATCATCATGCACACCTTTCAAGTAAATCTCACCACGCATGGCATCCAAACACGATTGTGGATCACAACTCTACTAGTCAAGCTTGCGTGAAACAGTCATTACAAGACTCACTTCGACATTCAACTAGTCATAATGAGATGCTAAGAGTTCACACAAGATTATACAACTCAAATTTCCTCGTTGGACTCACACAAACATATCGTTCATCAAGAGCACTATTTAAGTCATCAATATTGATCACAACCAACACTCAAATGTACAAGAGAACATCAACCAATCATTCACACGCCAACATTCAATCGATAGAGAGAAATCAAAGTATTAAAACTACAACATTCATTCCAAATGAAAGCATAACCATACTAACATAGTAATATCTTGAAAACAAAAACAACAAAATACTAAAACTAACATACAATCAAAAAGGGTAGGCAACTAGATGCCTTCACCTCACCAAAAACAAGTAAGCAATGTCCTCAATGCGAAAATAAAACTAACAGTATCAATAAAAAATAAAATGGAGGGAGAGTAAAGATCCCCCTGTCAGGCTAGGCTTGAGGTGAACTCTGGCTCGGAAGTGTGGCCTCAACATGGCCATCAGTGCCCGACTCTACTGTAGCTCCTGAAGTCTGTGCAACGTCCTCAGTTTTGGGTTTAGACCTACTCGAACCAATCATGGACGTGTCTCGAAGTGAAGCCGCTGTGGCGGCCCGTACCAAGTCACCCTCAAGGTCCTCCAAATCTGCATAAACATCTCAATCATGAGCAACAAGGTCCTCCTCATCAGTCTCATGGGTGTCTGAATCCCCATACTCATCAGTAGTGGCAGCGTCTCCGAATGTAGTAGTCGGAGGGGTCTCAGAACTAGGGTCCTCGGGGACCTCTACACTACTCCATAGCATGGATATATCTGTGGACTTTAGCTCGTCCACATCTGGACGCAACATAATAATCTGACCTTTACGGCTATCAACTTAGCGGGGTTCTGGTTCGTCTGCTCACACACCTCGACCCGAGCAGTGAGGGCGTCCAATTCTATCCCGTGTGTGGTGATCATCTGGCACTGCTCCTTCAATTCTTCCCGAATAGGGGAAAAGGCAGCAACAATGGCACGCTCAATCATCGTGGGCACAACGGCCTCAACCCTCGAAGCCCACACATTGGCCAAATGGGCAAGGTGGCCTATTTTAATAATCATGGAATGTGTCAATGGGGGACGGGATCTAGGAACAGGGACAGGAGAAGGAGTGGTAGAAGTCGAGGGGGCGGGTATACCTGATGGCTCAATGAAGGAAAGAGGATATGTAGGGCCGGTCTCCATAGCATCCATATCAATGGCTAGAAAAGTATTCACCGGGGGCCTCTTCCTCCTCTCCGCTTCATCTTTGACGTAATCAGCTTCAATCCTACGGATATCACAAGACGAGGTTGGAGTGACCTCAACATCCATCTTCGCCTCAAAAGGCACACCCGCTCGGCGACACAATTCACTAATCAGAATTGAAAATGGCAATGAGGTTTAATTTTGCTTTGCTGTCATAGCCATCTATTGTGTAATGATCATCCCCAGATTTAGCATCTCCCAACCAATTATGCAACCCAGAAGTGCAGCTTTCAGATGCCGAATGATAGATTCACTTCGGGATGGCATTAAGGTGCTGCTAATGAACTCGAACAATTATCGAGCTATGATGTTCAGGTCCTTCTTCTCGATTGTAGCCCCCACCTCGATCCATAGGGGTGTTGAATCACTTAGCAATGGGGCACGCCACTCCTTCAGGTTGTCCAATGTCTAGATCTTGATTTTATTGGACAACTAATGCCGAACCCACACTGTGCAACCCACCACATCATTATATCATCATGGTTGCACTTAACTCTCTTTCCTCAGACCTAAACGAACTCAATCGGAGCCATAGCCCTCGTCTTCTTCTTCCCCTTTAGATTAACTTGGCATAACCTTCAAAACATTATCGG
This sequence comes from Solanum appendiculatum, assembly GCA_018342035.1. NCBI lineage: Eukaryota > Viridiplantae > Streptophyta > Magnoliopsida > Solanales > Solanaceae > Solanum > Solanum appendiculatum. The sequence goes on from JAGDQO010000798.1 coordinate 76,407, forward strand.
ACCCATGTAGGAACATATGGGCCCCGAGTCTTGGTGAACAACTAGAACTTATGATATCGAAGTGTCTCCCACACAGTTGGATACCTATACACCATACCATCCATGGACAACCACTTCCCTTCTAATATAGTCTGTAAGCCCTCGGTCTTCAATTTGTTCATCGATCTCAGAGGGTTAACAAGAACAGGAGATACAAGAGCTACATGTGATGCCAAAGGTGCTGGTGGGGCTGGTGGTGCTGCTAAGGGAACATGAGCTGCTTTGGAACGCAACTCGGAATGCCTCCACTTCAGAAGCTCAGCCATTGGAGCCTTGGACTCCATTTCCTCTTCATTATCTTCATTCTCGAAGTCGGTGGAGGAGAATTGGATCTCTGAGCTACTCTTCGAGCTAGAATTCTCTAGCACGTGTTGCTTACCCTTTCCCCTCGCTTGTAAAGTTTGGCGGCGAGTAGGTTGGGGTTGTTGACGCTCCTCCGCAATCTCCGTACCTTTTACCCTCTTGCGGGGTGGTGGACCTCTCGCGGGAACCTTAGCTCTAGCCATTCCTGTAAAGACACACAAATAAGAACAAAATCAAATCGAAAAAGGGTTAGACATCAGATTTCAAAAAAATGCAGACAAGCTCGTCGAATCATAGAGTCAATTCGGTGAGGAGAAAGGGCATTGCTAAAAGTTCCAAAAAAAAATTAGGAAAGAATTAAGGTCGAAAAGGCGATAACAAGTCCATTTGGTGAGTCATCGAGTTCACTCGGTGAGCAATACAGACATCGCCGAATATCAGAGAACAACGTAGCACAACAGCAGGTCCAAAAGACGATGGGGAGGATATTTGGCGATACGCCGAACTAACTCGGCGAGCTCGACGAAGCTCGCTGAACTGATACAATGCACCACCTCCCCATGTTTTTTTATTTACAACTAACAACCCACAATATATCAATTCATGCACAATTATTAACAAATAGCAATCACCCACTACTCAATTTCTAATTAGGGTACTTAGACTTCCCCTAATCAATACGAAACTAACCAAACGAGAATTTTACACTTAAGAATGGCGTCACCCAATCCAACATTGGGCAAAATCAAGTTGTTCGATTGAATTCGGGCTATTTAGGCTTCACCCATACATAACCCAACAAATATTACAATGAGAATTTAGAACAAAATCGCCCAAACAAAAGATATAAACATGCTCGAATTCAAATTGACAAAATACGAAGAAAACGGGCATCAATCAAAGCTTAAAATTCATTTGAACAACAATTTACCCAATTCACTACCACATAGCATTTCGAAAACGGCATGAAAATCGACTAAGCAGGAAAAACCACCCTCAAAGTAGACAACTAGATTGACGCAGCAAAGATGAAGGGAAAACGAGTCCAATCGACACTCCAGAAGCAAAGCACATGATACAGAATATGAAATTTAACGCTAAAGTTTGAGGGAACGTGAAAGAAAGTCGAAGATTTCAAAAAAATAAAAGATTTGAATCTAAAAGGGTAAAAACCATTCAGTTCGCACTCAAGTCGGTGAGCCAACTAATGTCGCCGATCCACTCGGTGACTCGTCGAATGGGTTTTTAGCTAGCCAAACTCTCCTGAAGTCCAACCCTTCGGTAGGTTCAAAGGGCGAGCTCTATCGGGCTCGTCGAATGACTCAGCGATTCACCGATTTGACTTTTAGCTTGCACAATCTTCAAGAATTTTCTTCACTATTGACCATCAAGGGGCGATGCATTTGGGTGATAGTGGGGGCAATTTGGCAACTTGCCAAGTAGTTCATACCCTAACCCTTATGTCTTTTGTCCAAAATACGACTCCAACCTACACATCCAACAAACATTATTCAAACAACATAATGTAAAACTTGGGTGGCCTCCGAAGAAGCGCCTTTGTTAACATCGTGGCATGACGTAGACAAGCCTTCAAGCATAGTCCAAATACACCACATCAATCACCGTCACATTGGGGTGCTCTCCAAAGTAAAGCTTAAGTCGTTGCCCATTCACCTTGAACATTAACCCATCTTTGTTTTCAACTTCTATTGCCCCATTTGTAAGCACATGATGCACTTTTAACGTGCCCTACCATTTTGACTTGAGTTTTCCCACAAAGAATCTCATACGAGAATTGTAGAGCAACACAAGATCACAAACTTTAAATTCTCGATGAAGGATTTTGGCGTCATGCCACGTCTTCATTTACTCCTTATAAAGAGCTGAACTCTCGTAAACTCGAAGTTGAAACTCTTCCATAACACGGAGTTGGTGAACGGGGCTCACTTACTTGCTATCCGCAATTGGGTAGACCACTCCCGCATCAAGCTACTTGATGATCTCCTTTTTGATGACTTCTTACATTGGAGGATTTAACCTCCTTTGATGTTCAATACTCGGCTTACAATCGTTATCCAATTGAATTTGGTGGGTACAAATATCGGGAGGAATTCCCACAATGTCAGAAATCGTCTATCCAATATCCTTGATGAACTTTTTCAACGTACTAACAAGTCCTTGTATTTGCCATTCAAGCAAATCTGCGGCTATATTCACGGGTAGAGTGTTATTAGCTCTCAAGAACACATAACAAAGGTGTAGTGGAAGTATCTTCAACTCAAGCTTTGGTGGTTCTTCAATGGATGGCTTTGCAGCACGACTTTCCCTATTCTTCAAATCAATATCAAGCTTCACGGGGTTCTTGGGATAAGAAACTAAACCCGATAAAGCAACCACTACCTCATCATAATCTTGAATTTCTTCCCCTTCATAGTTCAAGAGGATGGAAGCCAAAGATTCACAAACATAAGAAATTTCACCCACACTAGCAATCGCCTCATCAATCACATCAACTACCGACACTACATGAAGGTCACTTGGTTGCTTCATAGACTTACAAACATTGAAAGTTACTTCCTCCTCATTTACCCAAAATTTCAAATCGCCACTTTCCACATCAACAAGATCTCTCTCGGTAGCTAAGAAAGGCCTACCTAGAATAATAGGTACCTCGGCATCAATCATGCAATCGATGATCAAAAAATCCACCGGAAATATAAACTTGTCCACCTTCACCAAAATATCATACAGAATGCCAATAGGACGCTTGATAGAATGGTCGGTCATGAGAAGGCGCATAGTTGTTGACTTAGACTCACATAGCCCAAGTTGTTTGTAAATGTCATAGGGCATCAAATTTATACTTGCCCCCAAATTGCACAATAATTTCATAAATAGAAACATCCCTATAGTGCAAGGAACAGTAAATGCCCCTAGGTCATCCTTCTTGACAACCACGTTTGACATAATGGGACTACAACTATGAGATACTTCAACCGTCTCAAAATCCATACTTCTCTTCTTCCTGACCAACTCTTTCATAAACTTTGCATAACCCGACATCTCTAGCAATGTCTCCACCAATGGAAGATTAATAGAAAGAGTTTTGAAGACAGAGAGGAATTTTTGAAACTTTGCATCCTCATTCCTCTTCTTCAATCTTTGAGGAAATGGTGGAATAACTTTGGGAAATTATTTTGGAGGTATTGAGGGAGGAACAGCCCCCACCTTTGAATTCTTAGCTTCATCAGAAACAACATTTTTCGGTGCATCATCAACCTCGTCGGAAGTTTCATTGTTCAATTTTACGGCAAGTCCATCACCCTCAAAAACAATAACTTCCCCTTTACTTGGACTAGATTTATTATCATTTAGCACATCACTTCCCACAACCTTACCGCTTCGGGTTGAAATTGCCATGCATTGGGCATTATCATTCTTCAGATTTACCAAGGTATCACTAGGAAGTCCCCCTTTTTGTCTTGGGTTTAAATTAGCTAAGATTTGACCCATTTGGGTCTCAAGTTGCTTTATCAAAACCAAATGAGAGGTCACCGTTTGATTCAAAGAGGAGAAGTCAGCTTTCATCTCCTTGAGCCCTTTATCTGATCTTTCCACCTTGTTTAGGATGCCGGCAAGAATATCCTCGGTACGAAAATCTCTCGGGATCGGCATTTTGTTCTTTTGGTTTTGGACGGTCAGGAGGAGGCACATAGTGATCTCTATCACCATCTCTATCTCTCCAATTTGCACCCCTATAACGCCAATCTCGATCTCTATCTCTCCAACCACCATCATGATCTTTATTCCATCCTTGATTCCCACCCAGGCTTGGATTTCTCGAACGAGAACCCCCCACTTGGTTAGACAAAAATTGTACCTCTTCATTATACATAGCTTCGAACTGTGCATCATACAGACTCATTCCACCACTAGCGCCAACCGCATTCACAACCTTATAACCACCTCCCATTACATGTTTTGTCAACAAAACCATTTGGGTCATCATTTTGGCCATGTTTTCATCACGCTCTTGGTTCTTCTCCATTTGTTCTTTGGTCAGCCCAACATTTAGAGGAAACACTTGATCCTCTCTCGTGTACCATGCTCGATTAATCTTGTTCATCTCGTCAAGCAATGCCGATTCCACAGCAAATGGTTGTCTCATGATTCCACCCCGAATAAGATGATCAGCGACAACTTTGTTGACGGAATCAAGACTCCGGTAGAAATATTGCAAGATCACATTTTTCGGCAACCCATGAATAGGAAATTGGAGGAGTAGCTGTTGAAACCTCAACCAAGTTTCATGAATAGGTTCACCCTCAATCCGCTTGAAATTTTTAATGCCATCCCTCAACTTCACCATCTTTGAGGGAGGGAAGAATCTTTCATAAAACGCCTTTGTGAGCTCCTCCCAAGAAGTAATAGAGTCTCTTGGTAGTTTGGCCAGCCACTTCGTTGCCTCCCCATTAGAGAGAAGGGAAATAAAAAAAAATTGATTGACTCTTGGGAGATATTCTTGAAGGTGAATGGTCCGCACACATCCCCAAAATTGCGAATGTGATCATGAGGGTCCTCATGAGCAAGTCCCCCAAAGAACCCTTTCATTTGAAAAATAGTCCGACGCTGATCAACCAACTCTGCTCAAATGGGGGCAAGTGCGGCAGCTAAAGCACGCTCAATCAATCCCGGAACAGCTGCGTCGACTTGAGAAGCTTGAACATCCGCTGAATGGGCAAGGTGCCCCATCTTAATTAACATGGCCTATGTCAAAGGACGGGTGCCAGGGGCTAAAGCTGGTGCAGTGGCAGAAGAGGGACCCAGTGCAGAGACAGAAGTGGCAGGAGCATCAAGAACAACATACGTGCCAGCTCAACTGTAGGAGGAGGAGAACCCATCTCCATGGCCTGAACATCCACAACCGGAGACGTATCAACTAGGGCCTCCTCCTCCTCTCGGCCTCATCTTTAGAATACTCAGCCTTGATCCTCCGGATGTCACAAAACGAGGTCGAAGTGACCTCAACATCCGTCTTTGTGTCGAACGGAACGCCAGTCCGTCTACACAGCTCACCAATCAAAATCGGGAACGGGAGGGAGGTATGCTGCTGCTTGGCCCTCATCAACATCTCACACTCAATAATCATTCCCAAATTCAACAATTGCCTATCAATAACACACCCTAGGAGTGCGGCCTTCTAATCCGAAGAATTGACTCATTCTGTGAAGAAATGAATGTACTACTCAAGAAATCGAACCAATACCGCGCCATAATATTGAGGTCCTTCTTCTCAATTATGGCCCTAGCATCTAACCATCGGTGGGAGGCATCACTTATTAACGGAGCCAGCCACATCTTCAGAGTCTCCAAACTCCACTTTGGCTTATCGGCCAAGGAGTGCCTCCACTTATATGTGCAACCAAGAACTTCATTAATCTCAGTCTGGCTGCACTTGACCTTCTTCCGGCACACCATAACAAAATCAACCGATTTCATTGACTGCACCAACTTCTTGACTCTCGGAACTAAACCAGAGTATGCAGCATAGAACTCCCAGACCCATGTAGGTATATAAGGGGTCCGAGGCTTGGAGAATATCTGGAATTTTTGGACACAAATGGTCTTCCACACCTGTGGATATCTTTCCACCGCCCCATCGGTGGACAACCTCTTTTCCTCGAGGATTGTACGTGAACCCTCAACTTTCAACCTATTCATCGACCTCGAAAGTTGAATCGGGGCCGAAATAGGAACTGGAGTAGTAGGAGATGGGGTAGAAGCTGTTGGAGGTTCATGTCTGGTAGATGAAGTGTTGACCCTATCCAACGGGCAATGTAGATTCATGGACTGCAACTCAGCACGGGTCTGCTTCAAAATATCCCTAATAGGAGTCCTGGACTCCTCACCATAAGAACTCCCAGAGTCTTTATACGTCAACTGTACAAGCTTCTCCTTACTCTCCGAAGAGGATTTCTCAATGACTTTTTGCTTGCCCTTCCCTTTTGATTTGGGGGTTGTTGGGGCCGTTGTGTTCGAGGTCGATCAAGCTATGAAGCTATTGCAATAACTCTGACTTTCTTTCGAGGAGGTTTCTGAGCAACAACCTTACGTCAAGGCAGATCTATCAAATAAAACAAGCAAACACAAAAATTGATTAAAACGTGTTAGAAATTTTTTTGCAGAAAGACTCGCCGACTAGGTCGGTGACTCACCTAACCTAGTGGGAGAGCAAGAGGAGCATCACCTAAATTAACAAACTCAGACAGGAAAAAATAAAGCATAAACGGCGATAAAAAGAAACACTCGGCATGTCACCGAGTTCACTCGGCGAGCTAAATGGGGACTCGCCTAATATATCAAAATGCTCAGGGAAAATTTCAAAACAAAAAAGGTGATGAGGAGTGCAATAGATGACACGCCAATTAGAACGGCGAGCCTGACTTAGCTCGCCGACCCAACACAGTGCATCACCCCCCATCCCCTATTGTCTTACGATTTTCAACTATCAGCCCAATACTCAACAATTAAAGCTCAAATATCACCAAATAGAGTAGACCCATACCTAATTTCTACCCGAGGTACTAAAACTTCCCCAAAATCGATTCGAAAACTACAATATGACGATTTTCCCTTAAGAAAGACGTCACCCACTCCATCATTGGGCAAATTCAAGCTATTTGATTTAATTCAGGGCTACTCAGACATCACCCAACAATTAATCAACAATTTATGATCAATAAATATGATAACCAAGATCAACAAAGGCTGAAAAGTACAAAAATTTAGCATGCTTAACCCAATTCACACCAATCAAACTAACAGGCAGTAATCAAGACATTCAATCACACACAAAATCAAGTACCCATCTATTCGCAAGTGGAATTAACAATCAATGGCTTACAAAAATTGAAACCCAAGAAAACTAACCTCAATATAAACACAACGATGCAACAATGATGAAAAAGGGAACAAGGACAAGTCTAGAGCACTCCAATAACAGCCAAACACAACAAATATGCTAATGAAAATGCAAAAGTATGCGAGCATGGGAGGAGACGATGAAAATTTCAAGTAGGAGGAAAGTTTGAATTTGAAAAGTTTAAAAACCCTCCAGTTCGCGCTCCATTGGGCAATGGTGTTAATGTCACTGAACCATTCGGCAGCACACCGATTGGTGCAGAACCTTGCCGAAAGTAACAGCAGCTCAGGCTTCCATCATGTTGAGAAGGCGAGCTTGACCGGGCTCGTCAATCCACTCAGCAATGCGTTGAGTGGTGCAGAACCTCGCCTAATTTTCCAGTGTAGCCTACAACTTCAGTGTTCAATTTCTAATGAATTTAGGCCATCCTAGAGGCAGTTGGGCGATGCATCGAGTGGACCAACCCCTCGCCTAGTTACCATGTCTTGAAATTTCATACTCCAACCTACATAACCAATACCCGTTATTCAAAAACACAAAAATAAAGCTTGGGTTGCCTCCTAAGAAGCGCCTTATTTAACGTCGTGGCATGACATAGACATGCATTCAAGCCTTATCCAAGTACACCATATCTATCAATCGTACAACAGGAGCCTCTTTAAAGTAGAGAATCAACCTTTGCCCATTAACTTTAAGGAACGATCGAGTTTCACCTTGAACTTCAATAGCTCTGTTGTCAAGCACACGATTAACCTTAAAAGGGCCTGACCACATAGACTTGAGCTTACCCAGAAATAGCCGCAAATGAGAATTGTAGATCAACACACCATAACCCACCCTGAATTCTCGATGAAGTATCTTGGCATCATGCCACCTTTTCATTTTCTCCTTATAAAGAGCAGCACTTTCAAAAGCTCGAAGCCAAAATTCTTTCAAAGCATGAATTTGGTCAACCTGACTCTTGGATGCAACATCCCAGTTCAAATTGATGGTTTTCAAAGCACACAAGGCTTTATGCTGAACACCAACTGATATAGCGACATACCAATTGGTGTTTTAAAAGCAGTGCAATAGGCCCATAAAGCATCATCTAACCTTCGCAACCAATCAGAACGATTTGCATTCATGGTTTTGGCAAAAATATCTTTAATTTCCTTGTTGGAAACTTCGACCTGTCCACTTGTTTGCAGATGGTAAGGGGTGGCAACCTTGTGCTTTACTCCATACTTGATCAATAGTTATGCGAACAATCGATTGCAAAAGTGCGAACCCCCATCACTAATAATTGTCCGTGTTGTGCCAAACCTTGTAAAAATATACCGCTTAAGAAATGTAATGACACTTCTTCCTTCATTGTTAGGTAAAGCCACAGCTTCTACCCAATTCAACACATAATCAACGGCCACCAAAATATATTTGTTTCCATAAGAACTCACGAAAGGGCCCATAAAATCAATTCCCCACACATCAAATAGTTCAACTTCAAGGATTGGAGTAAGGGGAAGCTCGTGTCATCGTGACACTCCTCCTTGCTTTTGACATTGAATACACCTGCAGAAAAGGGAATTCGCATCTTGATACATTGTTGGCCAATAATAGCCACTTTGCAACACCTTGGCGGCTGTACGTAGCCTACAATAGTTCCCACCAACCGGAGATACATTGCATGCACCAAGAATTGCATCAACTTCAACCTCCGGTACACATCTCCTAATTATGTGATCAGAACATTCCCGAAATAGGTAAGGTTCATCCCAAAAATACCTTTTCTCATAAAAAAGAAACCTCTTGCGTTGATAGATTGTCAGCCCATCAGGAATAATTCCACACACTACATAGTTCGTGAAATTGGCATACCAAGGAATGGAACCCTTACAGATCATCATGACCATCTCATCAGGAAAAGCATCTTCAATATCCTAGTCACCTAATACAACAACACTTGTTTCGAGTCTCGATAAATGATCGGCCACCTAATTTTCACATCCTTTTCGATCTTTGACCTCAAAATCGAACTCTTGCAATAACAGCACCCATCGAATCAATCTTCGTTTTGCATCCTTTTTGGCTATTAAGTAGCGCATAGCTGCATGGTCAGTGTGCAACACTACCTTAGTTCCCAATAAGTAAGCTTGAAATTTGTCTAAAGCGTACACTACAGCCAGTAACTCCTGCTCGATAACAGTGTGGTTTCTTTGAGCCACATTCAAGGTCTTGCTCGCATTGTAGATCGGGTGGAAAACTTGCCTCTACGTTTACGTAGTACAGCACCCAAGGCGACGCCACTTGCATCACACAATAACTCGAGCGGGCTACCCCAATCTGGGGAAACAATGACCGGAGACGACACAAGTTTGTCCTTTAGACACTCAAAAGCAAACATGCATGCCTCATTAAACATAAAAACACTGTCATTCTCAAGTAGCTTGCAAAGAGGATGAGCTATCTTGGAGAAATCCTTTATAAACTGCCGGTAGAAACTGGCATGTCCTAAGAAGCTTCGGACACCTTTAACTGAGATAACGGGTGGTAGCTTGGCAATAACTTCGACATTTGCTTGATCCACTTGTATACCTTTCCCTGAAATCTTGTGTCCCAAAACAATCCCTTCTTTCATCATGAAATGACACTTCTCCCAATTAAGTACGAGGTTTTTTTCGATACATCACTTTAAGACTCTTCCTAAGTGTTCAAGGCATTCTTCAAATTAGTCCCCAACTACGGAAAAATCATCCATAAAAACCTCCATTGAGTCCTCAACCATATAAGCAAAAATAGACAACATACACATTTGAAACGTTGCCTGTGAATTACACAACCCAAAAGGCACTAGTTGAAATGCAAATGTAACATAGGGACGGGTGAAAGTAGTTTTGTCTTGATCCTCCGGGGCTATGGATATTTGATTGTAACCGAAGTAACCATCAAAGAAGCAATACCATCCACGCCCCGCTAATCTATCAAGCATCTGGTCCATAAAGGGCATTGGAAAATGATTTTTCTCAGTCACCGAATTAAGCTTTCTATAGTCCATGCACACAGGTCAACCGGTAACTGGTTGCATTGGCACAAGTTCACCTTTCTCATTTGGGACTACGATCATACCACCTCTCTTTGGGACAAATTGACCTGGGCTTACCCACTTGCTATCCGCAATAGGGTAAACCACACCCGCATTTAACCACTTGATGATTTCCTTCTTAACCACTTCTTGCATTGGAGTATTCAACCTCATTTGGTGCTCGACGCTAGGTTTTACAATCAACTTCCAACTGAATCTTGTGCGTGTAAATACCTGGAGGAATCCCTACAATATCAGCAATTGTCCATCCAATAGCTTTGATAAATCTTTTTAGCACACTAACAAGTTCTTGTACCTGCCCTTCAAGTAGGTCAGCTACAATGATTATCGGCAAGGTATTATTAACCCCCAAAAATACATATTGAAGATGAGAAGGAAGAACTTTCAATTCAAGCGTCAAGGTGCTTCAATGGATGGCTTCGCTAGAGGAGTTTCTCTATTCTTTAAATCAATTTCAAGCTTCAAAGGAGTTTTCGAGTAAGAACCTAAACCCGATAAAGCAGCCACTGCTTCATCATAATCTTTGATCTATTCCCCATCATAATTCAAAAGGACAGCGGCCAAAGATTCACCAATACAAGAAATTTTACCAATACTAGCAATTGCTTCATCGATCACATCAATAACTGACACCACATGGATGTCATTGGGTTATTTCATAGACTCTCACACATTAAATGTGACTTCCTCCTCATTGACTCTAACTTTCAAGTCGTCACTCTCCACATCAACCAAAGCTCTTCTGGTAGACAAGAATGGTCTACCAAGAATAATCGGGATCTCGACATACTTTTCACAATCAAGAATAATGAAATTTGCCGAAAAAATGAACTTGTCAACCTTTACAAAAATATCATAAAGAACACCGATAGGTCGCTTAATAGAACAATCCGCCTTGAGAAGTCGCATTGTGGTTGACTTAGACTCACCTAGCCCAAGTTTCTTGAAAATAGCATATGGCATCAAGTTAATACTAGCTCCCAAATCACACAACGGTTTGACAAACTTTAACACCCCAATAGTGCAAGGTATCGTGAATGCTCTCGGGTCATCCTTTCTAGCAACAACATTTGACATAATAGCGCTGCAACTATGGGATACCTCAACCGTTTCAAAGTCCATACTTCACTTTTTCGTGACCAATTCCTTCATAAACTTAGCATACCCCGGCATTTCTAGTGATGCATCCACCAATGGAAAATTTATAGAGAGAGACTTAAAAATAGAGAGAAACTTTTGAAATTTTTCATTGTCATCTCCCTTCTTCAATCTTTGTGGAAAAGGAGGGTTGATTTTAGGCAACGGTTTTGGAGAAACCAATCTAGACACATCCCACACCTTAGACGTGGAATTTCCACCGAGAGTAACATCATTAGTTGAATCAACATCATTGTTCACACTATCCTCAAGACCATCATCATTACTCACAATTGGTGGAATTGCACTCTGTTTAGCCTCCTCGACCTCAACCACATTAATACCCAAGGCTTTGCCACTCCGAGTTACGATTGCCATACATTGAGCATTCTCATTTTTTTGGTTAGCTAACGCGTCACTAGGAAGGCTACCATTTGGTCTTTGATGCAATTGAGTTGATATTTAGACAATTTGTTATTCAAGATGTTTAATTGAAGCGGAGTGAGAAGTCACCATTTGATTTAGAGAAGAGAAATCAACCTTCATCTCCTTGAGTACTTTGTCTGAACCTTCCACCATGTGCAAAATAGGAGCAAGTATATCTTCAGTCCTAAAGCTCTCGGGATCAACCTTTGGTTGTGTAACTTTAGGTTGATATTTAGACAATTTGTTATTCAAGATGTTTAATTGAAGCGGAGTGAGAAGTCACCATTTGATTTAGAGAAGAGAAATCAACCTTCATCTCCTTGAGTACTTTGTCTGAACCTTTCACCATGTGCAAAATAGGAGCAAGTATATCTTCAGTCCTAAAGCTCTCGGGATCAACCTTTGGTTGTGTAACTTTAGGATGATCGTGTGGAGGCACATACCGATCTCTCTCACCATATCTCCAATTGGCACCTCGATCACGCCACTATCGATTGTCTTTCCAACCACCACCTTTATCTTTTTTCAAACCTTGATTCTCACCCGACTTTTGATATCTCGGACGAGAACCCATCATTTGATTTGACACAAATTTGACTTCTTCATTATACATGGTTTCAAATTTAGCATCATCCAGACTCATAGAAACTACATTCACGGCTTTGGAACCCGCTCCCATAACATGCTTTGTCAATAAATCCATCTGGGTCATCATCTTAGCCATATTTGCATCACGCTCTTAGTCTTTCTCAATTTCTTCCTTAGTCATTCCGACCGTAAGAGGTTATACTTGGTCTTCTCTTTTGTGCCATGCCCGGTTAATTTTAGTCATATCATCAAGCAACGCCGAGGCTATAGGAAATGGCTGCCTCATAATACCACCTTGTCTTAAATGATCAGCAATAGACTTATTCACTGACTCTAGACTACAGTAGAAGTATTGCAGCATCACATTTTCAGGTAAACCATGAGTAGGGCACTGTAGAAGGAGCTTTTTGAACCTGAACCATGTCTCATGGATTGGTTCACCATCAAGTCTATTGAAGTTTTGAATACCATCTATCAACTTCACCATCTTTGAAGGAGGAAAGAACCACTTTAGAACTGCTTCCGTCAGTTCCGCCCAAGAAGTAATTGACTCTCTTGGCAGTTCAGCCAACCACTTTGTTGCCTCCCCAGTTAGAGAGAAGGGAAACAGCTGAAGTCGAATCGACCCTTGAGAGATGTTCTTGAATGTGAAAGGGCTGCACATATCCACAAAGTTCTGAAGTGCTCATGGGGATCTTCATGAGCAAGTCCTCCAAATGAACCTTTTATTTGCAACAGCTGAAGCATGGTTCCGATCACATTAAATATAGCATTACCCACAATAGGGTCCAAGCGTATGGCTCCAACACTTCCAACTTGAGCTACATTGAAGTCATTCAGATTACCAACATAATCATTCACATGATGCATATCATCATTCTGACCAACAACACTACCAGCGTTACTCATGTTGTCACCTGTTGACAACAAACAACGAAAACACTAATAAGTAAATTCGACTACAATCAAACTAATTCACTAAAATACGTCAATACAAAAATTCGAAACGACATTCCCCGCCAGCAGCGCCATTTTTTGGTAGCGCTCAACTACACCTATCACGATTCAAGATGTCGGCGGTCGCTAGCAATATAAACCTAACGAAGAGTTGGGGTCGATCCCACGAGGAATGGAACTAAGTATAGAATTCAAATATGAAGTATTAAAGTGATCTAGCTTTTTGTAGATGTAAACAAATGAATTGATAAAAAATGTAAATCTTTTAAGTTTCAGTTCTCAAATAAGAAGGGTTTTGAATGATTAAAATCAACAAATGCGAATTAAAGAAGAGTTAAACCAACGAGAAATGGGACCTTAGGGGTATGTGAGTGTTCAACTACCAATTTCACTAAATCAGTCATTACGAATTGCCTAAGTATGCCGAATTGTAATGGGTATGCAAGATTACGACTATGATAGTTATTTTACAACCAATTACCATGCTTTCAATTGGGTTTGATCAAACCCCAATAGGCTATACAATAAGAGCACAATCTTATACCTTAATTAAACCCACTTTAACAAGTTGGGTAGTACAAGTAAGAACTTGTACAATTACCAATTGCTAACTCCACCCATATGTACCCTTGACAAGCATACAAAGAGACATAAACTATAACTGAATTTCCAACTTCAGTTCATAAGATGAAAACATGAATTATCAACTAAACCCATTCTAAATCAACATTTAACTCAGCAATCCATAAGACCCATAAGCTAATTAGGCATTTGAACAAATAATCACACCCCTAAGGCATTGGGGTTTTAGCCAATCATAGTGATGATGAAGAAATAGTTACCAAAAACATTAGCCATTGATTTCCCAAGCCTTCGAACATCAAATACAATCACCTAAAATTACACCCAATGTTTGATTCTCAAAAACTCACAAGAATAATTCACCCAATTAGATCTAAGTATTCAAAACTACAATGTACTTTGTTCTCTCAATACAATGCTATCCAATTCTCCAAAAAAACTCTGTTTCACTCATTTAAAAATTACTATTTATACTTCTCACAAATTTCCCACGATTTTGATTTTCAGGACCATTCGGCGACGTAAGTCGGGCTCGACTTCCAACTCGGCGTTGCGCCGAGTTGCTCAATCTTGCCTTTTGTCTCTTGGATTTAGTACAGTTTTGCTCCTGGAACTTTAGGCGGAGTTTATCGCGCTCGCCTTTTTAACTTGGCGATGAACCGATCGGTTCTTTAGCTCACCGTGTGGCCTTTAATCCTCTCCTTGACTGCTGGAACTTTAGGCGATACGCATGTCCACTCGGCATGTCCATGAGTTCCTTTTTGTGAGTTCCAGCTTCCGTTTTCCTTCCATTTTGCAACTTCACAGCTTCTCTTTGAATAATCTTGTCCCTGCCTCATTCCAAATCCTTCATGCTGCACAAAAACAATTTAACATTAGTTATAAGTGAAAAATAGGCATTAAGGACACTAATTTGGCACAAATGAAACTATAAATGCGTCAAAACTATCGACTCATCAATCTTCCGAGAGTTCCTCCTGAATGGGAAATCGACTTTGGAATAGACCATCATCCATATACGTATCCTATCTCTATCCCTCTTTATAGAATAGCTCCACCTAAGCTTAAGAAGCTGAAAGATCATTTAAAGTACCTTCGAGACAAAGTTTTCATCAGACAAAGCATCTCTCCATGGGTGCTCCAATTATCTTCGTACAAAAGAAAGATGGTTGTCTAAGAATGTGCATCAATTACCTTAAAAGTAAAGGAGTATACTTTGACGTTTACTCAACTCTCCAAGTATACTCCGCCTATATTGGCCGTCTCTAGGGCCTGCATGAGTAAGTTTGTCTATGGTGTTTCTGAGAAATTATAGTGTAGGACTACGATGCTGATCAAGGAGATGGACATCTTCCGCTTGATGACTCATGCTCAATAGATCTAGGAGGAAAATCTCAAGGAGAGTGATAGGGATAACAAGAGGGCTAGAACAGACAGTGTGAACTACTCTTAACCAAATTCAGGAGGTGGAAGTTGATCTCAGTTTCATAAGAAGCACTCGATCCTGACCCCATCTTCTACTAGCAATCTAGAGCCTAGGTTTAGAAAGGATAACAAGGATAGATCACCAAGCTTTTAGACACAAGGAAAGGTTACTAGTGGTCGCACAATTCTAGTCTTTCAGAAGTGTGGTAAAAAAAATCTGGAGAGTGTATGATCAGTACTAGTGGGTGTTGGATGTTTTAAGACAATTCAGAGCTAGGTTAGGCACTCCAACATCTCTACGATTTCTCGTTCTCGCTTTTCTTGATCTTCTAAGCTTGAAACTCTCATGCTTCCACATAGATTGAGGGATTGCTCATCGGCCATAGGCAAGGGCAAGGATGTTCGATAGTACACTCAGTCTAACGCTTTAGTAGCTCCAGCAGGTTAAACAACTAAGGAGAGTACCTCATCTAGAACTAGTGGAAGATAGTGTCACGATAGGTTATATGCTTTTCAAACTCGACATGATCAGGATGGTTCCCCTGATATAGTCACTAGTCTGTTACGTGTCTTTCAAATTGATCGTTATGCATTGTTAGATCACATTTTCCTTCTTGACTCCTTGTGTTGCTATAAAATTTGATGTCATGCCCAAAATCCTATCAGAACCCTTCTCAGTCTCTAATCATGTTGGGAAGCAGACTTAGCTAAACATGTATAAAAAAAATTCCAATTTCCATCTATAACAAAATCACCTCACGTTAGCTAGTAGAGTTAGACATGTTGAATTTGATATCATTCTCGGCATGCTTGTTATGCATCGGTCAACTGTAGAACCAGAGTTGTTAAATTTCAATTTTCTAACGAGCTAGTCATATAATGGAAGGGTAGTACTTCAGTGCCTTTAGGTCAGTTTGCCTCTAACCTTAAGGCAAGAAAGATCATTTATAAGAGTTGCATCTACCGTCTAGTGTGGGTTACGGATTCCAGTTCTGAAACCCAAACTCTTCAGTCAGTCCATGTAGTGAATGAACTCCCGAAAGTATTTGTCGAAGATCCTCCCAAAAGGAAATATTACTTTGCAATAGACCTTCTTCAAAATACCATGTTTATCTCCATCCCTCCTTACAGAATGACTCTATCTAATCTTATGGAGTTGAAAGATCTGTTAAACAACCTTTTAAACAAAGGTTTCATCAGACCCAATATCTCTCCATGGGGTGTTTCGGTTCTCTTCGTGCATAAAAAAGATTGTTCTCTCAAAATGTGCACTGACTCACGCATAACCCTCCCAAATCAATCTCTTCTTTCTCAAGTTTTCTCTCAAGCAAAACTAGGGTTCCAAGCTTCAATTCTTCATTCTAGGTATGTGAGATTTCATTAGTGGGTATCACTTCACCCATTGAGTCCCAAAGAATTTCAGATTTTTAAAGTCTTAAGAATTCTCCAAACCTAGAGTTTCTATAATCTTCATGGGTTTTCAATGTAAGTCAGTCCTTCTTCATAATGGCTTTTAATTTGCATGTCTTACTTATGAATTCCATGTTTTAAATGTTATTTTCATGAAACATCAGTGTACAAGTGTTTTCATGACATAGAACTATGTTATTTTAGATGCATCTCTCAAATTATAAGCTTTACATGATTTATGATGCTTTTATATAAAGTATATTTCAATAAAGAATTTAGTTATCATGATTTATGCGCTACTCAATATTTATTAGTTATCAGTGTGATTTGTCACTATCATATTATTATTGTTTCTTGTTTAATTGCATGTTTCCATGGGAGTTATACTTAGCACCAAGAAGATTTAGGGATGAAGGATTTCGATCAGCGTCCGTGAACCTTTACTAGCATTCTCTAAGTCACAAAACTACATGCCACCATAGGATTTAAGGGGCTTCCTGTCAGTTGAGGCCAGCTCCTTAGTCTTTATAGACATTAGCTTAGTGAATCCACATTAGCTCGGATCAGTCTTTGTATCCTAGCAAAGTACATTGGTCCCTTTTGATGGGGATTATACATCATAGTCCATGTAGTAGTTCACAAGGTTATATGTCAATTTTAATATCTCCCACTGTCAGTTTTTCAGTCATTGCATGACCATGCATTTATGTATTTTAGTTTAGTACACACAATTCAATTTTATTATACTTGGTCATTACATCAGCATATTTTATAGATTCGTCATGTTTAGTTATCACGTTCTACATGCATTATGTTACATACTCAGTATATTCAAAGTACTGACCGCATACTTTTTATTTATATTGTTTGTTAATATATGTTCTGATGCTCAGTATTCGAATCGCGATCAGTAGATCTCTAGTAAGAAGTAGCCAAGTTGGTGAGTCTTCATCCTTCGAGGAAAACCCTTATCTTTCTTTGAGTATGGTTATTTCAGTTTTAAAAGTTGGAGTTAGCTAGGAGTTTGTCCTATAAACTCATATGTGTAGAGGCTTTCAGACGATCAGATATAACATCACATTTTATGTGTTGTTTAGAAAATTTCTCTATTCAAAGTTTAAGTTTAAGACACTAAATCAGTTTAGCTTCCGCATTTATTTTAGTTATCTTAATGTGTTGCTTATTGTTGTTGATTCTTAGGGTCATTCCATGCCATGAGGTTGGCTTGGGGTCACTTATGGCTTTAAGCAACGTGTCGCGACTAGGGGTAGTCTTGGGTTTTGATCGTATGTATCTGGTCTGATTTTTATGTATCTAGGCTACAAGATACATAGGAGAGTGGAGAGTGAATGGGAGAGGGGCGAGGGAGGTGAACAAGATTTATTATGTATCCAAGATACATGCGAATCCACTTGAATAGAAAATGTATCTAGAAAAAATTACGCATAATTTTTACCCCATGTATATCAAGATATATGTATCTAGACGAATATGAACGTATTTGGATGCATCAAAATCTTGTAATATATGTAATATTGTAAACTAAAGTGTATCTAAATAATTAGACCCTAAACTTGTGGGATTTATGTAAGTTTCCCTAATTAATTAGCGTAAAAAGACTTTCTTTTTTTCTTAAAATGAAATCATGCGAATAATAAGGTTCTTAAAAATAACATGATCATCAATATAAGTGTAGCCCGATGCATGAAACATCTTTGATTCACCCAAAGTCCGAGAAAGGTCCGCAACACAAAAGGATATGACTTAGGCAACCTATCATAACTCAAACATCGGTGGTTGATATCATGTCTCACCCTAAGTTACAGGTCACCTAGAGACCACTTTTAATGAAGGATAATTTTTTATAAATTTAAAGACAGACTTACCATCAACTATGGGAGTTCCAACATCAACTTCATTGGCGAATGCAGCGGCAGTCTCATGCATCCCCTTCTTAAAAAAATAAGCATAAAGAGACTTGTCCAACATGAAGAATAGCCAAAAAAATCTCACTAATTCGATGTAAACCATTTTTCTCTAAAATATTTTCCTAATGAAGTCTCCATCCAATATTAATTTAAAGGAAAAAAAAATTCAAATTTGACCCTGTTCTATTTTATATTGGTCAATTTCCTCCTTCATTATACTTTTGTGCACTCATGCCCTTACAATTATCAAATTGTCTCTATTTTCTCTTATAATTAGTTGAGCTCACGGTGAATATGAGAAAAAGAGTTAACACTAAAGTATAACATTACTTGAAGTTTGAGCTTCGTTAAGGGTTAGAAAATGGAAACATAGTAAGATTAAACCAAAAATTTACAGACAAAGTTCCTAATTTAGGATAATATACAAATGATTTTTCGCCCTTTATTAAAACATAAATCCATCTAACCTGTCCATATTTTAGTAGGTTATATTTTTTTTAATTAATAGATCATTTTGGGCATGACACAAGGCACCTTAATAGAAATTAGGGTCATTTTTATTAGATCTGTAGCACAAAAATTCACAGGAAAATATATCTAAACAAAAAAATATAGTATGTATTTTTATTTGGTTTATTTCATGATAAATGAACGAAAAATATATTTTATAGTTTGATTTAAAAATTAAGAAAAAAAACTAAAAAATTAAAAGAAGAAAAATAATTTTGAGTTCGACGGATTGAGTTATGACCTATTATTTATACTTTTGATGCACCAATTTATTTTTCACGGAAACCACCAAGATGACCCCAAGTAACAATTGGACATATTTTAAATCAACTCAACACTGTTGAAAGAATTCTCCAAAACAAATATTGCCTAAGATAAATTTATGCATTACATAAAAAAAATTCTCACCTAAAACTATGAAAACATAAAAGGAGAAAAAGAACATTACAATAACCACATAAATCATAAAAAATCATAAATTTTATACTCTTAACTTTTGAAGATTCAATGAGTTCATGATCAAAAATGAAATGGAGAAAGAGAATAAAGTTAGAGTGAAGACCAAATAGAAGAGAAGACACAAACAAACAAAACATATTTTTGACTTGAGAATAATGACTGATAAAAGAGACTAAAAAAAGGATGCAAAAATAAAGAAAAGAAAGAAAAAAGAAATCTTCACTTCCATTGTTAAAATGGAAAAAGTATTTATTACAAAGTGTATGCAATAAAAAAACAGGACATGTAAATGAATGATAGGTGAAATTTTACAAATCAAAAATGGTATTGACTTGAAAAGAGTGAGAAAGAAAAAAGACTAGAGTAAAAGGATGAAAAAAGGAAAAAGAAATTTACAATTTCATTGTTAAGATGGAAAACAATTTATTATAATTGTTGAGTGTTTTATTTTAGCAGAATAAAAGACTTGGTTTTTAGTGGACCTATTCTTTAGGAAGATTTTATTGTTATTGATTTTAGGAGTTCATTAGTTGTGGGTCAGTTTGTTTCTTATATTTCTCAATCAGCTCTATATGTAATCTCTATTTATTTGGAGAAACTTCTATCAATAATATTCAACTAAGTTTTTGATATTGTTGTTTACTCAATTTCAACAGTGGTATCAGCGCTAGACTTAGAGTGACCTGTGAGTAAAAGAAGCCGCAGCTTACTTGGTATCTTGTAACAACAAGTGCTAATGGCATCTGAAAGTAAAAATTTCATCCAACCTGCTATTCCCCGCTTTGATGGTCACTATGATCATTGGAGCATGCTGATGAAAAACTTATTGCATTCAAAGAAGTTCTTGAGCATTATAGAGACTAGTTTCAGTGAACCAGATCGTGATGTGGTGATGATGGAACCTCAATAGAAGGTTTTGGATGAGCAAAGACTGAAGGATCTCAAAGCTAAAAATTATCAACTCCAAGCAATAGATCGTCCCATACTGGAGACCATTCCTCAAAACGATACCTCCAAGCAGATTTGGGATTCGATGAAAGGAAAGTACGCCGGTACAACAAGAGTGAAGCGGCAACAACTTAAAGTTCTTCTCAAAGAATTTGAAGTTCTACACATGAAAGAAGGGGAGTCAGTAGATATGTACTTTGCCAGAACATTAACCATTGTTAAGAAGATGCGTGTTTATGGTGGAAAATTGGATGATGTTGATATTATTGAAAAGATTCTACGATCTATGTCTTCCAAATTTACATATGTGGTTTGCTCTATTGAGGAGTCAAAGAATATTGATACAATGTCAATTGATGAACTACAAAGCTCTTTGCTAATACATGAGAAGAGAATGACATCTCTTCCTATAAAAGAACAAGCTTTGAAAGTAGAAACTCAATTTGATTCTACCAACAGGAATTGTTTTGGAAGAGGTCAGGGTTGAGGTCGTGGTCGAGGCAGAGGACGTGGGAGAAACATGACTTTAAATTGCAGAGGAAATGCACGTGATTATTATTAACACTCTCCTTATGATCCGACATTTGATAAGTTGCAAATAGAGTGTTATCGTTGTCACAGGTATGGCCACTACCAGTCTGAATGCAAAACTAATTTGCATTCATACAAGAGAGATGAAGAGAAGTCGAATTTCACAGAACAAGAAGAAGAAGAAGAAGAAGAAGGAGAAGAAGAAGAAACTTTGTTGATGGCTTACCTTGCACAAGAACAATCTCATTCAAATAAGTGGTATCTGGACTCAGGTTGCAGCAATCATATGTGCGGTAACAAATCTTTATTTTGGAATTTGGATGAATCTTTCAAAGATATTGTCAAGCTTGGAAACAATTCAAGTATTTGTGTTACGGGACAAGGTACTATAAGATTGCAGGTGAAAGGGAATTTTTTCAAAGTTAATGGAGTTTTTTATGTTCCCGAATTAAAGAGAAATCTTCTTAATATGGGCCAGCTGCAGGAAAGAAACTACAAAATTTTTATCCAAAAGGGTTACTGCACAGTACAACATCCATAGAAGGGAACAATTCTTGAAGTTAAAATGACAGCCAATCGGTTGTTTCCTTTACACAGTAATGACCAAGCATGCTTGACAACAAAAATGGTGGACTCTACATGGTAATGGCATATGCGCTATGGACATCTCAATTTTAACGGTTTGAGAACACTACAACAAAGGAATATGGTTGGTGGTCTTCCCTAAATCGATGTTACTACCAAAGTTTTTCAAAATAGTGTTGTTAGTAAATAACATCGTGAATCCTTTCCGGTAGGAAAGGCATGGAGGGCTAAAAAATTGTTGCAATTGATTCACTCAGACCTTTGTGGTCCAATCAATCCAGCCTCAAACACCAATAAAAGGTATTTTATATCTTTTACTGATAACTATATCAAGAAGACGTGGGTTCAATTTTTGAAACAAAAGAATGAGGCTTTTAGCGCATTCAAGCGATTCAAGGTCTTTGCTAAAAAGGAATTGGGGAAGAAAATTAAAATTCTTCGAACTGATCGTGGTGGTGAGTTCAATTCCAATGAGTTCACAAGCTTTTGCGCTATGAATGATGTTCGGAGGCAACTGACAACAGCTTATACACCACAACAAAATGGTGTATTTGAGAGGAAGAATCGTACCATTTTGAACATGGTAAGATGCATGTTGGCAATTCGGAGCATCCCAAAAAGTTTTTTGGCAGAGGCAATTAATTTGAGTTTCCATGTATTGAATAGGTGTCCTACTTTTGCTGTGAAAAAATGGCACTAGAAGAAGCTTGGTCCTCTCAAAAACAAATGTTGATCATTTTAGAATTTTTGGGTGTATAGCATATGCCCATATTGATGAATGGCGAGGGAAACTCGACGACAAGGGAATCCTATGTATTTTCCTTGGAGTGAGCGAAGAGTCGAAGGCTTACAGATTATATAATCCACACACAAAGAAGATAATTTTAAGTCGTGATGTCATTTTTGATTAAGCAGAATCATGGAATTGGAATAGTGCAGAAAGACAACCAACCTCAATACATGTTGAAGAGGAGGAAGTAGAAACAGTAATTGAAGGGCCAAATCAGCAAGATAGATCAAATGTGCATCAACATTTATCTATTGATGTGATAACCGACCAAGATGCAAGGACCTCAAGTGAAGAACAATCATCAATAATGACAACGGAACGAAATCAACGTCAAATAAGGAGGCCAGGTTGGATGATTGATTATGTAAGTGGAGATTAACTATCTAGTGATTATAATACTGCCAATCTTATTTTATTTGTAGATTGTAATCTTATTGCATACGAAGATGTAGCAAATGACTTAAAATGGCAGAAAGCTATGGATGTAGAAATTGAATCAATCAAAAGGAATGATACTTGGAAACTGACTGATCTTCCACAACGTGAGAAAACCATTGGTGTAAAGTGGGTTTACATGACTAAACTAAATAAAAAGGGTGAGGTTGACAAGTACAAAGCAAGACTGGTGGCGAAGGGATACACTCAGAAGTTTGGCATCCATTATAATGAATTGTTTGCTCCAGTCGCCAGGCTTGATACTGTTCGACTGATAATAGCTATGGCTGCACAAAATTCTTGATCGATTTATCAATTGGATGTAAAATCGACATTTCTTCATGGTAAGTTACATGAACACCATATATTGATCAACCTCCTGGATATGTAAAGAAAGGTAGTGAAGAGAAAGTATACAGGCTGAAAAAGGCTTTATATGGGTTGAAACAAACACCTCGAGCATGGTACACTCGTAGAGAGGCTTTTCTTGAATGTGGGATGTCAGAAATGTCCATATAAGCATTTAATTTTTACTAAATTTGGTACCTTATCAAAACTTTTGATTGTTTGGCTATTTGTAGATGATTTGATGTACACATGAAATGATAAAAGTATGATGGATGATTTTAAACAGTCAATTATGTCAGAATTTGAGATGTCTGATCTAGGTATGATGCACTACTTTCTTGGCATTTAAGCAGTACAATCTGCTTCAGGAATTTTGATTATGCACAAGAAGTATGCTCGAGAGATCTTGGACAAATTTCAGAAGAGTAGTTGTAACTCAGCTAGTACTCCAGTTGATCCTGAAGGCAAGAAGCTTAATAGCAATTTATTCAAACTGATTGTTGGAAACTTATTGTATTTAACTGATACTAGACCACACATAGCATATATTGTGTGTTTAGTTAGCAGATATATGGGATGTCCAATCTAGTTTCATCTTGCTGCTGCAAAAAGAGTACTGTGTTATGTAAAGGGTTCCAATGATTTTGTTTTTTTTTTAAAAGAAAGAAGGAAAATCTAATCTTGTTGGTTACAGTGACAGTGACTATGTAGGTGATTTAGATGACAGAAGAAGTACTCTTCTGGGTATACTTTCATGTTATGTTCAGGGACTGTATCGTGGTCATAAAAAAACAACAAATTGTTACTCTGTCAACAACAGAATTAGAGTATATTGTTGCAGCATCATGTGCGTGTCAAGCTATTTGGTTGTATAAATACTTGAAATGTTACATCAACTTCAGCAAGAACCAACAATTATTTACTGTGACAATAGTTCCACAATCAAGCTCTCCAAGAATCAAATCTTACATGGGAGAAGTAAACACATTGATGTGCGATATCATTTTCTTCTAGATCTTGTCAACAATAGAGTCATTGAGTTGGTATTTTGCAGAAGTGAAGATCAGGTTGCAGATTTATTAACTAAGACTCTTAAGTTGGGTCCACTTGTGCAGCTACGCGGATTACTTGGTGTCTACTCAGAGAATGATTGTAAACCAATGTTATGAATAACATCTGGTTTAAGGGTGGCTGTTGAGTGTTTAATTTTAGCAGAATAAAAGAATTAGTTTTTAGTGGACCTATTTCTTAGGAAGATTTTATTGTTATTGATTTTAGGAGTTCATTAGTTGTGGGTCAGTTTGTTTCTTATTTTTAGGAATCACTTCTACATGTAATCTCTATTTATTTGGAGAGACTTCTATCAATAATATTCAACTAAGTTTCTGATAGTGTTGTTTACTCAATTTCAACAATAATAGCGTGCAATATAATGCAATGCAAAATATTCAGTAAAATGAATGATGGGTATACAAACCAAAAATTGTATTGGCTTAAAGAGAGTGAGAAAGAAAAAAGATGAGAAAAAAGATGCATAAAAGAAAAAAAAAATCCACACTTTCATTGTTAAAATGGAAAAAAAAATCATTTTAATGTGTGTGCAAAAATTGCAGTAAATTGAAGGATGTGTGATAATTTGGCTAGTGAATAAAATAAAAAATATATGCACAAAAACATTCAAAATAATAAAAAGTATTCTTGTTTTATCTCCACAACTGCGATTTTCTCTAAGATTTAATTTTTTTTCTTTTTTAATCAATTAGTTCACATTACACTTTATTTACGAAAGAATATTCTTTTTATATAGTTCAAAAATAATTTTTTTGCTTCATACGCCTTCAACTCCTAAAGTCATTGGCAAATCTTAAAATATTTTTCTGAAAAAAGAAGTGGATGAAGTTTAATAGAAAAACTATAAAGCCTTATCCGATAATTGTATTTTTAAGAAATTTATTTATTTTCCAAATTTAAAAAGTATATGTATATAAATTCTTAACTATTTGAAAACATTTCTAAAGAAATTCTCAAATATATACATTTTCAAAATAGTTTGTGAAGATAATTAAAGGGCCTTGCATGGTCAAACACTTCAAGTTTATTAAACAGTTTTAATTAATTAACTCAGGAGTGGAATATTTTTGTAAAAAAGATCTGGACAAATGTCACGACCCAGGGTAGCCCCTAGATGTAACATAGCGTACAAGACCCCGAGAGGCCTCACACAAGCCCTTAGCAAACCTAACATACAAGATAATAGAGAAAAGAATTAAAAAGAGCATTATATAACAAAACAGCGGAAGTCTACAACTTATGTCTCAAGCCATCTAACATAAGAGAATAGAAATGAAGGTTTAGAACGCAGCCCAGTACAATATCCACAAGCATAACGGAAAGCATGAAAGAGTAACAAGGTTAGGTCCTCGGACATAGGAGGTCTCACCAAGTCATCACTATCACTGGAACTGACTAGCCACGAGTGGAATGAGAAGAACCGCCAAGTCCTACATCAATAGAATTAATGTAGGCAAAAGTATGTGTTAGTACAATCAAGTACCAAGTATGATAGCAATGCATAAAAGGGCATATAAACCATGCTAGAATGACATATAATCATGACATGTAATGGCCAAACTAAAACATGATAGAACATAAGAAACATGAAGCATAAAACATGGCCAAGACAAGCTATTCATCTTTCCTTTATTTTACTTTAAACCATCATCATGAGAACACTTGTTCATTAACTTGTGGGGAAATAGGCTTAACCGACATATAAGACATGTGAGCTATCAACATGGAATCCGGTGTCTGCCCCACACCGAAAAGGGGTGTCCTACTTGCCAAGGTAAAACCATGAACTGCTCAGATAGTGTCTATCATAGACCATCATCCTATGGTGGCAGATAGGTTATGGGACATGGGTAATCGCCACTTGTCCACTCGGTACTAAGCATATTTCCCACGGAATTATCATAGTTCATTTTATCTTAGGTAGACATGGGTAATCGCCTCTTGTCTACATTAGGGAACATGAGTAATCGCCTCTTGTCCCTTTATAGAATAGCTCTTTCATCATGGATTCAAGCTTCGTTGAGCAAACCTTTCAACAAGTTATGAATCAATACATGTGAGAAAACCTTTCACACTCATACGTTGGGCATTACATGAGAAACCCTTTCACAACTCAACAAAATGCACTAACATATCATAAACTTCATAAAGCATGCATGAGTTCACAAGCTTTATATTTTCATAGCTCATCATGCTCTTAACTCATAAATCATGGGTTCGTAAGCTTCTTCCTCAAACATGCAATTCAATGCAATCAAACACTTAGAAAGCCATAAATCAAGGCAATTTAGTCATAATTGAGGGAACCCACATAATAGAGGAAAATCATAGATTTTGATTCAACATGCATCTTTTCATAAAATATCCTCTTTTCATCATTCATAGTCTTACATGGAATTCATAGCTTGATAGTCATAATCCTTAACTCACTTCACAAAGAGTTGATGCAATTCATCTTTTCTCAATCAACCCACAATCATAAGCATAATCATAAATTGGGGGATACTTAGCATAAGCTCATGGGATTCATCAAATTGCATGTAAACCATGCTAAGTAGTGCACTATCTTACTTTACCACGCTAGATCGTGTACTATCAACCATAACATCAACAATGGAAAGCATAGCGAAGAACCCATAAGAATTTGTCAAACTCTAACTCTCTTAGGCAAGACTATGGCTTGAAAACCTTAAGGAAAAGAGGACCCATTGGAGGAAAGACTCCAAATGGTAAATACTATCATACCTCAATGCCAATGCCTTGAAATAAAAGGGAATTGATGACCATGATGAGAACCCTAGCTCTCTTTTTCTCCTTCTTGTTCTTCTAGAGAGAGAAATATTTTGGGAGATGAGAGTTGGAAAAATGAAGGGATTAGGGCTTAGAAATTATAAGTAGGGCCAAGGTTAAGGGGCAAAATAGTCTAGTATGTGGAATAAACATTTAGGGAAAAAGTCCAAAAAACCCTTAATTAAACTATCGGGACTAATAGACGGACAGGACCTATGGTCCGTACATCCACTGACGGACCGTCCTGCTCTTCCGTCAATCGATTCAGAAAGTTCGTTTTGGACTGAAAATTTGGCTAAGTCAGGAAGGCATCTACGGAACCCATTTACGGCCCGTCAACTGAACTACGAACCGTCGTGCTATTCCGTAGGTCAAGATTCAGAAACTCAAAATTTATAAAGCTGGCAGGGCCATCGACGGTTAAAATTTAAGGCCCGTCACTCCACCTACGGTCAGTAGATGGTCCCCATCATCACTGGCACCAGAAAAATTTTAAAACTGCATTTTCTTTCTTTTCAAAAACTGGGGTGTTACAACAAAATCAAAAGAAGAAGAATAAACAATTTTAATATATTTAAAAGAATGAGGTAAATACAAATCACACGGAATATTGCTATTTTGAAAGATGTACGATCTCCTAAAATACTCTAGACTACAAAAAATGGATATAAGAAGAAAATAATCTATGAAGGCGATAAACAACTAAGTGTAATTAAAATTAAGTTGATACATTTGCTTTAGGTCATGCTAGTGTGACATTTCAATATTAATATGCTTTGCCACAATGTGTCCATAGGTGGTCATTATATGCCTCTTTATTCTTATTTAGAGAGCCTCATTGTGTTAGAATAATGTCATACGTTAGTGGAGAATGGAAGGTTACAATGTTGGTCAGAATAGTGCATTAGCAACCATAGTTTATGGGAGGAGAATGAAATTTATTTTTATTACCGTTAACTCTTTATTTGCCCATTATTCTACCTCATTATACCTTGTAACTTTTGGGCCATTCATTTACCTAGATTATTATCCACGTTATTCCTATTCAATACAAGAAAGAATTCCTCGCCTATAAATAGTGGTCTTTCTTCTTCTTTTTTTTTGAAAAAATTCCCTAAAAAAATGAAAAGTGTGGAAAAATATTTTAGAAAGATTAGTGAAAGAGAGAGTTAAGACAAAGAAGAGTATTCTAAGTCTTAAACTAATTCACTATACAAAAGAGATAAATTATATGCTGAAGGAAGGTGTTCTTTTTGTGGAGTTTTGGACTCTTCAACTAATCCGTAGTTGTTTTAGTTATACAACATTGTTGGGCTATTGTATCCTAGAGGGGACAAGTCAAGAGTATTACAGTTGGATCGGCATAGATAATGACGTAGTGGACTTAAATCTTCTTAAAGAGAGTGAGATATCACAAGTTGCTTTTGGAAAGCTATCGGCAGATGATGTAGCTATTAACAGAATTGTTACTAATATGGCGCAAATAAAAGAACTTGGAAAAACTAATATAGTTTATAAAGTAGGGGTAACCATTGATGTTGGATCTCAAATTGGTTCCCCCTGAGCCCCTCCAATTGATCCCCGAAGCACCAATGTTTTGTGCCTAAGGATAGTGGAATTATCAGTGATTCATCTCCTTATTAAATTTATCTTTTATTCAGGCTACTATTATGACTTGTTTATTCTAAGTGGCGATAGATTAGGGACTATTCTTGATGGTTATTAATTAAACAAGCTGAAACTACCATCACCAAAATACCATACTCTCCCTGACTGATTATCCATCAATTTTTTTAATTATATTTATTAATATAAACTTCTATCAGTTATCCAAATGTCTTCTTTATTTCCGCTTTTTATTTTCTTTTTATTTTTTTATTCTTAATTAGGATATCCGGGACTCAAACTTGAAATGAACTTACATGTTCATATTCATCGAAATGAAGTTGTATGTTCATAATTTGTAATTACTTAAATCTATGGGATTTGGTACAATATTTTCCTCCTTCTACCTTATGAGTATGAACCGCTAGACATAAGGGTATTTTTGAGTCAAAAGGTTGACATCAGGGGTATTTGCGGGCTGAAAGTTGGATGGAGGGTAGTTTTGTACCAATTCAAATAGTTGAGGGGCATTTTAGGCCCTTCTCCGTAGTTTAGAACATCCTCCGACATCTCTTGTACCCGATCGGGCCCCTGTAGTAATAACTTGTTGTAATTTAAATGACCTAGATAAAAGGGTTTTAGACAATTTGGAAGCTACTTGTTTAGGATTTTTTCCCCATAACTTCTGCGCGTTACTTCAAATAAGTGTGCACTTCAATTATCATTGTTTTCTCCAAGCCCATAGATCTTTGTTACGTTTTTGTTTTTTTTTTTTTTTTTTTTTTTTGCTTTTGAAAACATTTGTAAACTCTTAGTATAAGTTTTCTTGATAGTGTTATCACTACATCAACAATGATGAAAGTAGGCCAATCATCCTAATGTTTTCATATGGAGGGCTTCATGCTTAAAGCACCTTGAGCTAGGTAATGATCAAGGTTTTCCTCATTAAGTGGAATATATTCTTTTCTCTTTGTGGTAAAGAATTCCTTGTCTTCTCCGGTGACGAAAGGTGGAGAGGCAAATTTCTAAGATTTAACACAAATATTATGTGTTTGTCCTTGTTTTTTCTAAGCTTTAATAGGGATGGGCTAGCAGGTGTAAAGAAACTCAAAAGTAATTACGCTAACAATCTTTTCCCCTTTACAAATCAGGGATCTTATTCACCAAATGATGCACAATGACGATGTTTTCCCCCTTCATTATGTGGATTAAATATTGCAATGCAAAAACTGTCTTTTCAACCTACTCTTGTGGTGGTCTCTACCTCAAGAGACTACAGAAACAAATTACATGTTAGAGAAAATCACTACAAGAAAAGCAAGCACAATCCCTTTCCGGTTTTATCATTTTTATATTAAGAAGGGGAGCCTTGAAACAACTGTAAAGTTACCTCGGCTGAATCAACCTATAATATTTGCATCAAGATAGGTTGTCTACCAATATTGAATGAATATGGCCCTTTTCCTAGATCCGACAGAAACACATGATGCTTCATGCACCAGGCTGCCCATCATTTTGACACTAAATCTATAGATTTGATTGACTAGACTCCTTGCTAATCTAATAATAGCTTATTAATGACCAAATATAAGCCTAATAATGGACTCGAATACAATAACCATCAACATAATGTTTCTTCGAACATCGAGGATAAATAACTTTAAAACTATTTGGAGTCTAATTCAGAAAATCTTAACTATCATTAGTATAATGTTACTTGAAGCATCAACGATCAAGGCCACATATATGAATACCAAATGTTGCCCATGACCTGTGCTTTATCGTGAATCACTAATGTCTAAATCCATAAATGTTAACTTATGGGATTAGATTGGGTTTGTTGTTTGCACTTTAACTTGTGCACTATAATGATTCTGTCATTCTTCCCACTTGTAGGAGAAGTAACAGTATGATTCTTAAACAACCATTTCTTCCAAATCCCTCAGTTGATCAAAAAATATGCAACAAACAATTTATAATAGAGAGAAAGCAACTACATAGAATGTTACGTTATTCCATTCATGAGTAAAGCTTGGAATACAAAAGAAGTTTAATCCTTAAAACGATCAAGAGGTAACAAAATGCATATGTGTTTCCTCACAGATATAGCCTACATGATCAGGGAGTTTGCTGCATACCACCGGTGGAAGAGCTTGATATGAAGATTAGCAGAAAATCTGAAATGAGAACTGTTTAATGATCCAAGGACTTATAATAGACAAATATCATGATACACTACCAAAAATTAACATTCTTATTTTTGGTCAAAAGGCATTCTCAGATGAGAAATTCTTTAATTCACTTCTGCAGTTACTATAGATACATTCAGTTACATATCAAGAGATCTTGTATACACAAAATGAAACCTCATCTTAGGGAAAATATTTGATATCCTTAAAGCTGGATATGGAATGAAGCTGTAACCTAATCCATATGAATACACATACAACAATGAGCTCATTTTACTTACGATCTTAAAGCAAGCATGTTAAGTCAACATATATTATAAAATATAACCGCAAGGTATTTTAAGCCTAAGTAGAAACTACTTAGGTGAGCTCACATATATTATCAAGACCAAAGAGAAGAGATTATAAAACATAAATGCAAGGTATTTTAAACCAATATGAACCTTTTTAAAAAGGATCAGGCACTGGAAGCATAGCCTTTTCCTGGAAGGAATAAAACTTTAAGCCAATACAGTTTTTGGTTTGATAAAGTAGGGGTAACAGTTGATGTTGGATCTCAAATTGGTTCTCCAGGAGCCTCACCAATTAAGCTTCATGTAGATCCTAAGTTGAATATGATTTTCTTATGCTTTACTAATTCTTTTAATATTTCACTTTATTTTGATAAATAATTTGATCAATTCTAGTAGGCAAAAAGGTGTTACAAGTGAGAGCGGATGGACGGACAAGATAGAAGAAGAGGATGAACATGTCAGACCTCATAGAAAATTGATCCCCGAAGCACCATTTTTTTTGTGCCTAAGGATAGTGGGATTATCAGTTATTCATCTCCTTATTAACATTATCTTTTATTTGGGCTACTATTAAGAATTGTTTATTCTAAGTGGCGAGAGATTAGGGACTATTCTTGATGGTTATTAATTTAACAAGCTAAAACTACCATCACCAAATAATATACACTCAAAGGTTAAGTAAGTTTCCCCTACAGGTAGGGCCAACTCGACTATAAGGCCACTATAGTAATGGTTTGGAATTTCAACTTTTTTGTGATCTCCACTTGTTTTAAAAGATGTATATATGGCTATATATCTTTTTGTGTGTCGGCCGAGGCCACTAGTGATATTGTCGCTTTGAGCTTAGGCCCATACGAATTTAAAACGCGTCACTAGTGTGTAAGGTCTGCTTAGTTATATACCCAACATCTCTCCTGTGTTTTTGCCGATGTTGAACTTGTTATCCTAAGTTGGGTGTCACATGTTGCATCATTTATATTTTGACGAATAACATGAACCCACATTATTGTTCCTATATTTATATTTTTCATTCCCCTTTCACTATTTTTATTCTCTTATTATTGTCACGACACAGAAACCAAGGTCATGATGGCACCTACTAAAACCCACCACTAGGTAAGCCTAACTCTTAGCCCGAAACCAATAATGACGGGCCTAGGGAGCTGACGAAATAGAAAGAAACAAAATAAAACATTTCAAGGAGAAACAACGGAAAAAAAGAAGTAATACAAGAAGCTATATATATATATATAAACCCTCAAACGAAGATAAAATACAAGATTCCACCCAAAACCTAGTGGATGCTAGTGCAAAGCTACTACAAAGAGAGTACAAACTAGACACATACACCAGCTGTCACGAAATATAAAGGACTAGATAAAAACTATATACAGAAGAAGATGAGTCGACTTTGATCAATAAGCTCACCCTCTATCTCAAAGATATCAACAACACCAGCATGAAAATCTCCACGGCCGACAAGAGCTCAGATATGCATCACGGGAAAAAGATGCAGAGTACAGTATGAGCACTAAAACAACAAGTACTTAGTAGTTATCATAGGCCGACCGAGCTTGTAATTGCAATAATAAGATAAAAAGCGAGTAAAACAAGGTAACAGGGTGAAAGTGAAGGCATTACTAGACATGCATTGAGGTAAAGCTACTAAGGCTATAATGAAAGCAATAAAAGATATTTAAATCTAACTGAACTCCCATATTCCCAAAAGGCACATACAAAGGCATCATAACATTGAAAAAATAAACAAACAATAACCCAGTAAAACCCCTATAAGCCCAAAGGGTACGCTCAAAGCTATACTACCAGGAAGAATTATTAAATGAACCTCAACACCTCAAACCTAGCATCGCTCGGAATCTTATGTAAGAATATCTAGTCCTTCCAGGAATCTTACGTCGAAAAGCATTATAAAATTTGAGCATGTCCCAGAATCTTAAATTAGAAAGCCTTGATAGAACCTAACGTATCTCAAAATGTGATATAAAAATAGCTAGTTCTTCTCAGAATCTTACATTGAAAGCCTTATAAGAACCCAACAGTACCTAGAATCTTATGTCGGAGAGGCCATAAGCACACCTAACAGCTCCCAGAATCTTACATCAGATCAATTGTACAGAACCCTAGCCTATTCTAGAATCTTACGTTAGAATAGCCACAACACTAGCTAGCCCATCTTAGAATCTCACCTCGAGTAAGCTACAACCCAAAAAGGAAAAAATAGTCCCTAAACGAGTCTAGGCAATCACTCGCCATACCAAGCCAACCAAAGATACTAATAGGACTAATTGAAGGTCACAACATATCTCGGAGGTCAAACTAGCCCAACTACAACCCAAAACTAGCCCAAAGGGCTCTAAGAATACAATTGTAAAGCAACTCCAGCAAAACTTAGGCTAAGGCTTCTCAACAATGACACTAAGGTCATTCTAGCTTAACATCAACTCTCAAGCACAAACAGATATCAACAAATCATGCAAAACCCAAGAATCACCATAAATAGCCGAAATAAGGTAAAAACAATATAAGTAAAGAACATAACGTAGAATCATGTTGGAAATCCACCCCACACTTAACTAACTAGCATGTAAGAAAAATCACAAACAAGGTATAAGGATAGTAAGTCGTAACCTTCCTCGAACTATATCAAGTGAGCTCCAACACCTCTAAATTAAAGCCTTTCCCTTCTGATGTGCCTTCAAATGATGCCATACAGTCATGATAATGATCCCGTCAATGCGGTCGATTAAACATCCAATTCACAGTAATTAGAAAGGGAACTAAAAAAGAGCCAAAAATTGTATGATGGAACCCGCGTGAGAAATCCCAAAATTTGTTTCGTCATTGGGTCCTAACCAGCTTCTACGCCAAAAAATGGGCACAATGCGAGCCTTGATACGCCACCAAAGAGATCATGTAACAAACTTGGAAGTTCATATTTAAACAGCCAAATGAAGAGAATTCAAGGGAAAACTTAGGGGCATAACGCGAGAAGTACAAGCATAACAATGTCCCGAAGCTCTTCCCCACAATCCCTAACAATTCCCACTGGAAATTCCACAAGAAGTTGAGCTCTACAAGTCCCAAAATGTTTGAACGCTTAAAGAAATGGGAGTTGAAAAGTGATTTTACTACCAGCGATGGCTGCAAAACTGGTAACTTTTGCCGCGTAAGCGACGCCTTTACCGCTAAAGTGGTTAGGCTCCTATTAGAGGCTCTACTAAAGTGGCACCCTGGTTGCTAAAGCAACCATCACTTAAGTAATGCCACGGCCGCTAAAGCATTTTGCCCTTTGCTGGTAAGGCCAGCCATACTGGCTCAAAGGCCGTCTAAGAGACCACCGCTTAAGCGCTGCCAGGGTCTCTTAGGCAGCTACACTAGCATCAGATATTTGAAAATTTTGCTAAGTTCCAACAGACTTCGCTCGAGTGCTCTCAATTGTCTTGGAAGCCCGTGCACACAAATGAACTATGCTACCCCACAAAACTCTACATTTTGGATCTAACGGAACCACGAAAATTGCATTTTGAGATTGTATACTTGATGTTTTGACCGAAGTCAACTATTTAACTTTCAAAAGCTCCAAAAAACGCAAACCTGCATAAAACCAAACGAATGACCAGGTGACCAATCTATAGGTCCAAGCAAGTCATAAATGACTTGGGGTCACTATAGGAAAGTTCTAAACACCTAAAATATCATTAAAGGGAGAAAATGACCTAGAGGGTTAAGTCATGATCGGTCTCCCATGTAGCCTCCTCTACCATGCGATGCCTTAACTAAACTTTAGAAACAAGAATTTCCCTCGAACACAACTTTTTGACATCTCTAGCAAAAATAGCAATTTGCTCCTCCATAAAGGTCAAATGGTCATCAAACTCGACAAAGTCATACCAGAGAATATTGCACCTGTCAGGAACACATCAGAGAAACATCAACAAATGGAAAACTTGATCGATGAACAAATAAAGGCGAAGAGGAAAACTCGTATGCAACATCACAAACAACTCAAATGATCTCGAAAGGCCTAATATAACTGGGCTAAGCTTGCCCTGCCTCACAAACCTCATCAAGCCCTTTAAGGGAGATACTCAAGATATACAAGATCACCTACACCAAACCTCAAAGGATGGCCCTATGGTCAGCATAGCCCTTTTGGTTGCTCTAAGCCTCTCATAGCCTATCCTGAATAACATGAACTCATGCCAAAGCATCTAGAAGCAAGTCCATACCAGGCGGCCTAGGCTTCAAAGCCTCAAACCAACCAACGGGAGATCCACAACACCTACCATACAATGCCTTGAATAGTGCCATCTGAATACTGGAATGGTAGTTGTTGTTATAAGCAAACTCAACCAAAGACAAAATTGATCCCACAGCCCTCCAAAATCCAACATGCAGGTTCGAAGCATATCCTCCAAAACCTGAATAGTCCGCTCTAACTGTCCATAGGTCTGCGGGAGAAATGTTGTGCTAAGATTTACCTGAGTACCAAATTCCTTCTAGAATGCTCTCCAAAAGTGAGAAGTGAACTGAGAGCATAATAGACACCGGCACCCCCATGATGATGAATCACCTCTCAAATATATATATGGTCTAACCTCTCCGCACTAATGGAAGATTTAATGGGAAAGAAAGGAGTCTACTTAAACAATCGATCTATGATGACCCAAATGCTATCAACACCTCTAGAAGTCTGTGTCTACCCCACAATGATGTCGATAGTGATCTACTCCCACTTCCAATTAGGAATGTGTAATCTCTTAAACCTCACCACCAGGCCTCAAATTCTCGGCCTTCACCTGCTAGCAACACAGGCAACTAGCTACATGTTCTACTACATCCCTCTTCATACCGCTCACCAATAATGTTGCCTCAAATCTCTATACATCTTAGTCATGCATGGTTGAATAAAATTCCTAGAGCTATGAGCCTCCTGATGTACCATATGTATCAAATCCCCAACTCTATGAACACAAATACGGCCTCTAAATCTCAAATACCCAACTCTAGAAACACAAATACGACCTCCAAATCTCAAAACACCCTCAGAGTGTAAGGTCACGTCACTAGCATCTCCGCTTAGAACTCGATCAAGAATCACCACCAAACCCACATCCTCAAATTGTCAGCCACAAATCTGCTCCAACAGAGTGGAGTGATCCTCAACACAAGCTAGAACCTGATTGGGATTAGAGATATCAAGTCAAACCAACCATTTGGCTAAGGACTAGATATCTAGGGGGAAAGGTCTCTTTGAAACGGAAATAATGGCTAGATACCCCATACCTATCACCTTCCGATTTAAGGCATCTGCAACCACATTTTCCTCGCTCGGATGATATAATATGGAGAGGTTATAGTTTTTCACGATCTTAATCCACCTAAACTGCCTCAAATTGTGGTATTTCTAGCTCAAACTATACTAAAGACTCCTGTGATTTGTGAAGATCTCACGTCAATGAACTCTGTACAAGTAGTACCTCCAAATCGTAAGCGTGATAACTACAGCCACCAACTCCAAATCATGGGTGGGGTTGTGTTTCTTATGCACCTTAAGCTGCCTCAATACATATGCAATAATACGGCCCTGAATGCATCAATGCACAAGCCAAACTAATGTCAGATGCATCATAATACACTATAAACCCCTCGCACTAAATAGGAAGAGTTAAAATAGGAGTGGTGGTAAGCAACTCCTTGAGCTTCTTAAAGCTCACTTCACACTCATCAAAAAACTCTACGAGAACATATAATCTAGTAATCCTAGTCAATAGGTGCTACTATAAAAGAAAATCCTTTGACTGACCTTCTATAGTAGCCTGCCAACCCAACAAAACTCTGAATGTCCATCCCGGAGGTAGGCCTAGCCCAATCAGGCACTGCCTTAATCTTTATTGGGCCCACCATAATCCTGTCCTTGGACACCATATGCCCCAAGAAGGCCGTAGACTCAAGCAAAAACTTGCACTTTGAGAACTTGGCGTAAAGTCATTGATCTCTCAAAGTCAGAAGCACAATCCTGAAATGATGCTTGTGCTCCGCCTACTCCGCGAGTATATAAGAATGTCTTCGATGAACACAATGATGAAGGAGTCTATAGAGTTCATGAACCCATGCATTATCAAGTCCATAAATGTCACTGGGGCAATGGTCAACCCTTAAGACATCACTACGAACTCATAATGACATTAAGGAGTCCTAAAGGCTATCACAGGGATGTCCTCTACCCTAATCCTTAGTTGATGTGTAACACCCCAGATATTTCTAAGCTAAGACCCAAACCATTCCTTATTTGCATGTAAAAATTTTATTGGGTGATTCTTAAATTTCTCATACATGTAAAGGTCATTTTTTGGTGTTCGAATGGATTTTGATATAAATTAAGGTTACAAGAACCCCCTAGCATAAAGTTGAGTTGAAAGCTTCATTATCGATTAAGTTTTGATATAACATTATACTTAGGTCAACTTCAAACAATCATATCTCCCTCTACATAATGAATTAGCTTGCCCATGACCTATCAAATAGAAGGACTTTGAATCCTCTTTCCAATGCCACCAAGTTTGCTTTTTGCGAGCTTAGAGTAAAATGTTATGGCTAATTTACCAGAGACTGCCATATCAGAGTTTCAATACTTTATCGACGACTTGATAGGGCTTCGTAGGTTGGATCCATCGTTCAGAGACTCAGAAACTTTGATATGGCCTTCTCTGGTAAATTGGCCATAACTTTGTACTTCGAGCTCGAAAAAATGCAAACTTGGTGTTATTGTAAAGATGACTCAAAGTCCTTCAATTTAATTGGTCATGGGCCACCTAATTCATTATGTGCTGGAAGATATAATTGTTTGAAGTTGACCTAAGTAGAATCTTATATCAAAACATAATCGATAATGAAGCTTTCAACTCAACTTTATGCTAGGGGGTTCTTGTGACCTTAAGACATATCCAAATCCATTCGAACACCAAAAAATGACCTTTACACATATGGGCAATTTAAGAATCACCCGATATGATTTTTACATGCAAATAAGGAATGGTTCAGGCCTTAGCTTAGAAATTTTTGGAGTGTTATAATATCTTCCCCTTGGAATCATTCGTCCTCGAATGATTGATGAACTGAGGATGAAGAGTGTAGGAAAATGTTTAACAACCCAATTTAGTTCAAAATACACATAAAACTCATGAACTCAAAATAGTGAAGAAGGGACTGAATAAAATAAGTACTTTAGGAAGAGTTAATACCTTGGACTGGAACTAAATCGGAGGTAAAGAGATGAGGGTATCTCTTCTTCATATTATCCTCGGCCTTCCATGTAGCCTCCTCAACAAACTAATTTCTCCACAAGACTTTGACTGATGCAACCTCTTTTGTTCTCAACTTGCAAACCGAACGAAAATCTCCTCATAAGATAGGTTGTCCTTTAAACAAAAATCTTTGGTAGGCACAATAAGTGAAGGATTGCCTAAACACTTCTTCAGCATAGAGATGTGAAATACTGGATGGACTGCTGCTAACTCTGACGGTAGCTCCAACTCACAAGCTACATTGCCAACTCTCTTGGATATCCTGTAAGAACCAATGTGGGGACTGAGCTTTCCTTTCTTACCAAAACTCAAAACACCCTTCATAGGTGAAACCTTCAAATAGACCCATTCATTAACCTCAAACTCCAAGTCTCTCCTTCTCATATTTGTATAGGATTTCTGATGACTTTGCGCTATTTTCAACATTTCCTAAATAGTCTTCACCTTCTCTATGGCTTGATGAACCAAATCTGGTCCTATGAACTCAGCTTCACCAACCTCAAACCATCCAATGGGAGATCTACACCTTCACCCATATAGAGCCTCATATGGAGTCACCTGAATACTAGAATGGTAACTATTATTATATGCTAACTACAAAAAAGGACAGTGGTCATGCCAATTACCTTTGAAATCTAGAACAGAAGCTCTCAACATATCCTCTAAGGTCTGAATTGTGCGCTCCGATTGACCATCAGTCTGAGGATGAAAAGCAGTACTAAGGTTTACCTTCGAACCCAAACCTTTCTGAAATGACTTCTAAAATTGCGTAGTAAAATGACCACCCCTTTCTGAGATGATGGACAAGAGGACTCCATGCAGTTGAACTATCTCGCAAACGTACAGGTTTGCATACTTTTATGTTGTATTGGTAGTCTTTACTGGTAAGAAGTGGGCTAATTTGGTCATCTGATCCACAATCACCCAAATGGAATTATGCTGCCTATGAGATCGCGGCAAACCTATAATGAAGTCCATATTAATCATCTCCCACTTCCAATCCGTAAGGGGTATATTCTAAGCCACACCACACGGCCTTTGATGCTCAGCTTTGACTTGCTGTCAATTTGGTCACTTAGCAACAAATTTTGCAATACACCTCTTTATACTACTCCACCAATAGACTTCTCTCAAGTCATGGTACATATTTGTGGAACCCGGATGAATCAAATATTTGGAACTGTGAGCTTCTTCCGTAATCCTCTCTTGAAGATCATCCATATCTGGAACGCATCATCATCCTTGATATCTTGACACACCATCTCCCCCTTGTGCAAAAGCCATCACTTTCTGCTTATGCACATTTGCCTTCAACACAAGAAAAGTGGGGTCTTTTTCTTGCTTCTCCTTTACCTCTGCCACTAATGAAGACTCAGCTCCATTCATCACAACAACTCCACCTTCGCTGGAATCCAACAATCGAATACCCAACCGTTTAAGTCTGTGCACTTCCTTATCTAACTCTTTCTTTCCTTCCTCGACATGAGCAGTGCTCCCATGGACAACCTGCTCAAACCATCAGCAATAGCATTAGCCTTACCTAGGTGATAAAGCATACTCATGTCGTAATCCTTGAGCAACTCTAACAACCTTTTTTGTCTAAGATTGAGCTCCATTTGACTAAAAACATACTGGAGACTCTTGTGGTCTGTGAACACATCCATATGAACACCATAGAGATAATGACGCAATATTTTGAGAGCAAAAACAACTGCAGCAAACTCTAGATCATGAGTCGGGTAGTTCCTCTTGTGAATCTTAATCTATCTTGAGGCATATGCTATAACTTTACCATTCTACATCAATACACAACCAAGTCCAACTCCGGACGCATCACAGTAGATGAAAAAACCCTTTATACCTTTTGGTAAGGTTAACACTGGAGCAGTAGTTAACCGAGTTTTTAATTCCTAAAAGCTTTTCTCAGAATCTTTAGACCATTGAAACTTAGCTTCTTTCTGAGTCAACTTAGTCAAGGGAGATGAAATAGATGAGAACCCCTCGACGAACCTTCTGTAGTAACCAGCCAACCCTAAGAAACTCTTTATATGAGTTTGAGATGTGGGTCTCGGCCAATTCTGCACTACCTCAATCTTCTGAGTGTCGACTCAAATTCCTTCGCCACAGACAGCGTGGCTTAAGAATGCCGCATATTCGAGCTAGATTTCACACTTAGAAAACTTGGCATATAACTCTCGATCTTTGAGAGTTTGTACGACTATTATGAGATTACTAGCATGGTCCTCCTTATTCCTCGAATAAATCAATATGTCATCAATGAACACGATAACAAACATGTCCACATATGTCTAAAATACTCTATTCATAAGATCCATGAATGTTGCTGAAGCGTTAGTCAAACCAAAGGATATAACAAGGAACTCATAATGACCATAACGGGTCCTGAATGCTATCTTTGGGATGTCACTTTCTCTCACTTTGAACTGATGATAGCCAGATCTGAGGTCTAACTTAGAGAAACAAGTGGCGCCTTGAAGTTGATCGAAAAAGTCATCAATTCTCAGAAGGGGATACTTATTCTTTATGGTGACCTTGTTCAATTGGCGATAATCAATACACTTCCTAAGGAAACCATCTTTCTTCCTCATGAAAAAAATCAGAGCACCCCAAGGTCTTTTTTAACTCTTTTAACACAGCAGGAGCCATTCTATATAGCAGAATAGAAATGGGTTGAGTATCAGGAAGAATATCTATTACAAAGTCTATTTATTTCTTAGGAGGGACTCCAAGAAGATCATCTGGAAAGACCTTTGGAAACTCATTCACAATTAAAACTTACTGAATAGGTGGTGTCTCAACACTAGAGTCATTAACTCAGACTAAGTGATAGATGCAACCCTTAGAAACTAACTTTCTGGCATTAAGGTATGAAATAAAACAACCTTTAGGCACTGATGAACTATTCGTCCACTCTAAAACTAGCTCATTAGGAATTTTAAAACCTTGACTACTCAAGTTCTAGAATCGACTGAGGCATAACAAGCATGAAGCAAGTCCATACCTAGAATAACATCAAAGTCCACTATATCTAGCTCAACTAAGTCAGCCATGGTGTCCTTGTGATAGACAGAGATGGAATAATCACGATAGACTCTTTCTGCTAGAATAGACTCCCCAATGGGTATGGAAACACTGAAGGGCTCAAGAACTTGTTCGAGAGAAATGCTGAACTTCATGGCTACATAAGGAGTCACAAAAGACAAACTCACACATGGATCAAGTAAGGCATAAACATCAAAAGTAAAGACTTTGAGCATACCAGTGAAAACATCTGGTGAGTTCTCCTGATCCTGACAACTAGCTATACCATACAGACGGTTCTTACCTCCGCCTGCTCCTGAAGTAGCTCCTCTCTTGGTATTTTTATCTACTGGAGCTGCTGAAAAAGATTGGGCTCCACTACCCCCGTTACCTTGCTTGTTCTTAGGGTATTCTCTCATAAAATGACTCGTCTTACCAAACTAGAAACAACCATTGGATCCATCACAATATTCTCCTGAATGGGTCCTACCACAGTTAGCACAAGATGGGCTTCGAAACCCCTGTGCCACACTACCCTAAGACTGAGTACCCTGAGCTCTAAAATTCTGAGAATTATAATTCGTGTGATCATTCCTATTTCTTGGTGCAGGTGCACTAGCTGAAGATGGAGTAGATCCATATGACCTCTACTGGAAAGATGATTGATGCCCATTCCCGATCTTTTGTTGGCTAGTCTTATTAATATTGGTCTTGGCCCTCTTGTTGCGAAACTCTTCCCCGTATTTCAACTTGTCCTCATCTGCCTATTGTACATGAATCATAAGTCTAGATATGTCCATGTCCCCTATCAACATAGCTGCTCTCCCCTCCTTATTAGATAAACGGGATAGCCCAGACACAAACATACTCATTCTGCTACTCATATCAG
Organism: Solanum appendiculatum; assembly: GCA_018342035.1. Lineage (NCBI taxonomy): Eukaryota > Viridiplantae > Streptophyta > Magnoliopsida > Solanales > Solanaceae > Solanum > Solanum appendiculatum. Next base: position 119,019 of record JAGDQO010000798.1, read on the forward strand.
CCACCATCTCCAGAGCATAGCGGGATAGTTGAGTGAACTTGAGGTTCTACTCCTGCACACTCATAGACTCCTTCTTCAGGTTGAGGAACTCTCTTACCTTTGCTTCCCTTAGCTCTCGAGGAAAGAAGAACCCCAAAAAGGCATCTTCAAACACTACCCAAATAAAAGGTGGTACCCCCTCGCCTTGTTCTTCTTCCAGTGATCATACCATATACTGGCAACACATTTGAGCTGATATGAGGCTAACTCCACACGCTCTGTATCAACGACACGCATGACTTCAAACACTCTCCGAAGCTCTTCCACGAAGTTCTATGAATCCTTAGTGACCTTCGACCCAGTGAACTTCGGGGAATTAATTCTCAAGAACTCACAGATTCTAGATGTAGAAGTTACATCCTGACGACCTGCTCCTGGTTGACCAGCCTGGTTTGCCATCACTTGAGCTAACATCTGAATAGCATTCCTGAACTCAGCATTGGTGACATCTCCAAGAGGGGGTTGCACTTCTGGTGTATTGGGAGCTTCATTACCTTGAGGATTAGCATTCCTCCTAGAAGGATGTCCTCGAACAACTTTTCGTGGAGGCATGATCTGAAAAGACACGCGTAAGCATGAGTTAGAGGAAACTTTTATAGAGTTGAACTCTAAAGCACACAAAGGAGTAAGAAAAAAGTGAAATAATTCCTAAAAGTAGTAGCTTTCTAATTGTAGATGTGCCACGCTTCACACCGATAAGAAGGATTCTACTAGAAATGACTTCATAGACACCCTAGTACTCTTGAGCTCTGTTCTCTGATACCAAGTTTGTCACGTCCCAAGCCTACACCCTGGACGTGGCAAGCATTCGAGAACTATTTTTGGTCCTTAAGCAAACCCTTGGCCTGGCTGACTACTTAGCAAAATATTTACTCAATCAAAAACAAGCTTAGAAATAGAATTTAGAGCAATCAAATCCATCAAATACTTAACTCAAACTGTCTGAAAATACATGATTTCAATAATAATAATGCTTTGCAAAACAGTCTCAAAACATCTCAAACAAAAGGGAAATATTGAGAGACTCATCAACTCTAACTATCCATGAAGCCTCTAATACTAAGATGGATGTCGGGACAAGACCCACAACACCTCAATCAACTAATAACAGAAATAAAAGTAGGGTCCTCCAGAATAGAAGGAGGCTCACCAAAGATAACTGTGAGTGCTAAGTGATCTCATTGAAGCACCTGTTGATGATCTTGAATACCTATATCTGCATCATGAAAAGATGCAAGTCGAATGACATCAATACATTTGAATGGACGAGTATGTAATATAGCTAGGGCGAAAGTAACTAAAAGAAAGGACTGCAGTAGATAAAATGTACTCAAGCTGGATGTAAAGAAATAAAAGGATTAAATCATGTAAAACTTTACAAAATACTTACTCATCTGTGAACTCAACATAAAAAGTGTCATATGAAAATACACTTTAACTCTATTTGGGAGATTCTCTAATCGACAACCATCACTATGAGCTACGTGATGATACAATGTCTTGTCCACGCTGCAAGAACTATCCTATATCATGCAGGGATATAGAACACCTCTACTAAGTGGATCCACTAAGCTCTAAGGATTCATCTAAAAAGTATGATCCTGAACCCATGTTGGCAAGACATGTTTTATAGGGGTTGTGAGTTGTCTGATATCTCCCCTATATCGATACTCAATACTACTCCCAATAATATATATTATTGCTCAAACGTATAAAAACATATTACTCTTTCTCTGGTTTGAGGTAATTGCTCAAACTATCCTCTTAAAAGAGGTAACTGCTCTGAAACTCATTTTTTATTTAGAAAACAAGATTTCTCTTTGCTTAATGTAAAAATACATTCTGGGTTGAGATAATTACTCAAAGACGGGCCTCTTTAAGAGGTAACTACTCTTTACTTAATCTTTCTGAAAACTCCTTTAACTTTTCTCAAAAATAATCTACTCTTTTATTCATGTAAGAATGAAACATTTGGGGACTACTTAGTTCCCTTGTACTCTTTTTCAAACATCCCTTTAATTCCTCAAAACTCAGTTTAAACAATAATATTTTGCTTAAAAGATTCTTACTAAGAATTCACTTAATACTCAAGAATAGGATTTATGCTGAAAAATAGTCACGAATAATCAACTCAATAATAATAATACACAATGTATGACAACTCAATGATTAGAGACAGGAATTCAATTAATCAACAACTCAAGAATATAGAACTCAATATCAACTCATCTCAAGACTACTGAAATCTAAGGATAGAACCCTAGATTACTCTTTTACTGATTTGAAAGTAGATGTAGGGCGTGAGGACAAACTAGTCCAACACTATGATAGCCTTACATACCTGGGAAGAACAAAGTTCTTGGCGAAATCGGAAGAACAATTAAAACCTAGCTCTCTCTTCTTGGATTGCTCTAAGACTTGGGAGCATTAATGAGAGTTTTAGGGTTGATTAATACTATTAAGGACTTTAATTAGGTGTAAAAACATCGTGAGTTAGGCTTAGAAGGGGTGGGAAAAGACTAAACTACCCCTCTTTAAAAGCTGATAAAAATTGTCCATGGGACCATCTACGGTTCGTGGTTTGATCTACGAATCGTAAATCCCATCCGTGGAATTGATATTGAAATTTTAAGGCTCCAAATTCCACTTATGGGTCAAAACGACGGCCCGTAGTAGTACTCACAGCTCGTCGGTTGGATCCATAGGTTTTGGGTCCTAAAAGTGAACACTCAGTACTTTACCGATGACTTGACAGGACAGTTCGTCATTCATCCGACGGACCGTAGGTTGGATCCGTCGTTCACAGACTCAGAAACTCTGATATGGCAGTCTCTGATAAATTGGCCATAACATTTTACTCCAAGGTTGATAAAAAAGAAAACTTAGTGGCATTGGAAAGAGGACTCAAATACCTTCAATTTGATAGGTCATGGGCCACCTAATTCATTATGTGCTAGGAGATATGATTATTTGAAGTTGACCTAAGTAGAATCTTATATCAAAACTTAATCGATAATGAAGCTTTTAACTCAACTTTATGCTAGGGGGTTTTTATGACTGCAAGTCATATCCAAATCCATTCTAACACCAAAAAAATGACCTTTACACATATGAGCAATTAAAGAATCACCCGATATAATTTTTACATGCAAATAAGAAATGGTTTGGGCCTTCGCTTAAAAAATTTTGAGGTGTTACATGATAGTAACCAAATCTCAAATCAATCTTAGAAAACAAAGTAGCACCCTAAACTTGATCAATCAAAGCTTCAATACGAGTCATAGGATAATTATTCTTCAGCGCCACCCTATCCAACTGCCATTAAGCGATACACATCTGCATAGACCCATCTCTTTTCTTCACAAACAGGGCAGGAGCACTCCCAAGTTGAGACACCCAGTCTAATAAAGTCCTTACCCAAGAGGTCCTGAAGGTGAATATTGAGGTCTTTAAGCTAAGTTGGCATCATATAGTATGGTGGAATAGAAATGGGATGAGTGTCTGACTCATGGTTAATAGCAATGTCAATATCAAGCTGAAGAGGAATGCTAGGTAGGTCAGTAGAAAAAAATCTTCGAATTCTTATACAATAGGAACCAAATAAACTATACAATCCTACCTACTAACATCACGAGCAAATGTCAATTAGGCGAAACACCCGCTCGATACTAACTTCTGAGCGAGAACATATGAAATAATGCTTGTTGGTGTGCGGCTACTTGCAACACAATTAAGTGAACACTAGGCATGTCTAAGGTAAGGATCTTGGAAAAACAATCCAAGACCATATGATAAAGGGATAACTAGTCTATGCACAAAGTAACATCAAATTCAAGCATATCAAGAAAAATAAGGGCTACCCGCGTGTTGCACTCCTTAACTATCACCACACAGGCTCTACAAACCTGATCCACTTTTAAAGAATCACCACATGAGTCGATACACACAACATCACTGACAAGGGCTCCGAATGCAACACCTATCGAGGAGCAAAATAAACTATTACCTACAAATATGTAGAACCTAGATCAAATAAAGCAAAAACTGAATAGCGGCAAACTGAGATTGTACCTACAATCGCTGAATCTGAACCCTCAACCTCAGGCCTAGCATAAAATTCTTCGAAATGACCACATCCACTCCCACACTAGGCTCCAGCTCTGCCACTTTTTTTCTACTGGCATGAGTACCTCCTCTAGCACCTAAGGGACCACCCCTACAACCCTGACCACTACCTCTACTTGGAGGTGCCAATATCTATTCTTGGGGAAATCTTTGACGTAATGGAAAACTTTGCCACTCTCAAAACAACCTTGATCACCCTAAGGTCTAAAAGGAAGACTATTTGATCCACCCTGGCCCACACGAACTGTTGTCAGGAGAAAGGTCTCAACTGGTCGGCTGGAGTGCCCTTGAGGTGATAAGCATGTTGACCTCTACCTAAAAAGCCTCTATCATAAGACTGGGACCCACTATAGTTTCCCTGAAAGTGAGCCATCTCACGGTCCTCACAATGCATCTCCTCCATAGTCTAAGCATGGTCAACCATATCTTGAAAGGACTATCTGTTGATGCCAATGACTCTTTACTAATCTTGATTAGGAGTTTCAAACCTCAGATAACATCGAACTCTCTTCTCCTCTATGAGTAGAATCATAGTAGCGCACCAAGAGAGCTCATGGAAATGGGTCGCGTACTCTAATATGACATGGACCCTAGGTCGAATTTGAAGAACTGATTCCTTAGTTTGTCATTAATGACACTGCAAGGGATGAACTTTCCCAAGAAAGTATTAGAAAATTGTACCCAAGTTAAGGGAGGTGATCCAGCTGGTCTACACTCCATACACAAATGTGAGCACTATCGGGTGGGTCTATTTAGTTGATAAGCCGTGTAGTTCACCCCTATGGACTCAACTAGACCTAGAGTGTATAATCGCTCACGACAGCTGGTCAAAAACTCATGAGAATCTTTGCTCGTACACCCTAAAAACTTCAGAGGAGCCAATCTAAAAAACTTGCCTAGCATCTTCTGCTCCTCCACTGATATGAGGGCCTTGACTACCGAGCAACCACAGGTGCTAGTAGTATCTCTACTTAGGGAGCCGTAATGGCAGACTACGCTTTTGCACCCTCTAGGGTATATTGCATACCCTCTAACCCCGCTAAAAGGTGAGCAATGATGTTCTATAATCACAGTGCAACTACAGGTCTGGTGGTGGTTGGGCTGGTTTTCACCCAATTGATTGTGGAGGCATAGGTGCTTGCCAAGGATTAATGACTGGGTCGGGCATCACATCTCTATCCTAATCTCTAATGGGTGCAGTCACTCGTGCATGACCTCACTGTCGACCTCTAGCTCCACCCCTAGTTGGGGCTCTATCTACCAAGACGAGAGCATCATTCCTAGTTACGGTACATCTCACGTGCACCATCTGCAAAAGAATGAAAGAAATGTAAATTATAGAAACCAACAGAGCCAATGATGCACAATAAAGAATCAAATGAAAAAATCTTCCTAATGATGTCCTATAGCCTCCAAAAGACATATTACAAATGTCTTCGCACCAATCCGCAAGACTCTACTAGACGTTAGCTTTGCACCAACAACACCAGTGAACCTAGGGCTCTAATACCAACTTGTCACGACCTAGAAACCATACAGAAGGAGATGAGTCAACTCTGATAGTTACTAAACTTACCCTCTATTTCTGAGATATTAACAAGAACAACACAAGCATCTCCATGGGTGACAAGAGCTCGAAATACATCACGGGAAAAAGATGCATAGTGAAGTATGAATATCAAAACAATGGGTACTCATAGGGCATCATAGGCCGACCGAGCTTACTATTGCAATAAAAAGATAAAAAGTGAGTAAAACAAGGTAACAGGGTGAAAGTAAACACATAACTAGACATGCATCGAGGCAAAGCTACTTAAGCAATAATGAAAGTAATAAAGGATATCTAAACCCAACTTGCCCCTATAAGCCTAGAAGTAATAACCCGACTAAATCCCCATAAGCTCGAGGGGTACACTCAAAGACTATACTACCATGTAAAATTATGAAATGAACCCCACCACCTCAAGTCTAGCATATCTTAGAAATCTTTCATCGAAATAGTTAGTCCTTAGCAAAATTTTACGTAAAAATAAAAAAAAGTGACATGCCGCAGAATCTTACATCAGAATGGCTAGTCCTCTAGAAAATGTTAAATCAGAAAGCCTTTATAGAACCTAACATATCTCAAAATACGACATCAAAATAGCTAGTCCTTCTCAGAATCTTACATTAAAAAGCCTTATAAGAACCCAACAGTCCTCGTAATCTTACATTGGAGTGTTTTAATGACCCTCGAGGTCATTTCTATATTTTTGCAAGCTGTTACTATTTTTTCACTTCTCGTAGCTTTCTTATAGCATTTGTATGGTGCTGGGATGGGTGGCACACTTTTTAAGGTAATCAATTGAGTTTAGTGTGACTTTTTCAACTTTTGTGGCCTAACGCTTGAAGAGTTGACTTTAGTCAACTTCTAGAGATTCTGATGCTGGGTCGGAATTTTATGAGTTCCATCAGCTCCAAAAGGGTTATTTTGTTCTAGTGTGATGAACGGTTTGGGTTTTGACGATTTTGTTTGGAGTGGGTGCGATTGGCATTTTAGCCTTTAATTTTCCTTAAAGTTTAACTTCTGTCAACTTTCTTGGTAAATATTCTTGGAATCAAATACCATCAACGCGATTCGCTTTGAATGCCGAGTTTGATCCTGATTGACCTTTGGTTAAGCTCTCGAGGCTATCAGGATGACTCTGTGGCTTTTAGCAGTTTGTTTGGTGTTTCGTTGTAAGTGTTGACTTTGGTAAATATTTTAATGAGACGACCTCCATTGGTTGTTTCATCAATTTCATTGAGTCCAAAATGTCATTTCCATACTTGTACCATATTTGGTTTGCATTGATGGGGTCCCGTACGAGTTTCAGACCCTCGACGGAGAATTTAGCAATCTTAGGAGATTGCAGATGTAGTGTAGCTGGTGCATCACTGATTTCCTCTTCGTGAATGCGGGTCCTAGGCTGCATTCATGGAGACCAGACATTGCTAACTCCGTCTTTGCATGGCTCTTGCCGCGTTCGTGGATGGTTGACTTCCTTGAAACCCGTGTTCATAGACCTTGTGCCACATTCACTACGGGTCAGATTTGTGGACCTCCGTGTTCGCGGGGAGGCTTCCGCATTCACGAAGGCCAATTTCGCCCAGCACTTCAGTCTTTTTAAAAAGACGGGACAGCATCCACTTTCCCCATTCCAACTTTGGTTTTTTGGAGATTTTGAGAGCTTTCGATGTCGGAATTGAGTGATTCTTGTTGGAGCGCATCAGGGAAGTTCGTGGGCTCATTTTGGGATGTTGAATCTTCCATTTCTCTTGGTAATTTCCTTGAATTTCTCTTTTATTATTGTTTTAACTCATTTGAGCTAAATGACTGTTGGGGCTGATTTTTCTTGATCAAAGCTCGAGTTGTGCCCATTTTCGAGGCACAAGTTCCTTTAGCAGTTTGGGACGTCGTGATGGAGTTGATTTTGTAACTTTGTATGTGGGTTCCACTTTTTCTTTTTGGGGTTTTGTAGTCCTTTTTGATATCCTTTATAGATTGTTGTATTGTTATGATTGTTTTTGCATTCCGTTGGTGTTGTTGGTAGCTTGTCACAACTCGGAGGCTCTTCGAAATGGCAAGGTTCTCGAGTAAATGTTCATTTGTACTTTTCAGACTTGAGGTAGGCTATGGCTCTTGTTTTTCCTAGACTTGTCTCATTTATATTGATTGTATTTTGAATCGTATTGTATGATTTGGTTGAAATTTTAGTATTAGTTTTGCCTTTGATCCCTAGTCGATTTATGGACATTGTTGGGGTTGCTTAGGTAGTTTTAGCTTGAAAGCCTTAGATTAGGTTGATCCTTATTCTTGTTTCACTAATATCCTTAGAATTTACTTGTAGGTGGTGTGAAACTTAGGTTGCGGTGTGTTTTGATTTCTTTGGATTGAATTGGTTGCTTTCTTCCGTGCTTCGAGTTATGATCTTATTGTTTATCAAACTATTGGGCCTGAGGCCATGAGCTGGAAGCAGGGGTTCCAGGTTAGTACCTTTTGTGGTGTGACGGGTTCTCTACCCAGTTATGTGTTGTTGAATTGACTTGAAGAGATGATTGAATTGTTTGGCATGAGAGCATATTCATGGCATATTCTTGGCACATTCATGGCCTATTTACATCGGGATTTTTAAACAAAAGAGATTTTGGAGGTGATTTTGAGTATAATGTTCTTTCTGATGTTTTTTAGCTACTTGGAAGTGGGATAATAGTTTTAAACCATTTTTACGGATGGAAATTGGTTTTGGAGAGTAAATATCCCATTTTCACATTATAAGGCAAATTTCGATAAGCTCCGGTGGCCCGTAGACTCCACTTCAGGTTTTACTTTACATTATTGATAAGCTTTGGCAACCCACAAATTGAATTCTGGGTTTTATTTAATGTTGATAACCTCCTATGGGGTTTCGTAATTACCTCAGGGGTCCGCAGGACAGCCGGCGAGCAAACTCCAAAACTTTTAACATTCATCTTGCATTGGCCATATATTCCTTGCACTTGTCTTGTTTAGTTGACTGTTTGTGTGATTATTTTGGTGTGGGTGTTTAGTTGTTGACCTTTTGTTTGTAGCTATTTTTGGTTATTGTCTATCTCCTATTTAGTTTCCTTGGGCTATTTATATATATATATATATATATTTGATCTTTCTGAGCTCAGTCGGCCTATGATGCCTACTGGTACCCCATGTTTGGTACTCATACTGCACTTCTACATCTTTTTCTAATGCAGCTCCTTGTACTAGCCACCTCAGTGGGTGTTGGATCTTCCTCGGCCGCCACAGACTTAGATGGCGGTGAACCACTGCATTCAAAGACTTGTTGCCTTCCCTCTTTTGCAATGACTTATATTTTGTATTTTGGATTTGTCAGTTCTCTTGTATATATGACTTTTTTATACTTAGTAGCTTCTGCATAGGTGACACGAGGTTCAGGGATTGTTTCTTATGTTAGTTCGTATTCTCAGTCTCTTATGGGCCTCTTTTGTATATTTTGTATCGTATTACAGACTTATGATATGGCTCATTCCTTATATTTAGATTCCCCTTCCACTTATTATTATTGTCGTTACTAAATTGTTGTCTTTCACAAGTTATACTTTTGTTGGGCTTGTCCACTCGGTGGGTTGTTACGGACGCCATGATGGCTCGATTTTTGGATCGTGACAACATGGTATCAGAGCTTTAGATTCACTGGTCTCACTAATACAGGAGCAAGTGCCTAGTAGAGTCTTGCAGATCGGTACGATGACATTCATATCAAATCTTCGAGAGGCTATAGGGCATTCTTAGGTTTGCACCATTATTTCTTGTTTCTTATTATGCGTTGATGGTTCTACCAATGTTTAAACTCTATTTGTTTCATTCTTTCTCAAATGGCTAGGATAAGGTCGTCCGCGGGCGGGTGAGAGCCTCCTACACCTCAATGCGAAGTCTGAGTCAGGGGTAGAGGTAGAGACCCACCCATTGGTCAAGAAGGAGCATGGGCTACATCACTAGCTCAATACCAAGAGCAGACACGAACACCAGAGCCAGAGATAGAGGTTAAGCAAGTCCAACATCAGCCGGATAGTGTGGGGCCAGCTTAGCCTCCACTAGGGTTCGTGGCCAAAAAAGTAGTTCAGGATACTTTGCCCAAGATCCTCAACTTCATGGATGACATGTCACAGGCAGGTACTTTGCTTAGAACCTCAGGTGGACCCCAGGTAAGAGATAAGGCATAGACTTCAGCCCCGGCAAGGGCACAGGGTATTCAGACCCCACTGACACATCATGCTATTGCGGCCCCTCTTGAAGTGGTTCAGCTAGTTCTAACTTTTTCTCCTCTGATGGCTCCTAGGCCAGCTATGTCTTATGGGAAGCAAAAGATGTTGGAACGATTTATTATATTGGATCCTCCTAGGTTCACTGGTTCTGCGGGCGAGGATGCTATAAGTTTCTGGTTAGTTGTCAAGAGATGTTGCATAAACTCAGGCTAGTGGAGTCCCATGAGGTTGATTATACCACCTTCCAACTAGGTGGGTATGAAAAGCACTGGTGGAGATCTTATCTTGAGTGCAGACTAGTCGGGTCACCTTTGATGACTTCGGCTCAGTTCTCCAAGACCTTTTTGGAGAAGTATGTAACTCATAGCCTGAGGGAGCAGTTGCGGGATGAGTTTATATACTTGACTTAGGGATTAGTGATTGTTGCAAAGTTTGAGACACGGATCTATAAGTTGGCTAGACATGTGGCTATGCTGATTTTGACAATGCACGAGAGGGTGCATAGGTTTGTCAGAGGGCTCTCATTACCACTTCAGATGGCTATAGAGCACATAGTGGCATCGGGTTTTTATTTTCTTTAGATAGTTGATCATGCACACACCATTGAGGGGATCCATCGTGAGGTCTATGGAGGTAGCAACAAGAGGTCCCATCGTCAGGGTGATTTCAACGGGTCTCAGTCCCGTGGTAGGGGGTTTTCAAGTAAAGGTCACCAACAATAGTTTTCACATACTAGGCCAGTTCAGGAAGCTGTTCACCTTGCAGATGGTGGCACTGCAGGTGCTAGTGGTCAGATGATTTACACACTGGTTCAGACTTCTTGGGGTGCATATTCAGGGTGTTTTTACTGTGGTGGCCAGTTAGGTTCAACTGAGTCATCACAGAGAGTCTACAGGGGTTGTTATAAGTGGCATATTTGGCCACTTTGCTAGAGAGTGCCCCAGGGGTCGGTCTTCTAGATATCAGGGCCAGTTGATTCAGGCCAGTCAGTAGGGTTAGGCCTTTAGGGCTCCGATTTAGTCTACTAGGGGTGGTCCCAGGGTACTGGAGGTGTTCCTTAACCAGGCAAGTCAGGTGGTCAATGTGGATACAACCATATGTATGCTTTTCTGGGGAGTCCAGAGGCGGAGACATCAGATTCTATTATCACAGGTATGATATCCTTCTCCCATTAGCCTGCTCATTCTTTATTTGATCCGGGGTCTACATTTTCATATGTGTCTATCTATTATGCTATGCGACTGGAGTTAACTTTTGAGCCGATATATGTGCCTATGTGTGTAGCTAGCCTCATAGGTGATTCTTCAGTAGTGGATCAAGTTTATAGATCTTGTGTGGTAGCCATCTTGGGGTATGATACTTGGGATCACATTATTGTGCTTGATATGGTGGATTTCGACTTGATTCTAGGAATGGATTTGTTTTCTCCCTACTATGCGGTCTTAGATTACTTCTCCAAGATTGTTACTTTGTGCATGCCTTGTATTCGTCCTCTTGTGTGGGCCGATTTTGATAGTCATTTACTGAGAGGTGTTATCTCTTTTTTGACGGCATAGCGGTTGTTAGGGAAGGGGTGTCTGTCGTATCTTTCCTATGTTCGTGATACTAGTGTCGACACTCGTCCTCTTAAGTCAGTTCCTATGGTTAAAGAATTTGCTGACGTGTTCCCTACTAATATACCTGATCTTCCTCCTGGCTGTGATATTTAATTTAGGATTGATATTGAGTTGGGTACACAACCAATTTCTATTCCTCCATACCAAATGGCTCCAAATGAGTTGAGGGAGCTTAAGGAGCAGCTCCAGGATCTCTTGGGCAAGGGGTTCTTTATACCAAGTGTATCTCCTTGGGGTGCTCCTATCCTGGTCATGAAAAAGAAAGATGGTACCTTGCGTATGTATGTAAACTATAGACAACTGAATAAGGTGACCATCAGGAACAAGTATCCTATGCCATGGATACTGACTTATTTTACTAGCTTTAGGGTGCAACAGTGTTCTCTAAGATAGAATTGACATTGGGCTTCCACCGATTGAGGATTAGGGATTCAAACATCCCTAAGACTGCCTTTGTGACTCATTACGGCCACAACGAGTTCTTAGTCATGTCTTTTGGGTTGACTAATGCCCCTGTAGCATTCAAAGATTTGATGAACAATGTATTTAGGGCCTATTTGGACTCTTTTGTGATACAGTTCATCGACGACATCTTGGTCTACTCTAGGAGTAGGGAGCAGCATGAGCAGTATTTTACGATTGTACTCTAGACTTTCAGAGATTAGTGGTTGTATGCCAAATTCAATAAGTATGATTTTTGTCTTGAGTTTGTAGTATTCTTGGAGCACGTGGTTTCCAAGGATGGGCTTATAGGGTATCCGGTGAAGATTAGGGCAGTCAGTGGTTGGGCCAAGCCTACTTCTTCTCCTGAGTTCACAGTTTTTTCGAGTTAGAAGACTTTGTTGATTTCAGCCCCAATTTTGACTCTTCGTGTGGAGGGCCATGGATTTACAATCGAATATGATTCTTCCGATCTTGGTCTAGTTGTATTTGATGCAGCAAGGTAGAGTTATTGCTTATGCTTCCAGACAGCTAAAGTTTCACAAGAAGAAATAACCCACTTATAATTTGGAGTTAGCAACGGTAGTCTTCGCGTTAAGGATTTGGTGGCACTACTTGTATGAAGTTCACTTCGAGGTATTCACCAACCACCGTAGTCTTCAGTACATATTTAGCTAGAGGGATCTTAATCTAAGGCAGCTCAGGTGGTTGGATTTACTGAAGGACTATGATATCTCTATCCTTTATCACCCGAGTAAGGCTGATGTGGTAGCAGCTGCCTTGAGCTGGAAAGCAGTGAGCATGGGGTGTTTGGCTTTCTTAACTATGGTGGAATGACCTATGGTTTTGGACATTCAGTCCTTAGCCAACCGTATGGTTAGACTGGATATTTCTTAGCCAGACAAAGTATTTGCTTGTGTAGAAGCTAGATCCTCTTTGATGGGCAGATTCGAGCACAACAATTTGAGGATCTTAGTTTGAGGGTGATTTAGGACAAGGTTGTTAGCGGTGAGGCTAAGAAGGTAACCTTAGATCCAAAGGGTATTTTAAGGATTGAGGGTCGTATCTGTGTTACCAGGGTTGTGAGTTGGTTATGTTAATTCTTCAGGAGTCCCATTATTTTAGATATTCAATTTATCCCGGTGCTGAGAAGATGTATCATGATATGAGGCAACATTATTGGTGCTGTGGGATGAAGAGGGGCATTGCAGCATTTGTCGCTAGGTTTTTTAACTGTCAGTAGGTAAAGTACGAGCACCAGAGACCATGTGGTTTGACCTAGTGGCTACCCATTCAAGAGTTGAAGTGGGAGCGCACAGCCATGGACTTTATAGTAGGCTTACTGTGTACTTTTTGAGGTTTTGATTTTATCTGGGTCATCGTAGATCGATTGACCAAGTCGGCGTACTTTCTAATTATTCAGACTTCCTACATTTCAGAGAAATTGGCACAAATTTACCTTAGAGAGATTGTCCATTTTTGCATGGGGTGCCAATTTCTATCATCTCTGATCATGGTACTTCGTTCACTTCACATTTTTGGTGACCTATTTAGAGAGAGTTAGGTACTTTGGTTGAGATTAGTACAACTTTTCACCCTCATACCGATGGTCGGTCAGAGAGGACTATTCAAGTTTTAGAGGATATGCTGCGGGCCTGTGTTATTGATTTTGATTGTTAGTGAGATCAGTCCTTGGCTTTGGAAGAGTTTGCATATAATAATAGTTATCATTCGAGTATTCAGTTGGCCACATTTGAGGCATTATATGGCAGGAGGTTTCGTTCTCTGATGGGCTGGTTTGATGCTTTCAAGGCTAGGCCATAGAGCATCAACTTGTGGTGAGATTTTATGGATGGTGTGCGTGTGATCCAGGAGTGACTTCATACTGCCTAGAGTAGGCAGAAAAGCTATGCTGATTAGAGGCTATGGCTTGTAGAATTCATGGTTGGTGACTGGGTTTTTCTGTGCGTGTCGCCCACGAAAGGCATGATGAGATTCGAGAGGAGGGGAAAGCTTAGCCCCAGGTTCATCGTCCCTTTTGAGATTCTAAGGAGGGTAAGAGATGTGGATTATGAGATATACTTGTCTCCAGCTCTTTCAAATGTTCATCCTGTGTTCTATATCTCTATGTTGAGATGGTATGTTCCTAATAAGTCTCACATTTTTCAGTGGGAGTTAGTTCAGATTGACGAGTCCTTGAGTTTTGAGGTGGAGCCTATGGCCATTCTAGATAGGCAGGTTAGGAAGTTACGGTCTGAGGAGATCCCATGAGTTAAGGTTCAATGGAGGATTGTCCAGTCAAGGAGGCCACTAGGCAGTTCGAGCTTGACTTGCGGACCCAATATCCTCATCTTTTTTAGCCTTCAAGTACTTCCTTGTTTTTACTTTCGTGGACAAAAATTCTATTAGTAGTGGATGTTGTAATGACCCTCTAGGTCATTTCTATGTTTTGCATGCTTTTACTATTCTGCCCCTTTTCGTAGCTTCCTTATAGCTTTTGTCTGGTACTGGAATGGGTGGCATGCTTCTCAAGGTAATCACTTAAGTTTAGTGTCAGTGTTTTAGTTTTTGTGGCCTAATGCTTGAAGAGTTGACTTTAGTCAACATCAGAGGTTCTGATGTCGGGTTGAAATTTCGGCAGTTCCATCAGCTTCAGAAAGGTCATTTTGGTTTAGTATGATTAGGCTTTCGTTTGGAGTTGTGTGATTAGGCATTTTAGCCTTTTAAGTTTTCCCTAAAGTTTGACTTTGGTCAACTTTCTTGGTAAACATACTCCGAATCAAATTTAGTCAGCGCGGTTAGCTCCACAACACAAAGTTTCATCTAGAATGACCTTTGGTTCGGTTCTTGAGGCTATCGGGATGACTTTGTGGCTTTTATCATTTTGTTTGGTGTTTCTTTGTAAGTGTTGACTTTAGTCAACATTTTAACGAGACGACCTCCGTTGGTTGTTTCATTGATTTCATTGAGTTCGAAATTCAGTTTTCAGTTTAGTAACATATTTGGTTTTCATTGATGGGGTCCCAAACGAGTTCCGGACCCCCGGTGGAGAGTTTAGCAATCTTGGGAGACTATTGATCTGGTGGTACTGATGCAACACTGATTTTCTCTTCGCGAATGTTGGCCCTTGGCCATGTTCACAGAGACTACACTTTTCTAACCTCCGTGTTCATGTGGCTCTTGTCGCATTCATGGAGAGTTGACTTTCTTTGACTCCGCATTCGCAGACCTTGTGCCACATTCACGGAGGGTCAATTTTACTGACCTCCATGTTGGCAGGGAGGCCTCCAAATTCTCCAGGCATTTCAGTCTTTTTTAAAAAAAATGGTGCAGCAACCACTTTCGCCATTCCAACTTTAGTTTTTGGGGGATTGTGAGAGCATTCGGTGTCGGAATTGAGTGATTCTTGTTGGAGAGCGTCAGAAAAGTTCGTGGGCTCTTTCTGGGTTTGTTGAATCTTTTGTTTCTATTGGTAATTGCCGTGAATTTCTCTTTTATTCACTATTTTAAACCCTTTTGAGCTAAGAAACTGTTGGGGCTGATTTCGCTTGATCAAAATTTGGGTTGTGCCCTTTTTCGGGGCACAAGTTCCTTGAGCAATTTGGGACCTCGTGACAGAGTTGATTTTGTGTCTCTGTGCGGGTCCCACATTTGCTTTTTGGGGTTTTCTTGTCCTTTTTTATTTCCTTTATTGATTATTGTATTATTGTGATTGTTTTTGCGTTCCCTTGGCATTGTTGGTAGCTTGGTACAACTCCGAGGTGCTTCGGAAGGGCAATGCACCCGAATAATTATTCGTGTGCGGTTTTCGGCCTTGATTTAGGCTATGACTCCTTTTTTCCTAGACTTGGCTCATTTAGATTAATTGTATTTTGAGAAGTATTTGTATGATTTTGTTGAAATTTTAGTATTAGTTTAGGCTTTGATCCCTTGTCGATTTGACCTCATTGTTGGGGTTGCTTAAGTAGTTTTAGCCAGAAAGCTTTAGATTAGGTCTATCCTAATGCTTGTTTGACTACTATTCTTAGAATTTACTCTTAGGTGGCGTGAAACTTAGATTTTTGTGTGTTTTTATTTTCTTTGTATTGGATTGGTTGCTTTCATGAGTGATTCGAGTTATGATCTTATTGTTTATCAAACTGTTGGGCTTGAGGTCATGAGTTGGAAGCAGGGGTTCCACGTTAGTACCTTTGATGGTGTGACGAGCTCTCTACCCGGTTGTGCGCAGTTGAATTAACTTGTGGTGATGATTGGATTGTGTTGGTGTGAAAGCATATTCATGGAATATTCATGGCATATTTACATCGGGGTTTTGAAATAAAGAGATTTTGGAGCTGATTTATAGTATACTATTCTTGCTGATAATTTTTAGCTCCTTGGGAGCGCGATTACTGGTTCAAAACAATTTTTACTAATGGAAATTGGTTTTGGAGAGAAACAAATCCCATTTTTGACTTACAAGGCAGATTTTGATAAGCTCTGGCGGCCCATAGACTCTACTGTAGGTTTCACTCTACATTATTGATAAGCTCTGTTGATCCGCAGACTGAATATCGGGTTTTATTTACTGTTGATAAGCTCCAATGGGGTTTGTAGTTGCCTCGCGGGTCCACAGGACAGTCGGTGAGACAACTCCAAAAGTTTTTGCATTCATCTTGCATTGTCCACATATGCATTGCACTTGTCTGGTTTAGTTGACTGCCTGTGTGATTATTTTGGAGTGGGTGTTTAGTGGTTGACCTTTTGTTGGTAGTTTAGCTACTTTTGGTTATTATCTATATCTTGTTTAGTTTCATTCTTGCTATTTATATATATATATATATATATATATATTTGATCTTTCTGAACTCAGTAGTCCTATGATACCCACTGGGTACCCCACATTTGGTACTTATATTGCTCTTCGGCATCTTTTTCTTATGTAGCCCCCAGTACTAGCCACCCTCATCGAGGGTTGGATCTATCTCGATCGTCACAGGGTTGGATTGTGGTAAGTACCTTGTGTTCAGAGACTTGCGGCCTTCCCTTTTATGCAAAGGACTTATATTTTGTATTTTGAATTTGTCAGTTTTCTTGTATATATGACTTTTTTGTACTTAGTAGATCTTGTATAGGTGACACCAGGTCCGGGGAATTGTTCTTGTGTTAGTTTGTATTCCTAGTCTCTTATGGGCCTCTTTTATGTATTTTGTATCGCATTACAGACTTATGATATGGCTCATTCCTTATATTCTATTTCTCCTTTGGTTTATTATTATTAAATTTTTGCCTTCCACAAGTTTTATTTGGGTTGGGCTTGTTCACTTGGTGGGTTGTCGTGAACGCCATCATGGCTCAATTTTTGGATCATCACAGAGTGGCCAGTCCCATCCTAGAATCTTACAGTGGGAAGGCCACACAAAAGCCTAACTTGTCCTGAAATCTCACATCAGATCAGTTGTACAGAACCCTAGCCTATCCTGAAATCTTACGTTGGAATAGCCACAACACTAGCTAGTCCTTCCCAAAATCTCGCCTCGGGTCAGCTATAACACAAAAAGGAAAAAAAGGGTCCTGAATGAGTCTAGGCAATTACTCATCATACCCAGCCAACCAATGATAATGGTAGGACTACCCAAAGGTCACAAACCTATCCCGGAGGGTCAAATCTAGCCCAACTTCACCTTAAACTAGCCCCATGGGCTTTGAGAATCAACTTCTTAAGCAACTCTAGTCAAACCTAGGCTAAGGCTTCTCAACAACGACACTAAGTCCATTCTAGCCTAATATCAACTCACGAGCACAAACGAATATCAATAAATCATGTGAAACTCAAGAATCACCCACAATAACCAAAATAAGGTCAAACCAATACAAGTAAAGAACATTCATTGAATCATGTTGGAAACCACATCGCACTTAGCTAATTAGCTTACTAGAACAATCAAAAACCTGCTCTAAAGATAGTAAGTTGTAGCCTACCTTGAAGCCGATCACGCACACTCCACCTCTAAATTGAAGCCTTTTCCTTCTGAGCCTCCTTCAAACAATGCCACACTATCATAATAATGATCCCAACATCAATAGGGTCGATTAAACACCCAATTCATAATAATTAGAAGTAGAACTAAAAATGAGCCAAAATAGCATTATGGGACCCACACGAGGAATAAAAAAATTGGTTTTGACAATGGGTCCCAACTAGCTCATGGAGCTTGAGCCCTAAAAATGAGTACAATCCGAGCCTCGAAATACCCAAAAATAGATCATACAATAAACTTTGAAGTTCATATTTAAAGACCCAAACGTAGATGATTCGAGGGAAAACTTACGAGTATAAAGCAAAAATTACAAGTCTAAAAACGTCCGAAAGCTCTTCCCCATAATTCCCACTGAAAATCCCACGAGAAGTTGAGCTCTCCAAGTCTCAAAATTTTTGAACACTTAGAGAAATAGGAACTGAAAACTTGTTTTAACAGCGATGGCCGTAAAAGCAGTCACTTTGGCAACTTAAGCAGTCTCACTAAAGAGGTGCTTTTACCGCTAAAGCAGGTGGGCTCCCCTTGGAGGCTCTGCTAAATCAGTTAGCCTATTGCTGGCAAGGCCCGCTAAAGTAGCTCCCTGACTCCTTAAGAGACCACCGCTTAAGCGGTGACAATGCTGCTTAGGTGGCTACACCAGCATCAGGCACAAGAAAATTTAGTTGAATCCTAACAGACTCCGCCTAGGTTCTCGAGATTGGATCGGAATCCCGTGCACAGGAATGAACTATTCTACCACACAAAACATGAAATTTTAGAGTAATGGAACCACTAAAATTGCATTCTGAGACCGTTTACCTGAAGTTTTGATCGAAGTCAACCGTTCAAGTTTCAAAATCTCCAAAACACGCAAACTTGTATTAAAACCAAACGAATGACCAGCTAACTGAACTATGAGTCTCAGCAAGTCATAAATGACCTTGGGTCACTATAGGAAAGCTCTAAATACTGAAAATGTCACAAACTAGAGAAAATGTCCTAGAGGGTCATTACAATTATGAAAACTCTATTATTGTCTTCTTACAAAAAGATCAAATCTTCTTTTTGGTGCCTTCTTAAAATTTTAAGAACTGCAACAAGTCAACACTATTGCAATATCATTATATTGATACATCAAATCCAGCTCAACATTATTTTGATATCATTATGTCAACTTCTCAAATTCTTGATCCATATTTCATTGAAAAATTACATTGTTTATATCTGAGTACATCCTACCCTTTCAAGAGCTCAGTTGGAGGATTATATTGAGTATGTATTATCCATATTCTTATTCCATAAGGTCTGAGTACATCCTACCCTTTCAAGACCTCAGTTGGAGGATTTTATTGAGTATGTTTTATTATACAATTTATCTATGTAAATGAAAAAAGCTTATGAAATTTCTTAGAAATTTTGTGTAATGACCCTCCAGGTAATTTTCTTCATTTTTTGATCTTTACAGCATTTCGAGCTTTTCTGTAGCGACCAAAGTCATTTATGACTTGCTAGGACTGACAGTTCGGTCGTGGGGTCGTTCGTTTGGATTTTGTGCAAGTTTTCATTTTCTTGGAGCCTTTGAAACTTGATCGGTTGACTTCAGTCAAAAGTTCATGTAGACGGCCTCAGAATGCAATTCTGGCGATTTCATCAGCTCCAAAAGGTTAATTTAGGCTAAGGGCATGGTTGGTTAGGGCCCCGAGACTTCTGGTGTGAGTTTGTGCCGTTAGGCGTTTTAACTTTGAAGATCAAGCCAAGGGTTGACTTTGGAAAACATTCTTGGTAAACATGCTCGTATGAGAATTCTCCTGTTTAGTTAATTGTTCTTTGCTTTCCTTATTACCTGTTGTTTATGTTTGTGTTGTCTTCTGTGCTCAGTCGGCCATTGCCTACTGAGTACTATTTTTGGTACTCATACTACACTTCTGCCCCCTGCAGATTGCAGTTGAGTTATCACCGTTGATTTTGAGTCGTGCGGAGCAGATTGGGATTTCGGAGATTAGGTTGACCTCTTGGCATCTGGAGCTACCGGTTTCCATCTATTTTGGGTAGGCTTAGTCTTTATATTGTATTCCGAGACAGCTTGTATTTGTGTTGTTTTTTTGAAAGCCTTGTACTCCTATTTTGGATTAGATGCTCAACTACTAACTGATGCCAGGTCTTATGATGGTTCCTGTATTATTTTTGTTGATTATCCTTTTTGTGCATTGTTTTAAGCTCTTACTTCTTGTTGTTGGCTTCCGCTTGGTATTTCGTAGCATATGACTTTGGGCTAAGGGTTAGGCTTACCTACGGGTGGGGCGTAGAAGGTGTCATCATGACCTGAGAAATTGGGTCATGATAGTTTGGTATCAGAGCTTTAGGTTGACCAGCATTGTTAGAATGAGAGAAAGTGCCTAGTAGAGTCCTGCGGATTGGTACGGAGATGTCTATATCCTATCTTTAGGGGGGCTATAGGGCAGTCCTAGGAAATTCATTTTCGACTCTTATCATGTGTTTTTGCTTTGAATAACCTCTAAAACTGCATCTTTGGAATCTACTCTCTCATTGTAGATAGGACGAAGAATTTGATGGATGTGGCAGAGCATCAACACATTCTACTAGAGTTTCAGACGTGATCGGGATAGGATCTCTCAGTCGGGCATGAACCTTGAGGTTGGAGGCATTCCTCAACATGCAGAGAGTCGGAGGGAAGCCTAGGCTTTGGTAGGGTGTTTGGCTACCTTGGTTCCTCGATGTTGAGTGTTATGAGGTCTGAGCTTCTCCAAGGGTACACCTCAGGTAGGTGCGGTTCTTGGTGCAGCGGGTGCTCTTCAGAGCAGAGTTAGGTTGAGTGGTCCCCAACAGCGTTCGTCGTCCATTTCTTACTATGTGTTGGGATTTATAGAGTAGGTTGGGCATAACCCTACATTGTTTCTTTAAAATAAGAAGTTAAGTTAGGGGTTTATCACAAGGTTGGCTTTACCTCTCTAGTTAGCGTCGGAGAATCTAAAATCAACAGGGTATACCTTTCCCTTGGTTGAGAGTCATGTGAGGGCTATGGAGCAGGCATTCTTTATGACTTACAGTGATGGTGGTAAGAGGCTTTTCCATTGGTACAACGGTGAAAAAATTCCACTTTGAGGTGAGTATCAATTCGGCAAGGGACACCTTTCTTTTCGACCTATCAGGCCTCTAAAGGTAGCATCTCAGGTTCCAAGGGGTTCTGAAGTACGCCATGGTGCTGACGATATGCAAAATTTAGTCCAGACTTCTCATGTTGGCAATTCTAGACCTTCGGGTATATGGTCTCATGTTACTCCAGTTGGGTCTTGACAGGCAGTTGCTCTCGGTAATGGTTGCTATGGGTGTGGTGAGATAGGCCATTATGTTAGAGATTATCGCAAGGCCCTAGTGCAATATTCTAGGGGTGGTTCTGAGTTTGGTAGAGGTAGACAGGGAAGATCACTGCGTTCTTCATGCTAGGCTTCGCGCTATAGAGGTTGCTATGATTATGGAAAGTTGAGCCACTGGTCTAGAGAGTGCCCTAGGTGGGAGTTGCTTTTCCAAGTATTGTAGACATCTTATAGTCCCCGGGCTGGGGTGGTCAAACTTTGTTGTACTTGTGGGGATCTTGTTCATTAGCCTATAACTTGTCTCTAGCATGGGACCATGATGAGAAGTATTCATCCAGATCAATCTTTTAGGTTATCGGCTCCTTCGGTTAGAGGTGGTGCCTTGGGTGTTTTCATTACTACATTAGGTGTTTATGTTAAGGTTGGACATGGTCCGTTCTATGCTTTTGCAGGCCGGTCAGAGGCTGAGGCTTCAGGTACCCCTTCCTTGGATACAATTTTTTGGTTTATCTCGTTGGTTCTTATTTTGTGTGATTTGGGGTTTTCATGCCCATTCGTGTTTATTTGGCTTATTATTTACTGCTGGCTTGTTATGGCATCTTGATTTGAGGATTGTGTATGTGTTTTGCCCCTATAGTTGATTTCTTTTAGTAGTGAATCCACTAGGTTGTGTTGCTTCAATTGGGAGTAGTAGCTGAGTAACTCCCAGTGCCTTTGCCTTGATAATGCTTTTGTGGTTGCAACCTTTGGATTGTTAGTTTCCCTTTTTGCCACCCTTGTTGTGTTCTTTTATTGTGATGCCAACCCTTGTTTGATAGGTGGCTAGACCATCTTTGCCCAGTTTAAGTTTTGTATGCTGTAGGGTCTAGTTGGTTTGGTTGTGAGCCATCCCTTTTGAGTAGTGGTTGTGAGATTGCTAGTTCTCGGAGTTGGGTGTTCGGTAGTTAACATTCTTTAGTTGTGGTAGTTCTTTTTAGTTTCTTTCTCTCTTTTCCTTAGTCTTTTCTCGAATGCAGAGTTGTGTTTTCGCTCGTTCAATCTTTTGGATTCCTCCGCTTCTTGTGATCTTCGGGTTTGGTTATGGCTTGCTGGAAGTTGCAAGTGTGATCCCTTGTTGTGCTTGGACTAGCTCTTCTATTGGTTCTTTGTTGTTGTGTTGATAGCCCTCGAGGCTGATGTATGATTTAGAGTCAGAAAGGTGGTGTTCATTGGTGATTTCAGGCTTTAGCCTTGTTGGGAAATGGAAACTTGCTAAGAAGATTCATCTTCAGGATGGCGTCATTGTAATTCGTGGGTTTTATGAGTTGGCTCTAGTTTAAGATGTGTGCTTTTCTTTTGTCATGCTTGGTAGCTTGTGTGGTTCGTGATGGTGTTGGTACTTTTGGGCCACTACTTGCCATTTTATCATATTGATGCACCACCTCTCGGCTTGGTTTCCCTTGGGATGGGGTGTTTGGCTCGGATTTGCAGTGGCAGAGCAGTTTATGGGCTTGTGGTGTCGGTGTTTCGGATGTTATTTTGGTTGGAGTAGGTTTCCATAGCGGGGCTCACTGCTACATTGTCATTCACAGGATGGACGTCCTTTGAATTAGCATGGTTAGATTTAGAAGGTTGTGTTTCAGATGGGTTTCTTGGTTTGGAGGGTTAGAAATGGATTTTGGGGTTTGACCATGCGCTGAGTACCTTGTCTAGGCAGTTGTCATTCCTCAATCTTCAAGAGAAGCTTGTTGTTCTTCCGAGGTTGATGTTGTGTGGGCTTGTAGGAAGCTTTCAATTTTTTCTAAGGATGTTAAGGATAGCAAAGGACCGGTAGAATGCTTTTGGTGGTTAGAAGATAGTATATGTGGAGCATAAGGTGAGTTTTTGATTTGGGCAGTTGGGTTGCATCTACCATGGTCTTGCATTTGCTCAATTCTGTTGCTTTGGTGTGGTGTTTGTCTTTTCAGATAAATCTAGCGCTTTTAGGTAAGTTCAGTTCAGTTGGGTGTGAGTTGGAGACCAAAATGGATTAGGATGAGTTTTTAGTGTTTTGAAGTGAATTTGAGGATTTTCCTATTAGCTTGAGTTCTGTGATGGCATTGTTTGATCTGAGAGGTTGTCTGAGGGTCTGGCGGAGCATGTAGACTCAGTATCCTTGTATTTTTGTGCCTTAAGGCTGTGTCTATCCTTCTACTTTTACGAATGAAAGTCCTTTTAGTAGTGGATGTTGTAATGATTCTCCAGGTCATTTTCTTCATTTAACGATCTTTTCAGTGTTTAGAGCTTTCCTGTAGCGACCACAAGTCATTTACGACTTGCTAGGACTGACAGTTCGGTCGCCGGGTCGTTCGATTGGATTTTGTGATAGTTTTCATATTTAGGAGCCTTTAAAACTTGTTTGGTTGACTTCAGTCAAAAGTTTAGTAAGACGGCCTCAAAATGCAATTCTGGCGGCTTAATCAGCTTCGAAAGGGCTATTTTAGGCTAGGGCCATGGTTCGTTCGGGCCCCGAGACTTCTGGTGTGAGTTTGTGTTGTTTGGCATTTTATCTTTGAAGCTTAAGACAAGGGTTGGCTTTGGTCTATATTCTTGGTAAACGTGCTCGGATGAGAATTCCATCAGTGTGGTTAGTTCCGAAATATTGAGTTTCGTCTAGAACGATCTTTCATGCGTTTCCCTAGGCTTCCAGTCTCTTTTTGAGCCTTCTTGTGGTTTTTAGCTTAAAATGGAACTTGGGTGTGGGACTCACTTTTTATCAAAACGACCTCAGATGAAAGTTTCGATGGTTCTGTTGAGTTCGGAATGCCGAATTCTATGGGGTAGCAAATTTCATTTGCACGCACAGGGTTCCAAATGAAACTCGGGTACCCCGTCGGAGAATTCGAAGTTTGAGCAAACCAGTTAAGGTTTTGATATCTGGCGCAGGCTTTTAGAGACCACATATCATATATTTAGCGACCAGTTTCGGGATTTATATACAGAAATTTCAACTTTTAGCCCTCATTTTAAAATGGTGATTTCTCCCTCGTCTGAGCTCTGATTTGAGTGATTCAAAGTGCTGTGTGATCGCTGGGAACGTGGCTACTTGGCTATGTGATTAGAAGTCATTGAGGAACCTTCATTTGAGGTAAATTTGTGCTCGAAGCGGCTGTCTTAGCTTCATTTTCTTGTTAATTTATGATGTTGTTGTTGGGGCTGATTTCGGGCCTCAGATTGTGTTCTATTTTTTAATACAAGTTTGAGGCGCTGTTTAGGACCTTTTGACGGAGTTAATTTTAGAATTCCCAGCATGGGTCCCATATTTTCATTTTGAATCAATTTTGGGTCCATTTCCAATTATTGCGATTTTAGTTTCAAAATGGCTGTAATGATGCTATGATCGATAATTTGATAGTTTGGCAGTGTTTCGAGGCGTTCCGGATGCATATAGCTCATGTGTGGTGGATTCAGAGCGTTCGTCTTCCGCTTTGAGATAGGCTTCGGTCTACTTTCTTGATTGAGCTTCTTAGATAATGCCTAGTATAGATTTCATGTAATTTGGATGGTATATTCCGAGTATTTAGCTTTCCTCTTGTTATTCTATCCTTTCTTGATTCCGTAGGAGCCTTAGGCTTATTGTGGTTGATGGGATCCTTAGTTTAGGTTGTGGCTTTGCTTGTGGTGTAGATGATCTTGCTTATCCTTCTTAGGATTGATTTGTGGTGGCCTTAGACTAGGATCGATATTAGAGGCTTTAGGTTGTGTTTTATTGCCTCGTAGTTATGATTTGCTCCCTTTAGGGATTGTTTTAAGACATTCTCCTTGCGATGGTATTTTTGACCTTGGTGACTCATCATAGCCGTGGGTTGGTCCTAGGTGTGCTCAGTCGAGGACTAAAGAGGTGCAATTGGGGTAGGGCGTCGTCCCTTGAGTTTTCTCCCCCTTTATTGATTTGAAATCTTGTCTTGATCCCTTTGCTTGTTGTTTAGTGATAGGCAGGTTGTATCGTTTTTTGAGCTTATGACTATACTGTTGGGCCCGAGGCTGTCTGCGAGGATTAGTTGGATCCCAGGTTAGTACTCTATGCTTTTGTAGCGTGGTTTCATTGGTTTTATAATTATTTGATTTTGAGCGCCTTGTTTGAATCCTGGTGATGGCATGCATTGCATTATTTGCTTATTCTCATATATTTTGTGGTACGATCCCAGCCCATGCATTGGCATATTTATCATTTATGATGAGATACTATTTTATTCGGTTTTTATTCTAAAGTGGTTTTAATGGGATTCGTACCACCTGGATCACCTGAATTACTAATTTTTAAGATTACGAGGCATCACGAACATGCTCCTTTTTATACATGAAATAGTAGAGGCATCTGGGATGTGCTCAGTTTTTACTTGATTAGTCGGCCCGTTGGCGCCCCTTCATGCATGCTTTTGGTCTTCTTAGCGCCCCTAGGAGTTTACTGACTGGGTAGGTATCCCTATTATTGGTTACTCACGGTTCGAGGTTGATGCTCACGGTTCGAGGCCATTATGTCCAGTCTGAGGCTGATGCTTTTTTGTTCGAGGCTGTTAGCTCTGGTTAGGAGTTTTCATGGTTAGTGATGGTTCTGGTGCTCACCCTGTATTCATATGCATTGTCTATCACTAGTATACTTGTTTGTTGTTTGTCCCTTTGATTTATGGGGGGGGGGGGGGGCGGTTGGGTTATGTTTGTTGCTTGTACCTTTCGGGCTTATGGGAGTCTGGTTTGGTTATTGTTTGACTATATTCTATTTTCTGGTGTTGTTTTATTGTTACCTAGTAGGTTTTGACTTTGGAATTGTTGTTGTGGGTCCTCCTGGGTAGTTGAGTTGGTATCTTAGTTGCTTGTGATTAAGTTGTTGGCTTGCATTCCAGGTGCGTTCTTGACTCGACTTCTTACCCCTTGTTTCCTGTTTCTATTCTTTATGACATGTCTACTTTAGTATCTCCTGTTTAGTTACACTTTCTATGTTTTCCTTATTACCTATTGTTTAAGCTTGTGTTGTCTTTTGAGCTCAGTCAGTCGTTGCCTACTGAGTAGCATTTTTTGTACTCATACTACACTTCTGCCCTCTGTAGATTGCAGTTGAGTTATCACCGTTAATTTGAAGTCGTGAGGAGCAGCTTGGGATTTCGGAGATTAGGGTGAGCTCCTGGCATCTAGAGCTACCGGTTTCTATTTGTTTTGGGTAGGCTTAGTCTTTATATTGTATTCAGAGACAGCCTATACTTGTCTTGTTTTGTGAAACCGTTGTACTCCTATTTTGGATTAGATGCTCAACTACTAACTAATGCCAGGTCTTGGGATGGTTCCTATATTATTTTTGTTGATTATCCTTTCTGTGCTTGGTTTTAAGCTCTTATTTCTTGTTGTTGGCTTCCGCTTGGTATTCCGTTGCTTATGGCTTCAGGCTAAGGGTCAGGCTTACCTATTGGTGGGGCGTAGTAGGTGCCATCATGACCTGAGAAATTGGGTCGTGACATTTTTCTTTTAGCGCCCAATTTTATTGAGATGACCTTGCCTACTATAGGAAAATGAAGTTTTTAATGGAAAAATAATTGTTTGCTTCTTTTTTAATTAAATCAAAAAGAGTAAAAAAAAAATCTTAAACTATGTAAAATGAACAAAAATGCCCTGAACTGATAGTTTGGTCAAAAACTACCATTTTTGTCGATAGTTTGGTTTTAAAATGTCATTATTGTTACTTAATAGGTCAAAGCATATTTTCACATAAATACATTATTTCTTTTCTTTTTCAACACATCTTTTTTCTAATGATGATTTTTTTAATTAGAAAATGTTTATCCTACATCAATTTGGAGAATATTAAGAAATAAAAATAATTTCTATTTTTCTAGAAATTTTTATCATTATCTAACTGAAATTTAATGTCGTGGTTACTATAAGGATGTAACACCACGAAAATTTCTAAGCTAAGACCCGATTTATTCTTTGTATGCATATAGACACATACCAGATGATTACTAGTTGTTCATATGTATTAAGGTTCATTACCAAGTGTAGGAAGTGTACTGGAAGTGATTTAAGGTCATTAGGGACCTCTAGCACTAAGCTGAGCTTAAAACCTTTCTTACTTGCAAAGTTTTTCCATGAAATCATGCAAGGGCCCACTTTAAACGACTATATCTCTCCGAATATGAAGAGTTAGGTGGCCCATGACCTGCCAAATTAATGGTCTACGAATCTTCTTTCCAATTCTATCAAGTTTGCATCAATCAAAGTTTGGAGTAAGAATTTATGACCATTTTACCACAGATACCCTAGTCTTAGATTTCATCAACAATTTCCACCAACTCGAAACTACCGGCCGTAAAAGCATTTACGGATCATATTTTCGGGTCATAAAATGGGATCAGAAGCTCCAAATTTGGACCTAAATTCCATGGATGCAATCCACAAGTTGTGGATCATTTTACAGGCCATAAAAGGTTCCATAGACTATATATATCAACCGCATATCATATATATTAGTTGTATATCAAATTTTCCATATTTCGTAAAAACGTTATTTTGAGTTTTGTTTCTCACTTTTCACTCCTTGGTTGACCCCAAAACCCCCTAAAATCTCTCTTCAACTTTACTAGGTCTTATTTATTTTCATTAAGATCAAGACGTCTGAATTTGAATGCACATCTGAATTATAATAATAAATATAATTGTTTGAAAAACTGTAGTCATCTTTTTTTGAAACAAAACTCAACACAAATTAATCTTAAATAAATAAGTAAAACATATCTATGTTCTATAATGTGTTTGCTCATACATATTTATGAAGTTGCTTTGCACTTTAACCAAATAAAAATTTAACAATAAATTTTATCAATTCTTGATACACAAGCCAGCAGAAAAAAAATTAAAAGTTTAAGGGAAATAATTTGGATAACTAATAATGCTGGAGAATGAGAGAGACTTGATTTTTTTTTTAAAGAAAACAATATGGAACACAACTTTTTTCCAAAAATAAAGTGTCTTTAAAAGAGTCTGAATAAGTATTAGACTCTATCACATATCTGATTCATTCATACCTATTAAGAGATTTTTTTAAAAAAAACAAACACACTTAATGGTGTAATGTCTATGAAACAAACTCGATTCCAACACAAGCACTGTTATACATATTTATCGGTGAATCCAAGTTACAACGTAGAATACGCACAGCAAAGTAAATAACATACTAACTAAGGAGAGATTAACATAGAAGAAGGTTACTAGAAGGGGATGAGATACTAGAACAGAGAAAGGGGATGAGAGATAACTGACAGTCAAAGCTTCGACATAATTTGCATAACTCTTCTTCTAACTCTTGGTCCTTTTTTAACAAATAGTAATTGGGCCTGGATCCCAAATAAAACTCTCTAATATTTTACTCGGCTCAATAATTAAAATGGAATCAGTCTCATTCACCCTATTTAGCCGATAGACCCTTACGAGGTCAGCTTGGTTCACAACAATACTCCCGCCCTCAAAAAGAACCTTGTCCTCAAGGTTCGTGACAAGAAACTTCATCTGGCAACTTGGAGTATTATAATTTCCTTGGCTGCTACAGGTGAAAACCATTAGGAACAATATGATGATTTGGTTGGCAGCTTTGAGGATTCCAGAATTGACTCCATTATTCTTGCTTAGCTTTTTTACCTTGATCACTTTGTACAAGATAACATGGCAAAGATGTATAATAATTTTATATGTGTCCAAAAGAGTAAACCACCTAATGATGTCATTCAAACTTTCATATATCATAATTTTGAGCTTAGAAGCATTACTAGTATCAACATGAGAAACTCTTGTCATATTTACTAACAACAACTCATGAATATAGCTAAGATGATCTCTTCTTTCTTTCTTAGAATCAATTCTTTCTCTACCAAATGACATGCTTATATAATTGACCAAAATATAGGTATTAGTATCAAATAATGGAATGTCAAGAATATCACCATGAGTACTACTATGATCAAAAGAAGCCCCGGAAGCACTTGAAATGTGATACATACAATACTCCTTAACATGATCAGACCCATCGAATCTAAAATTATCCACCTTGAAGTACTGATGAATAATATTAGAAGCTCGCTCTCCACCAAATCTCTTCATTGCAACTAAGCCTCGACGTAATCTATGGCGTGCAACCAACTCTACCAATCCAAAAACATTATAAAATGTGTAACCAGTAGGGTGCACAGTTTGAAGCTTCGCTCTATTTTCACTTCTTAATTTTAACACTTTCCACTCCTGTAACATGGCAGCAAGTGAAGCTCCTGCAGGTTGCAATTTACTACTGAAGTTTGCTGCAACAACACGGGCATATGTCTTGGAATCCGCCCCACCAATTATGACAAGCCCATTAAAATTGAATTCCTTTGTTATTTCAACAGATTGCTCAACTTGGGCTAGCAATTCCGATATTAAAGCTGAGAAATGTGGTTTTGGAAGTGGTCGTGGCAGCCGAGGTTGATCAATTTGTACATGAACTTTGCTACTAGACATTTCATCAAATATCTTGCCACCGGGATCAAATAGAAAATGTATGAATATATGTTTATGCATCAATCTAGTTCCATCCAAAATCAAGGGGTCATATCTTTCCCAGAGTGAGTCCACCACTTCATTGTCAAAATAATGTTGCCTGATTTTCTGAGGATACATACAAACAACTTTTGCGCCTTGTTTTCTATAACTTCAGCACCTATTTCTGTGATTTGAAATGGCTCGCCACCTCGAACATTTGTATCTGCAACAGCAAGAACAAGAGGGAGGGGATCCTCTTCGTTGTCATCAGAAACTGAATTGGATATCTCCTTTGAATTACAGATTTTCTGTTTTGCTCGAGTTATCAAAATTTCAGCACTCTCAATTTTAACTTGTACTGGTGTATCCTTGTACTCACCTTTTGGTTTCATAACATTCGTTGTTTGAAACATTGTTTCAACATCCCTAACATTTTCAGTTTTCCTATCTGGATTTTCCCCAAACACTTTGTGGGCGAAGGTCTGGTTGTTGTGGTAATAACCTACGTTCCAGTATTGAGGCGAGGGAGAGTTGACCATGGTGCTCCATGGCTGAGTAGTTGCGGCTAGTGACGGACAATAGTTAACTGTGGTAAGTTGACGGAGAAGGGCTAAACGCCTGTCTGGTGCTTCCCAACTCTTAGTTCGGAATCGAATGAACAATTTTGCCATTACATGGTCCTAATCCGCAAGTTGTTTGTTTCAAAATAACCAACAATACCAATCCAAAGCATCGCCATCAAAATATAAAGAAGCCACTGATAATTTACGATCTGAAAAATGTTATAGTGAGTAAAATATTGTTCTACCTGAAAAACCCATGTCTCAGGCCATTGAATATGGGTATTTTCACGGAATCTGCTTCTATGGACAAACGTGAACCAAGGGAAAATCAAGGTGTAGTTGGAGACAATTTCCCTATCACCTCTTGTAACATACAACGAATCTCAGCAATATCCTTTGACCACGTATTCTTCATGACCTTAACTGAATCGTCGATAGTTCGAAATATTTGGTCCTCCATTGAAGACCTCTGGATGAAAGCACCAATGAAAGAAACTCGATTCCAACACAAGCACTGTTATACATATTTATCGTTAAATCCAAGTTACAACGTAGAATACGCGCAGCAAAGTAAATAACATACTAACTAAGGAGAGATTAACATAGAAGAAGGTAACTAGAAGGGGATGAGACACTAGAACAGAGAAAGGGGATGAGAGATAACTGACTGTCAAAGCTTCGACATAATTTGCATAACTGTTCTTCTAACTCTGTTCGTTTTTTAACAAATAGTAATTGGGTCTGGATCCCAAATAAAACTCTCTAATATTTTGCTCGGCCCAATAATTAAAATGGAATCAGTCTCATTCACCCTATTTAGCCCATAGACCCTTACGAGGTCAGCTTGGTTCACAACAGTCTAAACCATTGAGATTCAGATCTGTATTAACTTCAAACAAATGAGGCCCGAGTCTTGGTAAGTATTTTTCATGATAAACATAAATCCCCAAATTTCTACAAGATTCTAACATCAAATCATCCTTCTATCTCTACTGAAAACAAGTATTTAATTCTAGGGCTCAAGACTTGATTTTTGTACCTTTTTAACTGATAATATATGTCATATATATAAGATCATAGTAACCTAGTCATTAATTTTCATTTAGACAACAGTAAAAACTTTCTAAATAATAGAAAATATTTTTATTTCTTAATGTTTTTCAGAATTGAAGTAGGATAAATATTTTCAAATTAAAAAACCTTATCTTTAGAGAAAAAACGTGTTTATAAAGAGAAGAAATAATATATTTATATGAACCATCCGTTAATTAAATTAGGTAAACGTCATTTACAAAGGCCCTCGCTGCTAAGCATTATGCACTCAACACTTGATGCGGCTAATCTAATATCTCAGAGATAAGGTGGAAATATACATTTTCCACGTGCCACACCTTATCAAAAATATTTTTAAATGATAGGATGAAAACCTAGATTAAAATAGGTGGAATAGTGGATGGAGCATTTCCTGTAATTGTATCAGCTCTTCTGCCTCATTTTATGTGACATTTTTTTTAAAAAAAAAAGAATGCTACCACCTTACTAGAATTAAAAATATTTTTAACTTTAAGTTTCCCTTCTTAATGAAATAATTTCCAATAACACAAATATCATAGAATCATTTAAAACCATAAATTTTAAACATTTTTCTTAAATATCATAAAATTGAAAATGCCACATAAAATAAAATGAAGAAATACAATTTACTAGGATTGATTTATGGGGGGGGGAAATGGATTGGTGGCTTTAAGTGGCAGTGAAACAAACAATGGATGGGGGACAGTGGCGGAGCTAGGAATTTCGATATGGGTGTGCAAACTAGAATTACAGTAGTGAGTTGGCTTGTCATATATATGACCTCCATCTTATGCAAGTATGAATTTGATAGTAGAATTCTTGCTCAGTTGAAAATAGGGACATATTTCATAAATATGGTAACGTCAGGGAATATGTTTATTTACAAAGTATAACTAAACTTAAATATGTTAAAATTTAATTTCTTTTCTACTTTATGATTTATATTAATAATAGAAGATTTATTTCTTTTTAATTTAAAAAATATTCTAGAATATTTATTTTGTTCATGCCTTATTCGTTTGCACTAGTGAATATGTGAATTCGAATGGTTCATACCTTAGGCCATTAAATACATTTATTTTCATTAAGGTTTAAAACATCTAATTGATTTGTATAGGTATTAATCATCAAGATGTTGAAGAATATTTTAATATTATTAAGAGTTATTATTGTGTGTAGATAATATTCGTCATCACTTTATCTATGATCACCAACCACAAACCACTAACCACCTATGCCATCACAATCATCACCACCATTGTCAATCACTATTGTCATCGTCAACTACTAACCGCCACCATTAACCATCTCTGCTATCATAAATATCACTAGCAATCACTACCACTATCAACCACTACTGTCAACCGCTACTATACCTATACCTACCACCTTTTTTCGTTATAATTGTATTCATTGTCATTACAACCATTGTCACTGTCCCTACAAGCACCTCCACTATCAATCATTACCACCACTGCGGCCAATCCATACTACCAACCAAATCCACCATCACGATTAGCGTAGTTGTCAATTACCAACAACACATCATCAACCACCACCTCCACCATAGATTTTTTAGTACCATCAACACATTATCAACCACCACTGATCCTTCAGCACCACCATCAACTACAAATATCAAGCAACTTATTCACCATCATCATCACAACAACCACCACTATTATGTACCAATTGCGACCATTATGAAAGTCACTACAACACCAGTCATATTCACCATTCACAACAAATGAGGTCTAAGTTTAGTATCTACATCAATTAAAAAATATTTAATTTATGTTATAAATATATTCATACAATAATGAATATCTAAAATTTTTTGGAAAAAGGTTAAATTTAGTAACTATGGACCAAATTAATTTTTTTATATAAATAAAAGGGTTCTCATTCATTATAAATCATCCCCTCAAAGAGAAATAAAAAGCTTTCTTAAAATGACCCTCCAGATCACTTCCTCTTTATTGCATTCTTTTTTATGTTTAGAACTTTATTTTAGCAACCCCAATTCATTTATGACTTGTTGGGACTGACAGTTCGGTCACCTGGTCGTTCATTTGGTTTTATGTGAGTTTTTGTGTTTTTGGAGCTTTTAAAATTGGAACGGTTGACTTCAATTAAAACTTCAGGCAGACATCCTTAGAATGACATCTTGATGGTTTCTCTAGCTTCAAAATGTTGAGTTTGGTCTAGAAAGACCTTTGGTGTGGATCCCGAGGCTTTCGAGCTCATTCTGAGCCACCTCATAGATTTTAGTGTAAGATAGAGTTTGGATGTGGGATCCACTTTTTGCAGAGACGACCTCCGTTTGAAGTTTTGATATCCACATTGAGTCTAAAATGCTGAATTTTGTGGGGGTAGCATCGTTTGTTTGCATGCATGAGGTTTCGAACGAATCTCAAGCCCCCAGTGAGGAATTTTTCCAATTCCAAATATGGGCTAGTGCAGCACTTGCTAGTTTAGCCCTATTTGTACTTCACGTTAGTGTACCTAGTGCCATGTTCACGGATGCCAATGAATTTGGTCTCTGCATTTGTGAGCTTGTTGCTGCATTTTTGGAGATCAAGTGCTTTGGTCACTGCATTCGTATAATGGGTTTGCATTTGTGGAGGTTTGGGTCCCTTACCCTTCATGTTCGTGGACGCTATTCCGTGTTCATAGATAAGGGTCAGAGTTGACCCAAGTTAGTTGACTACCGCAATCGTGTCCATGGTCTCGCATTTGCAGAAGTCATTTTATTGGTCTTTTAATGAAGACCAGTCTCGAAGGTTCAGTCCCATTTCAAAATTTGTGAACTCAATTTCTTCAGCTAGGGAGCTCTAGTTTGGATTATTTTAGTTGATAATTGTCGGGAATTTTTGAGTCTGCTTATTGGTACCATTGGAAAGGTGCAAGAGACTCGTCATTGAGGTAAATTCATATTCCGAAAGGCCTTCTTTGCCTCTTTAACGGTGAATTATGTGGTGTTTTATTGCATGAGCTAATTGGCTTGTTTTTCGAGCTTGGATTTTGTCGATTTTCAGTACACAAATCCCTTGAGCTATAAGGGACCAATTGATGGAGTCAATTTCAGAATTTCCAGTGCAGGTCCCGTTATTTCATTTTTAACTTCTATCTGGGTCTGTATTTAATTGTTTTGATTTGGGTGTACAAATTTCTATATTGACATTGTGATCATTTATTTGATAGTGTGGTAGTGATCAAGGCCGTTCGAAAGGGGAAAGCTCTGATATAGAGTATTTGGAGTGCACGCTGTCAACTTTTGAGATAGGCTATGGCTTACCGCTTTTAGACTGAACGTGTGCTAGTAAATTCATGTTCATTAGCTAGTTGAGATGTTTTGTAGTTTATATCATGTTCACTGACTAGAATTAATGTTTTAGCTTCTTTTCAGGTTGTTTCGGGTAGGTTGAGCTTGCCTATCGTGTTTGCACTAATCGAATCATGCCTTGTGATAGTTGTATTTTCATTTATATTGTTAATAGATTTTTCTTGGCCTTAGCCTAGGTGTAGGCTAATGATTACCTTAGACTTGCATTTTGGAGCCCTTTTTACCTTAGAATTTCTTCGACGTTGCCTTGGACGGCTTAGTTCCCTGTGGGTTTATATAGCAGACTTAGGTATGATAGTATGAATCCATAGTTAGGTGACAACTCAGCTATTGTGACTGTTCATTCATAATTTCCCTCATGTTTTGGCCCCGATGCATTCTTTGGAGATTTTGGCTAAATAATCTAAATTGGATCAAGTCTTGGATTACGAGCTGGAGTGGCTTCCTGGTGATTTTGAGGATGGTTTTGATCTATGGTTTGTGTCCATATGGGGATGAGCATGGGGTTTAGAGGTTTTGGAGTCTTTTAGACGTGATTCAGGGCCCTTGCGCATATGTTTTAGCCATGGTTCCAAACCCTAGTGTATATCTTTTAGCCGCGGTTCAAGGCACCGACATATCTCTATTAGCCTCGGTTCGAGTCCGGGCATACTTTTTTTAGTTGGGTTCAAGCCTTGACATGGTGGTTCTTTTGGGATCTTTGAGGTGCATTCATCATAGTTTTATTCAGGGAATGGTCGTTTCAGTTCTAAAATACCTTTAGCTTTAGCCGGTGTTATCCTTAGCTCTTCTTTGTACTCATTGGGCTTATGGGGATCCGTTTGGATTATTTAATTTCAAATTGTGCACGAGTTTACCTTCTAGGCTTATTGGGGTACAATTAGGTTATAGCTAGCTACTTTACTTTTCTGTATCGTCCTTTTTCTAGACTCATGTGCTTATAGTTAGTCTTC
Organism: Solanum appendiculatum; assembly: GCA_018342035.1. Lineage (NCBI taxonomy): Eukaryota > Viridiplantae > Streptophyta > Magnoliopsida > Solanales > Solanaceae > Solanum > Solanum appendiculatum. The sequence continues at coordinate 154,808 of JAGDQO010000798.1, forward strand.
CATTATCGCTTCATTCGTATGACCTCTAGTTATTGTTACTTTCTCTCTTTTCATATTGTGTTTACTTTTCAAGCTCAGTATGATGACTACTAAGTATTGTTGTTTTTATACTCATTTTGCACTCTGCATCTGTTTTGTTGATACAGATCTAGCGCTACCCGACAACGTTTATTTGGGCCAACTATAGAGATCTTCAGAGATTGAGGGTGACCTGATGGTGTCCTAGTTTGGCCTATCTCCTTCTGTATATAATTTTTGGCTAGTCTATTGTATTCAAGATAAGTTTGTACTTTTTGGTCCACTTTTGGAACTTGTACTCGTATATTTAATAGCTTTGTAATGACGTCCACCAGGTCATGGGATTGGATCTTGTACTCATGTTTTTTTATATATTGTTGGAATTTCTCATTTCTGTTGTGTAGCTTGTTTTATCGGTTTGAATTTCTGGTTGTGTGTTGGCTTACCTACTAGTGAGTTATGACAGGTGTCATCATGACTCGAGTTTTCGGGTCGTGACATTTCTCAATTCTCTCTATCTTAATTTTCTTATTTGTGTTTTATTAGTTTATAACACATGAGACTCTAAGCAATTGAGAAATTGAACAATAATGTAAAATCGTCAAAGTTTTATAAGGTAACTGTTGCTTTAAAATTGTAAATGGGTTAGAGTGTTTCCCGTCCACTGTCTAGTCGTTCCAAAGATATGAAACACACTGTTACAACTTACATGGCATATTGAATTTTTCATAAGCATCACATGTGCCATGTGTAAAAGTGAGACACAATTTCATCATCTTCCATTTTAATCATGTAAGATTTGAACTTTATCTCAAGTTCTGTAACTTGTATATCTAAATGCGAGCAGAAACAATAAATTTGTTTGCACTCTGGCAGAACTGGCTATATTTAGTGTGTCTCATTGTTATTGAACTCATTCTATTAGAAGTGGTCTCATTCTGATTATAATTAAAAAAACATATGCTAAAAATATTTCTTTACACTATTTGTATGCCTTGATTTGCTTCTAAAGTAATAAATATCTTAAGAAAGATCTTAAGCTATCACAATTTAATATGCCAAAGATATGTTCGGACGATTATGTTCTAATCATGAAGAATAAGAATTTCTATAAGTGTTTTAAATATAAATTTATTCCTAAAAGTGAATGTGGTAATATTTAATATAACTTAAAGTAAAGTGTCAAAAACACATCCAAACTATCACTTATTTTTTTAATTTCATACCTAAACTATTGGGAGTGTGATGAGATCGCACCTAAACTATCACTCATTAGTTTGAGAAACACACCACAGGTAATATGTGATGGTGTGTGTATTACACTTTCTCTTTTAAAAAAAGACATAACTGTCATATGAAAAAAAAAAATTCCACTGTGGCAAAGAGTTCAAAATTAAAAGAGTTAAGTGTCAAAAAATACCTAAACTATCTCTTTTTTTTTAGTTCACACCTAACTATTTGAAGTGTGAGAAATACACATAAACTATCACTTATAAGTTTGAGAAACACAAATCAAATAATGTGTGATGGTGTGTGTATTACACTCTCTCTTTTTTTTTAAAAATTGTCACATGAATTGCCACATGGAAAATAATTCATGATGGGGGTAGGGGTAGTGGGTTGTTGTTCATTTTCAAGAAGGGTTTGAAATGAGGAAGGAATTTGAGAAGCTATCATGGTGTTAGTCGGAGAAGAAATTAAAACGAGAAAAAAAAATTCCTTTTTATCCCTTTTCAAGGATGGGAAATTGAAGATTTGTAAAGTGAATATTTAGGAGAAAGTGTAGATTTTTTATATTTAACATTGTAGATACAATTTTGATTAACTTTCATTGTTGTATTGATTGCGATCCAAAAACTTCGAATGTTACGTGGTTTTTTTTCTTTTATACTTCGTAATATTCCTTCATGGAGAGAGGCCCCTCAATGGTGAGGCTTGGATTAATAGCAACTTTATTATAGCATTAAATCGCAAGTGTTTGGTATTTCTTAGTTTTTCATAACTTATGCCCTTTACTTATATCTTTACTTTTACATTCTTTCTTATGATGATTATTAGGAGAGAAAAAAGAAGTCACAAATGGTATATTTCTACTTAGTTCAAAACACCCTCGAGCACTAAATGTACCAAGTCGGACCCCACTAGTTATTAACTTGTTGAAATTGGAGTGACCTTTGGTGGAAGGGTTTTATATTATTTGCAAAGACAAAAGTAGTTTAAAATAACTTCACTTTATAGTAAGTTACTAAAAGAATATAGAAATCGATCAAAGTAAAGAGAAATGACTTTCACACATGTTATGATGGCAAAATCAGTCTCATGGTGTAATTGAAATCATTGCTTCGCCACATAAATAGAAAGCAATCCAAGAAAGGAATTTATTACTTGATGAGACAAACCATATGCTTCAAATGATGACATGAAAAATAATCATAGCCATAAGCAGACAATTTTTGGCTCAACTATGAAGAGTTGGATTTGTACCTACTTTACTATAACATGAGATCATGCGTTAGGTATTTTTAGTTTTTCATAACGAGCACTTTACTTCATTATGCATCTCTTTACTTTTATGTTCTATTTTATGATCATTATTAGAGAAAGTTAAAGGAAGCCACAAATGGAACATTTCTATTTGTGTCATCAATGTGTCACGATCCGATTTCTCAGGTCATGATGGCACCTACTACACCCCATCAATAGGTAAGCCTGATCCTTAACCCAAAGCCATAATCAACAGACTATCAAGTTGAAGTAAACAATAAGAAGCATAAAGCTTTAAAGAAAGCGAAGAAATGGGTGATCAACAAAATTACATACAAGGAACCATCCCAAGACCTGACATTAGTCGTTAATCGAGCATTTAATCAAGATAAGAGAGTAAGGCTTTGCAGATACAAGTTAAGTACATGTTGTCTCAGAATACAATATAATGATTAAGCCTAGCAAAAAATAGAAGGAAATCGGCAACTCCAAAGGCCAGGGGCTTACCCTAGTCTCTGAAACTCCAAGCTGCTCCGCACCACTCCAAATCAACGGCGATAACTCAAACTAGGATCTGCAGGAAGTAGAAGTGTAGTATGAGTACAAAAAATGGTACTCAATAGGCATCAACTGACTGAGCTCAAAAAACAACATAAGTATAAACAACAAGTAATAAGGAAAGTGTAGCACAAGTAACTAAACAAGATATACTATGGTAGACAATAATAAGGAACAGAAATAGGATACAAGGGAAAAGAAGTCGAGTCAAGAACGTACCTAGAATGCAAGCCAACAACCTAATCGCAAGCAACTAAGATAGAAAGCCAACTACCTAGGATCAGGAGAACCCACAACCATAGTTCTAGAACCAAAGCCTATCAGCTATAAGATATTCAATAACACAGAACAGAATATAGTCAAACAATAACCTAACCGGACCCCATAAACCCAAAAGGTACAAACAACAAACATAACCCAACCAACCCCTATAAATCGTAGGGTACAATAAACAAACAAATATACTAGTGATAGGCGATGCATACAAACATAGAGGATGCAATGAGACCATCAGAGAAATGCCACGAATCCAATCTAAGAACTGAAAATCGGGCTCCAACCCAAGTAACCACAATGACAATCAACTCCTAGCCCAGCTAGCAAGAGTGACAAATCATTCCACACCGTGCAGCCAGTAAGTCCACTCCAGCCTAGCTAGTAAGATTGACTCGGGGGCATGTTGACTCCGAAGAGGATATCAATATATCAAAGCAACCCAGCCAGACAGTCGACTCTTAGGGGTGTAAGCCATCCAACTAGTAAGAATTACCCGGGGGAATGTCAATTCCGAAGGGGATCTCAAAGTAGCCAAAAATCATGCAAGAAAGGGCATCGATGCATCGCCTAGTCAACTAAAAACTGAGCGCATACCAGATGCCTCTAATATCTCAAGTAGAAAAGGAGCACTTCCCTGACCTCATCATATATAAAGCCAATAAATCAAGTGGTCCAGGTGGTACGACTCTCACTAAAACCAGTTAAGAATAAAAGCTGAGTAAAACAGTATTTTTCATCATGAATGATAAATATGCCAAAGCATGAACTGGGATCGTACCACAAAAACCATGAGAATGAATAAATAATGCAATGCATTTCATTAACAACATTCACACAAGGCACTTCAATTCAAATAAACATAAGGGCAACCATATCATGCTACCGAAGACGGAAAGTACTAACCTGGGATCCAACTAGTCCTCACATACGGCCTCAGGCCCAACAATATAATCAAGCTCAATAAGAGTATAACAAGCCTACTGCTACATAAAAAATGTATGGATCAAAGAAGAGCTTTTGAGTCAATAAAGAGAGAACCAACTCAAGGGGCAACACCATACCCCAAACATTCCACTCTAGTCTATGACTGAGCCTTACTAGGAAAAACTCATGGCTATGATGAGCCACAAAGGCCATAAGCACCGACGCAAGGAGAATGATCCAGTAGAAGACCTACTAGGAGCAAATCATAACTACAAGGGCGATAAAACACAACTTAAAGCATCTAAGGTCGAACCGAGTCTAAGGCCACATTGTTTCAATCCTAACAAGGACAAGCAAGATCATCTACACCACAAGCGAAGCTACAAACCTAACTAAGGATTCCGACACCCACAAAAGGCCCAAAGTTCCTACAGAATCAAGAAAAGATGGAATGAACAAAAGGAGGGCTGATACCCGATAAATGCAATCCAAAATCACATGAAATCTATAACAAGCATTATCTAAGAAGCTCAATCATGAAAGTAGATCGAAGCCTACCTCGAAGCCGATCACGCGCACTCCAAATCCACCGCACAAGAGCTATCCGCTTATGAAATGCCACTGAACACCGCCACACTTTCAAATTATTGATCACAATGATATTACAAACGTTTAGATAATATATTTACAATAAATGGCTATGAACCCAAAAATTGAGTCAAAATGGGAAAGTGGGACCCACACTAGGAATTCCACAATTCACTCCGTCAATAGGTCCTAAATAGTCCAAGGAACTTGTGCCTCGAAAATGGGCACAATCTGAGCTAAAAACTGGTTATAACAGTCCATACAACAAAACATAAGAAAAATACCATTAAAGGACTTGGGCAGCCCCTTCCAGGCAGAAATTACCTCAATACATTGACTTCCACGCTACCCCGATCAGTCCCACACGTAGCCACACCAATTCCAGATGAAATGAAACTTTAATCACCAAAATGGAGCTTCCTTGCTCGAGATATCAAAGTTTTAAAATAAGGGCTGAAGCTGATATTTCACTGTTTAAATAGCAGAGAATTTGGTCGCTAAATGCTATTTCTGATTGCAAAAACACAGAATTCTTGTGGCTAAAGGTTTGCACCAGCAACACCAGATTTTGCTATTTTTCATAGTCTTCGATCGGACCATCGAAATTCATTTTGGACCCAATAAAAATAAACTAGATATGCTACCCTACTAAATTTGATATTTCGGTCTCAACGAAATCATCGAAATTTCTATTTGAGGTCGTCTCGATGAAAAGTAGGTATACCTAAGTTCCATTTTAGCCAAATTCCACAAGAAGGCAGAAAATGAGACCAAAAGCCTCGAGAACTGCATGAAAGGTCATTCTAGACGAAACTTGACATTACAAAGCTAACTGCACTGACATAATTGTCATCCAAGCACGTTTACCAAGAATGTTGACCAAAGTCAATCCTTGGCTTAAGCTTCAATGCTGAAATGCCTAACGATACAAACTCACAGCGAAAGCCTCAGGGCCCGAACCAATCATGCCCCTAGACTAAAATGGCTCTCCCTTAGCTGATGAAACCATCATAATTGCATTCCGAGGAAGTCAACAACATAAAGCATAAAGCTTTAAACAAAGTGAATAAATGGGTGATCAACAGAATTACAATACATGGAACCATCCCAAGACCTGACATCAGTCAGTAATCGAGTTTCTAATCAAGATAAGAGTGTAAGGCTTTACAGATGCAAAGTAAGTACAGGCTATCTCTAAATACAATATAAAGATTTAAGCCTAGCTAAATATAGACGGAAATCGGTAAATCCAAACGTCAAGAGCTCACCCTAGTCTATGAAAATCCAAGCTGCTCCGCACGACTACAAATCAATAGTGATAACTCAAACTAGGATGTGTAGGGAGAAAAAGTGTAGTATGAATACCAAAAATGGTACTCATAAGACATCAACCGACTAAGCTGAAACGATAACATAAGTATAAAAAACAAGTAATAAGGAAAGTGCAACACAAGTAACGAAACAAAAGATACTAGGGTAGAAAACAATACAGAAAAGAAATAGGATACACAGAAAAAGAAGTTTAGTCAAGAACGTACCCGGAGCGCAAGCCAACAACCTATTCACAATCAACTAAGATAGAAAGCCTACTATCTAGGATCATGAGAACCCAAAACCACTATTCTAGAATCAAAGCCTATCACATTTCAGATAATGAATAACAGAGAACAGAATATAGTAAAATAATAACCTAACCGGACACCCGTAAGCCCAGAAGGTACAAACATCAAACATAACTCAACCGTCCCCCATAAATCGGAGGGTACAATAAAAAAATAAGTATACTGGTGATAGGAGATGCATATGAATGCAGAGGATGCAATAGGACCATTAGAGAAGTGCAACAAATCCGAACCCAAGAAATGAAAACTAGGTTTCCAGCCCAACGTTCAAAGTCAACTCCCAGCCCATCTAGCAATAGTGATGAACCATTCCAGGCCACCCAACCAGTCACTCCACTCCCAGCCCAGCTTGTAGCGGTGACTCGGGGGCTCATCGACTTCAAAGAGGATCTCAGTATATCTAAACCTCCCAGCCAGACAATCCAATACCAGGGGCATAAGCCACCCAACGAGTAAGAGTGACCCAGGGGATGTTGACTCCGAAGAAGATCTCAAAGTTACTAAAAATCATGGAGAAAAGGGCGTCCACGCACTAACTAGTCAAGTAAAAACTGAGCGCATCCCAGATGCCTCTAATATCTCATGTAGAAAAGGAGAACATCCCAGGCGCCTCATGATATCAAAAGCCAATAAATCAAGTGGTCGAGGTGGTATGACTCTCGTTAAAAGCCAATTATAATAGAAGCTGAGTAAAATAGTATTTCATCATGAATGGTAAATATTCCAAAGCATGAACTGGGATCGTACCACAAAACCATGAGAATGAACAAATAGTTCAATGCATGCCATCACTAGAATGTAAACAAGGCACTCCAATTCAAATATATATAAGGGCAACCATACCATGCTATCGAAGACGGAGAGTACTAAACTTAGTCCTTGCATACAGCCTCAGGCCCAACAATATAATCAAGCTCAATAAGAGTAAAGCAAGCCTACCGCTACACAACAAGTGAAGGGATAAAAAAAGAGCTTTCGAGTTAATAAAGGGGGAACCAACTCAAGGGACAACGCCCTACCCCAAACATACCACTCCAGTCCATGACTGAGCCTAGCTAGAATCTACTCACAACTATGACGAGGCGCCAAGGTCACAAGCACCAACACAAGAAGATGACCCAATACAAGTCCTACATGGAGTAAATCATAACTAAGAGGGAGATAAAACACAACCTAAAGCATCTACGGTCCAACCTAGTCTAAGGCCACACTGTATCAATCGTATCAAGGATAAACAAGATCATCTACACCACAAGCGAAGCTACAAGCCTAAACTAAGAATTCTGACAGCCATAAAAGGTCCAAAGCTCCTACCGAATCAATAAAAGATGGAATGAACAAAAAGAGGGCTACTACCGAGCAAATACAATCAAAAATCACATTAAATCTATACCAAGCATTATCTAAGAAGCTCAATCAATAAAGTAGACAGAAGCCTACCTCGAAGCCAATCATGAGAATTTCAAATCCACTACACAAGAGATATCCACTTCCGAAACACCTCCGAACACCGCAACACTATCTAATTATCGATCACAACGACATTATAGATGTTTAGACACAAAGTTCACAATAATTTGAGATGGACCCAAAAATTAAGTCACAATGGGAAAGTGGCACCCCCAATGTGAATCTTGTAATTGATTTCGTCAATAGGTCCTAAGTTGTCCAAGGAACTTGTGCTCTGAAAATGGGTAAAATCCAAGCTCAAAAATGGGCTAAAACGGTCCTTGCAATAAAAATTAAGAAAAACACTAATAAAGGACTTGGGAAGCCCCTTCTGGGCAGAAATTACCTCAATACGCCCACTTCCACGCTTCACCGATCAGTCCCACACGTAGCCATGCCAATAAAAGATGAAACTCAACTTGAATTACTTAAAATGGAGATTCCTAGCTCGAGATATCGAAGTTTTAAAATGAGGGCTGAAAATGATATTTTGCTTTTTAAATAGCAGAGAATCTGGTCGCTTAAAGCTATTTCTGGTCTCTATAAAGACTACATTCTGTCGCTAAGCATTTGCATCAGGAACAACAGATTTTGCTATTTTTCAAAGTCTTCGAACGGACCCTTGGAATTCGTTCAAGACCCGATAAAAATAAACTAGATGTGCTACCCCAGTAAATTTGATATTCTGAACTCAACTGAACCATCGAACCTTCCATCCGAGGGTGTCTCGATAAAAAGTGGGTCCCATACCTAAGTTCCATTACAAGCCAAATTACACAAGAAGGCTAAAAATGAGACCAGAAGCCTCAGGAGCTGCATTAAAGGTCGTTCCAAAAAAAAAACTTGACATTCTGAAGTTTACCGTGCTGATGGAATTTTCATCCGAGCATATTTACTAAAAATGTCGATCGAAGTCAAACCTTGGCTTATGCTTCAAAGTTAAAATGTCTAATTGCACAAATTCCCATCAGAAGCCTCGGGGCCTGAACCAACCATGCCCCTAGCATAAAATTACAATTCGAGGCTGTCTTCCTGAACTTTTGACTGAAGTCGACCATTCAAGTTTCAAAGACCCCAAAATATGGGAACTTGCTCAAAACCCAAACGAACGACCCAACGACCAAACTGTCAGTCCCAACAAGTCATAAATGACTTAGAGATCCTATAGGAAATTTCTAAATGCTAAAAAGATCAACAAACAAAGAAAATGACTTGGAGGGTCATTACACAAAGGCACACTCACATCACACTTAATCCCTAAATCAAGGCTCAAAATGTGTTGAGCGCTTCACATTTCTTAATGTGTACATTAATGCCATCATAAAGGTTCTAAAGCGTACTCTCCCTTTCAATTGTTTTATTCACTAGTTTTTGGAAAAGTTCTTTGCACATTAATATCAAATTTTTAGTTAAAATTTGTATCACAAAATAGTGAATCGAAAATATAAAAACTATATAACATAAGAGAATATTTGTGCTTACCAAAATAAAAAAGTTAATCAGTTATAAATGATAGACAACAGAACAAAATAACATCTTGTAGTGATTGTGCTTTAATCCTCATCCTCCTATCCCTTCTTGACTTCCTCAAGTAGTACTACATGATCTCCCTATACAACTATTCCAATAAAACATGATTCTTGCTCTCCTCTTATAACCCCAACAATATATGGGTCTCTTGGCCTCATTTGTTTCATTAAGATTAAGATGCATGAATCTGAATAAGCATCTGAATATTAAGACGTGCATTAAGATCTAGATGTCTAGATCTTAATATTAAGATATGATCTCTAGATTTGAATACTAAATGATTAAGAATGTTTGTTTTTAATATCTGAATGTGCATATGAAATTAAATATTATATCAATAAAATATTATAAAATTTTCATTTCGTGAAAAATATATTACTTTTTTGATGAAAAAAGTTGTTTTAAATATTTATAATTGATTAAAAAAATTAAATTATATGATACGCAAATAAAAATTCCTATCAGTGTAAAAATTATTATAACATGAACGCCTAACATATATATTCTAGCTAATTAGAAAAATTGAAAAATTCCTGTTTTTCTGATGACCTTAATCCAATTCTTGAACTTGTAAACCTCTAACATAGTCTATGCTTTTTTGTACAAGTCAATTTCAAAATATATTAACAATTGTATTGTATAATGGTTCTTCCCATCAAAAGCCATCTAATTTTTTCTTCCATTCTTCAAAGCGAAGTACACTATTTCTTTCATCAATAACTCCAAATCAGTACTCGTCATCTCAACAATTTCCAGTTGAGATGAAGAGATTTATCTTTTCATCTCAAACTATTCTTTCAGTCGAACTTGAAAATTGGGATGGAGAATTATTAAGACATCCATCATTTTTGTCAATAACTAGATTTTCAATTCCATCAGGTATATCTACATCAATAGTAGTAGATAAAAAAGAGATACCAGGATGGAGATAGGTACAACTTGGACTCCAACCATGAACTCATTGTAATGACCTCAAGGTTATTTTTGTGTTTATGCCTCTTGTTTCTCAATTAGAGCATTACTATAGTGACCCAATGTCATTTATGACTTGATGGTACAGACAGTTTGATCATTTGGTCGTTCGTTTGTTTTTTGTGCGAGTTGTAGTATTTTGGAGCTTTTGAACCTTAAATAGTCAATTTTGATCAAAATCTCAAGAAGATGACCTCATAATCTAATTTTGATTATTCCATCAGCTCTGTAAGGGTCATTTTAGGCTAGTAGCATGGCTAGTATGGCTCTTTAGGCTTTTAGTGCGAGTCTGTGTGATTAAGTGTTTTAACTGTCAAGTTAATGCTTAAGTTTGACTTTAGTCAACATTCTGAGTAAATGAGCTTAGATGAGAATTTCGTCAGTGTGGTTAGCTCTGGAATGTTGAGTTTTGTCTAGAATGACCTTTCATTTGAATCCTGAGGCTTCCGGGCTAATTCCAAGCCTCATTGTGGATTCTGTCTTAAAATGGAGTTGGGTGTCGGACCCATATTCTGTCAAGACAACCTCGTATGGAAGTTTTGACTGCTATATTGAGTCTGGAATGTCAAATTAGAGTGGTTGGCATATCTCATTTGAGTGTACGGGGTTTTGAACCAATCCCGAGCCCTCGAGCAAAGACCGGTATACTTTACTAAATTTTTTTGGTGCTTCAGTTTTGGTGCAGCTGCTTTTGCACCCTTTGGTTCGCTAAAGCGAATGCCACTTATGTGACCAGGGCTCCGCTTAAGGGAGGCCACTCAGTCAGGCAGCTGTCGCTAAAGCAACCCAGTGTTTGCTTTTACGGACATCACTTTTGCTGACTTGGTTTTCGTAAGCGATGCTAACTTTTGCGGCCAAGAGTTTACAAAAGCGAGGCCAGCCTCTTGTTGCTTAAAAGACATTAGTGGCTGCTTAAGAGGTCATCGACCAGTCTTTTAATTAAGACTAGGTCACGAATTCTAGCATTATTTGAGTTTTGATTTGGTGATTTCTCCTCCGTTTGAGCTCCGATTTGAGCGATTTGAACTCCTGGGTGATCATTGGGATCAGGACTTCTTAGGTTTGTGATTGTAAGCTGTTGAAGAGCATCTGTTCGAGGTGAATTTGTGTGTCTTTAGGCTGCCTTAGCTTAGTTATTGTCTTGTTTGCATGATTGCCTGTTTTGGCTGTTTCAGTCCTCGGATTGTGTTCAATTTCAGTATGCAAGTTCGGGGCATAGTTTAGGACCTCTTAATAGAGTCAATTCCGGAGATTCTGACATGGGGCCCATAATTCCCATCTTACTCTGAAATTTGTCTATTTCCGTTTTATATGTTCTTGGTATCTAAACAACCGTACTAAAATTATGATCCTATGTTTGATAGCGTGTCAGCGTTCAGAGTCCATTCAGAAAGGAAAAGCTTTGGCCTTGTGATTAGCGCATGCGCAGTCGGCCTATAGGTAGGCTACAATATCTTTTCTATAGGTAGTTAATCAGATGATTCAATTGGATGTTTCTGATTCTAGGCGTGTCTTAGCCTATGTGGGAGTTCAGTTCTCTTTGCTTGATCAAATCTGTAGCCATCAATTTGAGGATGAGGCCTTGGTGGAACTTCAGAATCACGTGTTAGCAGGTGATGTTGATCAGGCTTCTTTAAACTTAGATGGGTTTTTGAGGTTTATAGACTGTATTTGTGTTCCAAGAGTTGGGGGCTTGATCCAGCTGATACATCATGAGGCCTATGATTCTAGATAATCTATCCACCCAGGCAGCGTGAAGATATATCATGATTTGAGGAAGCATTAATTGTGGGGCGACATAATGAGAGATATGCAGACTATGTGTCCTATTGCTTGAGTTTCCATGAAGTGAAGGCCGAGCATTTGTGACCTAGTGGTGAGTTCCAGATATTATCAATTCTAGAGTGAAAGTGGGATAGCGTCACCATGGACTTTATGGCAGGTTTGCCTCAGACTTTTATAAGTGTTGATAGCATTTGGGTCAAGTGAATTGGTTGACCGAGTCAACACATTTCCTCTATGTTTAGTCTTCGTTCAGTGCCAAGATGTTAGCCAGTATTCTAGAGGTGGTTATGTCTGCATGGTGTGCCGGTCTCTATTATATGAGATCGGGGCGGTCAATTCACTTCTAGCTTTTGGAGGACCTTTTAGGAGGAGTTGGGCAGTCACGTTGACCTCAGCACAACCTTCCACCAGCAGACTGATGGTTAGTCGGAGCATACCATCTGGGTTCTTGAGGATATGTTACGGGCTTGTGTCTTGGAGTTTGGAGGATAGTGGGACCAATTTTTGCCTTTGGCAGAGTTTGCGTACAACAACAACTACCACTCTAGATTCAGATGGCCCCATTCAAGGCATTATATGGTAGGCATTATCGCTCTCTGGTCTGTTGGTTTTAGTTTACAAAGCCTAGACCACGTGGTATAGACACGATTCAGGAGGCTTTGGACAAGGTGAGGGTGATTCAGGAAACACTTCGGACAGCTCAGAGTAGGCACACAAGTAATGTTGACGTACGCGGTGGCCTTTGAGGTTTTCAATTGGTGATAGAGTCTTCCTCCGTGTTTTACCCATGAAGGGCGTGATGAGATTTCAGAGGCGGGGCAAGCTTAGCCCCAGGTATATTAGGCCTTTTGGGATCCTTCTGGAAGTTGGAGAGGTTGTATAAGAGTCAACTTTACCTCCTTTGTTCTCAGTTATCCACCCAATTTTCCATGTTTCCATGCGCCAGCATGTCCTGATGAGTCTCATGTGCTTCAATATGATGCCGTAGAGTTAGATGACATTCTAACCTTTATGGATGAGCCAGTTGCCATTCTAGCCTGAGGTGTGTGGCGATTGAAGTGTTTCAGGCCTGGAACCTTTTGTGATTCTTGAGAGTGGATGTCGATCCATGGTGTCTTGGAGCCTACTTGAGATCCTCTTCGGATTTGACATGCCCCTGAGTCACTCTTGCTAGTTGGGTGGCTTACGAACCTGGGAGTGGACTGGTTAGTTGGGTGGACTTGATATCTGATATCCTCTTCGGAATCGACACGCCCCCCGGTCACTCTTGCTAGCTGAGCTAGGAGTGGACTGGTTGGCTAGGCGGCCTAGACTAATTATCACTCTTGCTAGCTGGGCTGGTGGTTGACTTGATTTGATGGTTACTTGGGCTGGGAGCCTGGCTTCGGTTCATGGTATTCTTCTCTAAGTAGACTTATTTATTTTGTATACCTTATGGGCTTATGGGGACCATATAGGTTTAGTTTAGTTGTACTTAGATTTACTTTCGGTGTGCTCGTGTGCTTTCTTCCATATCCACTTTGACCTCTGTTTGTGTCTAGATTCTATCTTTTCTGATTGTCTTTACCTTTCTTGCCTAGTCGGCCTGTGATGCCTAATGAGTACCTCTATTTTGGTACTCATGCTACACTCTACATCTTTTTCGTGATGCAGGTCCTAGTATCAGCTACTAGCGGTGATCGTTCGTGCCATCTTTTGCTGCTTTTGAGGACTAGAGAAGAGGGTGAGCACTTGGCATTCTGGACCAGCCTGTCTCCTTCTGTTTATATGATTAGCTAGTCTTCTTCCTTTGAGACGACTTGTTGTTATCCACTTTTGGGACTTGTACTTTCACATTAGATAGCACTGTACTCGTGACTCCCAAGTTCTGAGAGGGTTTTCTATTGTATATAGATTTTGGTTTGCTTCCGTTCCTGTCTTATTTTATTGTTAGTGTTATTTTTGTTTAGTTGTACCCTCACACTCATTACTGGATGTTCTGAGTATGGGTTTGCTTACCTACTGGTGGGTTATAGTAGGTGCCATCATGACTTTAGGAATCGGGTCATGACACTCTTATAGTAGTAGAACCTTCAAAAAGTTTTGTACACAAATCTTGAAAGGGTAGAGATGAAGTGTTCTTGCTAAAAATCAATACTACCCAAAATAAATGTTAACATAAAAAATACTTGTAAAGATTTTGAAAAACTTTACCAGTTCAAATTGAAAAAAAATTAGTGTTTGATTGAGAAAAGAGAGGAAGAAAGTTTCCAGGGAGAGAGAACAAAGTCGCACAAACAGAAAGAAAAGCGATGAGTGATTATTTTAAAGTGTATAAAATAAGTCTAAACGGTATTAAGACTCTTCTACAGATCTGATTCCTTAAGATCTTTTCAGATCCATTAAAAGATTTTTTTTAAAAAGAAATAAACGGACTTAATGGGCTGAATCTGAATGATTAAGATTCAGACCTAAAACCAAACACACTTAATGGGCTGAATCTGAATGGTTAAGATTCAGACCTCCATTAAGTGTAAACAAATGAGGCCTTACTCTCCTCTCGTACACAGTTTCAATCATATAGTTATATTTCATTATTGCTATAAAATATCAATAATTGCAGATAAATTAATTTAGAGCAAGTCATTATTTTCTTCCTTTTATCTTCTTCACCATTAAAAGCACTTAATTTTCAATTAGTGCTAGGAAGTTGAATCATGTAAATTTAATGTCAAGGAGAAGGAGACAATTCAGAGTGCACAGTGCACAGTGCACATACACTTTACTTCTTTTTGGCTAAGTCATTACACAATTTAATTAATGATCATTTGATTGTCTTGATAATAAATAATTTACAATCCCAAAATAATTTAAATATTATTATCTAATATTTAATCAAATAGATATTTAATTTAGGGGAGGGGAAAATGGTAATCCAACATTGAAGGTTGGAGATTCCCACTTTTAATAATATATATGATATATGATATATTTGTCACACGCTTATTATTGTTACTCTTGGACTAAGCAAATAGGCACGACGAACATATTTGTGTTCTGCACTTAAAACCCCAACATATCTCAAAACTATTTTTTTCTTTCTCTTTTGATTACACTGATTTCTATTTAGTTTATACGGAGAAGGGCCTAAATTGTCCCTTAACTATTAGAATTGGTACAAAACTACTCTACCTCCACCTTTCGGCCCCCAAATGTATTGACGCCAATCTTTTGATTTAAAAATACCCTCGATATTAACTCTTTAGCTAATATTTGCTCTTATTTTTAACAGCTCTTCTAAATTTAAATTATTAAATATTTATTTATTATGTTGCCTAATGTGATTGGTCTAAATTTAAACCCTTCTCCAATAAATAATAATATCCACATTTTTAAAATTTTAAAATTTTTTATTTTAATAATAAAAACCATATATGATTCATATTTTGACCCGATACACTTGAAAATAATATTCAAAAAAAATTAATTTCATGATATCTTCCTATTGGCCTATTTTTAATCAACCTCTATTTTATTATAATTCAACTCATAAATGGAGATCCAAACTAAAATCCATACTCATCCTAACTGATTGTCCATCTAAGTTTTTTTAAAAAAAAATTATTAATATAAAATTTTCTATCAATTATCCAAATATCTCGTTCATTCCTATTTTTATTCCTTTTTTAATCTTTTATTGATAATCAGGATATTCGGGACTCAAACTTCAAATGAACTTACATGTTCATATTTTTGTAATTTCTATTTTTACCATGGTGGGTGGGGGTGGGGATATGAGAAATGGTTATTTTTTAATTTTGAATTTTGGGTACACACAAAAGAAAAATGCAGTATACGTACATAGTTTATTAATTAAATCATATTTTATTGAACTAATTGTTTCTATATGAATGTCATAATTATTTTCCTCCTTTTTTCTCCCTTGTTTTGTCATAAGTTGAAAAAAAAATTAAATGGTGGAAGAGAGAGGAAGTGAAGAGGTGGGTGGGGATGGAGGGGGGAGTGTAGAGAGTAGAGGACTAACTTTTTAATTTTTTTTTAATTTACTATATAATTCAAAATGAGGCCAATCATATGAGCTCATTTATTAACAAATTCCAAATTATTTTAACGGAAAAGAGTCTAAAATGCCCTTAAACTATGAGATTTGGTACAATATTGCCCTCCATCCACCTTAAGAGTAAGAGCCATTAGACATAAGGGTATTTTTGAGCCAAAATGTTGATGTCCGGGTTATTTGGGGCCGAAAGGTGGATGGAGGGTAGTTTTGTACCAATTCAAATAGTTGAGAGGCATTTTAGGCCTTTCTCCATAGTTTATAACATCCTCTGATATCTCTTGTACCCGGCCGGACCCCTATAGTAATACCTTGTTGAAATTGGAAAGACCTAGATAAAATGGTTTTAGACTTCGGAAGCTACTTGAAGAATACACAAGGGATCAAAGTAAACAAAAACAACTTTCAAACATGTTATGATGGCAAGTCAGCGGAGTCTTATGGTTTCATTATGGGCCATTGATTTTCCTCTTAAAGTGATAAATCAAGGCAAACGAGGAATTATTACTTCATGAGTGAAGCCATGCGCTTCAAATTAGTGTGTGCTTTCCTTCCCAGGACCTGCACATAGCGGGAGCTTTGTGCATCAGACTTCCCTTCAAATAAAGATATGCAAAATAATCCCAAAAATAGACGGTAAATCTTCTATCAGGGGTTGTATTAACATCAACTTTATTATAGAATTAAATCCAAACATGTTTGGTAATTTTTCCTATAACTTGTGTGTGTTACTTCAAATAAGTGTGCATTTACAATTCTCATTGTTTTCTCCAAGACAATAGATGTTTTTTCTTTTTTTTAATTCTTGTTGCTTTTGAAAACATTGTAAACTCATAGTATAAGTTTTCTTGATGGTGTTATCACTACATCAATGATGATGAAAGTAACATCAATGATGATGAAAGTAGATCAATCATCCTAATGTTTTCATATGGAGGGCTTCATGCTCAAAACACCTTGAGCTAGGTAACGATCAAGGTTTTCCTCTTTAAATGGAGTATATTCTTTTCTCTTTGTGGTAAAGAATTCCTGGTCTTCTCCAATGAGGAAAGGCGGTGGGGCAAATTTGTAAGATTTAACACAAATATTATGTGTTGGTCTTTGTTTTTTGAGTTTGAATAGGGATGAGATAATAGGTGTAAAGGAACTCAAAAGTAGTTGCGCTAACAATCTTTTTCCCTTCACGAATCAGGTTTCACCTGCCTCTTTTACTCTCCCTCCTAGCTTATTCAACAAATGATGCACATTGACGATGTTCCCCCCTTCATCATGTGAATTAAATATTGCAATGCAAGAACTTTTCTCAACCTACTCTTGCGGTGGTATCTACCTCAAGAGACTACTGAAATAAATTACACGTTAGAGAAAAAACACTACAAGAAAAGCAGGCACAATCCCTTTCCCGTTTTATCATTTTGACATTAAGAAGTGGAGCCTTGAAACAACTGTAAAGTTGTCTCGGTGGAATCAGTCTATAATGTTTGCATCAAGATAGGATGTCTACCTATATTGATGGAATATAGCCCTCGCCCAGGTTCAACATAAATGCAAGATGCTTCATGCACCAGGCTACCCTTATCATTTTGACACTAAATCGGTAGATTTGATTGACTACACTCCTCTTTAATCTAATAACAACTTATAAACGAAAAAATATAAGCCTAATAATGGGCTTGAATTCAATAACCGTCAACATTATGTTTCTTCAAACATCGAGGATCAATATCTTTAAAGCTATTTGGACTCTAATTAGAAAAAAAAACTTAACTATAATTTGTATAATGTTACTTGAAAAATCTACGATCAAGGCCGATAATATGAATACCAAATGTTGTTCGTGACCTTAGCCTTATCATGAATCACTAAATGCATAAATCCATCAATGTTAATTTGTCTCACTATTGAAACCTAAACCCTCTATGCCTCATCTAATTGTATTAGCGACTTAATATTCACCATCAAGAGACTTCACTTCAAGGCTTCTTATACATCACCTTACTCAGACCCCACTTATGGGATTACACTAGGTTTGTTAGGGTCGTTGTTTGCACTTTAACTTGTGCACTATAATGATATTGTCATTCTTAAAGAACCATTTCTCCAAAATCCCCGCATTGACAAAAAAATATGCAACGGACAATTTATAATAGAGAGAAAGCAACAACATAGAACATTAGATTATCCCATTCATGACCAACTACTCGTCAGTAAAGCTTGTCTTACAAAAGAAGTTTAATGCTTAAAACGATCAAGAAGTAACAAAATGCATATGTCTTTCCTCACGGATATAGCGTACATGTACTGTATAGAAGCTAATGAATTGTAAGCTTTCTCAAGGCATCACCTTCTATTTTCCATGACAAGAGGAAAATCAGGAAATCACGAGATGTTGATTTGATCAGGGAGTATGCTGCATACCAGAGTTGGAAGAGCCTGATATGAAGATTAGCAGAAAATCTGATATGAGTTTCCATTACAATAGAGAATTGTTTAATGATCTTCATACAGTAGGAAAAATTAACATTCTTATTTTGGGTCAAAATGCATTCTTTAATTCACTTCTGCAATTACTATGGCTACATTCAGTTACGTATCAAGAAATTTTGTATACACCAAATGATACCGCATCTTAGGGAAACTATTTCATATCGTTAAAGCTAGACATGAATGAAGCTGTAACCTAATCCATATAAATACACATTCATATCCTTAAAGCTAGACATGAATGAAGCTGTAACCTAATCCATATAAATACACATACAACAATGAGCTCAATTTACATATGATCTTAAAGCAAGCATATTAAGTCAACATATAAGAGTAGAAACTACTTAGGTGAGCTCACATGTGTTATCAAGACCAATGAGAAGAGATTCTAAAACATAAATGCAAGGTATCTTAAATCAATACGAACCTTTTTTAGAAGGATCTGGCACAGGAAGCACATCCTTTTCAGGGGTATTGGCGATTAGTTCCATCTGGATAGTTTGTTCAACAACCCTCTCGTGAGGTATATTTTGAATCTGCTCAATTTTGTGGCTGTAGGACATATGAACATCAAAAAGAGTTAGAAATCTTCTGATTCACAAACTTTAACAATAAAATTGATGCTTTCACTATGTAATATCATAGCAATAACTAGTTATCCAGGAAATTGGACAAACTAAATTTTGTGGTCATAATTGTGTTTGAACAAAACTCAATGGGAACATGATTTTGTTCAAGAACAAAGGAGCACAGATATAACATGAAGTTAAGTGAACAAGGCAGTCAGTATAAAATACACCACGTGCAGAAACGATGGTCCGTATTAGCAAATAAATATAACATATAACAACCTAAAATCAGTTACAAATGGTGCCCTCTGATGAGAAGATGATGGCACAACAAAAGGGAATTGAGATACCACATTATCCATAGTCCGTGCAGCCTGAGAATTTTACAAAATCATGCATTTAGATTATAATATAATATAGTAATCTAAAAAAAAAGGGAAATTTAACATAGTAAAAGTTTGGGAAAACCTCAGCATACGGCTTTTGGGCATGCTCAACCTGATTAGAGCTGAACGTACTATAGAACAAATCCCACCAATCTACTAGAAATCCCTCCTGAGATTCGATAGCTGAAACAAATTGCAGAACTAAATAATTGTACATTATCACATCTCAACAAATAAATAATCAGTCACTATATTTGGCACAACCCTCGAAAATAGAGAATAGCAATTAGTACATTTCTATAAACACGGAAAGAGTTGTCGAGAAAAAATTGACCCTCGATAAGTGAACCACAAAATTCAATGAATGACATCATCTATCATTCCCTCCAATTTATTTCTGTTGATACTTTTTGTATGTTACACTATCTTTAATCCCATTTTACGTGACACACTTTTCTAATTAATTTATCCCCCAAAAATATAACCTTTATATATTAAAAATAATTTTAACTTTAAAATCCTCATGTTAATATGATATATTGTAGTCATACATGTGTAAGCCATGGTTTAGACCTTATGTTTCAAAAGCCTTCTTTTCTTTCTTTAATTTTGCAGCCCGATGACACATAAAAATGAATAAGGGGGTATAAGCTTAATTGGAGAAACTAAATAATTAGACATACTTCAGTACCATATATATTATTATTACCTATACTTTCAAAATATCATCTATCTTACCATTAATTAAGAGTTGCCTACCATAAGTTGGAAGATAACTTAGATACATGTATATTTGCTATCAGATACACTAAAATAGGGAGAGAGGTGGACAAATTGGGGAGAGAGACGAGCAAGATTTGTAATGTATCCTAGATACATGCGAATCACACTATATACATGTATTTTTTTGTGTAACATCTTCAAATCCCTCAGTACCTATTAGGTTTGGACAGTTCAGAAAATTTCTAAATCTACAGATTTGTGGCATTTACGGACACCATCTACGGGTCATAAATGGAACCACGAGCCATAGATGGGATCATAGATGAGACTTCAGAAATTTGTAAAATTGCTTAAATAGGATGAGTCACGATTACGGGTCGTAAAACCTTCTATGGGTCATAGATGGACTCGTAGACCAAAGCCTTGAAACTCAATCTTTATTTCGATTTTCTATGAACAAACAATATGGGTCATATAAGGAAGTATGGGTCATAGATTGGTTTCGTAGTTTGAAACTTTAGAAACTCAGGATATTACTGTGATTTCTATGGAAACGGTTCCACGGTACGTAGATGGAACCACAAATCATAGATGCCCCACGTAGATGACCTCCACCAGTTTTTTAATCAATATTATTTTGGTCTTCTACCATTCTTTTATTTCCTATACCACATTTTTTTGAACTACTCTAATTGGGATTAAGGGAAAATAAGTTGCCCAAACCTCCCCATTCATCCATAACCCTCCCAAATCAATTTTTCTCTCTCAAGTAAGAACTAGAGTTCCAAGCTTCAAGTCTCCATTCAAGGAATTCAAGCAAGGGTTCTTCATTTCAAGTATGTGAGATTTTGTCAGGGGGTATCCCTTCACCCATTGAGTTCCAAAGAACATTAGATTTTTCAAGTCTTGTGAATTCTCCAAACCTAGGATTTCAATAATCTTCATCGGTTTTCAATGTAAATTAGTTCTTCTACATAAATGGACCTTAATTGCATGTCGTACTTATAAATTCCTTGTTTGAAATGATATTTTCATGAACCCTCAGTATACAAGTATTTTCATGACTAAGAATTATTCTATTGCAGATGTATGTCTCATATTAGTAAGATATGTAAAATTGCAAACTAAAGTGTATTTAAGTAATTAGATCCTAAACTAGCAGGATTTATGGAAGTTTCCCAACTTAGTTTGCATAAAAAACTTTCTTTTTTTCTTAAAATGAAATCATGCGAATAATAATGTTCTTAAAAATAACATGATCATCAATAAAAGTATAGCCCGATGCATGAAACATCTTTGAATCACCCAAGGTTCAAGAAAGGTCCGCAACACAAAAGCATATGACTTAGGCAGCCTATCGTAATTCAAACATCGGTGGCTGATTTCATGTCTCACCCTAAGTTACAAGTCACATAGAGACTACTTTTAATGAATAATAATCTGTTATAAATTTAAAGACAAACCTACCATCATCTATGGTAGTTCCAACATCAACTTAATTAGTGAATGCATCGGCAGTCTCATGCATACCCTTCTTAAGAAAGTAATCATAGAGGCACTTGTCCAACCTGAAGAATAACCAATAAAATCTCTTTAATTTGATGTAAACTATTTTTCTCTAAAATATTTTCCTGATTAAGTCCCCGTCTAATATTAATTAAAAAGAAAAAAAATTCAAATTTGACCCTATTCTATTTTATATTGGTCAATTTTATCCTTCATTATACTTTTGTTCACTCATGCACTTACAATTATCAAATTGTCTGTATTTTCTCTTATCATTAGTTTAGCTCGCGGTGAATATGAGAAAGGAAGTTAATACTAAAGTATAACATAACTTTAAGTTGGAGCTTCATTAAGGGTTAAGAAAATAAAAACATAGTAAGATTAAATCAAAAATTAAATAACAGACAAAGTTCCTACATTAGGATAATATAGGGATAAATGATTTTTTCGCCTTTTATTAAAGCATAAATTTATCTAACCTGTCCATATTTTAGTAGGTTAAATTTAATTTTTTTTCATTAATAGATCATTTTGGGCATGGTGCAATGCACCTGTTTGGAAATTAGGGTCATTTTTATTAGATCTGTAGCACAAAAATTTACAAGAAAGTTTGATTTAATAATTAAGAAAATAAAACAAAAAAATAAAAGAAGAAAAATAATTTTGAGTTCGACGGATTGAGTTATGACCTATTATTTATACTTTTGATGCACCAATTTATTTTCTACTGAATCCACCAAGATTGGCCCCTAGTGACAATTGGACATGTTTTAAATTAGCCCAACCCTATTGAAACAATTCTCCAAAAATTTTTTGGCTAAGAGAAATTTATGCTTTACATAAAAAAAAATTTATTAGAAAAAATTCTCACCTAAAATTATGAGAAGTTAAAAGGAGAAAAGAACTTTATAATAACCATTTAAATCATAAGAAGTCATAAATTTTATACTCACAGCTTTGGATGATTCAATGAATTCATGATCCAAAATGAAATGGAGAAAGAGAAGAAAATGAGAGTGAAGACCAAATGGAAGAGAAGACACATACAAACAAAATTATGTTTGACTCGAGAATACTGAGTGACAAAAGAGATTAAAGAAGAGGATGCAAAATAAAGAAATCTACACTTTCATTTTTAAAATAGAAAAAAAATTATTACAAAGTGTATGTAATAAAAAAATATGACATGTAAATGAATGATAGGTGATATTTTACAAATCAAAAATTGTATTGACTAGAAAAGAGTGAGAAAGAAAAAAGACAAGACTAAAAGGTTCAAAAAAGGAAAAAGACATCTACAATTTTATTGTGAAAATGAAAAACAATTTATTATAATAGTGTGCAATATAATGCAATGCAAAATATTCAATAAAATAAATGATGGGTTATAATTTACAAACAAAAAATTGTATAAGCTTAAAGAGAGTGAGAAAAAAGATGCAGAAAAAGAATAAGAAATCCACACTATCATTGATAAAATGGAAAAAAAATCATTTAAATGTGTGTGGAAAAATAAAAGGTAAGGCAAGTAAACAATGCAGTAAATTGATGAAAACCATTTCAAAAAAGGGATCAAAATAAGTTCATAATCTCCATTTTAGATCAAAACTCAAGTTCTTGCAAAACCTTGGCATTTTCCAAATCAAATGTAAAATTATGATGTTATAATCCATAAATAACAAAAGGGAAATGAAGTATAAGGATCACGAAAGCTTACCCAAATGATTTAGCACAAGAAATCCTTTCAAAATCGCCTCCAAGTGTTTCCCAAGCTCAAAAATAGAAAATGGGGCTAAACCCCTGAAATGTTCAACCATAAACCCCTCTATGATGTCGTAAAAGCGACTAAGAGTTTGCAAAAGTGAACCCCGCTAAATACTAGGGTCTCGGTTAAGCAAAGCCTCCTTCGATTATGCGAAGGTCACTTAAGTAACATGCCCTTCACTTAAGCAAACGTCGCTTAAGCGACCGAACCTTCGCAAAAGCAAGGCCTACATCACCAGAAAACACAACCAACTTTCAAAACAGTGAGAGAACTCTCGGGATTCATTCAAAAGCCCATACATAGAAACCAGATATGCAAATCGATTATGCTTGACGTTCAGGACTCAATGAAATCGTCAAAACACTAATCTGAGGTCTCCTTGATTCGACATCTGTGGAAACCACAAGAGACTACTAAATCCCTAAAAAGTCCAAAACAAGCTCAGGACCTCTCAAAAATCAACCAAGACCACTCCTAGGCCTAAAATTATCCCCCAAATCAAACAGAACTCTTGGAATTCTGATCCGGGCATCTGAAACCTGAATGACACTAAAAACTACTTTTAGGCAACTTAATCCTTTCAAACTCAAAACTTTCAAAAATCTCAACTTTTTACTCACGGTTTGGAACCAACTTCCAAAACTTAGTCAAGAATTACTCAGGGCCAAAAGTCGGGAGGAGAAAAATTGTAAATTTCATGGAAATACCAAATATGACCAACCGGGTCATTACATTATCCACCACTAAAAACCATGTTCGTCCTCAAACATAAAGCAAAGTAAAGTACCTGAAGGCTTGTAAAGATGAGGATATCTGGCACGCATATCCGACTCTATCCCAAGTCTCCTCACCAAATGCATGGTGATTCCACTACACCTTCACTGAATCAATCTCCCTGGTCCTAAGCTTTCGAACCTACCTATTCAAAATGGTTTTAGGCTCCTCCTCAAAAGATATGTCGAGAACCAACTAATCTGAATCAAGAGAAAGCACATGAGACTCATCCGCCACGTACTTTGAAAGAAAGGAGACATGAAACATAGGATGAACAACTGACAAGTAAGGTGGCAAGGCCAACTTATAGGCCATCTCTCCCACTCTGCTCATAATCTCAAAAGGTCCAATGAATCTAGGGCTAACCTTTCCCTTCTTTCTGAACCTCATCACATCTTTCATGGGTGACACTCGAAGCCAAACATGATCACCCTCCATAAACACTAAGGCTCGGACTCTCCGGTCTACATGACTCTTCTATTGACTCTAGGCTATCAACAGTCTATCTTGAATCATATGGACCTGCCCTATAACATCTCTAAGAAAGTATGTATCTAATGAGCCAATCTCAACTGAATGAAACCAACCAATCAGAGATCTACACCATCTGCCATACAACGCCTCAAAAGGAGCCATCTGAATACTGGAATGATAACTATCGTTGTAGAAAAACTTTGCTAAAGGAAAATGTCGTTCTCATCTAGCACAAAAATCGATCACACAAGCACGAAGCATGTCCTCCAAAACCTGAATTATCTGCACGGACTAACCATCCATATGAGTGTGAAAAGCTATATTTATATCCAATCAAGTACCTAAACCATGCTGCAAAGACTTCAAGAAATTGGAAGTGAACAAGGAACCTCGATCAGAGACAATAGAAACTAGGACTCCATATAGTTGCACAATCTGACTAAGATAAAGCTTGACTAACTTCTCAGCCATACACTTCACCTGAACAAGAATGAAGTTGGCAGACTTGTTCAGCCTATCAACAACCACCCAAATGGAGTCATAACCACTCAATGTGGTAGGCAAACTCACAACAAAGTCCATAGTGATCCGTTCCCACTTCAAAGTAGGAATAGTCATCCTTTGAGATAAACCTCCAGGCCGTAGGTTCTCACACTTGACTTGTTAGCAAGTTAAACACCTAGAAACAAAGTCTGCAATATCCCTCTTCATGCCATACCACTAGTAATGCTGACTCAGATCATGACACATCTTCGCCGCTCCCGGATGGATGGAATATCAAGAACAATGGGCCTCTTGAAGAATCAATCTAATCAACTTGCCCATCATAGGCACACAAATCATGTCTCCAATCCTCAAGAAACCATTAGAATGAAGGATAGCCTCCTTGGCTTCTCCTCTCAATACTTTGTCTCGAATGAGTCACAACTTCTCATCATCAAACTGGTGCTCATGAATCTTCTCAACTAAGGAAGAACGATCCTCAATGAAAGCAATCAAACCACCCATATCCTTAGAAATCTACAAGAAGAAGAGACTATTAGCTAACCTCTGAACATCTCTTGCCAATGGCCACTCCTCCAATGGTCACTCCTCAACACTAATAGATGCAAGACTCCCCATACTAGAAGTCTTTTTACTCAAAGCATCGGCCACAATATTGGCCTTTTCTAGGTGATATAAGATAGTGATGTCGTAGTCCTTCAGTAGCTCAACCCATCTGCACTGCCTGCAGTTTAGATCCCGCTGACTGAAGATGTACTAAAGGATCTGATGGTTAGTAAACACCTCACAATGAACCCTATCTAGATAATGCCGCCAAAGCTTAAGCACAAACAACACAGCTGCCAACTCTAGATCATGGGAAGGTTAGTTCTTCTCATGGGCCTTCAACTGTCTAGAAGCATAGGCAATCACTTTCCCTTTTTGCATCAGAACACCACCCAATCCAACTCCAAAAGCATCACAATACACGATGAAGTCTACACCCTCCTCGGGTTAGTAAAAATAGGGACCAAAGTCAAAAGGACCTTGAGCTTTTGAACGCTCTTTTCACACTCATCAGACCACTGGAGGCTCTCATTCTATCGACTCAATCATGTCAAAGGAGATGCAATAGCGAAGAAGCTTTAAACAAATTGTCTGTAATAGCCTGCAAGTCCTACAAAACACTGAATCTCGGTGACTGATGTAGGTCTACTGCAACATTTAACTACCTCAATCTTGGCTGGATCTAACCTAATACCCTCTTTGGACACCACGTGTCCTAGAAATGCAACTGAATCAAGCCAAAACTCACACTTCGAGAACTTGGCATATAACTTTTCTTCCCTCAATCTTTGGAGCACAATCCTTAAAATTTCGATCATGATCCTCCTCAGCATTGGAGTTCACCAAGATGTCATCAATGAAGACTATCACAAAAGAGTCCAAATAAGGTTGGAACACCCCATTCATCAATTCTATGAATGCTGCAGGGGCATTAGTCAAATCCAAAGACATCATAGGAAACTCATAGTGCCCATAATGAGTCCTGAAGGTTGTCTTAGGGATTTCTAATGCCCTAATCTTCAGCGAATGATACCCAGACCTCAAATCAATCATAGGAAATAGAGATGCACCCTAAAGCTGATCAAACAAGTCATTAATATGAGGAAGATAGTATTTTTCTTCCCGGTCATTTTGTTCAACTGTAGATAATCAATACACATCCTTATGATTCAATCTTTCTTCCTCACAAAGAACATAGGAGCACCCCACAGAGAAACACTAGGGTGAATATAACCCCTTGCTCAAAAAATCCTACAACTGATCCTTCAGCTCTTTCAACTCAGCTAGATCCATACGGTAAGGAGGAATAGAGATTGGCTTGGTGCCTGACTCTAAGTCAATAACAAAATAAATATCCCTATCCGAAGGAACACTTGGAAGATTAGTAGAAAACACATCTGAAAACTCTCTTACCACGGACATGGAATCCATGGGAGGTGGTTCAACACTAGTATCCCAAATGAAAGCCAAGTATGATACACACCCTCTGTCAACCAATCTCTGAGCTCGAATGAAGGATAAAACATTGCTAGGGTAAGAACCACAAGACCCCATCCACTCAACTCTCGGGACATCTGGCATTGCTAAGGTCACAATCTTAGAAAAAGAATCCACAATTGCATGATGCGGGGAGAGCCAATCCATACCCAAAATAACATCAAAGTCTACCCAAGTACCATACTCGGCCAAAGTAACAAGACAGGATCGATACACTCAATCTACCACTAAGGATTCACCCACTGGTGTAGAAACATGACTAGGCACATGCACGCAATCAAACATCATATCAAACCCAACAACAAAATAGGTAGGTACATGAAAGAAAGTAGACCTGAGATCAAACAATATAGATGCAGGTCGATGGCAAACTGGGACCATACATGTGATCACATCATCAGAAGTCTCAGCCTCAGGCCATCCTAGAAAAGCATAACACTTGCCATCTCGGCCACCTGCAGTCTGAGTAGAACACTTACCTCCACCCTTCAGAGCTGTAGCAGCCCTACCAAAAATCCTGCCACCTTTGCTAGACTGACCTCTCCTTTGACCCCTGGTCGGAGGTGCTGAATCTCTAGATGGAGCAACTGAATAAATATGCTGGGGTCCTGAGTTAGTCTGTGGAGCACATTGTCAAATTATTTTGCCGGGATCCCCACACCCAAAGAAAGACCTCGGCATGGATAATTGCTGCTGCGAACGAGATGAGCTACCATGGCCACCTCGGCCAAAACCATAAGATCCTCAGGCTAACATTCCACTCTCAACTTTTGGCATAGATGCATGAACTGGTCCACGGTGGTGAAAGGAGACACTACCTCGGTGTGAACCCTTGCCTCGAGATGAGGCACCAAAAAGTTGACTAGAAGAACGTGCCCTCTTGGGCTCTCCAAACTGCTTTTAAAAGTATCATCTCTGTCTCCTTTGAAGTGCTCAAAATGGAATGGAAAGAAGCCCCCTCTATGGCTACTCGGAACACATATGACCTGGTAGAGAAAGTCAACCCTCTCTCTACCTCATCGGGAAGAATAGTCATAGCATGCCTAGAAACTCACAAAAATGGGTCTCATACTCAGTTCCAAACAAATGTTGTATGTGAAGTCCTCAAACTTCAGTCAACTCTCCTACTTAAAGCTCCAAGGAATGAAGTGGTCCTAGAAAGCACTAGAGAACACATCCCACTCAATCAAAAAAGATTTAACTGGTCTACACCTCCCAAAAGTTCTCCACCATTCTTTGGCATGTCCACGCATTTGAAGCGCAATAAAACAAACACCATGAGCATCCACCATACCCACTACCTCAAGTATCTCATGGAACAAAGTCAAGAACTCATAAGCATCCTCGCTCTTACCACCCTGAAACTGGGTGGTTTCATCTTCAAAAATCTCTCATAACATTGTTGCTCAGCTGTCGTCAGAAGAACCTCAAGAGCAATTTGAACAACCCTAACCAGTGCCAAAACCACTGGTGGCTGACCCACCTGATCCTTTATACCAAGAGCATGTTTTAACCTATAGTTTGCACTCGTAATCTAGTCTGAGAACCATGTGGTGTACATGTCTCACCACCATGAGAGAAGTTCTCGAGCACACCAAGAATCCTCAACAAAGTCTACTGAAACAAAGGAGCTCCAAATCCCGAAGAAACCTGGTCCTCAGCAACCTCAACCTATGGCTCAAGTAAAGCCTTTCACACCACCCTGAGAGAATTTCTCCAACACACCAGGAATCCCTAATAAAGTCTACTGAAACAAGGGAGCTCCAATACTAGGAGGAACCTGGTCCTTAGCAACCTAAACATGTGGCTTAGGTAAAGCTTTTCTAGCTCTGCCTCTAGCTTATGCCGCTCCACCAGCACAACCTCTAGCCGGTGCTACTCGACGAGCGATTCCTCTAGCTCTGGCCCCACCTCTACCCCTAGCTGGGGTCTCAGCAACTTCCTTGGGGACTTCTTCCCCTCTACCACTAGAAACAGAAGCTCTAGTCCTCGACATTTGCCAAAACAACACATGTCTACTCAACACTAGAGAAGGCAATTACACACGATAAGAAGGAATGAACAAAGGAAGTTTCCTAACAGTCTTCATAGCCTCTCGAAGATAAGTACAAATGTCTCTGTACCGATCCTTGAGACTCTACTTAGACTTGGATTGTACACACATGAGACCTATGAACCTGGGGCTCTGATACCATTTGTCACAACCCAAAAATTGACATGATGACGCTTGTTTATTCCCACCAAGACAAATCAACCTCAACCCAACGAAAAAAAGAAAATATGGAAAAATAAAGCAAGAACAAGACAAAAGTGGAAAATTTATTAATTTTATTAACACTCCAAAACTTGGTTGTCATGTGTACACGCCACTGATACATAAAGTGCAGAATTAAGAAATAAGTGCAAGTCTCAATGTCGTTGCTTCTCAAATAGATCAATGTATAACATAAAATGAAAAGAAGGCTTGCCGAGATGACAAGAAACTACTTCTCAAGTCCTTCAACGAGCCTTGAAGTGAGAAAAAGAAGAAGAAGATCACACGGATCTAGCTCGGACATACACAAGTGTAGAAGCAAGGAGTGAGTACCAACAATACGGTACCCAACAAGCAACCTAATAAACTAGGCAACTTAGCTAGAATCTAATACCCATTTCCATACAAACCAAATCTCCTCAAATTACAACCTGCATAGAAATCATCTCAACTTAAAATTTCTACATTAAACAGCTCACAAGATTCAATAATCACGATTCAATAGTCACAATTCGATAACCAACGTGAATCAAGTAAGTCAATCTCAAGTATCAAGTAGATTGTTCCCAAGTATCACGTACATCAATCACAATTAACAAATAGGACAATCATAAGTATCAAAATGCCTCAAAAAAGAATCAATCCATGCTAAAACCATTTCTCATAGGCTTTATGTCAATCACCAGCTAAAATAACCTTGGCTTTATATCAAACACTAGCCGGAAATGACCTCTGCTTTATATCAATCACTAGACGGAAATGACCTAAGCTTTATATCAATTAGTAGCAATAAATTACTTCAACTTTATATCAATCACTAGCTGGAAATGACCTCGGTTTTATATTAATCACTAGCCGAAAATGACCTCGGCATCACAAACTCTTGCCAAAAATTACCTCGACATCACAAGCTATCACATGTCTCATCATGGTCGCCAACAAACAATGCACACAAGCAATATCACACCACACGGAAGAGACAACAATTCAAGCAATTTAAGCCAATTCAAGAACAGTTTCATGCATTCAAGTAATTCACCAATCAATCAAATAGGAAACACAACAAGGAAATTCATGATTTATTATTTGTCTTCAAGAAGCCTTTTTCATTTTCCCTTTTTTTTATTATTTAACAATAATCAAGTGAAGAAATAAACCCTTCACTTCGATCCCGATTACTCCCCAACTCACATACAATGAAGAAAAGTAAAAAATTATACTAGATTACAAAGTTAAGAATTCACTTGCCTTAAAGCAATCAATTAATCAATCTTAAGCTTGAGTTTTCCCCTTCTAAATAACTTTCAAAGCCACACAATCTATAATAATCAAGTATTCACAATCACTCTTTGGAAACAACAATACCCATATCAATTATTTAGAGAAATGGGTCAATCAACTTAAAACCCAATTTCAAAAAGTAGGGTTGAATCCGGAAATCATTAATTGAAAATGATGTTTAATGCTTTAGAAATTCATTTATGAAAACCATTTTAAAAAAGGGATAAAAAATAAGTTGAAAAACCTTGTCATTTTCTAAATCAAATCCCACATTATGATGTTAGAATCCATAAATAGTAAAAGGGAAATAAAGTTTTAGATTCACAAAAGCTTACCCAAATGATTTAGCACAAGAAATCCTTTCTAAAATCACCTCCAAGGGTTTCCCAAGCTCAAAAATAGAAAATGAGGTTGAAACTCAAAAATTTTCAGACATAAACCCCTCTATGATGTCGCAAAAGAGAATAAAATTTCGCAAAAGCCAACTCCGCTAAAAACTTGGTTGTCCCTTAAGTGAAGCCTATTTTGCTTAAGCGAAGGTCACTTAAGCGACAGACGCTTTGCTTAAGCGAAGGTCGCGCTTAAGGGACAAAACCTTCGCAAAAGTGAGGCTTGCAGCACTAAAAAATACAGCCAACTTTCAAAACACTGAGAGGACTCTCAGG
Source organism: Solanum appendiculatum (assembly GCA_018342035.1). NCBI lineage: Eukaryota > Viridiplantae > Streptophyta > Magnoliopsida > Solanales > Solanaceae > Solanum > Solanum appendiculatum. The sequence goes on from JAGDQO010000798.1 coordinate 186,502, forward strand.
ATTCATTCGAAATCTTGTACACACAAACCAGATATGTAAATCAATTACACTCGACGTTCCAAACTCAATGGAATCATCAAAATATGAATCTGAGGTATCCTTGATTCAACATCTGTGGAAACCATAAGAAACTACTAAAAGCTTAAAAAGGCCAAAGCAAGCTCTTGACCTCTCAAAAATCAACCAAAACCACTCTTAGGCCTAAAATCATCTCCTGAATCCTATAGAAGTCTCGGAATTCCGATTCGAACATATGAAACACAAATGATACCTAAAACTACTTTTAGGCAAATTAAGCTTTCCAAACTCAAAACTTTCCAAAATCTCAACTTTTAACTCGATGTATGAAGAAACTTTCAAAACTCAATCATGAATAACTCGAGGACAAATTTTAGAGGGGCAAAATGGTAAATTTCATGGAAATACCAAATAGGACCAACCCCATTATATTTTTTGTTACTTTCTCCCTTTGCCTTAGTCTTTTCTCAATTGCGTACTTGTGTTTTCACTTATTCTGTGCTCTTGAATTCGTCCTCTTCTTGTGTTCTTGGAGTTTGGCTATGGCTAGAAAAATTTGGAGATATGACTCCTTGTGATTCTTTGTTATGCCTTGTTGTTGTTGGTGTTGGTTCCTTGCTGCTGAGTTGATACCTCTCAAGGTTCGTGTGTGATTTAGGGTCAAAATAGTGGTGTTCGTCAGTGGTTTCAACCTTAGTTCTATTGGAAAATAGAAATTTACTAAAAAGGTTCACCTTCAGGACATGGTCAAAGTAATTCATGGGATTTATGAGTTGGCTGTAGTTTAGGATGCGTGGTTTGTTTTTGAAATCTTTGTAGCTTTCGTGGTTTGTGATGGGGTTAGTACCCTTGGGCCACTACCTGCTTGTAGACTATATTGATATGCCATATGTCGGCTTGGTTTCCCTTACACTGGGGTGGTTGGTTCATATTTGCGGTGGTAGAGTAGCTTGTGGTCTTCTAGTGTAAGTTGTTCAGAAGTTGCTTTGCTTGGAGTAGGTCATTCAACCAAGGCTTAGTGCAGATATGTCATTCGCACGATGGTCCTCCTTTGGATCAGCATGGTTAGCTTCAGGAGGTTGTGTTTTAGTTGGATTTGGTTGTTTTAGGAGTTAGAAATGGATTTTGGGGCTTGCCCTAGGTTGACTTTCTCGTCGTGGCAGTTGTCCACCCGCGATGTTTTTATGGAGTACGTATTTCTTTTGATGTTTTTGTTGTATGGCCTTGCATGCATGTTTCTCATAGTGCTGCAGATGATCCGAATAGCTAAGGACCGGCAGAATGCTCTTGATGGTTAGAAAATGTTAGATGTGGACCAGAAGGTGAGTTTTTCAATTTAGAAGTTGGGTTGCATCTACCATGGTCCTACGGTCGCTCTCTTTTTTGGTTTTGGTGTGGAGTTGGTCTTCTAAAATGAATCTGGTGCTTTCAGGAAAGTTTAGTTCTCTTGGGCGAGAGTTGGAGCCCAAAGTGGATTAGGAGGAGTTTTTGGAGTTTTGAAGTGAATTTGAGGATTTTCCTCTAAGCCTGAGTTTTGAGTTGGTGTTGTTCAATCTGAGAAGGTGTTTGAGGATGTAGCGGAGCATGTAGACACGGTATTCTCATCTTTTGTGTCTTTAATCTGTGACTATCCATTTACTTTCACGGATGAAAGTCCTTTTAGTAGTGGATGTTTTAATGACCCTCCAAGTCATTTTCATTGTTTTACAATCTTTTCTGCATTTAGAGCTTTCCTGTGGCGACCCCAAGTCACTTATGACTTGTTGGGACTTATAGTTCAGTCATTGGGTCGTTCATTTGGGTTTTGTGCAAGTTCCCATGTTTTGGAGCCTTTGAAATTCAAATGATTGAATTTGGTCAAAGGTTTAGGAAGATGACCTCAGAATGCTATTCTGGTGGTTTCATCAACTCCAAAAGGGCCATTTTAGGCTAGGGGCATGGTTGGTTTGGGCTCCGCCTTCTGGTCTGAGTTTGTGTCGTTAGGCATTTAAACCTTAAAGCTTAAGCCATGGTTTGACTTTGGTCAACATTCTTGGGAAATGTGCTTGGATGGGAATTCTATCAGTGCGGCTAGCTCCGAAATATCAAATTTGGTCTAAAATGACCTTTTGTACAGTTCCTGATCCTTCTAGTCTCATTTTGAGCCTTCTTGTGGAATTTGGCTAAAAATTGGACTTGGGTGTGGGACCCACTATTAATCGAGATAACTTCAAATAAAAGTTTTGATGGTTCTGTTGAGTCTAGAATGTGAAATTTAGACGGGAAGCATATCTGGTTTATTTTTATCGTGTCACGAATGAATTTCGAGTGTCTTTTCAGAGACATTGAAATAACAAAATTTGGTGTTGCTGGTGTAGACCTTTAACAACCAGAATTCAGTCTTTTAGCGACCATAATATCTACTATTTAATTAGCGAAATATCAGTTCAGCCCTCATTTAAAAACATCGATATCTTGAGGTAGGAATTTCCATTTTGGGTGATTCAAGTTGTGATTCATCTGGAATTGGCGTGGCTACATGTGGGACTGATTGGGAAAGTGTGGAAGTCGGTGTATTGAGGTAATTTCTTTCCCAAAGGGGCTGCCAGCTCTCTTTTGTATTCCTTAATTGATATTTTAATTGCATGTGGTTGTTTGGGCTGTTCCAGGCATGGAATTGAGCCCCATTTCGGGGCACAAGATTGGTTAGTCGTTTAGGACCTTTTGAAGAAGTCAATTTGAAGATTCTCAGTGCGGGTCCCACATTCTCATTTTTACCAGATTGTTTTTTCCATTTCTAATTGTTGTGATTTTAGTGTCTAAATGTCTGTAATAACATGGTGATCGATAATTTGATAGCGTGGCAGTGTTTGGAGGCATTTTAGAAATGGATAGCTCATGTGCACTTGATTCAGAGAGCTCGTGATCAGCTTTGAGGTAGGCTTCGGTCTTCTTTCTTGATTGGACTTCTTAGATAAGCCTAGTATAGATTTCATGAAATTTTTTATGGTATTTGCCAGGTATTTAGCTTTCATCATGTTATCCATCTTTTCTTTATTTCGTAGGAGCCTTGGGCTTAGTGTGGGTGTTGGGATCCTTTGTTTAGTCTTGTAGCTTCTCTTGTGCTGTAGATGATCTTGTTTATCCTTGTTAGGACTTGTACTTGGTGGCCTTAGAGTAGGTTTGACCTTTCATGCTTTAGATTTTGTTTTACCACCCTCGTAGTTATGATTTGCTCCCTATAAGTCTTGTATTGGGTTGTTTTCCTGGTGTTGGTACTTGTGACCTTGGTCACTCGTCGGAGCCGAGGGTTGGTCCTAGCTATGCTCAGTCAGGGACGGGAGTTCTATGGGTTGGGTAGGGTGTCATCCCTTGAGTTGGTTCCTTTTTTTATTGATCCGAGACCTGTTCTTTTGTCCTTTGGCTTTTCGTTTAGTGGTAGACATGTTATACTCTTATTGAGCTTCATTATATTGTTGGGCCTGAGGCCGTATATGTGGACCAGTACAATCCCATTTTAGTACTCTCCACTTTGGTAGTGTGGTTTGGTTGGTTGTATAATTATTTGATTTTGAGTTCCTTGTTTGAATGGTGGGGATGGCATGCATTACTTTTTTGACTATATTTTGTTCTCTGCTATTAATTGTCTGATCGGCTCATAGGCTTTTCCCTTTGAATTGCAGTTGTGAGTCTTCCTAACCTTGGTTACTTGACTTGGCAGCTTAGTTGCTTGTGATTAGGTTGTTGGATTACGTTCCAGGGACGTTCTTGACTTAGTTTCTTACCCCTTATTTCCTGTTTCTATCCTTTATTACCTACCTACTTTAGTATCCCTATTTAGTTACTTGTGTTATGCTTTCCTTATTACATGTTGTTTATGCTTGTGTTATCTTTTGAGCTCAATTGGCCGATGCCTACTGAGTACCATTTTTTGTAATCATACTACAGTTCTTCTCATTACAGATCCTAGGTTGAGTTATCACCATTGATTTGGAGTCATGCAGAGCACTTTGGCATTTTGAGACTAGGGTGAGCTCCTAGCATTCGGAGTTGCCAGTTTCCATCTATTTTTTGCTAGACTTAGTCTTTATATTGTACTCAGAGACAGCCTGTACTTGTCTTGTATTTGTAAAAGTCGTGTGCACTAGTTTTTGGATTAGATGCTTGATGACTGACAGATGTTAGGTCTTGGGGTAGTTTCTATTTTGTATTTCTGTTGATTACCTTTCTTTGCTTGTTATAAGTTTTATGCTTCTTGTTGTTGGCTTCCACTTGGTAGTCTGTTGCTTTTAGCTCCGAACTAATGGTTAGACTTACCTACTATTGGAGTGTAATAGGTTACATCATGACCTTAGAAATTGGGTCGTGAAAATTGGGTATGAGAGCTCTATGTTGACTGGCATTGTTAGTATGAGGTCAAATTTGTTGTAGAATCTTACGGATCGATGTGGAGATGTCTGTACCAGTATTTTTGAGGCTATAGGGAATTCTTAGGAAATTCTGATCTTGACTTCTTATCGTGTGCTTTCACTTTGATTAACCTCTAAAACTTCTTCTTTGGAATCTACTCCCTTTTAGATAGATAGCATGAATCCTTTGATGGATGTGGACGAAGCATCTACACATTCCACCAGAATTTCATCATGTAGTCGTATTAAAGGGCCTCAGTCGGGCATGGAAGTTGAGGCCAAAGGAATTCTTCAACATTCAGGGATGTTGGGGGCAGCCCAAGCTTCGGTAAGAACATTGACTACCTTGGATCCTCGAGATTCAGTGTTAGGAGGTTCGAGCTTTTTTCAAGGGTACACCTTAGGCTGTTGCGGTTCATGGTGCAACGGGAGCTTCTAAGAGCTTAGTTTTATTGAACAGTTCCCAACAGGGTTCGTCGTTTATTTCTAACTATGTGTTGGAATTTCTAGAGTGGGCTGGGCGTAGCCCCCCATTATTCCCTTAAGATCATGAGATGAGTAACGTGTTCAACAGAGGGTTGGCCTTCCCAATCTGGTTGATAGCAGAGTATGTGATATCACCAGGGACTACCTTTACCAGGCTATGAGTCATGTAAACGTTATGAAGCAGGCGTGCTTTGTGACCTACAAAAATTGCAGTAAGAGGCCTTACCATCAGTACAACAATGACAACATTCTACTTTAAGGTGGGCATTAATTAAGCAAGAGTCATACTTCTTCTTGACCTATCAGACCTATGGAGGTAGCATCTTAGGTTCCTAGGGGTTCTGAGGTAGGTCATGGTTCATATGACAGGCAAAGTGTTGGCACCTAATTTTGACCGACCTGTAACCTTTACCCGATCTCTAGTTCACTTGACCTTATTTAGATTAGAATTAGTTAGGTTAGATAGGTGCCCTAACGTGCCTTAATTTGTTAGGTGGCGACTCTTCATTTAAAATAAACCCAAAAGAGTTGTTAGGTCGCTGCATTAGCCCGTTTTGTGAAAAAATGGAGCGCGACATAATGATGACTCCGCTGGGGATTTTAGGTTCTTACCATTTTGTGTTTCATGCTTTATATGGGATTTATTAATTTGCTATATTATTTATTTGTTTATTCCATGCTTGATTATCTCCCCTTTCCCTCATTTGTTTATTTCCATGTCTAACCCTTCCTCTATCCTTATATGTTTTATTTGTTTATTTATTTCATATCTTATTTATGTATTTATTTATTGCTTTCCTTAAACTGCTTAAGTGTTACCGCTTTTCAACTAAATGCTAAATGTTACTGCTTTGATAACTATCATTCCGCTCATACTTCCCCCAATTGGTATCCTCTTTATTTTTTTTATCATGATGTTGTTCCTTTGCACCTCTTACAAGTATTCTTCCAGAAAGTACCCTACATTAGAGAGATGGCAGATGCATGGCAGAAGCGGATAGTTTTACTACCGTGTAACCATGTGCCTTCTCGCATAGAATACCTCAGTCCGTGTCTATCCAACTCTTAGAAACTTAAGATAGAGCTATCCACCCTTGATTTAAGTCATGAATGCATAAGACCTAGGTGGGTTAACCCATGGTGTCAATTCACATTTTTAGTAGCCACCTTATTGTCTAAAGGGCCCCAACACCCTTTAGTCCAATTGCATATTATGTGTCAATGTGATCTTAATGATTAATCTTAAGCAAAATTAAGCAAAAATGAAGTTTAGAATTTGTTTTTTGCTTTATTTGCAGAGTCGTGACCATGCCTAGCTTCCCCAACACACAAATGGTCGTGAAAGTAAGTCGCTTTCTGAAGAATTGGTGGGTGAGTACCAAGAGAGACTGTGAATTGGAAGTTAACACATTATTGAGGGGTCTGACATGTCTCTTACTTATTGCTCCTGATCGGTACATGATCATGGCTTTGCTGAAATTTTGGGACCCCGCAAGATTGGTTTTGAAATTCAGAGATTTTGAACTAACACCAACTATTGAAGAAATTGGTGGGTTTCTTGATCTTCCCTATCGAGATTGTCAAATGATCGTTCCTCACAAGCAGTCGCCGAAGAAATTCTTAAGGAGTCTGGGGTTAAAATCCAACCTTGAACTAGCTTGTTTAAAATCTGGATGGATTTCAATAGAATTTCTACATTCACATTTTTGTGATGACGACGTCATAAAAATTTCGATCGAGAATTTGCTTGCTCCGCTAGAAAGTGGCAAAGATATCCTCTGCACGCTTTCTTGGGTTCATTAGTTTTTCCCATGAAAGAAGGAAGAGTCAGCACTACATTGAGTTATGTGGTCCGCATGTTAGCTCGAGAAAGACAAAATCCTAGAAAGACTATAGTGCCTATGATACTAGCGGAGATGATAAGGGCACTGTCTGCATGCATCAAAGGTAAGAGACAGTTCGAAGGGTGCAATCTTTTATTAGAATTATGGGTCATAGAACATTTTCACAAAAGAGACGACATGGTAGACATTCTAAGTGGTGTGAGAAACAAAATTTTTAGCCATCCCCAAAGGACGAAATTTTTTGGTGCTTCTGTAGGAACGGAGGACTGGTTCATGTATTTGAAAGAGTGTTTGGGTATTCAGATTCAATGGAAGTATTACTAGTTGAAGCCTCATCATGCCATGGTTAGAGGCCATGTGCTTTACTTCATTGAGCTTATTGGTCAGAATGGACTCCACCCATATGCGCCGCTTCGAGTCCTCTGCCAGTTCGAATAAATCCTAATGATACCCTTTCGGTCTCATATGGGCCCATATGAGTACAATTTTGGGCCAGAAATCCCACAAGATGACATCATACTACAGAGGTGAGAGGGGGCAATAACTATTGATACTCGCGAACAACTGCCTTTTTGTACACCTGAGTATTACGTGTGTATTCTGGAAGATGCTGAGCATAAGGACTTGATTGAAGAGGGTCTTCCAGGTTTTGGTGATGAAAATGAAAAGGGATGGGCACGCAGTCTCCTAAACTATGATTATAATGTCACTCCGGAAATGAGAAAGTAGGTTGTGCCCAACATTGGAGACCGGCGCATTTGAAGTGTTTTCCTTTTCAGGATTATTTCCCCCATGTTATCCTTGTCCCTAAGTTTATTTTCAATTTTTGCCTTTTCTTAATTATGATGTAATAGTCGAATTTATATTCAATAAATGAAAGTTTGCTTTTCCTTTTTATCTAACTCTAAACTCCAAATTGGCAAATATGGTTTAAATTAGTCATTGTGCATCACTTATTTGTAGACTTAGGCCTACCTTTGTCTCAACGAGGCTCCTTGCATTTAGGGCGTTTACTTCAAACAACGTGTTGTTATTATACTATTGTTCTAACTTTCTAACATTGTTTTTATGTTGATTTAATTTGTTTTCCCATTCCCAAAGGTTGAACTGTCTTTGCATTCTGGCCCATAAAAGATCAGAAGGGGCTCCTCCTCCTCTTCCTCAAAGATTGAGTTATAAGGAAAAAGGAAAAATGGTTGATAACAATAGGACAAATGAAAGGGTAGAAACTTCTGAAGGAGGACCACTCTCCAATGATTTGGTTCTCAGACTTGAGCGCAAGATCATCGAGTTAGAAGAAGAGGTAGCCCACATGCGTGATCTAGCCAAATCATCCCTCTCTCGGCAACCCTTTTGGGGAACACACAGACAATCCACCCATATCTAACAAAACCACCATACCTAATAACCCTCCACTTCATAATATACCTCCACCTACCTCCACTCATCCAAATATTTGTCCACTATCTCACACTTAAATACAACTAAGCTCCACCCATATGCTTTCTCCAAATGCCCAAATTCCAATTCATCATTACTACCAACAAAGCAAACCAAATACCTCTGAACCTACTTTGAAGAATAACATACCCACTATACACACCAACATTACTGGAAGCCATACCCTTAACCCAATATATGTCGAAACCGCTCCTTTAACCCATGATGACCACGAATCAGAATCCTCCCAAAAGGATATCTGATAAATGCCATGTCTGAGAAGTTGGATAAGTTGGCTTGTAGAATGCAGCAAGTCGAGGGAATCAAACGACTAGGAGGGCTAAGTTATGAGGACCTTTGCATTCATCCAGATGTTGAGCTACCTGAAGGGTATAAGCCTCCGAAATTTGAGTTGTTCAATGGTATTGGAGACCCTAAGGCTCACCTACACATATATTGTGACAATATTGTAGGAGTCGGGAAGGATGTGAAGATTTGAATGAAGCGGTTCATGAGGAGTCTTACTGGGGAAGCCTTGTCGTGGTACATTGAACAAGACCCTCGCAAATGGGTCGATATGGCTACAAACTTTATGAACAGGTTAGGATTCACCTTTGAGAATGCGCTGGACTGTTTTTATGCCATTACATTGAAAAAGCCAAGTGAATCCTTCCGAGATTATGCCATCAATTGGAGGTCTGAGACGGCTAGAGCACGACCTCCAATGGAAGAGTCTCAGATGAAGGACTACTTTATTCGTGCTCAAGAACCCTAGTATTATGATAGAATGATGCTCATTGTTGAAAAGAGCTTCTCTGACATTATTAAGTTGGGTAAGAGGATCGAAGAAGGTATAAGAAATGGCACTATCATCAATTTGGAAGATTTCAAGCCACCAATAAGGCATTGCAATCTGGTGGAATGTCTGAAAATTGAAAGAAGAAAGAAGGTTCTGTAATGTTGGCGCATGGAATCAAAACGCCCTCTAAGTAGCAAATGACAACCTCTCCACCTCCTCAATACCCCACATCTCCATATCCCATACCTCCCTAATACAAAAATCCACCTCCACAATATCAACAGCCCAGCTATCCTCTCTACAATGCCCAACTTACTTATTTCCAATCACCACCACCCACTTAACCACCAAACTACAAAAATAGACCCCCGTTTGAGAAAAGACCCATAAAAATGTACACTCCCCTAGCCGAACCCATAGCTCAGCTTTACGAAATATTGAAAGAAGCTGGCTATATTTCCCCAATCCCTGCTTTGCCCGTAGATGTCCATGCCAAGTGGTATGATTCCAACAAGGTTTGTGTTTATCACTCTAGAATGAAAGGTCACACTACCGAAGCTTGTAGATCTTTGAAAGAAAAGATTCAAAAGATTATTGATACGAAAGCTATCGAGCTTAAGGACCCTGATCCAAATGTGGAAAACAACCCTATCCCAAATCACTAAGTGAATATGATAGAGGATGATAATATGGTCGATTTAGAGGGATCCATTTGGCACCTCAAGCCAGAGGAGATAATGGCTGCCACGGCCCAGACGCCTATTGTAGTATAAAGGTGTGCTCCTTTTGAAGTTGAAGTTGCTACAACTAGAACTCCCTTCACTGTTGTTAAAGTTCCTCCTCCCATCAAGTATGACTCTCATGCTGTTCCCTGGGATTATGGAAAGGGAAAAGCGAAGGTAGAGGAAACGGATGTTGTAGCAGGAATAACTAGGTCTGGAAAGATATACACCTATTAAAACTTGGCTCAAGGTACGTCTAGCAAGTCCAAGCCCCCGATCGTAGAGCTTGAAGACCATGGTTTTTGGAAGAATATACAAGCTAAAGGATACTCCAATGTTGATTAGCTGAACAAAATCCCGGCCCGGATATCCATTCTGTCGTTGTTACCGTCGTCAGAGACTCATCCCAAGGCTCTTATGAGGAATTTAGGTGAAGCTTATGTGCTTGCTGGCATCACCTATTGAGAGGTAGCACAGATGGTTGGGCAAGTGTTCGAGGCATACAAAATATCCTTTCACGAGGATGAGTCGCCAATTGAAGGAACATCCCACTACAAAGCTTTGTACATTACTACTCAATATCAGAATAGAGTAGTCACCAGAGCTTTGGTTGATTCAGGGTCTGGGTTGAACATTTGTCCTCTCAGAGCGCTGACCAGACTCGATGTAGATATCTCGAAGATCCAAATTTTGAAGATGAACGTGAGAGGATTTGATGATTCTCAAAAGGAGACGATTAGAGAGATAACCTAGGACATGATCAACGGTCTCGAAACCTTTCCTACAGTCTTCCAAGTCATGGATATTCCTGCTTCCTACAACCTGTTGCTTGGTCGCCCCTGGATCCATATGCTAGAGCGGTACCTTCCATTCTTCATTAGTGCTTGAAATTTTAATGGTAACATGAGGAAGTAGTGGTCCACAGGGAAAGGGAGCATCCCATTTATGCGGTCGAAGGGAAAGATCATCTAGACGGAGAGATGTTCCATACGGTGGAGTTTGTTAGCAACATTGAAAAGCAACCATGGTACAGCCAGAAGAGCATAGACATGATGCAGTGGTTTGGTTTTTAATTGGGGAAAGGATTAGGGCCCAGATTACAAGGAATATTTGAACCCATACAACCCATGGTTCATTCAACCACTTTTGGGTTGGGTTATAACTACACTACTGAAGAATGGTTTGATTGGCAACTGCCTACAGAAGGGTATTATTACCCATTGACGAAGCCCATACCGACGTTGTATCAGTCATTCCGATCTGCCGGATTTATAAGCAGCATCAGTTTTGAGCTACTAGAAGGGATGTAGGGTTTATCCTTAACCAAGAAGAAAGAGAAGAGTTGCAATGTCGTGACTAATGAGGAGGGGCCTAGAGGAAGCAAAGGTACAAAGGCTGCTGTCAGCAATTGGACTTCAACTCCGTCAAGACCTCACCGGGCCTCTGGGTAGCTTTGGAGAATTATTTCATCTTAGTTTTCGAACATTTCCAATAAAATGGTTTTATTTTAGTTTTCTCAAATATCGATGTTTTCAAATATCAGTTTTATGCTGAAACCTTTTGATATTTAACTTTGAGTAATAAAGCCTCTTTTCCATTTTATTGATATTTATCTATGCATTGTTTCCTTTCAACAAAATTATTTATAAAAATGTTGAATCTAAGACCGTGGCACATAATGAGACTGCACAACTTAACATAAATGATTTAGAAGAGGTTGAAGAAAGTGAGATCCCTGAGGAGCTATTCAGAAAGGTTCAAGAGTTTGAGGAAAAGACCAATGCAAACTTAGTGGAAACACAAGTGGTCAACTTGGGAGATTCAAAAGCAGCATAAGAAACCCGGATAAGTATTCATATGACAGAAGACGACAAGAAAGAGCATATTGAGTGTCTAAGGGAGAACAAATATATTTTCACTTGGTCCTATGCAGACATGTCAAGATTAAGCATGTCTATAGTAGCTCATCAGTTTCCCACTAATCCATCTTGTCCTCCTGTGAAGCAGAAGCTCAGAAAATACAAGCCTAAGTTTAGTCTGAAGATCAAAGAGGAAGTATCAAAGCAATTGGAGGCCGGAATCCTTCAAATGACTAAGTACACAACTTGGCTTGCTACTGTCGTTCCAGTACCTAAGAAAGATGGGAAGGTTAGAGTCTGTGAGGACTATCGGGATCTCAACAAGGACAGTCCCAAAGATAATTTTCCATTACCAAATATGCATATCCTTATTGAAAACTGTGCCAAGTATGGAATACAATCGTTTGTAGATTGCTTCGTTGGTTATCATCAAATCGAGATGCACAAGGATGACGCTGAGAAAACTACTTTCATCACACCATGGGGTATCTATAACTACAAGGTGATGCCTTTTGGGTTAAAGAATGTTGCGGCCACATATATGAGGGTGATGACCACACTATTGCACGACATGATCCACAAGGAAATTGAAGTTTATGTGGACGATGTCATCATCAAATCGAAGAAAGGCTCGAATCATCTGGATGATCTCCGAAAGTTCTTTGCTAGACTGTGCAAGTACAATATGAAGTTGAACCCTGCAAAGTGTGTCTTTGGTGTTCCTGTGAGAAAACTGCTGGGTTTCATCGTCATTCGTCGCGGTATAGAGTTGGATCCATCCAAAATCAAAGCCATTCATGATTTACTTCCGCCGAATAGGAAGAAAGAGGTGATGAGTTTCTTGGGATGACTTAACTACATAAGTCGTTTCATAGCTCAGTCTACCGTCATCTGCGAGACAATTTTCAAGTTGTTGAAGAAAGATGCCGCTGTAAAATGGACAGAAGAATGTCAACAAGCATTTGACAAGATCAAAGACTGCCTGTCAAATCCTCCTATACTAGTTCCATCGGAATCTTGTAGGCCACTGTTGTTGTACATATCAGTATTGGACAATGCTTTTAGCTGCATTTTGGGGCAACATGATGAAACGGGAAGGAAGGAGCAAGCCATATATTACATGAGCAAGAAGTTCACATCATATGAGGCCCGCTATTCGTTGCTGGAATGCACCTGTTGTGCCTTGACTTGGGGGGCTCAGAAGTTGCGACATTACCTCTTATCACATACTACCTACTTGATGTCAAGGATGGATCCTCAAAAGTACATCTTCTCAAAACCCATGCCTAAGGGTAAACTGGGCCCTCTCAACTCTTTGCTACTCATATGATCTCTTTGCTAAATTAAAATCATTCCGTATGCTGTTCAGGCTACTTCGAGCTCTAATCCTATTCACTAAGCTTCTATCGCTCTTGCTTGAATCTCGTACCGCTACTTTATTTTTAGGAATGCAGTCCGTTCCTAAATCCAGAACTACACATGGCCTAATTCTCGTAATACCAGAGATATGTAGGCGGCTTAAAAACCAAAGTCTCAGCCATAACCTTTTATATAGTCCCATATAATTTCAGTTGGTCCTGCTGACATCTTCTTGTCGGTTAGACAAAATCGGCTACTTAATCAACGTTGTTTGCCCGATAATTCATCCTACATTCTCGAGCAACCAAGGGGCAGCTATTGACACCCAATTTTGAGCGACCTGTAACCTTTACCCAATCTCTGGTTTTCTTGATCTTATTTAGATTAGAATTAGTTATGTTAGATAGGTGCCCTAACGCACCTTAATTCATTAGGTGGCGACTCTTCATTTAAAATAAACCCAAAAGAGTTGTTAGGTCGCTGATCAACCCATTTTCAAACAAAATGAGGCGCGACAGATTTCTCATGGTGGTCATTCAAAACCTTCAGGTGTTAGGTCTCATGTTACTCCATTTGGGTGTTCGTAGCCAGTTGCTCTCGGTAATTGTTGTTACGAGTGTGGCGGAATAGGCCACCATGCCAGAGATTGTCATAGGGCCCTTGTTCAGTTAGCTAGGGGTGGTTCTGAGCATGGTAAAGGTAGCCGGGGTAGATCATTGTATTCTTAACATCGAGCTTCATGATGTAGAAGGGGCTACGATTGTAAAGGGCTTGACCATCGGTCTGGAGAGTGCCCAGGTAGGAGTTGCTTTTCTAGGCATTGCATGCATCTGATACTCACTATGCTAGGGTGGTCAGACCTTGTCATACCTATGGGGAGCTTGGTCATCACTCTAGAGCTTGTCCCCGTGTGGGACCATGATGAGAGGTAATCAGTTAGATCAGTCTCGTGGGTTGTTGGCACCTTCTGTTAGAGGTGGCACTTTTGGTGTTGCTAGTTCTACCTCAGGTGCTGAGTTTGAGGCTAGGCACGATCCATTTTATATTTTTTCTGGCCGACCAGAGGCTACGGCTCCAGGTATCCATTGTTTGGATGAGATATTGTGGCTTTACCCATATGTTCTTATTTTTTTGTGATTTTGAGTTTTCATGCCCATTCAGGTTTATTTTCTTTATTATCTATTGCTCGCCTGTTATGGCAGCTAGATTTGAGGATTGTGTATGTGGTGTGCCTCTTGAAGTTGATTTCTTTTAGTAGGATCAACTAGGTTGTGTTGCTTCGATTTGGGAGTAGTGGTTTAGTATCTTTCCATGACATTGCCTTGATTGTTTTGTTGTGGTTGTGGCCTTGGAATTGTGTTTTATATATTATTGGGCCTAGTTAGCTTTGGAGGTTGGCTTGGTTGTGTGCCGTCCCTTTTGATTAGTGGTTGGGAGATTGCTAATTTTTGGAGTTGTGTGTTGGGTAGTTTATCTTCTTTAGTTGTGGTTATCCTTTTTTGTTTCTTTCTCCCTTTGCTTTTGTCTCTTCTAAATTGCAGAGTTGTGTTTTCACTCGCTCGGTCCTCTTGGATTCATCCTCTTCTTGTGTTCTTGGAGTTTGGCTATGGCTAGCCAGAACATTGAGAATTGACTCCTTATGATTCTTTGATGTGCCTTGTTGATTGTGTTGTTGGTTCTTTGCTTCTGAGTTGATGGTTCTTGAGGTTGGTGTGTGATTTAGGATTGAAATGATGGTGTTCGTCGGTGGTTTCAGACCTTAGCTCTATTGGAAAATCAAAATTTACCAAGAAGGTTCATCTTCATGACGGCGTCAAAGTAATTCATGGGATTTATGAGTTGGCTGTAGTTCAGGATGTGTGGTTTGCTTTTTTCATGCTTTGTAGCTTCTGTGGTTCGTGATGATGTTGGTACCCTTGGGCTACTACCGAGTAGTTGACTATGTTGATACGCCACTGCTAGCTTGGTTTCCTTTAGACTGGGTGGTTGGTTTAGATTTATGGTGGCAGAGTAGCTTCTGGGCTCCCAGTGTCAGTTTTTCAGAAGTTCCTTTACTTGGAGTAGGTCATTAGAGTGGGGCTTAGGGAAGATTTTTCATTCGCTGGATAGTCCTCCTTTGGATCAGCGTGGTAAGCTTCACGAGGTTGTTCTTTAGCTGTATTTGGTTGTTTTTAGGAGTTAGAAATTGATTTTTGGCCTTACCCTAGGTTGAGTTCCTCTTCTTGGCAATTGTCCCCCCTCGATGTTCAGATGGAGTATGTATTTCTTCTGAGGTTTGTGTTCTATGGCCTTGCAGGCATGTTTCTTATTGCGCTGGAGATGTTTAGGATAGCTAAGGACCGGCAGAATGCTCTCGATGCTTAGAAGATGTTAGATATGGAGCATAAGGTGAGTGTTTCAATTTGGAAGTTAGGTTGCATCTCCCATGGTCGTGCGGTTGCTTTATTCTTTGGTTTTGGTGTGGTGTTTGTTTTCTCAGACGAATCTGGTGCTTTCAGGCAAGTTCAGTTTCGTTGGGCGAGACTGGAGCCCTAAGTGAATTTGGAGGAATTCTACCGTTTTAAAGTGAATTTGAGGATTTTCCTCTTAGCCTGAGTTCTGAGTTGGTGTTGCTCAATTTGAAAGGGTATTTGAGGGTCTGGCAGATCATGCGGACCTGGTATCCTCGTCCTTTTGTGCCTTCAGGCTCTGACTATCCTTCTACTTTTGCGGATGAAAGTCTTTTAAGTAGTGGATGTTGTAATGACCCTCCAGGTCATTTCCTTTGTTTTTCGATCTTTTCAGCATTTAGAGATTTTCTGTAGCGACCCAACGTCATTTATGACTTACTAGGATTGACAGTTTAGTCTCCAGGTCATTCGTTTGGGTTTTATGCAAGTTCCTTGTATTTGGAGCTTTTGAAACTTGGACGATTGACTTTTGTCAAAGGTTCAGGAAGACGGCCTCAGAATGCAATTATTACGGTTTCATCAACTTCGAAAGGGACATTTTAGGCTAGGAGCATGGTTGGTTGGGGCCCCGAGTCTTCAAGTGTGAGTTTGTGCCATGATGCGTTTTAACCTTAAAGCTTAAGCCAAGGTTTTACTTCGGTCAACATTCTTAGTAAACATGCTCAGATTGGAATTTCATCAGCGCGTTAACTCTGAAATATCAAGTTTGGTGTAGAAGGACCTTTTGTGTGGTTCCCGAGGCTTTTGGTCTAATTTTGAGCCTTCATGTGAAATTTGGCTAAAAATCAAACATGGGTGTGTGACCCACATTTCATCTAGATGACCTCGAATGGAAGTTTTGATGGTTTCATTGAGTCTTGAATGTCGAATTTAGTGGGGTAACATATCTAGTTTATTTTTATTGGGTCCCGAATGAATTCTAAGGGTTCGGTGACTTTGAAAAATAGCAAAATTTGGTATTGCTGGTGCAGACCTTTAGTGACTAGAGTTAAATCTTTTAGAGAACAAAAATGGCTTTTAGCGACCAGAATCTCTACTATTTAAATAGTGAAATATCCGTTCAACCCTCATTTTCAGACTTCGATATCTCGAGCTAGGAAGCTCTATTTTTTGTGATTCAAGTTGCGCTTCGTCTGGAATTGGCGTGGATATATGTGGAAATGATTAAGGAAGCATGAAAGTCGGTGTATTGAGGTAATTTCCACCCCAAAGGGGCTGCCAAATCTCTTTTATGTTCTTTAATTGGTGTTTTAATTGCATGTGGTTGTTTGGGCTATTCTGGGCATGGAATAAAGCCCCGTTTCAAGTCAGAAGCTCGGTTAGTCATTTAGAACCTTTTAATAGAGTCAATTTCAGGTTTCCTGGTGTGGGTCCTACATTTCCATTTTGACCAGATTTTTGGGTCAATTTACAATTGTAGCGATATTAGTGTTTAAACGTCTGTAATGATATGGTGATCGATAATTTGATTGCATGGCAGTGTTTGGAGGCATTTCGAAAGCAGAAAGCTCTTGTGTGGTTGATTTTAGAGTGCTTGTGATCGGCTTTGAGGTAGGCTTCGGTCTATATTCTTGATTGGGCTTCTTAGATAATGCCTAGTATAGATTTCATGTAATGATTTATGGTATTTGCCTGGTACTTAATTTTTCTCTTGTTATTCCATCATTTCTTGATTTCGTAGGAGCCTTGGGCTTAGTTTGGGTGTCGGGATCCTTAGTTTAGGCTTATAGCTTCTCTTGTGGTGTAGATGACTTTTTTATCCTTGTTCGTATTGGTACTTTGCGGCCTTAGAGTAGGTTTGAGCTTTGATGCTTGAAATTGTGTTTTACCGCCCTTGTAGTTATGATTTGCTCCTTAGAGGGATTGTATTTTGTTGTTCTCCTGGTGTTGGTGCTTGTGACTTTGGTTGCTCGTACAGCCGTGGGTTTGTCCTACCTATGCTCAGTAAGGGACAGGAGCAGTATGGTTGGGGTAGGGTGTCATCCCTTGAGTTGGTCCCTTTTTTATTGATTTGAGATCTCTTCTTTGGTCCCTTCACTTGTCATTTAGCGGTAGACCTGTTATTCTCTTATTGAGCTTGGTTAGATTGTTAAGCTCGAGACCATATGCAAGGACTAGTTGAATCCTAGGTTAGTACTCTCCACTTTTGTAGCGTGGTTTGGTTGGATGTATAATTATTTGATTTTTAGTGCCTTGTTTGAATGCTGGTGATGGCATGCATTGCATCGTTTGTTCATTCTCATGGAATTTGTGGTGCGATCCCAGCCTATGCATTGGCATATTTATTGTTCATGATGAGATAATATTTTACTCAGTTTTTATTGTAAATTGGTTTTAATGGGAGTGTTACCACCTGGATCACTTGACTTACTAATTTTTAAGATTACGAGGCATTAGGGTCGTGCTCCTTTTTCTACTTGTGATATTAGAGGCATATGGGATGTGCTCAATTTTTACTTGACTAGTCAGCGCGTCGACACCCTTTCTTGCATGCTTTTGTCCTTGCTGGAGCCCTGGGTTTACTTTTGCTAACAGGGCGGTTGATGCCTCTAAGATTTTATTGGTTTGCTAGGCGGCCCCATTATTGGTTTACTAGGCAGCCCCATTATTGGTTACTCACGGTTTGAGGCTATTACTTTCGATTTGAGGGTGATTCCCATGATTTGAGGTAGTTACTTCCGGTTCAAGGCCGATGCCCACAGTTCGAGGATATTATTTTCAGTTAGAGGTTTTGTTGGTACTGATGGTCTCGCTGCTCAACCTGCATTCATATGCATCGCCTATCACCAGTTTACTTGGTTGTTGATTGTACCCTCTTGTTTATGGGGGCCGGTTGGGTTATGATTGTTGTTTGTACATTCCGGGCTTATGAGGTAAGGTTAAGTTATTGTTTGGCTATACTATGTTCTCTTTTATTAATTGTATGATAGCTAATAGTCTTTGCCTTTAGAATTATGGTTGTGAGTCCTCTTGACCCTGGGTACTTGACGTGGTATCTTAATTACTTGTGATTACGTTATTGGCTTGTGTTCTAGGTATGTTCTTGACTCGGCTTCTTAACCCTTGTTTCCTATTTCTAATCTTTATTGTTTGTCTACTTTAGTACCTCCTGTTTAGTTACATGTGCTATGTTTTTCTTATTACTTGTTTTTTATGCTTGTGTTATCTTTTGAGCTCAGTCGATGAATGCCTAATGAGTACCATTTTTTGTACTCATACTACACTTCTGCTCCCTGCAGATCCTAGTTTGAGTTATCACCGTTGATTTGGAGTCGTGCAGAGTAGCTTGGAGTTCCGAGACAAGGGTGAGCTCCTGGAGTTTGGAGTTGCCAGTTTCCAAATATTTTTTGCTAGGCTTAGTCTTTATATTGTACTAAGAGACAACCTGTACTTATCCTGTATTTGTAAAAGCCTTGTACTCTTGCTTTGGATTAGATGCTCGACTACTAACTGATGCCAGTTCTTGGGGTGGTTTCTGTTTTTGTATTTCTATTGATTCCCTTTCTTCGCTTGTTTTAAGCTTTTTTCTTCTTGTTGTTGGCTTCCGCTTGGTAGTTCATTGCTTATGGCTCCGGACTAAGGGTTAGGCTTACCTACTGGTGGGGTGTTGTAGCTGCCATCATGACCTAAGAAATAGGTCATGACACTACTAAAATCCAATAGTAGGTAAGCCTAACCCTTAGACTGGAACCAACAATAACAAGCCTAGGGAACAGAACAAATAGAAAGAAACGAAATAAATAATTTCAAAGAGAAACAATGGAAATAAGGAAAGACTATATATATAACCCTCAACGAGGGCAAAATACGTGACTCCACTCAAAACCTAGTGGATGCCAGTGAAAAGCTACTACAAAGAGAGTACATACTAGATACATACAACATATACACCAGTTATCTCGTAATACAAAACACTAGCCAAAAACTATTTACAGTAGAAGATGAGCTGACTTTGATCACCAATAAGCTCATCCTCTATCTCTGAGATATCAACAACACTAGAATGGGAATCTCTATGGGGACAAGACTTCGGATCTACATCACGGTAAAAAGATGCAGAGTGCAGTATGAGTACAAAAATAAAGGGTACTCAATCGGCATCATAGGGCAACCGAGCGTGCTATTGAAACAACAAGATAAAAAGAGAGTAAGAAAGGTAACCAGGCAGAAGTTAAAGCATAACCATACATGCATCGAGGTAAAGCTACTAAGTAAATAACGAAAGCAATAAGGAATATCTAAACCTAACGGGAACCTATAAGCCTAGAAGGCACATACAAAGGCATAACAACAGTAAAATAAACAAATAATAACCTAGTCGAACCCCCATAAGATAGAAGCGTACACTCAAATGCTATACTACTACGTAGAATTATGAAATGAAACCCAACACCTTGAACCTAAAACCTACCATAATCTTACGCTGGAATATCTAGTCCTTTATGGAATGTTACGTCGGAAAGCCTTATCAGAACCTAAAACGTCCCAGAATCTTGCATCAGAACGACTAGTACTCCACAAAATCTTACATTTGGAAGTCTTGATAAAACCTAACGTATCTTAAAATATGATATCAAAATAGCTTTTCCTTCTCAAAATTATACATCAGAAATCCTTATAAGAACCCATGAGTCCTCGAAATCTAGTGTCGAAGAGGCTGGCCCCACTTCAAAATCTTACATCGGAAAGGCCATATAAACACCTAAAAGTGTCAAGAATCTTACAACGGACCAGCTGTATAGAACCCTAGCATATTCCAGAATCTTACATCGGAATAGCCACAACACTAGCTAGCCTCTCCTAGAATCTCACCTCGGGTCAACTATAACACAAAAAGGAATAAATAGGGCCTAAACGAGTCTATGCAATCACTCATCACACCCAGCCAACCAAAGATGCTTCTAGGACTACTTGAAGGCCACAACTTATCCTGGAGGGTCAAATCTAACCCAACTTCAACCAAAAACTAGTCCCACAGACTCTGAGAATCAACTTTTAGAGCAACTCTAGCAAAACCTAGGCTAAGGCTTCTCAAGAACGACACTAAGACCATTGTAGCCTAATATCAATTCACGGGCACAAACATATATCAACAAATCATGTGAAACTCAAGAATCACCCAAAACAGCCAAAATAGGGTCAAAACAGTATAAGCAAAAACATAACATGGAATCATGCTGGAAATCCACCCCACACTTACCTAATTAGCATGTTATAAAAATCACAAACAAGGTCTGGGGATAGTAAGTTGGAGCCTACCTCCAAGTCGGTCATTTTCACTTCAACAACTGTAAATTAAAGCATTTCCCTTTCGATTTGCCTCCAAATGATACCCCACTATCATAATAATAATCTCGTCAATATGGTCGATTAGACACCCAATTCAAAATAATTAGAAATAGAACTAAAAAAGATCTAAAATCACATTATGGGACCCACATGAGGAATTCCAAAATTGGTTTCGTAAATGGATCCGAACCAGCTCAAAGAGCTTCTACCCCGACAAATGGACACAATCCGAGCCTCAAAAATACCCAAAGGGGATCATGAAATAAACTTGGAAGTTCATATTTAAAGAGCCAAACAAAGAGAATTGGAGGGAAATCATACATGTATAACATGAGAATACAAGCCTAACAATGTCCTAAAGCTCTTACCCACAATCCCTAACAATTCCCACTGAAAATCCCACAAGTTGACAAGCTCTCAAGGTCTCAAAATGTTTGGACACTTAGATAAATGGGACCTAAAAATGGTTTTAACTACCAGTGATTGCCGCAAAAGCAGTCACTTTGTCCGCTTAAGCGGCAGTTTTACCGCTAAAGAGATTGGGCTCCTGCTGGAGGCTCCTCTAAAGTGGAACCCTGACTGCTAAAGAAACCATCACTTAAGGGATGCAAAGGCCGCTAAAGCATCTAGCCCTTTACTCGCAAGGCCCGCTAAACTGGCTCCTTGGCCGTTTAAGAAACCCTATCTTAAGTGGTGACAGGGCCGTTTAGGCGGCTACATCAGTATCAAGCACCAAAAAATTTAACTAAGTTCTAATAGACTCCGATTGAGTGCTTAGAATTGGCTCGGAAGCCAGAGTACACAAATGAACTATGCCACCCCACAAAACTTGATATTATTTAGCCAACGAGACCACCAGAAAAACAGTCTGAGACCGTTCACTTGATGTTTTGACTGAAGTCTGATAACACTCAAATTACCCTCAAAACAAGTTCAAACAGTAAGAGGTCATCGTCAAATAAAATACCCAACAAAGAGTTGAGATCATATCCCACAGGGAACAATTTGTCGATAATCAAAAAGATAAAGGCTAACTAGATACTAGTTTAAACCTACACCCGCAATGTACAAGATCATCAAATAAAGAGTAATTTTTCTAACTAAATAAAGAACATAGGGCAAAGACAATATCAAGCAAGGGATAATGGGATTACGAAATTCAGAACTCAATACTCATTCAACGATTTGTTGTCATCTCAACACATACAAATCAATCAAAGGTAGTCTAGATAATCATAAATCAACACTTATCACCTTTCGGTCTCAAAGTTCTTTCTCATGAAATCCCCTTTCGGTCTTAATTGTGTTCAACACAATACAATCTAATACATAAATCTAAACCCGTATTTCTAGCAAGTTTTATCATTCAACCAAGTAAACCTAAATTATCTCCTTCCAGCCTCAAATTTAGGAATCAGAGTCAAACATGATCATCAACCTAATTCTCCACTTCACATATTCTTTTTCAAGCAACCCACAAAGATCTTAAGCTAGATTCAAGCATGCACTCTCAAATCATAAATTAAAGCATGAGAATTAGATCGAACCCTATTCATGAAAGCATGGAATCACATACAAAAGCATTAGAATGAAAATTCAAGACCCAAATGAATTGCCTATTTCTAGCACAAAACCCCAATCACAATTAGCAATTACATCCACAAATCTATCAATTTAGAGCAAGGAAATGAAGAAGGGAATAAAAGATTTACTAAAGTAGAACACAATCTTCAAATCTACAATTGAAATTTGTGGTAACTTGCATTTAATGTCTCAACCCCAAATTGAAATCTACAAAATAGGGTTCTTCCTTCGTCTAAGCTAAAAGATGAGAAAACTAGTCTATAAATCTCATATGGAATAATGCTTCTTTCCAACCCTTTTGTGAGAATTTGAGCCAATGCCAGAGAATTTCCAATTTTTCCCTTGACAATCTAGGCGGGCTCCGCAAAAGTGGCAGGGGGTTTGCAAAAGTAAACTTCCGTTCGCTAAAGCAACCCCCGCCTTTTTGAAAAAGTTCACAAAAGTGAACCCCATCTGGTCTCTTAAGAGACCAGTCGTCTTTTGTTGACCCTTCCAGAAAAACGAACTCCCTTAATAGTTGTGAGATCTAAGGCTCATTTCCTTCCAGGCTTAGCTCCTTTTCAGCTTCCTTTTCACTTTTGTCTATCATTTTTCTTCCCAACAACAATTACGAGAAATCATCACAATTAGATGAGTAATTAGCCTCTTTCTCTACTTGAATTCCACAAAATTAAAAGAAAAGAGCCTCAAATGAGTGCAAATTCACCACTCATCAACACCCTCAACTTAAAAACTTTTCTTGTCCTCAAGAAAAACAAAATCAAAAACACAAGAGGCACTCAATTTAAGCACAACACCCTTCTATTTTAACTAAGGATAATGATCATGACTTTGGTTGGTACTAATAATTAGCAAGCAAGCAACTGATTTTCAATTCAAGCAACCCCTTCAAGTTCAAACACAATTTTAAAAACTCAATGTATTCTCAAGAATGATCAAGTGACAACAATAATTCACATGAAGTGACTATTATTACTAGTCAACTTGACAACTTCCCTTTACTCAACTTTGGAATCTATCAACTTCACCAATCTATCCTAGTTTTCATGCCCTCACAAGAAAAGAAATGTCCCACAAATGCACACACAAGTATTTACAATACAAGGGAAAAAAGCATGAATCACTCACCCTCACAAGGAAGCATCGCATGAACACAAATGCTACACCATAGGCTTGCCCATAATTTCAATCAACATTGACTCAAATTCAGTTGGTTGGAAATCTCAAAGGACTTTATTAAGCTTGTAATGTAGACTTGGAGAAGGTTAGGATATCATTTAGGTACAAGTGACTACACCCTTCTTGAACACTATAGAACAACTCATCATTCACAACTTTTTCCACTTTTTTATTTATTTTTTAACGCAATTTACATTCCATTATATTTCTCTTATTTCTTATTTCCACTCTAGATGCACCACCTACAACCATTTTCAACCTGTAGGAGTATTCAAGTCTCTTTATTCACTTTCTTTCTTTCTTTTTCAAAGCTTTTTTCTTTCTTTAAGACTTTTCCTCCATTTTTCAAATTCTTTTTTTTAACAAGCCCCATGTGGTAAGCATCTCTTCAATGAGTTTTCCATGACACCCCCAACTTAGGCTTTTAGCCTCAACTTTCACAATTCTCAAGTTCAATGAGGGAAGGGTTCAAAAGAGGGTAACTTTTTTAAAAGGATAAGGCTTGTAATGAGGTTGCCAATGAAAAAGGATATGGCTCAAAGGGGACAACTAAGGATATATTTAGTGCAAAGGTGGGATTTTTAGGCCAAGTGAACTTTAAGAACAATCAAAGAAAGCCTAAGATCATTTCTCCAATCAAACTCAACCAAGATAAATATCTCAAGACCAACCGGGCAAGTTCTAGGTAACACAAGTGAACACAAGGAATTATTTTCAACAACTCACCACACATGGGATGCAAACTATTAAAGATGGCTCAATTTCACTTCCTAGTAAAGATCAAAGGAGTTATTTATCACATTTTACCACCTAGCAAGTTGGAGTCACAAATCGAGTCAAACCATTGTCACAACATCATTCACTTCCACAATTTCCACAAAATTTTGGAGGGTGGTCATTTATGATTACAAGGCTTGACTATGTCTATTAGTACCAAACAAGTCACAACCTCGTATCAAAGCCCCACAAATCCAACAACACTAAACAAAATGATGATTTTCCCTTAAGAATGACGTCACCCGATCTATCATTGGGTAAATTCAAGCCTTTTCATTGAGCATTCACAAAGACTTCCAATCTCACAAGCTATGGGAACTCAGACTTCCCCTGTTTCAAGGCATACAAGCATGAATCATTACCATCACAATTAATTACTACAAAAAAAAAAACCTAACAAAACATATTACTATAATAAAAGCAAAATCATAATAAAAATAACCAATTCACACAGTAAACAACAATATCCAAAACATCAATAAAATATGACAATCAAAACAAAAGAAACAACCCAAAGGGGAGCACCCCCAACTAAAGATGATGTTGTGTCCTCACAGCACAACTATGAAAATCACAAAGAAAATACGAAAGGGCTCCTTGGGCTGCCTCAGTCCTCTCCATCAGTATCGGTGGCCTCAATATCTTCAGCTCCACCATCATCGCTCCATTCAGCAGGTTCATCTCCATCTTCCTTTGGCCTCTATGTCGGGAGTGGCTCATTTTCCATCGACACTTTCCAAAAGCCCTTGATCCCTTTCCACATATGTGTGAAGAACATGTAAGAACTATTCTCCCTCTTCTTCATTTTGCTATGTGAGATGCTTAACTCACCATGCGACTTAGCCAAATGGCATAGGCCTTCGCTAAATTTGCAAGATCAACTTTCTATTTCCTTTCATCTCTCAAGTAAGCATCAAACTTACTTTTTAGCTCATAGGATACCGTCCCCAAAGAAGACTCACCAGGCCCCTGAGACAACTTTTTCACAATATCCTTCACGCTCTGCAACGTACTAGCCAACGATTCAAAAGGCCCCAAAATTGGTGGAATAGGAGAATCCTCCTTCATATGTATAGCCTTTCTAGAGTCACCTTTCCTCTTCTTTCTTTTCACAACCGTGCGTGGCACCACGCATCTTAAGGGGAAAGATTTGATTTTTGGGTTCCACCCAAGTGTCACGTGGAAGCAGTTCCACCTCAATATGTCTACATAACTCAGAGATCAGTGATGGGACAATAGGGGATACGTTGTCATGAACCTTGAATTCACGACACTTATTCAGGATCAAATGGCCCACGTTTAATGGGTCATCATCAAGTAAACATGCCACTATATGTGCCCTCAACACCGAGATGTTGCTAATGTTCCCACTTGGGAGATGCGGCTGCATACTATGCACATCCACATCCTCACCTCGGTTGTCAAATCAGAGCATAAGATTATGACCTTTGTGATGGCCCATGGGACATTTTTGCCCGGGCATAGCTTTGGTACTAGCCAAGCACCTGACTCAGAATCCTTGGTCGTAAGCTTGATATCGTGGTTTAGCAACCCATAGATGTTATTGATCACTTCAGGCCCATAGTTGACAACCTTGCCTCGAATGGTGATCAATCTCGTTGTCATGTAAGTCTCCATGAGGTTGGCATAAAATTATCTCACCACTATCGCATCCACCCTATATGGTTTGGACGCAAAGCATATCTAACCGGTGTTCACCAACCTCTAGTAGAAGCTTGAATGCTTTTCTTCAACTTTGTCAAGTGCAAAGCCTCTCTCCAGGAGCAACTTCTTCTTAATCAAAACAGAATAGTAATTCTCCTGAGCTCGAAGAGAGTTTTTCATATTCGACCACCACTTCCTCTTCAAAACCATGTTCTTATATTCTTGACTTCTTAAAGATCTGACAATCACAATAGCAAGAAAGTGTTAGAATCATGTGTTAAACAATGCTATTTCATTGGTATAAGTCAAAGAAAAGGATTAGGAATCAATTCGGGAAACAAAACAGGCCTGCTGAAAAATTTAATCCTGGCAGGAAAAGATCTCTGATCTCGCAAAAGTGAGACCATGTTCTCAAAAGCGAACATCGCAAAAGTGACCAGGAGGCCGCTTATGCCGCGGTTGCTTTCTTGACCAGTCGCCCCTCAACATGAACAACCAAATTTTAATTCACAATATCGCACATAAATCCAACTTCCACTAGTTCAAATTCAACAACAATCAAACAAGCAATTGAAAAACTAAGTCATTTTGGCACAAAAAGCATCGAAAATCATCCTTAAGTTCTTTTGGGCATCTTATCAAACACGTGGTGACCAATCTATTTTTTAACAATTTCATCGTGAAATGGGTACTCAAAACATCCCCAAATACTTTAAATCAGTCCATACATGCATTTAATTAATTATCAAACAAAATTTGGCCAACACAACAAGAATTTAACCCCCCAAGTTTGAGAAGTCACTACCCACATAATATCCCCAACTTTCAGCATGGATACACAATTTCAAGAGTAAGCAGTCGTCGTCAAATAAAATACCGAACTAAGAGTCGGGGTCAAATCCCATAGGGAATAATTTGTCGGCAATCAAAAAGATAAAGGCTATCTAGATACTAGTTTGAACCTACACATGAAATGTACAAGATCCTCAAATAAAGAGTAATTTTTCTAACTAAACAAAGAACGGGGGAAAAGACAATATCAAGCAAGGGATGATTGATAATTAGGAAATTCGGAACTCAATACTCATTCAACAATATGTTGCCATCTCAACAAATGAAAATCAATCAAAGGTAGTCTAGATAATCATAAATCAACACTTATCTCCTTTTGATCTCAAAGTGCTTTCTCATGAAATCTCCTTTCGGTATCAATTGTGTTCAACACAATACAGTCTAATACCTTGATCTAGACCCCTATTTCTAGAAAGTTTATCATTCAACCAAGTAAACCTAAATTATCTCCTTTCGACCTCAAATTTAGGAATCAAAGTAAAAAATAATCATCAACCTAATTCTCCACTTCACATATACTTTTTTAAGCAACCCCCAAAGATTGAAAGCTAGATTCAAGCGTTCACTCTCAAATCATAAATTAAAGCATGAGAATTAGATCAAATCATAGTTCTGAAAGAATGGAATCACATACAAAAGCATTCGAATGAGAAATCAAGACCCAAATGAATTGCCCATTTCTAGCACAAAACCCCAATCACAATTAGCAATTAAACCCACAAATCTAGCAATTTAGAGCAAGGAAATGAATAAGGGAATAAGAGATTTAGTAAAATAAAACACAAACTTAAAATTCACAATTCAAATGTAAGAAAACTTGTCTTTAATGTCTCAACCCCAAATTGAAATCTACAAATGAGGGTTCCTCCTTAGTCTAAGATAAAATATGAGAAATCTAGTCTAAAAATATGATATGGAATAATGCTTCTTTACAGCCCTTTCATGAGAATTTGAGTTCAATGCTTGAAAATTTCCATTTTTGACCTTGTCCAACTAGACGGGCTCCGCAAAACCGGCAAGGGGTTCGCAAAAGAAGATGTTGCAAAAGCAAACTTCCATTCGCTAAAGTGATGTAACACTTCGGATTCGAAAGGAAGGAAATTTTTGGTTTTTAGGTCAGGTACCAGTACTGACAGAAGCCACCTACGGACCGTAGGTTGACATACGAGTCGTAGGTTGAAACAGTAGATGGCAAGGTAAATATTTTGAAAATGTCAAGTTTTGGATCCCATTGACAGTTCACCAAGATGGCCCGTCATTGCATGTACGAGTCGTAAGTAGGTTTCGTAGGTCCTTCCATATTTAGTGAAATTTTAGGGTTGAGGGGGTGGACTGACGGTTGCCATGTACGATCTGTCAATGGACCTACGAACTATAGATGGGGTCCCGTCATTTGTATGTCAAAAATAGTAGTTTCTGAATCTTTCTACGGTTTTACAAGACGGTCCGTAGGTTAGGATCAGACAGTTATTTTTAAGGGCTTTTTGGTCTTTTCCCTAATTGACCTATTCTTAATCTAGGTCGGTTAAGCTCTAATCCTAAGACCTATATAAGCCCTCTATGCCTAACTCTACCCTTCTCTAATCACTTCCAAACTCCCTCCAAAATCTTTTCCCAAATATTTCTCTCTCTCAAAGATTGAAGAAGAAGAAGGTCCTAGGGTTTTCATTCAAGTCTCCTAAGTTCACCATTGATTTCAAGTTTTTGGCAACATGGTATGATAGCTTTCACCTATGGATCCCTTTCCTCCATAGGGTTCCCAAATTCTCCAATTTGTAAAGTTAAATTCTTCAATTGAATTTAGGGTTTTTCTTCTATCTAATGGGTTCTTTCCAGTTATGATCTACTTTACTGAATTATATTTATTTATGCATGAATTGAGTTAATTCAATGATTTTAAGAAGGAATTTTATGAGCTCATGCTTGAATTATGATTTCTAAGATGTAATTCTATGATGAAGTTTTATGAATGATCAAAGAATGAATATTATGAAGTTATGCATGTTCAATTTATGAAATTATGATGATTTAAGATTTGCTTTGAGATTGAAGCATAAACGTTGTTGTTATTGGGTTGTAAAAGGATTTCTCACATACTACTCAAAAACATGATTTCTGAAAGGACTTTTATTACATGAAGGATTCATAAGGGATGAAAGGTTTTCTCAACTAAACTTTGAATCAAAGATTAAGGAGCTATTCTAATGAAGGGACAAGAGGCGATTACCAATGTTCCCTAATAATAAGACAAGAGGCTATTACCCATGTCTATTAATGATAAGATAAGCTATGAATTATGACTATTCTGTGGGAATTATGTTTAGCATTGAGTGGACAAGTGGCGATTACCCATGTCCCATAAACTATGTGCCACCAGAGGTTGTCTTGATAGACATTAGCTAGTGGATCCACTTAAGCTAGAAGTTCATGGTTCTTACCTTGGCAAGTAGGACACCTCTTTTTAGTGTAGGGTAGACAACGGATTCCATGTTATAGCTCACACGATCTATGTCGGGTAAGGCTAACTTCCCACAATAATGAACTAAGGTTACTTCCTAAAGGTTTTTAAGCACATGTGGTCTTAAGATGATTTATTTGCATTGACCATGAATTTCATCTCATGTTTTCTATCATGCCATCATATGATTTAACTTGGTCATTTTATCTTATGTATAGCCTTTTTGCAGGATTTTGCAACCTTTATGCATAGTTATCATACTTGGTATATTTTTTTGTACTAACGCATACTCTTGCCTACATTTTCTTATAAGTATAGGATCCGGTCTATCTCCATCCACACATGGCTAGTTGTGTTCGAGAGTTAAAGATTTGGTGAGTCCTCATATGTTTGAGAACTTAGCCACATTTACCTTTTTATGTCATTTTACTTTTAAAACTTGTATGGGTTACATCCCACTTTCTTTCTATTCATGTATTAGATGGCTTGAGACAATGTTTAGATTTTTGCTACTTTGTTATAAATTGTCCTTGAACTTCTTACTTACTATTATCTTGTATGATGCATGCTAAGTGGGTTGTATGGGGCCTTTCGAGGTCTTGTACACCATGTCACGTCTAGGGGTACTTTAGGTCGTGTCAAACTTGGTATTCAGAGCACAAGGTTTTAGAAGGTCCTAGGATGTCTTATAAGCCACGTCGTGTAGAGTCTTGTTCATGGGTGTGAAGCGCACCACACTTATGAGTGAGAGGCTATAAGATGTTTAGGAAACTCCACATCTTTCATCACTCTAAAGTCGTGCGGTAGAGTTTAACTCTATATTTCTCTCTCCTAATCCCTATCCGGTGCTTTTCAGGATATGGCCACTCGAAAGGCATATGCTGAGAAGAATGTGAGAGAGAGTGTAGAACAAGAAGCTCCTCAAGTTTCGGTCGATCCTTTGGCCGAACAAGTGACTAATGCAGATTTTAGAGATGCTTTTCAAGTGTTGGGCCAAGCTATGACGGCTCAAGCCAATAGGGAGGTTGTGGTCCCCGTGAACCCAAATGTAGGTACGGTGGCATCTAGAGTGAGGGATTTCACTAGGATGAATCCTTCGGAGTTTCATGGGTCTAAGGTTGAGGAAGATCCTTAAGAGTTCATCGATGAGGTGTATAAGGTGTTGATGATCATGGGTGTGACGCCGGTGGAAAAGGAAGAATTAGCCGCTTATCAACTCAAGAGTGTGGCTCAAGTGTAGTTTGAGCAATGAAAGAGTGAGAGGGTTGTTGATGCGGGTCCTTTTAATTGGGAGAAGTTTAAGATTGGTATCCTTGATAGGTTCTTTTCCCTTGAGATGAGGGAGGCAAGGGTGCTTGAGTTCATTAACCTTCGTCAAGGAAACATGAGTGTGAAGTAGTATTCTTTGAAGTTCACACAATTGTCTAGGTATGCTCCTACTATGGTTGCCGATCCTAGGGCAAGAATGAGTAAGTTTGTCTCAAGGGTGTCTGAAATGGTGGTCAAAGAATGTCGTACCGCCATGCTCATCAATGATATGAACATTTCTCATCTAATGATTCATGCCCAGCAAATAGAAGAAGAGAAACTTAAGGAAAGGTCTAGGGAGGCAAAGAGGGCTAAGACCAGCGATGGTGAGTTTTCACGCTCAATGTCTGATGGGTATGGTCGTCCTAAGTTTCGACAAAGGTTCTCCGATCAAGGTTCCTCCACTGCTCCTCCTAAGTTCAACCAGGAAAGGGTGTCTAACCCTAAGCCTTAAGGAGGAAATGGTAGTGGGTCTTCATTGCCTACTTGTGTTAAGTGTGGAAAGAAGGATGAGGGTAAATGCCTGGCGGTTCATATGCATGCTTTGGTTTTTGAAAGAAGGATCATAAGATCAGGGATTCCCCCTCCATTTCTAACAAAGGATGAGATGACTGTCGACGGGCTCAACCTTATCCTTCATCCGATCATAGTGGGAGTTAAAATCAAAAAAGGTTCTATGCACTTCAAACTGGTCATGAGCAAGAGAGTTCTCCCGATGTGGTTACCGGTATGTTAATAGTCTTTCATCTCGATGTATATGCTTTGCTTGACCTCGGTGCTACTTTATCTTTTGTGACACCATATGTGGGCATGAGATTTGATGTTCTTCTAGATGTGTTGTTAGATCCTTTTTTCGTCTCTACTCTTATTGGTGAATCTATTGTGGCTAAGAGTGTTTATAGAAATTGTCCCATCTCCTTATCCCATGGAGTCACACATATTGATCTTGTAGAGTTTGATATGGTAGATTTTGATGTTATTATTTGGATGGATTGGTTGCATTCATGTTTTGCTTCTATTGATTGTAGCACCCGAATGGTCAAGTTTCAATTTCCAAATGAGCCTATTCTAGAGAGGAAAGGGGGAAATTCCATGCTGAAGAGTTGATTTATTTCTTGTCTTAAAGGTAGGAGAATGATTTCTAGGGGTTGCATATACCATCTTGTTCAGGTTAGGGATATGGATTCCAAAACCCCTATCTTTGAGTCGGTCCCCATTATGAATGAGTTTCCGAAAGTGTTTCTTGATGATCTACCCGGTGTTCCTCCCGGAAGGGAAATAGACTTTGGTATTATTCTTCTCCCAGATACGCAACCTATCTCTATTCCTCCTTACCGAATGGCTCTGGCAGAATTTAAGGAATTGAAGGAGCAGTTAAAGGACTTATTGGATAAGGGCTTCATCTGACCGAATATCTCTCCATGGGGTGCTCCGGTTACGTTTGTTCGAAAAAAGGATGGTTCGCTTCGCATGTGTATTGATTATCATCAATTGAATAAGGTTACTATTAAGAATAAATATCCTCTCCCAAGGATATATTATTTGTTTGACCAACTTCAAGGAGCGAGATACTTTTCCAAGATTGACCATCGGTCGAGCTATCACCAATTAAGGGTGAAGGAAGATTGATGTACCGTGAACTTACGGTACTTTTGATTCATTAAACTTTAAATTTTGCATGTTACTTAAGTAAGTTGACTATTAGATTTAATAGTATTTGTGCTAAGTTTGCAGGGAATAGGCCTTTGGAGCAGTTAGGAAGAATAATGCAACAGCAGTGGATTTTTGGTGATGTAGAGACAATCTACGGACCATCAATTGATTGACAAGCCATCAGTTGGGATCGTAGGCTCTGGAGCCTCAAGAAATTGGCTAAGTATGGAAAGATAGACCAAGATGATGGGCAGTAGATCCTGCTACAAACCGTAGATGCCCAACCGTAGAAAACTTCAGAGAGGGTCACCTGAAGAGCTTGAATGACGGAAGAACAGGACGGGTCGTACATGGAATGACGAATTGTAGATCAGAACCGTAGAAAGAAGCCCTCTGGATTTTGTCTAACTATTGATTAAAGGTTGGAACCTACAAGCCGTAGGTCTGTCTACGAGCCGTAGGTTGCTAATCGTAGATGACACTACCCAAGCCGAATTTTCCCAGATTTCCTTTTCCTAGTTTAATTAGGATTTATTTTCTATATATACCCTATGTAAACTTCGTTTTAGGGTTGTTGACCAGTGTTTAAATATTATTCTATTACTTTGGGAATTGCTTTTCATCTTTTGGGAAAACTAATTCTTGAAGCTTATTTATGCAATTTTGCTTTGGTTTTCAATTGAAGATTGTGGAATTCATCACTATTCAGTGTAAGTTCATGATCTATTCAAACCCTATTATGAATTATGAACAAACCAGCATGAGTAGCTAAATCCACAACTAGGGTTGTGGGAACCATGAGTAAATAACAAAAGTAAAATTAATAATGTTGTAATTCTTGGATGTGTTTATGCATGCTTTTGTAAATCTCTTTGCTTAGAACATTTTCTAATGGTGTACAACGTTAGAAACATCCTAATTCATGCTAATCCGGTATAGGTAGTAATGAACATCTAAGAGAATACACAACAGAGATTTAGTCATCGATAATTCGCTATCTAATAACCCAACGTAGAAATAGTTGTGGGTTAATCTGGGTCAAAGGTAAGGGTTGGTAAATCAACACACGTAGACGGACCAAGTTGCAGAGTTAAATTCCCTATTTAGAGGACCAATCACTTAGGGATACATAACTTACCGATCATGCATGCTAGACGTTGAAAATAATTACCATTGTTAGGTTTACTGCGTTAAGAGCTTATGAGGAACACATAAACCCTAGTTTCATTCTCAGATTGATATCTCAAACTGCAAGTTTTGTGTTTTGGTTACTTGTTACTAATCTAATCGTCAATTATTATTTCTTTCAATTATTGCAAACTCCCCCCCTTTTACTTCTTCTAGAAATAATCTGACTAAACGTACAACAAATCGTTAATTAGCCTAAGTCTGAACCATATTCCTCGTGGGATCGACCCTAACCTTTGTTAGGTTCTATATTTGACAGTGACCGCTTATACTTCCTTAGGGAGGTATAGTTTGGGCGTTATCAAAATTTGGCGCCGCTGCCGGGGAATAAGGCTATTAGATTAGACTAATTTTTGTTATTGCACTTTATTCAATTATTTCTCGATTTACGTTTTATCGTTGTTTTTGATTTTCTACAGCTCTTAGTTCCTATGTATGCCAAATACACGTAGTCAAGGCATTCCTCTGACTCCTTACTATCCTGAGCTAAGAAGAACTCTGAGAAGAATGGCTACAGCATGTCAACAATCTAGGCACGAAGATGATCCAAACGGTGAAGTCCGCCAAGAGGTACCTGGCATTCAATCGCCAGGAGTTGTGGTTTAACCTCAGAATCCGCAACAAGTTCAAGTACAGCATCAGCCTGCATCTGATGTTCACCGCAACTTTGAAGTGGACTATAATGATACAAGATCGACTGGCGCTATAGTTGTTCCTTCACTTCCGCAAGGATTCACATTTGTGATTACAAGCAGCCTTATGTAGATGCTGACTGCTCGGGGGCTATTTTCTGGATTACCATCGGAAGATTCTCATGCTCACTGGACAAAGGTGACTAGCATTTGCAAAAGCAACGTGGAAAATCCAAATCTTGACATGAACGTGGTTGGCCTACGAGTATTTCCATTGTCTCTAACTGGAGATGCTACTGTATGGTTGAATGAGCTCCCATACCACTCTATATTCACATGGAATGAGCTGCGTGATGTTTTTATTGAGAAATATTTCCCAGTCTCAAGAAAGTTGAATCTGAAGGACAAACTCAACAACTTCAAAACTCTTCCGAGAGAGTCCGTCAGCTGTGCTGGGGATAGATTTCAAGCTATATAAGGGTCGTGCGGTAACAGTAAGGCAGTGCTTGATACTATTGCAGGTGGATCTTATAGATCAATGACTTTCTTGGAGATTGCGGAGAGGCTTGAGAAGACCTTGAAGAAAAACAAGGCATGGAGCACTAGAGCGTCATCTACGACGAAGAGTACCTTCTCAATACAAGCTACTGAAAATTCATCTCACGATGAACTCTGTGAAGATTTGCCGCAACTAAGAACTGAAATGGGCCTAGTACTAAAGCATGTGAGTGGTAATGCAGAGAAGCTTAATGCAGTCCAATATCAACAAAATGTACCACCAAATGATTGGTACACATATGAGAAGGATGCGAATCTTGTGAATGAACAGTCGGGGGGTTTCCGGACCAACACCCGAGGATCCAATCAGGAGAATTGGCCCCAAGGTCAAGGAAATCAAGGTCAGAATTATGGCAACTACAATAGGGATGGACAATATAACCGCGAAGGGAACTTCAACCATAACAACAATTACAACCAAGGCGGCCAATACAACAAGAATGATAGGAGCGGTACATATATCCCACCAGGTAATAGAGATGGCGGATCAAGAATGACTTGCATTGAGGATATGATGAACAAGATGATGAGGCGATTTGATACCACGGATGACAATGTGAAAGAAATGCGGACTGATATCTCAGGCATCGGGCAAAAGGTGGAGTCACATACAGTGGCAATTTGGCAAATAGAACAACAATTGAACCAACTGTCGGTGAATGCAAATCCGCGACAACAAGGAACACTTCCCAGCAACACCGTGTACAATTGCAAGAATCATGGGTAGTGCATGGCAATTACGACTAGAAGTGGGGTACAAACTATTGGCCCACCCATGCCAACAGAAGTGGAAAGCGCAAAGGCGTCTGTTGAAGGTGAGAAAGAGGTCGCAAAACTACCCAAAGATCAAAAAGAGGTAGAGGCTGAAGTAACCCAAAAGTTCATCCCCATGCCAATACCTCCACCTCCCTTTCCATAACGATTGGTTAAGAAGATGGAAGAAGGGAAGTATAGAAAATTCATCTCTACGTTAAAACAATTATCTATTAATGTTCCTTTGATTGAAGCTTTAGAGCAGATGCCGAGATACGCGAAGTTCATGAAGGACTTGGTGACCAAAAAGAAAGCTGCAAGCTTAGAGGAAGATGACAAGTTGCAGCATTGTAGTGCCATTGCAACAAGGTCACTGGTGCAAAAGAAGGAAGATCCTGGAGCGTTCACCATCCCGTGTACTATTGGTATGATGCACTTTGCAAAGGAACTTTTTTATTTGGGTGCAAGCATAAACCTCATGCCGCTTTCCGTGTTCAAAAAATTGGGCTTGGGAGCCCCCAAGCCGACTGCATTGAGGCTACTGATGGCCGACCAGACGGTAAAGAAACCAATAGGAGTGCTACATGATGTCTTGGTGAAAGTAGAGGCATTCATCTTTCCGGCAGATTTTGTGATTCTGGACTGTGAAGTGGATTTTGAAGTACCCATAATCTTTGGCAGACCGTTTCTTGCAACAGGGCACTCTTTGGTAGATCAGGAAAAGGGGCAGATGAAGTTTCACTTAAACAATGAGGAAGTTACCTTCAACATTTGCAGAACAATGAAGCACCATAGTGACATCAAGGCTATATCAGTGGTAAGATATGCGGAGGAGCCTAACCCAGAGGTGCCCATCGGGGAAAGGCTAGGAGTTGAAGCACTTGCAGCTGTAATCATGAATTTTGAAGGCAATGGAATCCCTGAATTTGATGCATTGGTGGCTGCATTAGATGGGAATGTGATCCATCATCGTCAACCCAAGCTGGATCTTGATTTACTTAATCGAAAAACCCCGCCATCAAGACCATCCATTGATGAACCCTCGAAGTTAGAGTTGAAAGCTCTTCCAGTCCACTTGAGGTATGTATTCTTAGGTACGAACAACACATTACCTGTTATTATTGTTGTTGACTTTAATGTAGTGCATGTGAAGGCTTTAGTTGCGATGCTGAAGCGGTACAAAAGGGCAATCGGATGGATGATTGCGGACATCATCGGTATCCCACCAAGGATTTGCAGGCACAAAATTCAACTCATGCCGGAGTGTGAAGCATCAGAGAAGGTTGAACCCACCTATGCAAGAGGTGGTAAAGGAAGAAATTATCAAATGGTTGGACGCCGGTGTGATATACCCCATAGCTAATAGTAAATGGGTATGCCAGGTCCAATGCGTGCCTAAAAAGGGATGAATCACTGTGGTTCCAAATGCTAAAAATGAGCTTATTCCTATGAGGCCCGTCACAGGCTAGAGAGTCTGCATGGACTATTGCAAACTCAATGCATGGACAGAGAAAGGCCACTTTCCTATGCCATTCATGGATCAAATGCTAGATCATCTTGCTGGGAAAGGGTGGTACTGCTTTTTGGATGGATATTCGGGATATAATCAGATCTCTACATTCACATGTCCCTATGGTACATGGGCTTTCAAGAGGATGCCATTCGGACTCTGCAATGCACCGGTAACATTTCAACGTTGCATGATGTCTATCTTCTCAGACATGGTGGAGGACACCATTGAGGTATTTATGGATGATTTTTCTGTTGTTGGTAACTTTTTTGATGATTGTTTGTTGCATTTAGGTGAAGTGTTGTGTCGACGCGAAGAGTGCAACCTTGTGCTGAACCTGGAGAAGTGTCACTTCATAGTTAAGGAAGGTATAGTGTTGGGCCATCGAATCTCCCAGAAAGGTATTGAAGTGGATAGGGCAAAAGTAGAGGTGATTGCAACATTAACCCCTCCCATCTCTGTAAAAGGTATTAGGAGTTTTCTAGGGCATGCAGGTTTCTATCGTAGATTTATAAAGGACTTCTCTAAAATTGCACATCCTTTGTGCAAACTGCCTGAAAAGGAGGTGAAGTTCGACTTTGATGAAGCATGCATGAGGGCGTTTGAAGCACAAAAGGAAAAGTTTTCCACTGCACCTATTATCATCTTACCATACTGGGAGAAGCCGTTTGAGGGTATGTGCGATGCGAGCGGAGTAGCACTAGGTGTAGTTTTGGGACAAAGGCGCGAGAAAATACTGCATCCTACATATTATGCTAGCAAAGCATTGAATGCTACCCATAAAAATTATACGGTCACTGAACAAGAGTTGCTTGCGGTCGTCTTCGCTTTTGAGAAGTTTTGATCCTATCTGCTGGGCACCAAGGTGATAGTACATACTGACAATTCTGCATTGAGGTACCTCATGGCGAAGAAAGATGCTAAGACAAGGCTGATCCGGTGGATTCTATTTCTACAAGAGTTTGACTTCAAAGTCCGAGATAGGAAAGGAATCGAGAATCAAGTGGTTGATCACCTATCCAGATTAGAAGATGAAGTTATGTAGAATTTGGCTGATGGCCTAGGGATTAATGATGCTTTTCCGAATGAACAAGTATTAGCTGCTTCTTTTGATCTTATTCCGTGGTTTGCAGATTTTACCAATTATTTGGCTAGCGATGTGGTGCCCTCGGACCTATTATTCCACTAACGGAAGAAGTTCATGTCTGATGTGAAGAAGTTTTTCTGGGATGAGCCATATTTGTTCCGTGTCTATGCTGATGGAATTATTCGTCGCTGTGTGCCCGAGGTAGAGATGATGAGTGTATTGGAAGCTTGCTATTCATCCCCTGTTGGTGGTCATCATAGTGGCATCCGGACTGCTCACAAGATCTTGCATTACTGGCCTACAATTCACCAAGATGGCTATGATTTCACCAAGGCTTGTGATTGATGCCAAAGGGAAGGAGGTGTTTCAAGAAGGCAAGAACTTCTTATGAATCCAATACTCGTCATTAAACTCTTTGATGTATGGGGCCTTGATTTCATGGGTCCGTTTGTGAGTTTGAATGGCATAAAGTACATCCTGGTAGCGGTTGACTATGTGTCAAAATGGGTGGAAGCTATATCGCTTCCAAATAATGAAGGTAAAAGTGTCACGTGTTTCTTAAAAAGAACATATTCTCCAGGTTTGGTACACCAAGGGCAATAATCAATGATGGAAGTTCCCATTTTTACAATAAGTTGTTCAAGGTGTTGCTAGAAAAGTATGGTGCTCATCACAGTGTAGCAACTCCATATCATCCACAGTCGAGTGGGCTAGTTGAAGTGTCAAATAGAGAGATCAAGCAGATTCTGTCAAAGACTTTGAATGCACACCGCATTGATTGGTCAAGAAAGCTTGATGATGCTCTATGGGCTTACCGCACTGCATTCAAATTTCCCATAGGTATGTCTCCTTACCAACTTGTTTTTTGGGAAATCATGTCACTTACCTGTAGAGCTTGAGCATAAGCCGATGTGGACACTCAAGAAGCTGAATCTTGATTGGGGTGCTGCATCAAGTCAACGGTTGACGGAGCTGAATGAGATGGATGAGTTTCGCCTCAAAGCTTATGAGAGTTCATCCTTGTACAAGGAGAAGATGAAGAAGTGCCATGAGCAAAAGATCGAAAAGTGCAGTTTTTCTCCCGGTGATATGGTACTCTTCTTCAACTCAAGATTGTGGTTATTTCCTGGAAAGCTCAAATCAAAATGGACGGGACCATTCAGAGTTTTCCAAGTGTTTGCACATGGCGCTGTTGAACTTGAAAACAAGGAAGGGACCAAATTGAAGGTGAATGGCTAGAGGATCAAACTCTATGTAGACCATCAGGAGACAGTAAATGTGCTAATTGATATACGAAGTCTTGTCGAAGTCTGAGTAGGCAAGAAAAACTGCGTCGTGCCGCGACGTTAAATCAAGCGCTACTTGGGAGGCAACCCAAGCTGTAGTTTCTAGCCAATTTAAGATTTTCTCTGTGTAATTTCTTGTTATTTAGTCTTTTTCTTGAGTCTTAGTTTTGGCTAGAATAGGTTAGTATAGGGTCCGTGTCTAATAGAGTCAATAAAAACAAAGGGAAATCTCAATATTTGTGACATGTGCAGAAAAAAGACAGGTTTTGCAGAACATTAAGTGTAGAAGGGTCTACGGGTCCCATATAAGGATCGTAACTCAAATGAAGAACCATAAATAGCATCCGTAGACCTGAATGTTCAGGAGCAGCTGCAGTTTTAAGTCTATGGTTGCACAGTACCAGCCTTATATAAATCTACGGATCGTAGTCTGCAACCGTAGACCCCAGGTATGTTTAGAAATTTTGTTGTGTTACGAAGCATTGACGGAATCGATTGATGGACCGTCAAACCACCTACGACCCATTGACGGGAAATCGTAGATGGCAGTCAGGGAATAATTTTACCCGACCCACGTTTCAAAATTATAAAACCCCAATTTTTCAAATTCTTCCCCCATTTCCCTCTACTCCCAACCGTTATACCCCTTAAAATTTCCACCCATCCATCTACCAATACACCCTTTCACTCACCCCTTCTCCTATCTACATATACTCCCCACCAAATTCCTCTTTCCCTACTCCTTTTTCTTTTCTTTTCAACCATCATCACTATTTTCCTTCATCATTTTATGGGTCCAGGAGTGTTCTTCTTGCGTGGTTACTAGTTTTTCGTACACTACATAGCAGGTACAATGCCTTCAAAGGTAACACAACACTATAAAAGAAAGGCCCCAGCACCAGCTCCTCCAGCCCGACGTCAGTTGATTATAGATGAGGCTTCTGAGAAGGAGTGAAGTGGGTCTGCATATGACCCACCTTTGAGAGCTAGCTCTCCTAGGTCACCCCGAATAACTAGACAGCAGGAAAATCAGACGATCATAGTACCAGTACCGAAGCAGTCTCCCTCCAGAGATGAGGAGGCCACTTCCCAGTTTGATGAGGAGGTGCAGAGTTCGAGCAGCGGGCTACTGAGCCCTCTCGTGGGGTAGGTAAGTGTACCCGTTCTTGTGTTAGCACTGAGGAAGACCCGGATGAGGTGCGGCAAGCCCATAAGAGAGAGAGGCAGGCTCTAGAGACCACCCAGCGCCAGTCCTTGATTGATAAGCAGATGCGTTAGGAGTACGAGCGGGCGATGATAGCCGGTGCGTCTGGTTCGGTGCTTGCTACTGATGGTGCGCCCCACACAACTACTGCGGGTGCTACTGATGGTGCTCTACTTGATGATCCCATGGGTTCCATGCTATCGAACCCACCAGCACTTGAGTGATCTTCTGCGCTTACGCGCCCCAGGTTTATCTCACCCGATGTTTTACTTTTCTTGTGCATTGAGGACATTGCACTGTTTTCTTTCTAGGGATGGGGCAAATGGGTTTTGCGTTAATGTGAAGTCTGAGTAGCATAACTTATAAATCCTTCCTTGGGTTTTTCTTGCCTGTGTTCTTTTTCGCTAAGGAACTGTTTAAATTTCTGTTGAACCAACATGTTTAGGATTGTGATTGTGTATAAGTAATCTGGAAATAAAGCATGATGGCATTAGTGTGCATGAAACTGATATCCCCCCAATTTTCAAATTTTTGCTTTGTGCTGTGAATGTGAACTGACTGAGTTGAATGTGTTGGATCTTTGCATGACATGATGTAATATCTGTATGACACTATTATTTAAGCTATAGCATTAACTGAATTCATTGATGATTCGCTAATTGCAACAAGGTGCCATGTGAGTGTGAGAGTTTTGATTATTCATATGAGTTGTGCCAATCTAGAACTTGCCTCGTTGATCTTGCTAAGGTAATTTGAACTTAACACTAAGAGATGATCATAGGCCATTGTTGTTATTAAGTCTACTTAAGCCTAAAATAAATTAACCAATCCTGTGTGAAAATCTTTCTCTTTTTGGACTAAAGGTTTGAGCCTAATGAATACCATTCTTTCTTTACACTCAGTTCACCTTCCCCTAGAGTATTGTTAAAAATTTGTGTTGGCCCTAGTCCCTCCGTGGACATCATGCACCTCAACATAGGCCAAAAGCCTAAGTTGAGGGTGGCTACTACAAAGTTACCTGAATTCTGGCCCTGGTCCTTTCTAAGGATAATGTGTACCTTAGCTCATACTAAATGTGTAAGTTGAGGGTGGCTATTATGAAGGAAAGCAAGAAAAAATAAGGGTATGAATAGAGTTGTGAGTAGAGCAAAGGAAGTTGATCGTACAAGAATGAAAAAAAAATTAGAGTGTGAAGCAACAAAAAGAAGTGACAAGAATCAAAAGAGGTGTAATCAAAAAGAAATCACACTCAAGCTGATAAAAGTCATAGGGAAAAAGAGTATCAAGCAAACAAGAGAATGAAAAGTGGCAGAAATAGAAAGGTAACGAGCCAAATC
Organism: Solanum appendiculatum; assembly: GCA_018342035.1. Taxonomy (NCBI): domain Eukaryota; kingdom Viridiplantae; phylum Streptophyta; class Magnoliopsida; order Solanales; family Solanaceae; genus Solanum; species Solanum appendiculatum. The sequence continues at coordinate 228,187 of JAGDQO010000798.1, forward strand.
ATATGTCAAGGAGGGCAGAGTAAAGTTACTTGATATCCAAATATACCGCACCTAACCTCGAGCCAACATTACAAGCCAATAAAGTCCTATAGTGAATCTAGTGGGAAGTTTGAAAATATAAAGTAAAGAAAATAAGGGCAAGTCTATGGTATTGTGCACAGATTGTATTGAATTTGTTCTGAGTATGAATGTATACTGAGTCCCTAGAAGAAAAAGTTCAAATTTTGTGTGAAAAAGGGATTTCTTTGTAGTGAGGGCACAAGTTGTGTTATTGGAAAGTTGATATCCTGGTAAATTGTTGTATGTGTATGAATGTGTGTCTTTTGGTATGTCGATGTCATGTATTGATCCACATAATTTAGCTTGTTGGGTTTATAATGGAATTGCACTTAGTTGAGAATGAATAAGGAGGAAGAAGATTGAGGAACTTCTTGCGTGATTGCTTGAAGTCTGGGGTGTTAATATACTTGTGTCGTTTAGAGTCTGTTGTGTCGCTTGAGGACAAGCAATGTTTTTAAGTTGAGGGTGTTGATGTACCATGAACTTACGGTACTTTTGATGCATTAAAATTTGAATTTTGCATGTTACTTAAGTAAGTTGGTTATTAGATTTAATAGTATTTGTGATAAGTTTGCAGGGAATAGGCCTTTGGAGCAGTTAGGAAGAATAATACAGCAGCAGTGGATTTTTGGTGATGTACGAGACAATCTACGGACCGTCAATTGATCGACGAGCCATCAGTTGGGGACGTAGGCTCTGGAGCCTAAAGAAATTGGCTAAGTATGGAACGACAGACCAAGATGACAAGCCGTAGATCCTGCTACGAATCATAGATACCCAACCATAGAAAACTTCAGAGAGGGTCACCTGTAGAGCTTGAATGACGGAAGAAAAGGATGGGTCGTACATGGAATGATGAATCATAGATTAGAATCGTAGAAAGAAGCCCTCAAGATTTTGTCTAACTGCTGATTGACGGTTGGAACCTACGAGCCGTAGGTCTGTCTACAAGTCGTAGGTTGCCAACCGTATATGACACTGCCCAAAGGGAATTTTCCTAGATTTCCTTTTCCTAGTTTAATTAGGATTTATTTTCTATATATACCCTATGTAAACTTCGTTTTAGGGTTGTTGACCAGTGTTTGAATATTATTCTATTACTTTGGGAATTGATTTTCATCTTTTGGGAAGACTAATTCTTGAAGCTTATTTATGGAATTTTGCTTTCGGTTTTCAATTGAAGATTGTGGAATTCATCTCTATTCACTATAAGTTCAGGATTTATTCAAACCCTATTATGAATTGTGAACAAACCAGCATGAGTAGCTAAATCCACAACTAGGGTTGTGGGAACCATGAGTAAATAACAAAAGTAAAACTAATAATGTTGTAATTCTTGGATGTGTTTATGCATGCTTTTGTAAATCTCTTTGCTTAGAACGTTTTCTATTGGTGTACAACGTTAGAACCCTTCTAATTCATGCTAATCCGGTATAGGTACTAATGAACATCAAAGAGATTATACAATCGAGATTTAGTCATCGATAATCCGCTATCTAATAACCCAACCTAGAAATAGTTGTGGGTTAATCTGGGTCAAAGGTAAGGGTTGGTAAATCAACACACGTAGACGGACTAAGTTGCAGAGTTAAATTCCCTACTTAGAGAACCAATCACTTAGGGATACATAACTTACCGATCATGCATGCTAGACATTGAAAAGAATTACCATTGTTAGGTTTACTGCGTTAAGAGCTTATGGGGATCACATAAACCCTAGTTTCATTCTCAGATTGATATCTCAACCTGCAAGTTTTGTGTTTTGGTTACTTGTTACTAATGGAATTGTCAATTATTATTTCTTTCAATTATTTCAAATTCCCCCCCTTTTACTTCTTCTAGAAATAATCTGACTAAATGCACAACTAACCGTTAATTAGCCTAAGTCTGAACGATATTCCTCGTGGGATCGACCCTAATCTCTGTTAGGTTCTATATTTGACAGCGACCGCTTAAACTTTCTTAGGGAGGTGTAGTTTGGGCGTTATCAAAGATGACATTCCGAAGACAGCTTTTCGGACTAGATATGGCCATTATGAATTCTTAGTAATGTTGTTCGGATTGACCAATGCTTCGGCTGCATTTATGGATCTGATGAATAGGGTGTTTAGACAATACCTAGATATGTTTGTGATTGTGTTCATCGACGATATTTTGATTTACTCAAGGAGTGAGGATGAGCATATTAATTATTTGAGGATTGTGTTTCAAGTCCTCAAGAACCAAAAACACTTTGCAAAGTTTAGTAAATGTGAGTTTTGGTTGAGGTCTGTGGCATTTCTTGGTCACATTGTTTTCGGTAAGGGTATTGAGGTAGATCCTAAGAAGACAGATGTGGTTAAGAGTTGGCCTAGACCTCTATCCCCTTCAGATATTCAAAGTTTCTTAGGTTTTGCTGGTTACTACAAAAGGTTTGTTGAGGGGTTCTCTTCGATTGACTCTCCATTGACGGCATTGACCCAAAAGAAAGTTAAGTTTGTATGGTCCGAAGCATGTGAGAAGAGCTTTCAAAAATTGATAGATAGGCTTACCTTCGCCCCAATATTGACGCTACAGGAAGGATCCGATGGATTTGTGGTTTATTGTGATGCTTCAAGAATTTGTCTGGGATGTTATTATGCAAAATGGGAAGTTTAAAGCTATGCTTCAAGAAAACTTAATATTCATGAAAAGAACTACCCTACCCATGACTTAGAACTAGCTGTGGTTGTGTTTTCTCTAAGTATTTGGAGGCATTACTTGTATGGTGTCCATGTGGATGTCTTCACCGACCACAAGAGTTTGCAACATGTGTTCAAGCAGAAGGATCTGAATCTTCGTCGAAGGAGGTGGCTTTAGATGTTAAAATACTATGACATGAGTGTTCTCTATCACCACGGTAAGGATGATTTTGTGACAGATGCCCTTAGTAGGTTATCCATGGGTAGTGTTGCTCATGTTGAAGATGATAAAAAAGAATTGATTCGATATGTGCATAGATTGGTCCGATTGGGTGTTTAGCTAATTGATTCTACTAACGGTGGAGTGATCGTTTATAATGAGTCAGAATCATCTTTTGTAATGGATGTGAATGCAAAGCAAGGTCTTGATCTAATTTTCATGAAATTAAAGGAATCGGTGCTTAAAAAATACGTTGAGGCTTTCTCCTAAGGGGGAGATGGTGTACTTAGATATCAAGGTCATTTGTATGTTTCGAATGTTGATAACTTGAGGGATCAGATTTTATCGGAAGCCCATATTTCTCTATATTCCATTCACCCAGGAGCCACCAAGATGTACCATGAATTACGAGAGGTCTATTGGTGGAATGGGATGAAGAAGGACAATGCGGAATTTGTGGCTAAGTGTCCTAATTATCAACAAGTGAATGTTGAGCACCAAAAGCTGGGAGGTTTGTCCCAAGAATTTAGTATCCCTACTTGGAAGTGGGAAGATTTGAATATGGACTTCATTGCTGGTTGACCACGCACCCGGTGACAATATGACTCGATTTGGGTTATTGTGAATAATATGACAAAATTAGCTCATTTCATTCCTGTCAAGGTTTCTTATTCGGTGGAACACTATGCTACGTTGTACCTAAGAGAGAAGGTTAGGTTGCATGGAGTGCCCCTATCCATCATATCTGAGCAAACAATTGAACTTCTCAATTTTAGAAATCTTTCCAAAATGGCTTTCGTACTCATGTTAAGCTTAGTACGACCTTTCATCCTCAAACCGATGGGCAAGCGGAGCGTACTATCCAAACTTTGGAAGATATGTTGAGAGCTTGTGTAATTGATTTCAAGGGTAATTAGGATGATCATTTACCTTTGATTAAGTCCGCTTACAATAATAGCTATCATTCCAGTATTGGCATGGCTCCATTTGAGGCTCTTTATGGTAGGAGGTGTAGATCTCCTATAGGTTGGTTTGAAGTTGGCGAAGTTGCTTTGATAGGTCCCGAATTGGTTCATGAGGCTATGGAAAAAATTTAGCTTATTAGAGAAAGGTTGAAAATGGCTCAAAGTCGACAAAAGTCCTATGCCAACGTTAGAAGGAGAGATCTAGAATTTGATGTTAATGATTGGGTTTACTTTAAAATTTCACCCATGAAGGGTGTAATGAGGTTTGGAAAGAAAGGGAAGCTTAGTCCCAGTTATGTGGGCCTATATCAGATTGTGAGGCGAATTGGCACGGTTGCTTAAGAACTTGACTTGCCTAATAATTTAGCATCGATTCACGTGAGTTTCCATATTTCCTTATTGAAGAAGTGTGTTGGTGATCCGACATCTATAGTGCCATTGGAGAGTCTTGGCGTGAAGGAGACTCTTTCTTATGAAGAGGTTCCGATCGAGATTTTAGACCGGCAAGTTCTAAAGTTGAGAAATAAAGAAGTTTCTTCCGGTAAGGTCCTTTGGAGGAATCAATTAGTTGAGGGTGCTACTTGGGAGGCCAAGGCCGATATGATGTCCTGTTATCCTCATCTTTTTCCCTCCACTCCTACTCTAGCTTGAGGTATTTAGTTCCTCATGGTTCACTCTTTTGGTCTCATGTGTCCAAGATATTCAATGATTCCTCATTTATGCATGTTCATGAAAAAGCTTGATTTTGAGAAAATGGGTTAACTTGATTGATTTCCTCATATTTATGTGCATTTGAGTATATGTTGCATGTAGACCTTATGAAATGATGTTTTGAACATGCTTTAGCTTGGAATTGATGTTTCCTTCTCGGATATGTGTATTTATGTGATTGCATTCATGTTGGGCTGTTAGGTTTAGTTCCTATTCTCCTTATGATGTCTTGATTCTCATTCGAGGAAGAATGTTTCCTAGGGGTAGATATTGTAACATCTCGGATTCGAAAGGAAGGAAATTTCTGGTTTTCAGGTCTAGTGCCAGTACTAACGGAAGCAACCTATGGACAGTAGGTTGACTTACGAGTTGTAGGTGGGAACCGTATATGGCAAGGTAAATATCTTTAAAATGTCAAGTTTCCGGATCCCAATGACGATTTGCCAGGACTGTCCGTCATTGCATGTACGAGTCGTAAGTAGATTTCGTAGGTCCTTCTAGACTTAGTGAAATTTTGATGGTTGAAGGGGTAGACTGACGGTTACCAAGTATGGTCCATCAATGGACCTACGAACCGTACATGGGATTCCGTTGTTTGAAGGTCCAAAACAATAGTTTCTGAATCTTTCTAGGGTTGGACAGGATGGTCCGTAGTTGGACCTATGGACCGTAGGTCGGGATCCAGCAGTTAATTTTAAGGGCTTTTTGGTCTTTTCCCTAATTGACCGATTCCTAATCTAGGTCAGTTAAGCTCTAATCCTAAGCCCTAAATAAGCCCTCTAAGCCTAATTCTACCCTTCTCTAATCACTTCCAAACTCCCTCCAAAATATTTCCCAAATATTTCTCTCTCTAGAAGATTGAAAACGAAGAATAAGGTCCTACGGTTTTCATTCAAGTCTCTTAAGTTCACCATTGATTTCAAGCTTTTCGAAACAAGGTATGATAACTTTCAAGCTTTTGGAAACAAGGTATAATAGTAAGTGGAGTCTTACTTACTATTATCTTGTATGATGCATGCTAATTGGCTTGTATGGGGACTTTTGGGGTCTTGTACACCATGTCACGTCTAGGGGGTACTTTAGGTCGTGACAAGCGATCCCACCTTTTTGAACAAGTTCACAAAAGCAAACCTCGCCTTGTCGCTTAAGCGACCAGTTGACTTTTGTTGAACCTTCTGCATAAGCGAACTCCTTTCGCAGGTGTGACATCTGAGGCTCATTTCCTTCTAGGCTTAGCTCCTTTTTATCTTCCTTTTCACTTTTGTCCATCATTTTTCTTCCCAGCAACAATTACCCAAAATAACCACAATTAGATGGATGATTAGCCTCTTTCTCTGCTTGAGTGCCATAAAATTACAAGAAAAAAGCCTCAAATGAATGCAAATTCACCACTCATCAAATTCATCTCTTCAAGTTTCAAAAGCTCCAAAACATGGAAACTTGCATAAAAACCAAATGAACGACTAGGTGACCGAATTGTCTGTCCCATCAAGTCATAAATGACTTGGGGTCACTATAGGAAAGTTCTAAACACGGAAAATGTTGAAAGAGAAAATTACCTAGAGGGTCATTACAACTTCCACTTTTAAAAGGACTTTTTCTCCAGAAGTAAAGACTGAAGAAGTACCTTAAGTCTCGAACAAGTGGGGAAACAGGATACGCAAGACATGATCGGTCTCCTAGGTAGCCTCTTGAACTAGAAGATGCCTCCACTAAAATTTAGCCACAAGAATCTCCCTTGAACTCAAATGCAAGACATATCTAGCAAGGATTGCCATAGTCTTCTCCACGAAGGTAAAATCAGAGCACATAGGACCCGTCAAGAAAACATTGGTGAAGCATTGACACATGGAAAACTAGATGGACGGACGAATAAGTAGGTGGAAAGGAAAACTCATATGCAACATCTCCAACACCTCAAGGGATCTCAAAGGACCAATAAAACTTGGCTGAGCTTGCCCGCCTCCCTAACCTCATCACTCCCTTTAAGGGTGATACTCGAAGAAATACAAGATAACCTATACCAAACCTTAAAGGATGACCATACGGTCATCATAGCTCTTCTGCCTACTCTGAGTCTTCCGTAGCCTATCCTGAATAATAGACACTCAGGCCAAAGCATCTAGAAGCAAGTCTATACCACGGGGCCTAGGCTTCGAATCCTCAAACCAACCAATAGGAGATTGACAATGCCTACCATACAGTGTCTTTAATGGTGTAATCGAAATACTAGAATTGTAGATGTTGTTATACGCAAACTCTTTCATAGCCAAAAACTTATCTAGCAGCCCTCAAAAATCTAACACGCAGGCTCAAAGCATATCCTCAAAAATCTGAATAGTCTGCTCTGACCGCCCATCAGACTGTAGGTGAAATGTTGTGCTATGATTAACCGGAGTACCTAACTCCTCTGGAATGCTCTCCAGAAGCTAGAAATTAATTGAGAGCCTCTAACAAAGATAATAGATATCGGCACCCCGTGAAGACAAACCAGCTCTCAAACATATATACGGGCTAACCTCTCAGCACTAAAGAAAAACTAAACGGGTAATAAATGAGCCGACTTGATCAATTAATCTACGTGACCTAAATTCTATCAACACCTGTAGAAGTCCATGGCAACTGCACAATAAAGTCCATTTTGATCCGCTCCCACTTTCACTCTGGAATGGATAATCTTTGAAGCTCACCACTAGTCCTTAAATGCTCGGCCTTGATAAGTTGGCAACATAGACAATGAGCTAATTGGTCCACTATATCCCTCTTCATACCACTCACCAATAGTGATGCCTCAGATCTCTATACATCTTAGTCGTACCACGGTGAATAGAATACATGGAACTCTGATCCTTTTAAAGTACCATTTCAATCAAATCCCCAAATCTAGGAACACAAATACGGCCTCCAAATTTCAAAACACCCTCAGAGTGTGAGGTCACGTCACCAGCATCAACGCTCAAAACTCAATCACAAATAGCCACCAAACCCACATTCTCAAACTGCAGACCACAAATCTTCTCTAATAAAGTGGAGCGAGCCTCAACACAAGCTAGAACCATATTGGGATTAGAGATATCAAGACCAACCAATCAATTTTCTAAAGACTGGATGTCCGGGGCAAAAGGTCTCTCAAAAACAGAAAGGAAGGTTAGAGTCCCCATACTTATCGCCTTGCAGATCAAGGCATCTGCTTCCATATTTCCCTTGCCCGGATGTTACAAAATAGAGAGGTCATAGTCCTTTAAGAGCTCAATCTACCTATGTTGCCTCGAATTAAGGTCTTTCTGTCATTAAAAATACTAAAGACTCATGTGATCCGTGAAGATCTCACGTCAGTGAACTCCATACAAGTGATGCCTTCAAATGTTAAGTGCGATAACTACTTCCTCCAACTCTAAATCATGGATGGGGTAGTTTCACTCGTGCACCTTAAGATGCCTCAACACATATGCAATAACACGATCCTATGACATCGAAACACAATCCAAACCAATGCCACATGTCTCACAATACACTGTAGCCATCAACAGAAAGAGTTAGAATAGGACTGGTGGAGAGAAACTCCTTATGCTTCTAAAATCTCACTTCACACTCATTGGACAACTCAAAGGGAATATCAGATCTAGTCAGCCTAGCCAACGAGCGTTGATATGAAAGAGAAGACATCGACAAACCATCTACATCTTGTCAATCCAATGAAACTACAAATCTCCATTATAAAGGTGGGCCTAGCCCAACCATGCACGTCCTCAATATTTATTGGGTTAACCATCATTACCTTCTTGGACACCACGTGCCCCAAGAATGCCACAAACTCAAGCCAAAACTTGCACTTTGAGAACCTTTCATAAAGTCATTGATCTCTCAAAGTCTGGAGCACAATCCTTAAATATAGCTTGTGCTCCGCCCTACTCCACAAGTACATAAGAATATCTTTGACGAGAACAATCACGAAAGAGTCTATAAAATGCCTGAATGCATGCATTATCAAGTCCATAAACATCACTTGGCATTGCTTAACCCCAAAGACATCACCAGGAACTCATAATTGTTGTAACGAGTCCTGAAGGTTGTCTTAGGGATGTCTTCATCCTCTGCTGATGGTAATCAAATCTCAAATCAATCTTAGAAAAAATAGAAGCACCCTAAAGTTGATCAAATTATTCATCACTATGAGGCATATGGTACTTATTCTTCACTGTTACACTATTCAGCTGTTTGTAATTGATACACATCCACTTAGACCCATCTTTCTTCTTCATAAGTAGGATGGGAGCACCCCAAGGTGAGACACTTGGTCAAATAAAGACCTTACCCAAGAGGTCATGAAACTAACTATTGAGCTCTTTAATCTTAGTTGGTGTCATATGCTAGGGTGGAATAGAAATGGGAAGAGTGGCAGCTCAAGGTCAATAGCAAAGTCAATATCACGCTCAGGAGGAAGGCAGGGTAGGTCAGTAAGAAACACATCTGCGAACTCTCGCACAATAGGAACTGAATCAACTATATGATCCTCCTTACTACCTTCATGAATAAATGCCAAATAGGCAAAACACCCGTTGGATACTAACTTCTGAGCTTGAACATAAGAAATAATCCCAATCGGTGTGTGGCTACCAGAACCCTGCCAGCCAATCGAGGGAATACTAGGCATGGATAAGGTAACGATCTTAGCAAAACAATATAAGAGCACACAATATGGGGGTAACTAGTCCATGCACAAAATAACATCAAAGTCAAGCATATCAAGCAAAATAAGGTTAGCATGCGTGTCACACTCCTTAACCATTACCATATAAGCTATAGAAACTTGATCCACTACTAAAGAATCACACACACGAGTATATACTTGCAATAGCACTAACAAGGGCTCAGAATACAACTCGAACCAAGGAGTGTAATAAATAGATACATACAAATAAGTAGAGTCTAGATCAAATAAAGCAAAGGTTGGATGGCGGTAAGTTGAGATTGTACATGTAATTACTAAATTTGAAGTCTTAGACTTTGGCCTAGTAGGACCGCAAAGAACTGACTACCTCTACTCCCACACTAGGCTCTGACTCTGCCACCTGCTCTACCTACCTGAGTAACTCCTCCTGTACAGGGGGACCACCCCTACGACCATAAGCACTACCTCTACACAGAGGCGCCGCTATCCTAAGCCTGGGGCAATCTCTAACACAATAGCAAACTGCACCACAGTCAAAGCAACCTTGATCACCCCAAGGTCTGAAAGGAACACTATCTGATCCACCCTGGCCCCGACGGCTTGATGTCTAGAGGGAGGCCTGAACTGGTCGGCTGGAGTGCTCTTAGGGCTGATAAGCATGTTGACCTCTACCCGAAAAGTCCATATTATGGGATTGGGAACCACTGTAGCTACCCTAAAGGTGAGCCTTCTTATCAGTGCCCCTACGAGCTTCATTATGGAGCTCCTCCGTAGTCTGAGCATGGTCAACTACATCCAAAAAGGACCTATCAATTTATGCCAAGGACTTTGTAGTAATCTAGAGCAGAAGTCTCAAACATTAGAAAAAATGTGAAGCTCTCCCATTCTTTGTGTGCAGAATAATAGTAGCGTGCCTGTAGAGCTCGTGGAAATGGGCTTCGTACTTTGAAACTCACATGGATCCCTATTGTCGTTGACGTTGTGGGGGTGATCTTTCCCAAGAAGGCCTCAAAAAATTGTATCCTTGTCAGGGGAGGTGATCTAGCTAGTCTACACTCCATATATGAATGCTACCACTAATTGGCGGGTTTTTCTAGCTGATAAGCCATGTAGTCTGCCCCTCTGGACTCAACTAGTCATATAGTGTATAATTTCTTACGGCATCCAGTTAAGAACTTGTGAGCATCCTCACCCGTAGACACTGAAAACCTGTAAGGAGCCAAACTCAAAAACTAGCCTAGTATCTTCTTCTCCTCCACTAACATGGTGGCCTCGACTACCATTAGCTTAGCAACCACGAGTGCTGGCAGTACCTCTACTAGGGGAGCCGCAATGGCAGGCTTCTTTTCTACACCCGTTGGGTCTAGTGCATATCCCTTAACATCAGTAGATGTTGAGTGATGGTCGCTGCAATCCTAGTACAACTGCCAGTCTATGTGGTGGCTGGGCTAGTCCTGCCCAACAAGTTATAGAGGAATAGGCGCCTGCCAGGGCTCAATGACTGCATTAGGGATCACATCTCTACCCTAATCTCGAACGAGGTCGACCTATAGATCTGGCCCTAACTTGGGCTCTATCTTTCTAGCCGAGAGAATAGTCCCTGACTACCACACTCTCATGCGCACCATCTGCTAAAGAATGAAACACGAGAATTCCAGAAACCAAGAGAACTATGGATGCACGATATAGAATCGAATGAAAGAATCTTTCTAAAGATGTCCTACAACCTCCAAAAGAAACGTTACAAATATCTCTGAATTGATCCACACGACTTTACTAGACGTTAGCTTTGAACCAACAACATTGGTGAACCTAGGGTTCTGATACCAACTTTTCACTACCCAAAAACTAGGCTCATGATGGCACCTACGTAAACTCACTAGTAGGTAAGTCTAACCCCAAAACCTATAATAACGAGCTTAACGAGCAGAAGAGACAGAAAGAAACAAAATAAAACATTTCAAGGAAAAACTGTGGAAATAAGGAAATATATATATATTAGCCTCTCAACACATGCATTGCACGTGGTACACTAAATTTTATAATACATAACGTAATACAAAATATTATTATTATTTACACAAATCTTTGAGAAAATAATTATAAATGATTGAATAAAGTAGTAGTTTTGTGAATGAGCAATGTAGATCGTTGTATATAAACTTATTTTTCAAGGTCATGCGTAACATTATATGAAACTACGAAGATATAAATTCATTATTTTATTAGATATTATGAGTTAACTATACATATCTTGTTTTTATGAGGTGCAAATATAAAATGAAGCGTATCTCACTTAATACTTCTCTATGAGATGTATGTTTCTTTCACCTATTTAGGTAACACAGATATCTCTTTCAAAATTGCAACATAAACATAACTCTATGAAACAAACAATATGTCGTCGTACACAAAAATGGACATATACATAACAGAAGAAGAAAATTAAGCAACTCTATAAGCCAACCCAAATGTAAACTACCAATTTGCAATGCCTAATTATCAGTCAATTCAATTATTTAGATAAGGTGATCACTTAGATGTTATATTATTCAATTCTCTAGTACATAAGCCAATTCATTCTGTAATCTCTTAAAATATCCAAATAGATAATCACATTCTTCCTATCTAGACACCAAAATCCACCTAGGAGTGAAAAAGAAATGTTAATTGTCCTCTCAAATTCTCTTTGAACCATCACAATATGTAGCATACCAATTTTTTCCGCAAATACTCAATTGTTATTTATACAAGATAGATGTCTACACCTTAAAATATATATCACTCATTGTTAAGCTCCGTGACTAATTTACTTTAGTTACTACCTTCGTCCCAAATTAATTGTTATGTTTCGCTTCTTGAAGGTCAAATTGACTAATTTTCAGAGCTAGATTGGATTTGATAAACAAAATTTCTTACAATTAAAGTTTATAAATTCAAAAAACATTATATGTTTCAATTTTTTCATGTTAATTCGATAAAAAAAAAATTTTAAAAAATGTTGGTCAAATTTCTCCTAAAGAATTTAAGAAAAACGAATAATAGAAAACTAAGGTCATTAAAAATACTTTGCAGGAATCCAAAAGCATATACGACAAGATTGCAGCCACAAAAAAATTAATATTGAAAGATTTGTAATAGTAAATGCTTTACTACTTAAAACTATACATGTTTCAGTTCGAATGGAAATTACATGTCACATATCTCTTGTCAAATTAATAACTTTTAGAGACTTCAGTATCTTTTTGCTAAATAATAATGCTAAAGAATGTAAACAAATTAAATTACAACATCGAACACTAAGCTACCTCATCATTTGTTTCTATTTATACCAAACAAAACATAGTCATTCTCAATTTGAGTTTTTCAATTGACATATATAATAAAATATCTCATCAAGTTCTCATTATCACTTGAAATATAGTTTGCACAAAATTATGGTCCATCACTTAAATTTAACTTAACAATTCTTGCTTTAATTGTTGCAAATTAGTATTGAACAAGCACTAATCATGCCTATAATTGTTGGATGGAGAAAATCCTAAGGGAAATTAGAAGAGGCAAAACATTTACAAACATTATGGCTCAATAGTTATGCCTTCAATCTGAACATATAGAAAGAATTAAAGACGACACTCAGTAGAAAATATAATTACTTACCAAATGTTTGCTTTGCTTTTATGGCTTTAAAAATCAAACATTGTCGGGGTAAGATGAAGAGCGAGGAATGGAGAAACAACTTTAATTACATCCATGCAAATGTTTTCAAATTTCAAGTAGCATTGGTAAATTGAAGGTTTTAGTAGGCCTAGGGTTGTGTCTTTTAATTTTGCTTGGTGTCATTTTTCTAAATTAATCAAAAGGTATGGTGATATACTACAACACAAGCTTTAATAATTTATTTTGCACATATATACAACACAAACTGTTTGTTAAGCCAGTGAAGGTTAAATTACTAACAAGAAAATTCCCTTTGATGGTAACAATGCATGGAATTGCAGAAATGGGGACACATCTAGAGACTTATGTGAGATCTGACAACAAAGCATGAACATATTAGCATGGGAAGCAACATCTGAGGTTGATTGTTTAAAAGAGTGAAAAGCAAGGGTTGCGTCTGCTTGAAAGTATTTGGACGTTTGCATCTATTCAAAGTGCAGGCGGCGGGAGTGGTCACTCTAGGGTGGGAAAAGGGCTAGTGAATTTAATATTATGTATTTTTAGATAGGGGCGTTTTAGTAATTTAACTTTTAAATTTTAGAGTTCATGCTTTTAAGGTAGTATAGATAGATAGATATAGATATAGATAGACAGATATAGTTATGGAGGGGTTCCATCCTTTTACAACAAAACTAAAGGATGAGTCTCACACTTCTTTTTCACTCAGATTCTTTCCTCCTTCCTTACCACACCCCCAACTTAGGTTTTTGCCCTAAGTTGGATATTAATACAAGCAATGCTTCAAATCGGATTTATACGTGAGAAGGAAGTGATATTTTTTATTCAAGAGGTTTCAACAAGGTTGTCAACAAGCGGATTATGCTCAATTGGTACAAAAATGGTTGCACACCCTCACAAGATAGTCACAGTGTAGGTATGATAATTAGGCTCACTCTAAACACTTGTGCCTATAATTATTCTTGCATTCGCCAAAGTCAAACAATAAGACCAACAAGATAAATTCTAGAAATCCACACACATTATTTTCAAGTAATCCTCACCACACAAGGCCCTTCAAACACAATCATTGGACATAACTCTACAAGATTAAGCTTGCGTGTAATTATCATTGCAAGTCTCACAATCAATAAGCAACTACTCACAACGAGATGCTAGAAGAACATGCAAGAGTCATGCAATTTGAATTTCCTCGAAACATTAACACAAACATATTTCTTATCAAAAGCACTATCCAAGACATCGTTATTAATCATGATAGATACTGGAAAGTTCAGAATGTGGGCAAGCTCTTTAATCATTCAAACTACTCACAACCATTCCAAATCTTGGCCAATAGAGATAGAGAATAAAACATCAACCACAATTTGAAACAAAAAACTCAATACTATATATATATACTTCCAACAAAAATAAGAAGTTAATATCTAATACAACCCAAATAAATAAAGCAAAGTATCAAAAAACCACAAAAAGGAGCTAGGCACTAGCAAGTGCCCTCACCCCACCAAAAAGAAAAACTATTGTCCTCAATGCGAAACAAAGAAAAGGCATAAAGTAAGGATAGCATAAAAGATCCCTCTGTCACGCAATTCCTGAGGAGAACTCTGGTAATGTGGCTCAACGATAGCAGTAACATAAACTTGGGCATCAGTGCCCAGAGTATTAGGAGGAAGAATGGGGTCTGAAGGAAGGGTCACACTCGGACCAATGACAGAGTCTCCTGAAGGGAACGCTCCATAGTGGCATGCATGATCGAATCCTCCAAATCTTGCAACTTTGTAATAGCCTCCTCACTCTGGTGCTGATATCTCACGAACTCATCCTCATCCATCTCCGGAGTATCCTCATCACCAACCTGGTCATGTGCAGCCCCTAACGCACCAGCTCTCAAAACTGAAGGATGCTCAGAAACGAGCATATCAGAAAAGGGTACCTCACCCCAAAGCATGGAAATATGTGTAGACTTGATTTGGTCCACCTCCTTCCTCAAAGAAGTAACCTCAGTTTTCAAAGCAGTCATCTAAGCAAAATCACCTCTAACCTTTCACACTCATCAACCCGAGCTGTGAGGGTATCCAATCTAAATCCATTGGTGGTCAACAAAGTACGCTGATCTGCTATCTCATCGGATGGGAGTGGAAGAGCATCCACAATGGCTGAGGCTATCATATCAGGGACCTCCTTCTCTATATTAGAATCTCTAACATCTACCTAATGGGCAAGGCCACCCATCCGGTAAATCAAGGCTTGTGTAAATGGGTGTTGGGATGCAGAGGGAGGTACAACTGATGCAGAGTTGGAGGGAGTGGCAATACCTGAGCGCTCCATAGTAGAGCACAGGGTGTAGCATAAGACTCCAAAGTAGTTAGATTAACTACCGGAGTGGTTTTAGGTTGTGGTGGCTTTCTCCTAGCTTTGGCATCCCTAGGGTAGTCAGCCTCTATCCTCCAGATGTCACTAGAGAAGACTGGGGTAATCCACATATCAGTGGCCTCTACGAAATGGAACTAGCCAACATGCACAACTGAGTAATCAATATCGAAAAGGGCAAGGAGACTTGTTCTTGCTTTGCTCGCATGAGCATTTCCTTCTCTATGTTGTTGCCCAAATCCAACTTCTCCCGAGCAATGATACACCCCAATAGAACAGCTTTTGACTGGCGGAGGATTAATTCATTTTCTGATGTCATCAAAATGTTGTTAATAAACCCAAACAAATACCTCGCGATTACATTGAAATCTTCTTCTCAATATTTACCCCATCCACAAGTCCTGGGGTGTTGCATCCGATAACAATGGGGACAACCAACCCCTAACATCATCAAGAGGGTGTTTCATCCTCTCATTGTAAAATGACGTATCTATATTTTCACAATTCAAGACATCATTAAATGATCTGGCCCCACATTGGACCATCTTCCTCCGAACCTCAACTTCCTCAATTTTTTTATAAATTAGTACCTTTATCTTCTTCGGGAGTGCCTTGGCATATGCCTCAAAAACTCACGTATCCAAGAAGGGACATACCATGTCCGAGCTCCGGTGAATTGCTCAAACTTGTTGTATTTAGTGGTGGTCCACATAGTTGGATATTCACTCATTCATCCATCAGTGGATAGCCTGTTCTCATCCAATATAGCTTGTAACCCAGCCGCCTTCAATCTATTCATCTCATTGGGGGAAATTATTGGTAATACCCGGGGCACAACATTGGTCGAAGGGTCACACATGTTTTGGAGTGGATTGCACTCCCTTTCTTTTGGGTGACATGATGAATTGTAGTTGGTTTGTGTACTGGAGTAGGCACACCCTTAGCCTCTACCACTTTATTCTCATCGTTAGTCCAAGAATAATTCTGTGGTTTTCCCTCAAAAGTTGATGTAGTGCTTTCATCAATCAACTATCGTTTCCTGGTTTCTCTAAGAGCTTTATTAGTGTTTCTCTTTTGTTTCTCACTTACACATTGAAAAGTGCATGGAATGGCCTGTGGTCTGTCACTAGGCTCAGATATCACAAACCCCTTTTGCTATTTCTGAAGTAAGGGAGAAACAGACTGAAGGAGGAGCCCTTGGGGTGACTTGCATCTTTTTTCTAGCTACACCTGCACATCACAACAACCCCAAAAAACTATCGGTTGAAGAGTTAGTTGAAAATAATCAAATTAAAAGCTTATGAAAAAACCTGTGCTGAGGCTCACCTACCAGGTTGGTGAGTCGCTGCATAGGTTTGGCTAGCTAAAATGAGCTCGCTGAAAGAGTGAGTAGCCAAACAATAAAATTTAGGCAAAAGGGTGAGCTAATTACCAGCTCGGCGAATCACCGAACTTGTTTGGTTAGCTAGAGGGAGCTCGCCAAAATTTGTAGTACACAAGACTAAAATTCTCCACCAAAAGGGAGAGTTGGGACATACTCAGCGATTCACCAATGAACAAGTAAATTTCAGCCCATCATTCAATTTTTAAAATTCAATTCAGTTTTCAAACAATGATCACTACCCACACACAATTTGCAGAATATAATGGCTATCCAACAAATCAATCAACCCTGGGTACTCAGACTTCCCCCCAGTTTCAATAATACCCAACAAAATGATGATTTACCCTTACGATTGATGTCACCCAACATATCATTGGGCAAATTCAAGCATTTTTGTCGATTTCAGGTTAGTCAAAATTTACTCAGTTAATAAACAAATAAGACCCACAAGCAATGCATCATCAATTTCAACTAACCACCTTAGTACCCAAAAAATTCAAAACAAAGGCAATGATTCGACAATTACAAACAATGGGCAATCAATTTTTCACATTAAAACAAATACCCAATACGATTAAGCACTCAACAAAGCAACAACAATCTCACGATCAACAAAAGCTAGTTCATTATGCATGAAATACTATAGGTACAAAGATTTTAAATCGAAAACCAACCTTTATAGTCAAGAACAACTAGACAAAGGAGTAAGGGTTTGGGCACAATTTAATTTCCACAATTACGCTATCAACAAGAGCTAACCGAAGGTACAAAAGCAAAATGCCTACTTAAAACTATGTATTAAAGAATGAGGAAGAAGTAAAGTTCAAGAATTTTAAAAGATTTGGCATTTAAAGGGCCAAAGACCCTTGGCCTTTCAACTGATGACCCTTTTGGTTAGGTGCGACTAATATCACCAAATAGATTCTATGACGCACTGAAGGTGTTCAAGCTCGCCAACCTCACCTCTTCAGTTCTTCAAACTAGAATTGCCACTCAGCGAGTACAATTTATCCCGCCAAAGCAGATTGGTGCCTCGTCATATAAAATTTTAGTACGCAAAAGTTGATAGAACCCTTTTTAATTTTTGGGAGCTGACAAGGCAAGCTAAGACAGCCTGACCAAACACACTCGGTGCATTTCCAAATGGCATACTTCTCCCCAATCGTTTCTAAACTTTGAGGAATTTACTTCCACCTCTTCATTCAACACACTTTATTGAATAACACTAAAACCTTGGGTTGCCTCGCAAGAAGCACCTTATTTAACGTCGTGGCACCATGTATACATGCCATCAAGTATCATTTTTTAGGTTTGCAACCGTGTCACTTGGTAGACTCCCTCCTTGTCTTGCATTTAAATGAGCTGAGATCTGGCTCATTTGAGTCTGAAGTTGCTTCATTGACACTGAGTGAGAAGTGAAGGTTTGGGTTAAGGTGGAAAAATCAGTCTTCAATTCATTCAAAACCTTGTCTGACCCTTCTACCTTGGTAAGAATTCTTGTAAACATATCTTCGGTCAAAAAAATTTCCAGATCCGCTTGTTGCTCCTTTTTCTAGGGAAAGTTATGAGGTGGCACATATCTATATTTTTCTCCTTCACGATACCTCCAGTTTGTGCCTCTATCATACCAATCCCTTTCACAATCTCTCCAACCATTATCACAATCTCTATTCCAACCTTGATTCTCATTCGGCCTTGGACAACTCGGAAGAGAACCCATCCCCCGACTTGGTTGCTTATAAGTTGGACCTTTTCATCATCTATGGATTCAAATTTTGCACCATCCGGGCTTAACCCATTACTAGCAGTAATTGCATTTACCGACTTGAATCCACCCCAATGACATTCATTGACAATAAGTCAAGTTGGGTCATCATTTTTGCCATATTCTCATCATGCTCTTAGTTTCTCTTGTAGTCTATGCACAGTTGATATTGGTCATCTCATCAAGCAAAGACAAAACCACTACAAATGGTTGTCTCATAATTCCACCTCAGATGAGTTGATCAGCTATCCCCTTGTTCACGGTATCAAGACTCTGGTAGAAATATTACAACAACACTTTATCTGGCAACTCATGATTAGGACATTGCAACACCAAATTTTGGAACCTCCTTGTCTCATGGATTGGTTTACCATCAATTCACTTGAAATTTTGTATGTTGTCCGGAAGTTTCACCATCCTCGAAGGATGAAAAAATCTCTCAAGGAACTCCTCGGTCAGATCTCCCCACTGGGTAATTGAGTCCCTTCGTAATTCATCTAGCCATTTTGTTGCTTCCTCCATTAGAGATAAAGAAAACAACCTTAACCGAATGGACTCTTGAGTGATATTCTTGAAAGTGAACAGACCACATATATCCACAAAGTTTCGAATGTGGTCATGGGATCTTCATGAGCTAGGCCCCCAAATTTTCCCTTCATTTGGAGTACTTGAAACATGATTCCGATTACATGAAATATAGCATTAACAACAATTGGAATAACCAGATATCCCCTGTACATTCTATTTCATTAAGGTTCATGTCCTCAAAATTCTCAATGTCATCATTCTGCCCATTGACACTCATGTTGTAACCTATCAAGAGCACAACAATGAAACAATGGTAAGAGTAATCTACTACAACTAAATCAGTTCACAAAATTACTTCACTAAAGGAATTTTAAGCACTACTCCCCGACAACGGTGCCATTTTTTATAATACTTAAATTACTCACATAATAATTCAATGAATAAGTGATCGTTAGCAATATAATAACCCAACGTATGAAGTCGGGGTTGAATCCCACAAGGAGTGGTATATAAAAGAATTTAAATTGCGATCTAATCAATTGTAGTGAGATGCTAATAAGGGTGAATAATTCCAAATATCAAATTAAGATGATTATCAACAAACTTTGACAAATTAAACTAAAACGAGTGTTTAGCAAGCAAGTCGAGTAAAAATCTATGAGTGTGTGGAAGTGGAAATTGATTTCAAATAATGGATTAATGTGATTGCTCAATAATATTAGTTACCCATGGATAGGCTAGATTAATCTCAAATACACATTGTATTTCTCAAACACAACATGCTTATCATAGGAGCTCTTCTCAGACCCTCCCATATGGAATCTACTTAGCAAATCTAATGCCTTAACATAGATTTTCTCTCTCAAGCAAAATCTACCATTTACATATGAAAGCCCAAATATCTTTCTCAAGCAAACATAGAATTCAAATATAATATGCAAACATCAAACTAATTACCCGCTTTATATACCCTTTTCCAAGCAATACATGAAGATCTGAAGTAGAATCGAGTTTGCAACGTCGATTCAAAAATGAACACATGACAATCAATTCAAATCCAGGAAAACTAATGTAAAATCGAGCAATATACAAAATTCCACTAGAATCAAGGTCTTATCTAATCATGCGGAAATTAATAGAAATTATACCAAAAATATTCTCAACCATATGAATTATTGGATTACAACTTCAATTCTAGGAAACTAGCCCCAATTTTAAAAGAAAATTGAACTACGAGCTGGCTTGGCACTCAAAATATTAGAAAGTTCTATTGTACTCTGATTTCAGAAAGTGTAAGATCAAATTTATCTTTCTTCTTAGCTATTTATACTTATCCCAAAACTAAGCCAAAATATCAGTATGAGACCCAATCAGCGAGGTTAGTCAGTCTCTCTGACTCACTCGGTGAGTCACCGACCAACTTTTCTTCTCGCCTTTTTGTTCGTTATTTTAGCTCGAGTGTTTTATCACTTTTGGTGAGCTTAAATGAACTCGCTAACAGAGTTTGGTGAGTCACTGATTTGAACTCTTCTCATCGACCTGCCTTGAGCTTTTAAGTAGAAGACGTTTTCAAGATTGGTGAGTTCTAGCTGATTTGGCGAGTCACCAAGTGCCTTTAGTGAGCATCAGCTTCAAATTTTTATTCTTTTTCCATGTTTTTGGCCTCTTTTTACATGATTTTGTCCTTGCCTTGTCCTTAAGCCGTCATAGCTACAAAACAACCATTAATCATCAGATATGGTCATATAAAGGTATTAAGGACGCTGTTTGTTGAACTAAAAAAAGCCTCAAATGAGTCAAAATCTCTGACTTATCAGTTAGCACGCTATTACAAACAGTTTATTGATGGGTTTTCTTTAATTACGAAGACACTTACTAGATTGACTTAGACTAATGTAACTTTCTAGTGGTCTGACAATTGTGAAGGGGGTGTTTTGAAGCTTGAGGCCTTGGTGACTTTAACTCCAATGTTGACTTCTTTTATTGAGGGCTAAGGGTTTACGATCTACTATGATGCTTCTGTTGTTTGGGTTCATTTTGTGTTGATGCAGTAGGGCAGGGTTATCGCTTATGCTTCTAAGCAATTAAGGATTTTCAAGAAAAACAACTCCATTCACATCTTGCAGTTGGTAGTAGAAGTCTTCACATTGAAAATTTTGAGGCACTATATGTATAGAGTTAGTTTTTAGAACTTCACCGGCCATCAAAGTCTCCAATACTTTTTTCACCCAGAAGGACCTAATTTGAGAGGAAACATATGGTTGGAGTTATTGAAGGACTACGACATTTTGATTCTTTATAACCCAAGCAACACAGATGTGGTTGCAAATGCTTTGATCTTGAAGGCGGTGAGTATCGGTAGTTTTACTTATCTAGTGGTAGAGGAGTGACCTTTGTCTTTGTACATCTAGTCCTTAGACAACTGGATGGTTTATCTTAATATTTTGAAGCTCAAAAGGGTTCTTGCTTATGTGTAGGTTAGATCTTTCTTGTTGGAGAAGATTCACGGAAAATATTTTTAGGATGCGAGGTTAAGGGTGATTCAATACAAGGTTTTTAGTGTCGAGGCTAGGAAGGAGATCTTAGATTTTGGGGATGTTTTAAGGATTGAGAGTCGTATTTGTGTTCCTAGAGTTAGAGATCTGATTTAGTTGATGTTGGATGAGTTCTATTATTTTAGATATTCAATTAATCTGAGTGCAATGAATTGGTATCGTCAGTCAAGGAAGAATTACTTGTGGTGGGTGATGGAGTAGGATATTTAAGAGTTTGTGGCTAGGTGCTTGAACTTTCAGCATATGAAGTATGAGCACCAGAGGCTAGCTGTTTTAACTCAGAGGCTACCCATTCCAGTGTAGAACTAGGATCAGATAACTATGGACTTTGTAGTAGGCTAGCCTTGTAATTTTTGAGATTCGATAATATATGGGTCATCGTTAATCAGTTGACCATGTTTGCTCACTTTTGCCAGTTCAGACTTCATAAAATTTCGACAGGTTGGCTTACATATACATTCGAGAGATTTTCCATTTGCATAGGGTTCCAATATATCATTTTTGATCATGACAGTTAGTTCACATTGCATTTTTGGAGATTGACTTAGAAAGAATTGGGTACTAGAGTTTAGCTCAGTACAGCCTTTCATCCGTAAACTGCTAGTTAGTCTTAGAGGACTATTCAAGTTCTAGAGAACATGCTTCAGGCTTTTGTTATTGATTTTGATGGTCAATGGGACTAGCTTTTGGCTCAGGCAGAGTTTGATTATGATAATAACTACCATTTCAGTATTCAAATGACTCCATTCGAGGCATTATATGGTAGGTGGTGTCGATCTACCTTTCCAAGTTTTTGAATACATTCCTTTTAAAGCCTTTCAGTTGTTTTACTTATAGCGTGACTTCATTCAACTTTTGGTCAAAACAACTATCATTGGTTATTTCATCAATCCCATTAAGTTTGGATGTTTAAACAAGTCGAGTAGCATGTTTGTTTTTGTGTTCTCAAGATATTCGAATGAATCCCTAGGGTCTGTTCGAAGACTAGGAATTTTGATCCTAGCTAGTTATGCAGCTTCTCCCTTAGGGCTTGGCTCACTTTGGCAGAGCCGCTCTTGCAGCGAGCTAGTCGCACCTATTGAAGCTGGTGACATTAGCAGGTGGCCACATCTATGAAAAAAGTCATGACACTGCCATCTTTCGTATGCGGCTGATCTTCACTCCTGTGGAGCTGGAAATTTCTTTTTCCTCTGGCGACATCTCTTCCACGCTAGTGGCATCACACCGGCAACTAAATGTTTCTAGGAGCGACGATCATTAAGTTCTTTTAAGTATATCCTCTTTTTTTCCTAAATCATTGAGCTCATTTTTACTCAATTGATGCGCTCGGGCTGAAATATTTTTCTTCATTTCTTGATTATATTTTTTGGGTTCAAAATAAAATTTCTTCCTTTTTTGTTTTCTTTCTTCTTTTTAAGCTTTAATTCTATAATTTATTCTAATTTTTGGCCTCAACATCCTTGTTTTTCATATCTTTAATGTTAGCTTTTCAGATCATTTGAGGTCCGAATTACCCCCATCTTTGTCCAACTTTTGGGAATGTGATCCTCACCTCGAGTGAATAATAATGATGGAGTTAGTTTTTATTTTTGTTGTGAAGCTCCGAGGGTCTTTTTTGACCCATTTTCCATTTCAAATTTTGGACCATCATAGTTTCTATTTGTGATAGCATGACAACTATTCGAGGCTCTTCGTAAAGGAAAAGCTTCCGAGGGTCGATTAAAGATTGTGATTTGGCTTTGAGGTAGGTTATGACTTTCTTTTTCTAGACATAACATAGATAGGTTCTATATATAATATGAGTTCATAATAGTTGGGAAGGGTTTTGGGTGGATTTTAGGCTTATATGATCCTTATTTGGGTTTTGCCATTTCTAAGACTCTTGATTAATAATTTAGCCTTAAGCATTACATTAGGTTTCTTTTAGCCCTATCTTAGTAGAATAAAATCCTTAGATTGCTTTAGAGTATCAAACATAGTCAAAGATCGTTTCATTTCCTTTTTTAGTGTATCTATATGATTTTCTTTTTAATTGTTGAATCTTTATCTCTATTATTGAGATTATGGGCATGAGGCCTTGGACTCGAAGGAGTTTCAAGCTAGTACATCTGTAATATAGAAGGTACTTTACCCCATTTTTGTGCAATATGAATGTGTATATTTGTTATTTGTATGCATTCTTCCACATTGCATTCGTATTTGATCATAACATGAGTTAGAGGTCATAAGATATATGTTTTTCGTTTTTAAGCTATTATGCCTAGGTTTTTACTCGATTTGAGCTTTGAGGGAGAATATCATTATCTTATGGTTGAAATTTGGGTTTTTATGGAAGATGGCACCATTTTCAAAAAGTTTTCTGCTTTTTGAGGGATTGGACTGTTAAACTTGTTGGTTTTCTAGTTTTATAGGATATATTTTCTGATATTGCATATGTTGATAAGCTATGCTAGCCTGTAGACTAAATTCAGAGTTTTATAATTACTACATTTGTAGTTGAGCTAAGGCATGTCGCAAAATGTATTGGGGACCCTACAGGGCATCTACTGAGGAAATTTTGAGCCTTTTAACTTTATTCATTGGCCATATATGCATTGAATCATTCGATATTGTATTCCATCTTCTGAAATGTTTGTATAGATCCTAACCTTCAATATTATTATTATTTGCACCATTAGTGGTTGTGAGTATGGCTTCTAGTGCAGCTTTTAATTCATAGTGTTAACATTATTGTGCTTCTTATAGTTATATAACATCATCATAAGCTCGGTAGGCATATGATTCCTACTGAGTATCCATGTTTTGGTAGTAGGTTACACTTTTGTATCTTTTTCTAATGTAGCACCTATTTTGATCCATCTTTGTTGCTTCAGATCGTTTGAGGTCGTCACTGGTTGAATTTGGAAGATCTCTTAGATTCGGGAGACATGTTGACTTCCTTCATTATTTTTTGGTCTATATTTTGTATATTGTAAGACATACATGTTGTATATAGTTCTATCTCATACTTGACATGCTCTTGCACCGGTGACACCAGGTCTAAAGCTTTGGCTTTTATTTGCGTATTCATCTTTCTCGATCATTTTTGGGCCTTTGTTAAAAAAAAATTATCGTCTTGTACACATCTATTATATGGTCCATTTCATTCCTTATTATTGCTTCTGCATTAGTTCTTTCTAATTTTTTTATCGAATATTATTTGGATTTGATTTTCCTACTAGGGGGTTTATTGTAGGTGCCATCATGATACAATTTTAGGTCATGATAGAGGAACAAGTTTGGAGAACACGAATATATTGAAACATGATATGTGGGCTTTTAGTTATCTCTAGCAAATAAAAAGGTTTAAATGCTCAAAATGGGAGATTAGGTATTTTATAATCATTTGAAAGATCCATTTAAGTTAATAGTGTCTCATTTTATACAAAGAAGGCCTGAGTTTATCTCTCAATGTTATGACCCGAGTCTACACCCTAATTGTGACTGGCACTTGTAATGACCTTCGCAGTCATTTACTTGATTTCATGTTAATTTATTGTTTTACCCTTTCTCGTAACTTGTATGTTGTATATTTTGGGTGTTAGGATGAATCGCATTCTTCTCGAGGTGGTCAAGAGAGTTTTTGGTGAGTTTCCCCACTTTTGGAGCTTCTATGTTGAAAGAGTCGATATTGGTCAACATTCGAGGGATCTAACATCATATGAGATATTCATCAATTCCATCAGCATCAGAGGGCCCATATTTGGTTAGTTTTATGACCCAAGACTTATCCTAGACATGATATGGCTAATAGAGTCCCAAGGGACTATAAACGAACCACTTGTCATAGCATGGCACTAACATAATCAGCATTACAAAAAGAATCATAAAAGCGGAATGTAAGTCTCAAAACATAATCTCCAATGATACCAAAATCAGAGTACAAACAATTCATAAGAGAAAAGTCTGATAACAAGCCTCTACTATATAATAGTGACTAGGACAAATCCTAGCTCACGAAATAATTTGAAAATGAAAGTAAGTCTGAAATGACAAAAGGAACATATATGGCACACCCTCAAACCATGAAAACTCACCAATCCAAGCAATGCTGACAATATCCAACACTAACTGCGGGCTAAGTGAGAAGCAACAGAAACTATATTATAAAAAAATATAGGCACAAGATATGTAAGTGGTTAGTACTCGAAATGTACAAAATAGAGGGAAAGGTGCATGAGTATAAACATAAAAACAATAATAAGTCTGAAATATGATAAAGCATGGTCAAGTAAAACATGAAGTGATCAGGTAAGCTGAGTTCATAGAACATAGTACAAGGTCCATGCAATATTCTAAAAATCATAACATAATTAGAAGTCATAGACATAGTCATACCATATGTGAGAGTTACCGTTAACCAACGTAAACCTTGTGAGCTATAACATTGAGTTCAGTGTACTACTCCCATACCAAAAAGTGAGTGTCCTACTTGCATAGGTAAGGACCATAATTTTAAGCTTAGGCTGATCCAATAGCTAAAGTCAAGCCTCTACTACCTAGTGACATGCTAAGGAGTAAAGCCTCTACTAAAGAGGACTCATCATATCCTATGATAGCACGTAGCTCTGGGATAGGGGTATTTCTACGAAAGGTCTCATACATCTACTAACGGGTAAGCCTTCATCCCAAGGTCCACTCGGTGCTATGTAAGCGCTCAATGGAAAAACATACGTAATCATATCATATTCGAATTCATAGTCCTTGAAATTGTAAGAATCTAGTAATACCAATTCAATCAGAAAGATTCATAATCATAAGAATAGCTCCTTTAAAATATAATGATTTCATAACATAATTAATTTGTAAGAGATACTTAATCGAAAACATCTAAATCATGATAATCTTCATAATAAGAATACTTCAATTGGAAGCATTCATTTTCATAAAACATGCTTTAAACTCTATCTAAAAGCATCTTTGATTCATAAATCCTCAATTCATAATGCATGCATATTTTCAAATCTTGATTTCATATCACAATCACTTATATAGCATGGGCTCATGGAAATAACATAGAAAACCATGAATTATGATAAAATAATTCATAATACAATCATACATAATGAGTAAACTCAAAACTAATAGAACTCATACATGAATCATGAAAACCCTAGAACTTGGGTTCGAATCATAAATAGATTTTGAAGTTTTCTTGGGACTCAATTGGTAGAGTGGAGACCTTGCATGGTGATCCTGTAGCCAAGATAACACTAGAGTAAGAATAGATGTAAACCCAAGAGAACCTCCCTTAGAAATTAGTCCTAGATCTTTGATATTCCTGTACAATTTCTTTTATACAAAATTGTTTGATTATTGTTTAAATTATCTATGCATATGATCTGATTAATTTTGTTCTGTAAGTCCATAATACAGTAATTTAAATTCATGAATAATAATCAACATATTTTGAATACTATCAATTTATCCTCTCAAGCAACAAAGATTGCTAAATTAGAAAATGATCTTCAAAACTGGAGCATCCTAGAAGAACCTTTTAAAACAATTTATCACTTACGTAAATTCAGTTTTATTACTAATCATAATATCAAAACTTGTGAGTTCACTATAGCTATTAATAATTCTTTAGAAATTATTCGTTTATTGAATGCTAGCGATATAAATCGTTATAAAAATAAATTTAATTATTTGCATATAGGCCTTGTACAGATTGTTGTTAAGCCTCTCTTTAGAAAAGGCTTAGATATTCCTATATGTGTCCTCCTCAGAGATGACCATTTTTTGAATTTTGACGATTCCCTTCTAGGAGTACTCCAAAGTAACCTTACCGATGGCCCGGTATACTTTAACTGTTATCCTAATTTTTCAGTTGATATTAATGACCCTAATATCATGGATTCGTTGACACTCAATGTCAAAAAAAAACATGAATAGATAAGCCAATACTCGAGAGATAGCGATTATCTATAGAGTATATTATAGGCTTATGTCTACTACTCTTGCACCTAAGGCTCACATAGAGAGCCAAAAGGGTGTAACTATGCTTATGGAGGCCAATCATGAGCATAGAACCATATTTGTTCCTAGACTCCTAAATTGGAACGACGTACTTTCTAGCACAGACTGGCACTTCGATGCCATTACCCAACCCTCTTCTTCTCATTCTGAGAGATCACCGATTGAAAGGGTAATTCAGTACCCTGACGGTTCTATAGATCTCAAATTCCTTGATGATTCTATATCCAGAACCACCTCTCTCAGAAGAGCGTCTTGTTCATCTATTCCTTCTCAGCCCCTTCAAAAACCGTCTTCTTCGACAAAAACCCCGGAAGATGAAGATGAAGGCAAAATCGTCCCTAACAACGCAAGGGAAAAATTGCCGAAGTCGACTTCTCGGGAGGTATCCCAAAAGTTTATTAACAAGACCTTCCTACCAGTCCCACTGCTAGTGATATGGATCCACCTAAAGATGGAACCCCTAAATGAATAACCATGCTCAAATCAGGAGACCTTTTCACTCCTGACTCA
The DNA here is from genome assembly GCA_018342035.1 of Solanum appendiculatum. NCBI lineage: Eukaryota > Viridiplantae > Streptophyta > Magnoliopsida > Solanales > Solanaceae > Solanum > Solanum appendiculatum. The sequence continues at coordinate 256,286 of JAGDQO010000798.1, forward strand.
AAAATGCTTGGGCCCATCCTGAAACCGAACCAAAAGACAATGGTATACATCCACTTACTCTCTTCCCCAAAGAGAAGAATTTAGAGACTCTTGGATGGAAGACATGAAAAGGATTAGATGTGGAATCGACTTCGTCAAATGGTTTGAGATGACCAGAAAGATTGGAAAACAAAAGGAGTCTCTCCAGGTCATAATCAACAAATGGTATACGACCACCAACAAAGTTGTTGAAGCTGTCACTCCTCCTCTTGAAGGAATAAATATCCCTGTTTCTAACACCGTAGTGAACGCTTCACCTTTCAAAACCAAAAATGAAAAACCTTCGGCGATAGCCACTTGTCTTGACCTAGATCAGATAATAGAACAAAATAATTATACGAACCAAATCCTTCATGTCGTTTCTAAACAAATTGAAGATTCGAAAGAAAAAGCTTCGTTTACTGTAAAGCTTATTCATGCAACCACTTCTTACGACGGTCAGAAAATTGACTCTAGCGCAGTCTTCAAAATTAACGAATTCTCCAGAGACAGATACCCAAAGCTCAAAGATACGTTCCAAGTCTCTAGAAATATCCTTGACAAGATCAATGAAAAACTAGCCAATTTCAATATCTCTGAAAAGACTACTGAGAAGGCTGACGGTAAAAAGGTAGCCACCATTCGAGAAGACGAAATCTTCTCCAAAAGCTTTCCAATGATAGGTACCATAACAGGAAAAAATAACATAAACGACCTTCTTTTCCAGACGTCCAATACGAGGAAAATGCTTTTCTCTCCACTTCCTTGCATGAAGGAAGAAGCATAACAGAATGGAACATTGATGGCCTAGCTGAGCATCAAATCTACAACAAACTCCACGAAATGAGCATAGCATTTACAACCTACAAGATAAGGGGCTCTTCTGATAAAGAAGTCGCATCTATGATTGCAGCAGGCTTCACTGGAATGCTAAAGCATTGGTGGGATAATTATTTCACTGATGAAACAAAGCAAGTTATTTATAACGCTACCGCAACAGAGACGGTCATTAATATTGAGGAAAATAACAAAACTCCCACTCAAGTTAATAGAGAAGATGTTCGTGCCACACTTCTCTACCACATAGACAAACATTTTATTTGTGAACCTAAACTCTTCAAAGATAGAAGTCTTCAAATACTTAACAACATCAGTTTTACTTCCCTAGACGACTTCACTTGGTACAAATACAATTTTTTGCAAAAGGTCATGATCCGACCAGATTGCCATCTTGATTTTTGGAAAGAACATTTCGTTAGCGGACTTCCACCTCTCTTTGACGATAAGGTTGGAAAAAAAATCTGAGACCACCATGACGGTAAAATCCCCTATAGCCAGATGACATACGGAGAGATTGTTAATGTCATCAACACTGTAGGACTAGAACTTTGTACTGACATCAAGTTGAAACATCAACTTAAGAAGGAACAATCCTCCTCTCGAAGAGAACTAGGAAGTTTCTGCCAAGACATCGGCTTCGTCTCTTTAACCCCTCCTTCTACCAAGGCAAAAAGAGATAAAAAGAATTCCAAAAGGATGCATCGCAGCAAAGACAGGAAATCTTCCGAAAAAGACCCTAAGAAGTTTTATAAAAGAAGTCGCAGACATAAACGATATAAAGAAGACGTATGCTGGACATGCGAAAAAACTGGTCATAAAGCCAATGAATGCAAATCGGGAAAAAAGAATAAGATCAATCATCTTGATATAGGCGAAGACATTAGAGAAAAAATATTTTCTATCCTCAAAGAACCATTTTCCGATTCTTCGAACAATTCTTCCAATAAGTATAGCAACGAAGAAAATATCAACGTCGAATATGTCTCAGATTCTAGCCAGTCCGGGAATGATTACAACTGCACTGAAAACTTCTGTGTCTGCGATAACACTCCCCAGAAAATTAGAGTCCTCAGTAACACTCGAAAGAAGCTCTTTTCGATATCATTCAGCATATCAACGATGAAGAATCTAGGAAAAGATATCTCCTAGAACTCAAGAACCTTATTCTCAACCAACATGAAAAGCCCAAAACTAAACCTATGGTTGAGCCTTTTAGCATGAAATAAATCATGAACAGATTTGAAAAACATGTTGACCCCATTATTTCTGATCTCCGTCATGAAGTTTCTACTCCCAAAGAAAAGATTAGTGATATTAAATAAAGACTTGGAAAAGTTGAGACCGACATTATTACCGACCAAATTCTCCAACAACTCGCTAATCAAGATCTTGAATCTAAATCTGAACCTGAAAACCATCTTGAAGAAACCAATACTCTTCCTAATAATGACCATCTGATTGAACCTAAATTCAACCCTACCTCCGATATCGCTTCTACTTCTGAAGTTCCACGTATCACCATTATCTCCTCTATTTAGCCTCAAAGCCATCATATTCCTATAAAAATAGTTATCAATAAGAATTTTGTAATCAACAAAATTACTTTACTGATAGTGGTGCAGATCGTAACTGCATTATCAAAGGTATTGTTCCTACAAAATATTTGGAAAAAAGTACCTCAATACTTTATTTGGCTACCGGAGAACTACTTCGTATTAACTATAAGCTTTCTAAAGCTCATATCTACAACAATGGAATTTGTTTAACAAATGATTTTATAATAACTGAAGATATCATTCTAGGAATACATTTTATCACTCAGATAAAACCTTATGTTACTGATTTAAACGGTATTACTACTTCAAATTTAGGGAAAGAATTGCATTTTCCTTTCATTAAAACTCTTTCGCAAGATGAAAGTAATTTCATTAGAAAAAGTATTGTTTTTCGTATAAATCAACTTTCTCAGCACATTACCTTTTTAAAGTACGAAATAAAAGTCAAGAAAATCGAACAAATTTTAAAAACCTCGGAGATAGTTACTAAAATAGCTAATCTTCAAAAATTATTTGAACAAGAAATATGTTCAGATTTTCCTAATGCTTTTTGGGAAAGAAAAAAACACATTATCGAACTTCCTTACATCGAAGGATTCAATGAAAAGGCCATTACAACTAAGGCAAGGCCTATTCAGATGAATCATGAAATAATGGAAATTTGCAAAACAGAGATTTCAAATCTTTTAAAAAATAATATTATTCGTCCCTCTAAATCTCCCTGGAGTTGCTCTGCTTTTTATGTTATTAATAATGCATAAAAAGAAAGAGGTGCGCCTAGGCTTGTAATCAATTATAAGCCTTTAAACGTTGTTTTAACTTGGATTAGGTACTTGATACCTAACAAAAGAGATCTTTTGAAAAGAACCTTCAAAGCTAATATATACAGCAAATTTGATATTAAATCTGGATTCTGGCAAATCCAAATTGCTGAAAAGGATAAATATAAAACTGCTTTCAATGTCCCGTTCGGACAATATGAATAGAATGTCATGCCTTTCGGGCTTAAAAACGCCCCTTCTGAATTCCAAAATATCATGAATACTATATTAAATGATTATAACCATATATCTATTATTTACATAGATGATGTGTTAATATTTTCTGAGGACATTGATTCTCATTTCAAACACCTTAATACTTTCTTCAAGATTGTCAAGAGAAATGGCCTAGTTGTAAGTGCTAAGAAAATTTAGCTTTTCCAAACATCTATTAGGTTTTTAGGGCATGACCTCTATCAAGGATCCTACAAACCTATTTGCCGAGCCATAGAGTTCTCTTCCAATTTTTCTGATGAAATTATTGATAAAACCCAACTACAAAGGTTCTTAGGGAGCCTTAATTATGTTGCTGATTTTATTCCCAAGGTAAGGAAGGCTTGCGAACCTCTTTATAAAAGCCTTAGGAAAAATCCTATCCCCTGGAGCAAAGAGTAGACTTAAGCTATCATCTTAGTTAAAAGACTTGTCCAAAATCTTCCATGTTTAGGAATCCCAAATCCTGATGCTTTTATGATTGTAGAAACTGATGCTTCCGATATCGGTTATGGAGGAATCCTCAAACAAAGAAGTGACCTTGAGTCCTCAGAACAATTAGTCCATTTTACCTCTGTAATTTCGCACAGAAAAATTATTCCATAGTTAAAAAGGACGTTTTATCTATAGTGGTATGTATCACTAAATTCCAAGACTACCTTATTAACAAAGAATTTTTACTAAGAGTGGATTGCATTTCCGCGAAACAAATTCTTTTAAAAGATGTCAAGAACCTTGTTTCCAAACAAATATTTGCTAGATGTCAATCTCTACTATCTAGCTTTGATTTTACAATTGAATTTATCAAAGGAGAAGAAAATTCCCTCCCTGATTTCCTGACGAGAGAATTTTTACAGGGAAAGCATGAGGCCTAGTTAAGGCCAATAAAAGACAATCCCCTCCCCAGAGGAGAAATGGAAGAATCAAAGAAAATGGCTAGACCATTCAACCTTGCCCCATTAGGCACTATCCCTCTACAAATGGTCGTCCCGGCTAAAACGAATATCAGGTTAGAAATGCCATTCCACAACAGGTATACAGCCCTAGCTGATTATCCTCGACTCCCAACTCCTGCACTAATCAGGCCCAAGCTAATCAACCAAAAGATTGAAGCTGCCTCCGGATCCTCCTCGGTACAAACCAAGGAAAGCTACACAATGAAGGCTCCTGAGTCTTTTGCAGAAGCAGTTAGCCCATCTATCGGGAAAAATTCCGAACCACAGAAAGAAGAATTTGAGTTTGTCACCTTGCAAGTGCTACCCATAAAAGCACTAGAAAAATGTTATGAGGCAACCCCAATAGCGAACCTCATTAAACAAATATACAACAACGGAAATTACGTGGATACGGATAATCCACTCAAAACTCAAAGATATTTCGAAGCCATACTTGTAGACACTGAGTCTATAATTGTTGAACACACATTGAGAGATCAAAATCTTGATTATATCAGTTACTCCAGATTCACAATCAAGAGAATATTATCACCATTCGAGTGGTACGCAGATCATCTACTTACTCCCATAGCATTATCTACGCCTCATAAGCCTCAGACTTATAATTGGCATGATTACAAGGCCGCTTGGTTTAATTTCATGTTTATTAGACTAGGCCATACCTGCTTCATTAAATACTGTCCGAAAATGGTGAAAGAAAAACTTCCCAGATGGTTCTACAAATGGTGGAACTTTTTTGGAGGAAACTGGAAGATTCTACCCCAATAATTTCTCAACAGGTTTGATGAATTTCAAGCCAATGAAGAAATATCAACTTTACAAAAGCACATTAAAATGTATAAATATTTTATTAAATAGCGAATTTCTTTTATTATCTCATGGAATTTCGCCAAGACAGATTCTGAAGATAGAATTCAGTATCTCTCCGAAGAGATAAATATCAAAGGATGGATCCCTAAGTTGGCACCAAAAATACCAACTAAAGGAGCCTCCTCAAAATCTCCAACCACCATATCTCCATCAAAAGCAGCTCTCAAAGAAAAGCTGAAAAAAGCCCTTCAAGACACGAAAAATCAAGAAGTCCCTAGCGAAGCAGAAATCATGCTATTACTAGGAGAAACAACGTCGGAAGAAAATGACAATGGAGTCATACTAGACCCACAATGAATAGCAGCAGCATATCTGGATCTCTATTAAGAGCAGGGACTTGACCCTTGGGAAAAGTAGAGGTTCAAAGAACCAGAATTATTTTTTCAAAAGGGCAACCTGCTGTTCCTAAAAGGAACCCAACTATTGCTGATTCCAAAGTCAAAAGCAAGATATCCACTAAAGAGTGTCAGCCATAGATTTATGCCGACGAGATCTTAGCCTTACAAGTGTACACATTAGATGTACTTTAAAAAGTCTATTTACAGACTACCTCTTCCACCAAGAAAGGCATCAGAAAATTCCACTTAGAATTTCTCTCTTGCTTACTCTCCCCTTTGTATATGTTCTTCTTTCAAGATTAAATAAACTTCTGTTTGTAAGTTTTTATCTCCTTTCTTATTTAAATTAATCTTTGTTAAATTGTTATCAGTACTTTGAGCGAATCCTTGGAGAGAAGACTTGAGAGCTTTTGGGATTTGAGAGTTAATAGGAAGGGTTTTGAGTGTAAAAACACTTATAGGGCTTTGTAATAGTCTAGAAACAATATAGTTTAGATGTTAAAAGAGTAGGAAAATACCAATTAACTTTGGAAAATAATTGTCGAAGCTCATCTATGGACCCCATGTACGGTCGGTACTCACTTCTACCGACATTACTGGTCCTTCATAAAATCAAGTACTGAAGACCATCTTTTTGAACTAAAACAACGAGACCCATCCACGATCCATCAACCAATGTAAGACGTAAAGCTCTCTCGTGGAACTCTAATCTGGAAAGTTGCCCAAGTCCCAGACCTCAACCACAGATGGTCATGTATGGTCCGTATCCTCTTTTACGAGTCTTACTGGCCACTCATACATCTAACTTATTGAATGTCTAAGTTTCTGAAGATCAACTATGGTCTAACAACTATGTGTCATAGTTCCTTGTACGACACATACAAGCCCTTCGTGGAGTCCAAGGTATAAAAATCAACCAATTCTAAAACTCACTCTACGATAGGTAGCCACGACCCCTACAACATTCCACGAACCATCATGTTGGCTCATACAAACCCATCTGAGACTTGTCATTTCAAAAATATCTGAACACCCTCTACAATAGCTATCTACTGATCGTGGGACTGAGTACGCTGGACTTGGCCTCGTATAAACATGCCCAAGAAAATTTTCTGCAATATTTGCTTTCCATTTCAACTTTTCTACTTATGATGTAATACAATATCTCCCCCTTATTTCGGTTCTTTATGATCGATGATCATTTATACATATATTTGTAAGGTGCACAATTGAGCATTATCAACAACTGACTAGAAACTCATATGCATCCTCATCCAAAGTACCCGTGAACCTGGGAGGACCTAATTTAATAAACCTTCCTAACATTATCTACTCTTTAAAAGACATCACTAGCTTCGCTACCATATGCGAAGGAACTATCAAAACTAGCTGAACCAGTACACGAGAAGCTCTAGCAGTAGGATACACTTTTGGAATGTGAACACCACGTACCCTTTCCTAGAATGAAGTTTGAGCCTCATCGAGAACCTGGGGTACCACTGATGTACAAGTAAAAGTCCCTTCCTGGGGCATACCCTCCATGAAGTTGAGGATCCTGGACAATGTATCGTGTAGCTCTAACATGGCCACAAATCCTGGTGGAGGCTAGGTTGGCCCCACACCATCCGGTTGATTCTTAACATGCTCAACCTCTACCTCGATCTTTGGTGTAAGAAAAAAGAGGCCCCATCATAAGAGTGGTCTCAGTGGTTTTTAATCATGAGGTAGGGGTTTCCCTAGTAGAGTCTACCCTCAGCACTTCTAGCATAGTAGGCCTATTTAAGCGACTTTACAAATTACTGATAGTGGTTATGCAGGTTTTAGTGGTCATAGTAGCTAGGGTTAAGGCCAAACTTCATAGGGTTTGCAATGGCGTATTCAAATCTTTGTGGCCATTCTGGTTTGTCCAAATCATCTTATTAGGTTGCATTTACTAGGGGATATTATAAGTGTGGTGAGTTGGGACACTTTGTAAAATATTGTCGTATTGGCCATCTTCTTAAGCAGCAAGGTTAGCAGGTTCAGACCCTAGGGATCTAGTACCTTTACTTAGACATGGTGCTCAGGTAGTAATGGTGGTCCTCATGAAGGTCTTCAGTCAAGCAGGTCGGGTGGTCGAGGCGTATGTGTCCATATATGTGCTTATCCAGGAAGGTCAGAGGGGGAGGCTTTGAATGTTATCATCAGAGGTACAATTTCGTCTCTCATTAGCCAATTTTTAAATTGTTTGATATGAGTTCTACATATTCTTATATGTGTACTTATTTTGCTACGACTTTAGAGTTCCTATGTGAGTCTTTATATGTGCCTATGCATGTAGCTACCCCCACATCTAATTCTTTAGTAGTGGATAAAGTATACAAATCTTATATAGAGACCATCTTGTGGTATGATACGTGGGCGGAACAATTTATCTTAGATATGGTAGATTTTGACTCAATTATAGGCATGGATTAGCTTTCTCCTTATCATGCAGTCTTTGATTGCGTTTAGGATTATTACTTTATATATGCCTAGTATCCCTCTGATTGTGTGGAAGGGTACCAATAGCCATGTACCAAGTGGTGTGATATCATTAATAAAGGTGCAGGTGTTGGTAGGAAGGGGTGTTTGTCCTATCTTTCTTGTATTCGTGATACTAGTGTTGATACTTCTTTCTTTGAGCCAGTTATGATGTTTAGAGAGTTGTCTAATGTGTGTTCTTTTGATCTACCTAGTCTTCCTCTTGATTATGACACTGACATTGGCACTGATGTTGAGTAAGGCATGTGATCAATTTCTGTTCCACCATATCGAATGGCTTATGTTCTGTTTGTGAAGAAGAGGGATGGTTACTTGCATACATTTATCAACAATAGGTAGCTCAATAAGGTGACTATCAAGAATAGGTATCTGATGCCGCATATTTATGACTTGTTTAACTAGGTTTTGGGTGAAATTCTATTCTCTAAGATAGACATTAGATTAAGCTACCATAAGTTAAGGATTAGGGTAGAGAACAATCTAAAAACTACTTTTAGGACTCGTTATGGCCATTATGAATTCCTAGTTATGTCTTTTTTTTTACCAATGCCCCTGCAATATTTAGGATTTGATAAATTATGTGTTCAGGCCCTACTTAGACTCATTTGTGAGAGTGTTTATCGATGACACTCTGGTCTACTCGAGTAGTAGGGAACAACATGAGCAACATTTGAGGGTTGTACTTCACACTATGTGGGATCAACAGTTGTATTCCAATTTCTTGAAGTGTGATTTTTTGCTTGAGTATGTGGCATTCCTTGGTCATATGATGTCTATGTATGGGATTATGAAGGATTAAGCGAAGATAGATGTAGTTCATAATTGGGATAGGCCCACTCTCCTACCGAGGTTTAGATTTTCATTGGGTTAGCAAGCTATTACAAACAGTTTATTGAGGGGTTTTCTTTAATTACAACAACATTGAATAGATTGACTTAAAAGAATGTCCCCTTCTAGTGGCGTGAAAAGTGTGAAGAGACCTTTCTAAAGCTTGAGGCCTTGGTGACTTCAACTCGAATTCTAACTCCTTCTATTGAGGTCCAAGGGTTTACGATCTACTATGATGCTTTGCGTAGTTTTGCTTATCTAGTGGTAGATGAGTGACATTTGGCTTTATTCATCCGGTCCTTAGCAAACCCGATCATTCATCTGGAAATTTTGAAGCTTAGAAGGGTACTTGCTTGTGTGTAGGTTAGATCATTGTTGTTGGAGGAGATTCAGGTAAAATATTTTTAGGATGCGAGGTTAATGGGTGATTCAATACAAGGTGCTGAGTTTCAAGGCTAGGAAAGAGACCTTATATTCAAAGGATGTTTTATGGATTGAGGGTTGCATTTGTGTTTCTAGAGTTAGAGATCTGATTTAGTTGATTTTGGAGAAGTCCTATTATTTTAAATATTCAATTAATCTGGGTGCAACAAAGTTGTATCGTGATTCAACGAAGTATTACCTATGGTGTGGGATGAAGTAGGATATTTTAGTGTTTGTGGCTAGGTGCTTGAACTTTCATCATATGAAGTATGAGCACTAGAGGCCAGCTGATTTTACTTAGAGGCTACAGTGTCGGTGAGGAAAAAGGATTTGATAACAATGGATTTTGTAGTACGCTAGCCATGTACTTTTTTCAGATTTGATTAGATATGGGTAATCGTTATTTGGTTGACCATGTCTGCTCACTTTTATCAGTTTAGACTTCATAATCTTCTGATAGGTTGGCTTAGATCTACATTTGAGATATTGTCCATTTGAAAAGGGTTCCAATGTATCATTTTTTATCATGACACTATGTTCACGTTAAATTTTCTGAGTTCGACTCAAAAATATTTGGGTACTCGAGTTGAGCTCAGTACAACCTTTCCTTCGTAAACTTATAGTTAGTCTTATTCATGTTCTAGATGACATGCTTCGAGCTTTTGTTATTGAATTTGATGGTCAGTGAGACTAGCTCTTGGATATGGGGGAGTTTGAATATCATAATAACTACCATTTGAGTATTTAAATGGCTCCATTCGAGGCATTATATGGTAAGAGGTGTCGATCTCTTGTTGGATGGTTTGATGTTTTCAAGTATAGGCCTTTGGGCACGATCTTGTTGTGTGATTCCATGGATAGAGTTTGGGTAATCTTTGAAAGGATTTGTACTGCTCAGAGTAGGTAGATGATCTATGCTGATCGGAGGGTGCAAGCCTTAGCATTTATGGTAGGAGATCTGGTATTTATACGGTCACCCATGAAGGGCGTGATGAGGTTTGGGAGGACGAGAAAGCTTAGTCCTAGGTCCATTGGGCCTTTTGAAATGTTGGGGCATACTGGTGAGGTGGATTATGAGTTAGCCATACCTCCATCACTTTTGGGTGTTCAACTTGCTTTCCACATCTTCATATCGAGACGATATTGCATGGATGAGTCTCATGTGCTTCATTGGGATTTAGTTCATCTTGATGAGTTGTTGAAATTTGTGGAGAAGCCAGTGGATATTGTAGACAAGAAAATTTTAAGGTTGAGGTCTAAGGAGATTTTTTCGATTAAAGTTTAGTTGTGGCATCATTTGGTCGAGGAGGCCACGAAAGAGGTCGAGCATGACATGCAGACCAGATATCTTCACCTTTTCAAGCTTTTGAATACTATCCTTTTCAAGCCTTATTGTTGTTTTAGTTATTACGTGACTTTATTCAAATTTTGGTCAAAACAACCTTCATTGGTTATTTCATCAATCCCATTAAGTAAGGATGTTGAAATTGGTCGGACAGCATGTTTGGTTTGTGTTTTCAAGACTCTGAACGAATCCCGAGGGTCTGTTTGAAGACTAAGGATTTTGTTCCCAATGTTGATGCAACTTCTCTCGTGGGGCATGGCTCATTTCGGCAGAGACACTCATGCAGCTAGTTAGTCGAACATGTTAAAGCAGGTGACATTAGTAGGTAGTCGCTCCTATGAAGAAAGTCTTTCCACTGCCAGCTCATGCATGCAGTTTGTCTTCACTCCTTCAGAGTTGGAAATATTTTTTACCTCTGGCGATATCTTTTCCGCACTAGTGACATCACACCTCTAGCAAAACGTTTGTAGGAGCACCGATCATTAAGTTCTTTAAAGTATCTCCTCTTTTGTTTCCCCAAATCAGTGAACTCATAACTACTCCATTGTTGAGCTTGGCCTGAGATGATTTTCTTCATTTCTTGATTATTTTTCTGGGTTCAAAAGAAAATTTATTCCCTTTTGTTTTCTTTCTCATTTTTAAGCTTTAATTCCGTAATTCATTCCAATTTTGGACCTCAACATCCTTGTTTTTCTTATCCTTAATGTTAGCTTTTCAGATCATTTGAGGTCCAAATTACCCCTGTCTTCGCCCAACTTTTGGGCATGTGATCCTTACCTCGAGTGAATCATAATGATGGAGTTAATTTTCAGTTTTGTTGTCAAGCTTCAAGGGTCCTTTTTACCCATTTTTCAATTTCAAATTTTGGAACATCGTAGTTTCAATTTGTGATAGCATGACAGCTATTTGAGGCTCTTCGTAAAAGGAAAGCATCTGAGTGTCGATTCAAGATTGTGGATTGGCTTTGAGGTAGGTTATGACTTACTTTTTCCAGACTTAACTTAGTTATGTTCTATATATATTATGGTTCATAATTGTTAGGAAGAGTTTTGGGTGAATTTTAGGCTTGTATGATCCTTATTAAGATTTCGGCCATTTTTTGTAACACCTCGGATTCGAAAGGAAGAAAATTTTTGGTTTTCAGGTCTGGTGCCAGTACTGACGGAAGCCACCTACAGACCGTAGGTTGACTTACGAGTCATAGGTGAGAACCCTAGATGGCAAGGGAAATATTTTGGAAATGTCAAGTTTCACGATCCCATTGATGATTCGCCATACAGCTCGTCATACCATGAACGAGTCATACGTAGCTTTCGTAGGTCTCTCCAGACTTAGTGAAATTTTGAGGGTTTAAGGGATGGACTGACGGTTGCCATGACGGTTCGTCAATAGACTTACGAACCGTACATGAGTCCCGTGAAGGTCCAAAACAATAGTTTATGAATTTTTCTACGGTTGGACAGGACGGTCCGTAGTTTGACCTACGAACCATAGGTCGCAACCGTAGGTCGAGATCTGATAGTTATTTTTAAGGGCTTTTTTGTCCTTTTTCCCTAATTGACCTATTCCTAATTTAGGTCGATTAAGCTCTAATCCTAGGCCCTATATAAGTCCTCCAAGCCTAATTCTACCCTTTTCTAATCTCTCCAAATTCCCTCCAAAAATCTTTCCCCAAATATTTCACTCTCTAGAAGATTGAGGAAGAAGAAGAAGGTTCTAGGGTTTCCATTCAAGTCTCCTAAGTTCACCATTGATTTCGAGCTTTTGGCATCAAGGTATGATAGCTTTCACCTATGGAGTCCTTTCCTCCATAGGGTTCTTAAATTCTCCAATTTGAAAAGTTAGAATTCTTCAATTGAAATTAGGGTTTTCTTCTATCTCATGGGTTCTTTCCAATTATGATCTAATTGATTGAATTATGTTTATTTATGCATGAATTGAGTAAATTGAATGATTTTAAGATGACATTATATGAGCCCATGTTTGAATTATGATTTCTAAGCTATAAGTCTATGATGAAGTTTATGAATGATCAAAATATGATTTTTATGAAATCATGCATGTTCAATTTATGAAATTATGATGATTTAAGATTTGCTTTGAGAGTGAAGCATAAATATTGTTGTTATTGGGTTCTGAAAGGATTTCTCACATACTACTCAAAAACATGATTTGTGAAAGGATTTTTTCACATGAAGAATTCATAAGGGTTGAAAGGTTTTCTTAACTAAACTTTGTGAAAGGATTTCTCACATACTACTCATGTTTCGAGCAAGTTCTTGCAAACCTCAACAAGCTTAACAATAGAAGCAACCCAAATTCTTAATTTAACCCACTTTACAAAGCTAGACTGTAAACAAAAGAGTCAATACAACTATCAAACATAGATTCCACTCTAAACATCTTTCACAAGCAAACATAGAGATCTAAAGCTAGAATTGAATTTGCAACTTCAGTTCATAAGTGAAAACATGGATAAATAACTGAACCCATTTCAAACCAACATTAAATATAGCAATTAGAAATACCCACAAGCTAATTTATGTATTCAATTACACATTCACACCCCTAAGGAAAAGGAGTTTTAGCCACTCAGAGCAAAAAGCAAGGAATAGTTACCAAAGAGATTCTCCATTGGAATAACAAAGTCTTCAATGCTCAGATGCTAAAAATTAAGATTAAAACCTTAAGAACCAATGTCTAAGTTCAAACACCTCTTCAATAATGTTCAATAGCCCAAAAATATCAAAAGTATCAATATTTCCTTCAATCTTGATCAACTTGATATGTTTCTCTCTCTTCAAAAATCAATTTATATGTTTCCAGAAAATTCCCAACATTTCAGTACGCGAGACCACTCAGCAAAATTAGTCGGGGTCGCCGATCGACTCGGCGATCCGCCGAGTAGCACGCTCTCTCGCCTTTTAGACTTGACTTCAGCATCTAGTTGGTATGTTCATTTAGGCAAGCTGGATCGAGCTCGTTGTTCCATTCGGCGTGTCGCTGAAGTGTATTTTTGTTCACCGAGTTGTCTTAGCTCATGAGCCATTTCATTGGAACTTTTGGGGAGCTAGAGGCCTTTTGCGAGCTCCAACCTTCCTTTTCTTCAGCTTTTCCAATTTTTCGCTTCTTTTCACAATGTAATGTCCTTGCCTTGTTCTTAAGCTTCCATGGCTGCACAAAAAAAACTTAACATCAGTTATGAACACAAAATAGGCATTGAGGACACTACTTCATTAAATAACAAGCCCTAAAAGAGTTAAAATTCTTGACTCATCAACACCCCCAACTTAAACTTTTGCTTGTCCTCAAGTAAAACATGAGGTCAATCAGGTCAATAGGGATGTCTACAAGTAGTGCTCTTTGAGAATCAACATGAGAATGCACACAAGGTTCAATTTACACATGCAATGTTCAAATGTGCACACAAAGTTTCAAACTCTGACTAGCTAACATCAATTATAGATCATGCTCACTTCAAATGCAAATTCATGCCCAACAAAAGTATTTGAATGCCCTCACACCAAGAATTATTCCATTCTCTCACAAAGCCAATAAAAGACTATAATTAAAGAATCGCAATCAACGCTCACACTCCCAATTGAGGAAAACATGCATGATTTTACCCATAGGCTTGCTCGTATTTTCCAACCACACATCACTAGGCTTATGTAGGATCAAAAAGGTCTTTCAAGGCTTGTAATGGGGTTGAAGGTCAGGGTATGATCATTTTGGCTTAGTGACTCTACCTTCATGAAGCATGGCTCAACTTTCACTTCTTTTCCTTTTCTTTCCTTCTTTTCCTTTTCTTTCATTCTTTTCATATTCACAACCCATCATTGGCCTATTCATAGCACACAAAACTTTTGGTATACCCCTTTTTATTTCCACAACAATGCACAATGGATACAATTTATTCCTTTCTTTTTCTTTCTTCTCTTTTCTTTTGCGTCTTTTCTCTCTTTTTTTTTTTATTTTACATAGAGGGGTTCCATCTTTTTTCACAAGGTTCCAAGGACAAAGTTCACGAACTTCTTGCTCGGTTTCTTTCTTCACTCTAACCACACTCCCAACTTAGTTTATTGGCCTAAGTTGGCTATCCAAACAAACCAATGCTTCACAGAGGTTAAAGGTGGGAAAGACACGGCAATTTTCAACAACCGGCTTAAACATTAGTGTTCAAGTTTCATCCAAAGAAAAGGGTAGGCTCAAATGGTGCCAAGTTAGGTTCACACACTCACAAGGTGGTCACACAAAGGTATAGCAATTAGGTTCACTATCAAATATTCATGCCTAAGATCACTTCCTTCATTCACCAATGCTAGTCAATTGGACCAACGGGGCAAGTTCTAGGTACATCATGCACACTTTTCAAGTAAACCTCACCACACATGGCATCATAACACAATTGTGGATCACAATTCTACGAGTCAAGCTTGTGTACAACGGTCATTGCAAGACTCACCTCGACATTTAACTAGTCACAATGAGATGCTAAGAGTTCACACAAGACTTATACAACTCAAATTTCTTCATTGGACTCACACAAACATATCGTTCATCAAGAGCACTATTCAAGTCACCGATATTGATCACAACCGGCACTCGAATGTACAAGAGAACATCAACCAATCATTCACACGCCAACAAGCCATCGAGAGAGAGAGAATTCAAGGGATCAAGACCAGAACATTCAATCCAATTGAAAACATAACAATATCTCAAATACAATTAAAAAAAAAGACAATATCTCAAAATGAACATACAATCAAAAGGGTCGGTAAGATACCGTCAACCCACCAAAAATAGACATGCAGTGTCCTTAATGCGAATATAAATGAAAAGTATCAGCAAGAAATATAATAGAGGGAGAGTAAAGTTCCCCCTGTCAGGCTAGGCTTGAGGTGAACTCCTGCTCGGCGGTGTGGCCTCAACCTGGGCATCTGTGCCCCTCTCTACTCCAACTCCGAAAGGCTCTGCAGTGACCTATGCCATGGGCTTAGACCCACTCAAACCAATCATGGATGTGTTGTGCAGCGAAGACTCTGTAGCCACTCATACCAAGTCACCCTCCAGATCCTCCAAATCCTCATATACATCTCTCTCATGAGCAGCGAGGTCCTCCTCATCTATCTCAGGTGTGTTAGAATGTTGGTCCTCATCGGCTGCAGCAACTTCTCTGGTAGCAGTAATCGTAGGAATCTCGGAACCAGGCTCCTCTGGGACATCTACACTCCCCCACAACTTTGAGATATCGGTGGACTTCAGCTCGTCCACATCTCGCTGCAATCCAACAATATCAGCCTTCACTGCTGTTTAATCAATGGGCCTATGGTCCATCGTCTCACATACCTCAACTAGAGCGGTGAGGTCATCTAGTGCCAGCCTATGGGCAGTGATCAACCTGCACTGTTCCTTTAACTCCTTTTGAATGGGAGCAAGTGCAACAGCTATGGCACACTCAATCAATGTAGGCATAATGGCCTCAACCCTCGAAGCCCTCACATTGGCTGAATAGGCAAGGTTGTCTATTTTATAAAGCATGGCCTGAGTCAAAGGGGGACGGAAGGCAGGAACAGGGGCTGGAGCAGGATCAGTAGAGGTCGAGGGTGCAGGTATACCTGATGTCTCAACGGCGGGAGGGGGAGATGTAGGACCAGTCTCCATAGACTCCACATCAATGATAGGAGAAGTGTCCGCCGGAGTCTTCTTCTTCATCTCAACTTCATCCTTCAAGTACTCTCCTTCAATCCAACAAATATTACAAGATGAGGTAGGAGTGACCTCAATATCCGTCTTTGCCTCAAAAGGCACACCAGCTAGGCGACATAAAGCACTGATCAAAATGAGCTGAGATTTGACCCATTTGGGTCTCAAGTTTCTTTATAGCAACCGAATGAGAGTTCACCGTTTGATTCAAAGAGGAGAAGTCGGCATTCATCTCTTTGAGCACTTTATCCGATCCTTCTACCTTGTTTAGGATGTGAGCAAGCATATCCTCAGTCTGAAAGATCTCGAGATCGGCATTAGGTTCTTTAGGTTTTGGACGGTCATGGGGAGGCACATAAAGATCTCTATCACTATCTATATCTCTCCAATTTGCACCACTATCATGCCCATCTCGATCTCTATCTCTCCAACCACCATCACGATCATTGTTCCAACCTTGATTCCCATTCGGCCTTTGATAGCTCGGACGAGAACCCCCGACTTGGTTCAACAAAAATTGTACCTCTTCATTATACATGGCTTCGAATTATGCAGCATTCGAACTCATTCCAGTACTAGCGCCAACCGCATTCACAGCCTTATAACCACCTCCCATGACATGTTTTGTTAACAAATCCATTTGGGTCATCATCTTTGCCATATTTTCATCACCCTCTTGGTTCTTCTCCATTTGTTCTTTGGTCAACCCAATATTTAGAGGAGATACATGATCTTATCTCGTATGCCACGCTCGATTAATCTTGGTCATCTCATCAAGCAATGCAAACACTATGGAAAATGGTTGTCTCATGATTCCACCCCTGATAATTTGATCAACGACATCCCTTGTTAATGGTGTTAAGACTCCGGTAGAATATTGCAAGAGAACATTGTTCGGCTGCCTATGAGTAGGACATTGGAGGATACTTTTGAAACCTCAGCCAAGTTTCATGAATGGGCTCACCATCAACCCAGTTGAAATTTCGAATGCTATCCCTCAACTTCAACATCCTTGAGGGAGGGAAAAATCTTTCAAAGAACACCTCTGTGAGCTCCTCCAAAGAAGTAATAGAGTCCCTTGGTAGTTCGGCCAACCACTTCATTGCTTCCCCCACTAGAGAAAAGGGAAACAAACGAAGCTAGATTGACTCTTGAGTGATATTCCTGAAGGAGAATGGTCCGCACACATGCACGAAGTTGCGAATATGGTCATGAGGGTTCTCATGAGCAAGTCCCCCAAAGAATCCTTTCATTTGCAGCAGCTAAAACATAGTTCCGGTCACATGAAAAATAGTGTTGCCAACAGTTGGGGGCAAATGAATAGCTCCGGCACTTCCCATTTGATCAGCATTGACATCATTCAAGTTTTTGATGTTGTCCTCATGCCCAATTTGACTTCCAACATTGGTCCCATTCACACTCATTTCTTCACCTGTTTAGAGCAACAACAACAAACACTAATAAGAACGTTCTACTACAACCAAATTAGTTCACAAAAACACTTCACTAAAAGGATTCTAAACACCACTCCCCGGCAACGACGTAATTTTTGATAACGCTCAACTACACCTCTTATAATTCAAAGTGTAGGCGGTCGCTAACAAGTATAAATCCAATGATGAGTTGGGGTCGATCCCACGAGAGAGAGAGAAATCAAGGGATCAAGACCAGAACATTGAATCCAATTGAAAACATAACAATATCTCAAATGCAATAAAAAACAAGACAATATCTCAAAATGAACATACAATTAAAAGGGTTGGTAAGATACCGTCACCCTACCAAAAATAGACATGTAGTGTCCTCAATGCAAAAATAAATTAAAAGTATCAACAAGAAATAAAATGGAGGGAGATTAAAGATCCCCCTATCAGGCTAGGCCTGAGGTGAACTCCTCCCCGGCAGCAGCGCCATTTTTTATAACGCTCAACTACATTCTTATGATTCAAAGTGTAGGCGGTCACTAACAAGTATAAACCCAATGATGAGTTGGGGTCGATCCCATGAGGAACAATGTGTAGGCTATTGAAGAAATAAAGAATTACAAGCTACTAATTTGAATCCGAAATAAAAGATACAATTATGATGTGAAAATATCAAGTAACAATTTAGGATAGG
This sequence comes from Solanum appendiculatum, assembly GCA_018342035.1. Taxonomy (NCBI): domain Eukaryota; kingdom Viridiplantae; phylum Streptophyta; class Magnoliopsida; order Solanales; family Solanaceae; genus Solanum; species Solanum appendiculatum. The sequence continues at coordinate 274,844 of JAGDQO010000798.1, forward strand.
GGATAAAGGAGAACAAGGACCAAAGCCTTTTCAAGCAAGGATACCAATGGGATTTGGGAATGGGAAGTCAATCAACACCTATACGATGCATTGTCTATTAGCTTCATAAAATCTCAATTACTCATGAGTAAAATCATATATGCCTTGGAATCTAAATTATCCACCTATTCCTCTCGAATATAGGCACATACTTCTCAACTAGTTCTCATGAACCTAGTCAAGTGACAACACAATTAATCAAATTATATGCATTGCACGGAATCATTATTCCTAACTATTATCCGGTATATTGGTTGTTACACCACAAATTATGCACCAATCAACCTTTTCCAACCTCAATTGACTCTCACATGTTCAATCAAAGTAAATGGGCAAGTCCGAGGAGTGATCAAATCCATTGGAAAGCAATTAAAGCATGAAATTGATTGGATAATCAAAGACCAATTTCATATATGAAAAAATATTCAACTAACTACAAAAGCACAAGGTAAAGATTAACAACCCAAATATTATTTATCATTAACACAATATCCAAATCACCAAATAACAACTACACCTAGTATTTAAGCATTCCAAAGCAAAGAGTTGAAGATAGGGTAAATCATTAGTTACAAATCAAGCATTCAATCTTCACTCTAATGGTGGTTGTTGTAGAAACTTGCTCTCCAAGCTATGCCCTAGTTCCAAAATATCTTGTTCAGTGGTTCTTTTTGTGGTGCTTTCAGTGGTTGTTGTGAATTTGGATCAAAAATGTGAATTTCCAAAATTGCCCAGATGTCTGGCACATTTCCTTCTCCGCGTTCGCGGAGGTATTACCGCGTAGGCGGGTCCCATCAGACTTGTATTCTGCATTCACAGAAGATTTTACCACATTCGTGGTTCATGGATGACTGAAGCTCCGCGTTCGTGGGTCAGTTTACCGCATTCGTGGAGAACATTTTGATGCCATCTCTAAATACTCTATTTTTAGCTCTATTTTGCCTCAATTTCCATTCTTTTCCATCAAAACTCCTACCAACCAAAATATACCTGCAACAACCATATTCAAGGGATAATGAGCCTCTTTCTCTACTTGAGTGCCACAAAATCATAAGAAAAGAGCTCCAAATAAGTGAAAATCACCCACTCATCAACACCCCCAACTTAGAAACTTTGCGTGTCCTCAAGCAACACAAAATCAAAATAACAAGAGGCAATCAAGTTAAGCACAACACACTTTCATTCCAACTAAGGATCATGATCATGACTTTAGTTGGTACTAACAAATAGTCCTCATGCAAACTTTCCACAAAATAAACCCCTCATTCTCATCATTAAGTGACAACACTTCAAACTCAAGAAGTGACTCAACTCTTTAGCTCTTTTGCATGCTCACTTGATTCAATTACGAATTTTCAAAATCACCACTTAATCAACTTATATACCCTCACATGAAAAGAAATGTCCCAAAACACTCACGACAAAAGCACAAAAACTCACACTCACAATAGAACATCTTACGAACACAAATGCCACACCATAGGCTTGCCCATATTTTTAATCAACATAGACTCAACTTCATTTGGTTAGAAATCACACAAGACTTTGTTAAGCTTGTAATGTAGGCTTAGGGAAGGTTAGGATATCATTTAGGTACAAGTGACTACACCCTCCTTGAATTCTACTCAACAACTCATCATTTTCCAACTTTTCCACATATCTTCTCTTTCCAAACCAATGCACATTTTACATTTTCACTTTTCTCTTTTTCATTCTAGATGCCCCACATGCAACCATTTTCAACTTTTGGAGGATTCAAGATGCATTTATTCACTTTCTTTCCTTCTTTTTGTTTTCAAAACTTTTTCTTTCTTTATGACTCTTTCCTCCATTCATAATTCACTTTTTTTTTATAACAATCTCATATGTGATAGGCATCCCTTCTATGAGTTTCCCATAACAACCCCAACTTAGGTTTTTAGCCTCAACTTTCACAACTTCAAGTTCAAGGAGGGAAAGGGTTCAAGAGAGACATGTTTTTTCAAAATAGGTAAGGCTTGTAATAAGTTTGCCAATAAAAAGAAATTAGGCTCAAAGGGGATAACTAAGGCTATATTTAGTGTAAAGGTGGGATTTTTAGGCCAAGTGGACTTCAAGAACATTCATAGAAAGCCTAAGATCATTTTTCCAACACAACTCATCTAAGACAAATATTTTAAGACCAACCGGGCAAGTTCTAGGTGGCACAAGCGAACACAAGAAATTATTCAACAACTCACCAAACATGGCATGCAAATAACTCAAGATGGTTCAAAATCTTATTTACTTTTCAACATACAAGTGGCATCAAACATTTAAACTGCTAACCAATCAAAAGTCACAAAAAGAGTCAGAAGAGTTATCGCAGAATCATTTAAAACATGCTCAACTTTCAAAAAGGAGAGAGGTATGTTCAAAACATTTTTTACATACAAGACTATGTTCTTAGTACCAACCAAGCCACAATCTCCCAAAAAGACGACGATTTTTTCCTTAAGAAAGCCGTCAACCAATCCATCATTGGGCAAACTCATACATCTATTCAGGACTGGCTACCCAAACTTCACCACTCAGATATGGCTACTCACACTTCACCACACACATATGGCTACTCACACTTCACCACACAATAACAGTCAAATGCACTCACAACTAACCGACGATTTACCCTTAAGAAAGTCATCACTCTATTCATCATAGGGCATCGCCACTCACAACACCAACAACACCATCATAAAATAATTAAAAAAATAGATAAAGAAGCTATCAAAAGAAATGAAAAACTAATACAAAAAATGACTAATCAACAATTTAAATCAAAAGCCCGACAAGGGCACATCATCCACATAACAAAATAAGCATCCAAAATACCAATCCCAACAAAGAAGTACATAATAAATGACCACAGGGAGGCAACCCCAACTGAAAATTAAACTATGTCCTCACAGTACAAATATCAAAAAGAGAATACGAGGGGCTCCCTGGAATGCATCACTCTGAACTTGAGTCTCAGGGAAAAGTCAAATCCTCATCATCAGAAGCACCGCTACCACATAAGCTCCTAAACTTGCCCATCATCTTCCTAAGAAACTTGCTCTTCTTCTTCTCGTGCACCCTGAATGTCCTCTGGCGCTATTCATCTTCCCTTGCCTCCTACTCATATGCTCAAGTCGATGAAATATTGCCTTCAGAAGCAATAGTGAGTGGAGGGACTCCCTCTGAGGTGGGGACTCCAGATGAGCCAGATGGAAGGCTAGCAACCAACTCTCTAACCTGAGCATCAACTCCATAAATCTGGGAAGAGATGTGGCGCATAGTGGCAGGTCCAAACTGAAGGGGTCCTGCAGAATTGAAAGGATTTTTCTCACATAAAGGATACATAACATGTTGAAAATTTTTCACAACTAAACTTGAATCAATGATTAAGGAGCTATTCTAGTGAAGGGACAAGTGGCGATTACCAATGTTCCCTAAAGATAGACAAGAGGCGATTACCCATGTCTACTAATGATAAGATGAATTATGATTTATGATTAATCCGTGGGAACTATGGTTAGCACCGAGTGGACAAGTGGTGATTACCCATGTCCTATGTGCCACCATAGGATTAGCTAGTTGATCCATTTAAGCTAGATGTTATAGTTCTTACTTTGGCAAGTAAGGACACCTCTTTTCAGTGTGAGGTAGACACCAGATTCTATGTTATAGCTCACATGGTCTATGTCGGTTAAGTCTCACTTCCCACAATAATGAAGTTAAGTAGCTTATGAAGGTGTTTCAAGATTTTAAAGATGATTAGCTTACATTCACCATTTTTTTATGACTTATGTTTTCTAACTGTCATCTCATTTTTAGCTTGGTCATTGCATGTAATAAAAGTGTCCCCTTTCTAGCATGACTTGATGATTTTTTGCATAGCTATCATACTTGGTGCATTCCATGTACTAACGCATACTTTTTGCCTACATTGTCTCATAATGTAGGGCTTGACAATTCTTCTCATTCCGCTCGTGGCTAGAGAGTACATAGAGACTTGAAGACTTTGTGATTCCTCATCGATTCGAGGACATTGCCTTGTTATTCTTTTATGTTTCTTTACCTTTGGACTTATATTGGGTTACGTCCCAATGTTCTTTCTATTCTTTTGACAGATAGCTTTGAGACTATGTATAGACTTCCGCTATGCTTTGTAAACTCTTTGGATATAAAATTTGCCTTTTGAACTCTTATCTACTATTATCTTGTATGATGTATGCTAAGTGGCTTGTATGAAGCCTTTCGGGGTCTTGTACGCCATGTCATATCTAGGGGGTAACTTAGGTTGTTACAAAAATGTTTGTTGAGGCCTTCTCCCTAGGGGAGATGGTGTGCTTAGATATCTTGAGGGAGTAAATTTTATCGGAAGCACATAGTTACCGATATTCCACTCACCCGGGAGCCACCAAGATGTACTGCGACTTGTGAGAGGTCTATGGGTGGAATGGGATGAAAAAGGACATTGTGGAATTCGTGGCTAAGTGTCCTAATTGTCAACAAGTGAAAATTGAGCACCAAAAGCTGGGAGGTTTTTCCCAAGATATTACTATTCCTACTTGGAAGTGGGAAGATTTGAATATGGACTTCATCATTGGTTTACCACACACCCGGTGACAATATGACTCAATATGGGTTATTGTGGATCATATGACGAAATTAGCTCATTTCATTCCCGTCAAGGTTTCTTATTCGGTGGAAGACTATGCTAAGTTGTGCCTAAGGGAGATGGTTAGGTTGCATGGAGTGCTCCTATCCATCATATCTGATCGTGGCACTCAATTCACTTCTCAATTTTGGAAATCTTTCCAAAAGGGCCTTGGCACTCGTGTTAAGCTTAGTACGGCCTTTCATCCTCAAACCGATGGGCAAGCGGAGAGTAATATCAAAACTTTAAAACATATGTTGAGAGCTTGTGTGATTGATTTCAAGGGTAATTGGGATGATCATTTGCCTTTTATTGAGTTTGCTTATAATAATAGCTATCAATCCAGTATTGGCATGGCTCCATTTGAGGCTCTTTATGAAAGGAGGTATAGATCTCCTATAGGTTGGTTTGAAGTTGGCGAAGTTGCTTTGACAGGTCCCGAATTGGTTCATGAGGCTATGGAGAAATTTCGCCTTACTAAAGAAAGATTGAAAATGGCTCAAAGTCAACAAAAGTCCTATGCCAATGTTCGAAGAAGAAATCTAGAATTTAATGTTAATGATTGGGTTTAATTGAAAATTTCACTCATGAAGGGTGTAATGAGGTTTTGAAAGAAAGGAAAGCTTAGTCCCCATTGTCTAGGACCATATCAAATTTTGAGACGAATTGGCAAGGTTGCTTATGAATTTGACCTGCCTAATAATTTAGCATCGATTCATCCAGTTTTCCAAGTCTCCTTATTGAAGAAGTGTGTTGGCGATCTGACATCTATAGTGCAATTGAAGAGTCTTAGTGTGAAGGAGAGTCTTTCTTATGAAGAAGTTCCAGTTGAGATTTTATACTGGCAAATTCGGAAGTTGAGGAATAAAGAAGTTGCTTCCGATAAGGTAATTTGGAGGAATCAGTTAGTTGAGGGTGCTACTTAGGAGGCCGAGGCCGATATGATATCTAGTTATCCTCATATCTTTCCCTCCACTCCTACTCTAGCTTGAGGTATTTAGTTCCTCGTGGTTCACTCTTTTGGTCTCATGTGTCTTAGATATTCCCATGATTCCTCATTTATGCATGTTCATGAAAAAGCTTGATTTTGAGAAAATGAGTAACTTGATTGATTTCTCCATGTTTATGTGCATTTGAGTATATATTGCATATAGACCTTACCATATGATGTTTTGAACATGCTTTAGCTTGGAATTGATGTTTCATCCTCGGATATGTGCATTTCTGTGATTGCATTCATGTTGGGCTGTTAGGTTTAGTTCCTATTGTCACGACCCAAGGTAGCCCCTAGACGTGACATGGCATACAAGACCCCGAAAGGCCTCATAAAAGCCACTTAGCATACATAATCCAAGATCATAGAATTTAAAGAGTTCAAAGGACAATTTCATATCAAAAGAGTTTAAGAAAATAGCGGAAGTCTACATATATTCTCAAAGCCCATCTAACATAAGAATAGAAAGAACGTGGGATGTAACCCATACAATGTCAAAGTAAAGAAACATAAGAGAATAACAAGGCAACGTCCTCGAACATATGAGGACTCACCAAGTCTTCAAGCTTCTAGATACTCACTAGCCACGAGCGGAATGAGAAGAATTGCCAAACGCTACATTATGAGACAATGTAGGCAAAATTATGCGTTAGTACATGGAATGTACCAAGTATTAGGGGAATGCAATAAAACATTAAATTATGCTAAAAAGGGGACATTTTTCATAACATGCAATGACCAAGTTAAAACATGATATAAAAAGGGTTGAAAAGCATAAGTCATAAACCAAGGTCAATGAAAGCTAAACATCTTTAGAAATTGTGAAGTACTTTGAAAATCATTTTAGTTCATTATTGTGGGAAACTACCTTTACCCGACATTTAAAGACCATGTGAGCTAGCAACATGGAATCCGGCATACTCCCTACACCGGAAGGGCAATCCTACTTTCCAAGGTAGGATCCTCAACTTATAGCTTACGTGGATCCACTAGTTAATGTCTATTTAAGACAATTATCCTATGGTGGCACATAGTTATGGGATAAAGAGATTGCTACTAGAGACTCCGCCTCCTCTAGCAGAAGAGCCTCCATCTCAATACCCTCTTGGTGCTAAGTAAATATCCCACGGAATTAGTTATCTTTATTATCCATGGAAGGGTACATCTAGAGATACCAATACAAGCTAAAATCATGCATATATACATTTCATATTCCATGGACTTAGTCCAAGCTTACGTCATTAGAATAGCTCCTTAACCTTTGATTCAACTTTAGTTGAGAAAATATTTCAACAAGTTATGAATCCTTTATGTGAGAAAACCTTTAATATTCATCAATTATCAACATTGAGACTCCAACCTCAAAGCTTCTTAAAATCATCATTAACTTCATAAAAGACATACATGAATAAATAAACTTCATCTTTTCATAGTTCATCATAAATCATAACTTGAAAACCATAGATTTCACATGGGTTCATGAAAATTCATCTTAAAATATTCAATTCAACTGAACTTCATGCTTAGAAATTCATAAACAAAGCAATTTGATCATAATTGAAAGAACCCACATGATGGAAGAAAACCTAGTTTTTGATTGAACAATTCTTACATAGAAAATTAGGGTTTATAGTCCAATTCAGAGATCAATACATGGGTTCACATGGAATTAGTTGAAAAACATCTAATTGAGTCTAAATCATCAAAACAAGATCATAAATACATAATTGAATTCGTACAAATAGAACCCATGAAGAATGAAATCAAAACCTTGTTCAATTTTGGGAAAATTGAATTGGAGAGTTGAAGAAAACCTTGGGGGCTCAATGGGTGAATGGAACCCATTGATGAACTCCCTACATACCTCAATTGAAGCCCTAAAAAGTGATGAAGAATGGAGACTTGAACTTGAAGAACCCTAGCTTGACTTCTTCTTCTTCTTGATTCTAGAGAGAGAAATATTTGGGAGAGGTTAGGGAGTAATTGAAAAGTGATTAAGAATGGTAGAAATTAGGCTTATAAGAATTATATAGGGCTTAGTAATAGGGGTTAACCAACCTAACTTAGTAAATAATTCATCGGGTGAAAAGACCAAAAGATTCCTTAAAGAAAATCAACCAACGACCCCACCTACTACATGACCTACGGTTGGTAGGTCAACCTACTGACCGTAGGTGACCAACCGTAGGTCACACTGCCAAGGCCCCAAAATTTTATAAAGTTTCCTCCCCAAAACAGTAGCACCTACGGCTCCTCCCACCACTTGACCTACGGTTGGTAGGTCCACCAACGGCCAGCAGGTCAAGCCGTGGGTCACTTTATTTTCAAGAATCGAAGTTTTTTGTTATTTTCGAATCCGGGGTGTTACACCTATCCTCCTTATGATGTCTTGATTCTCATTCGAGGATAGATGTTCCCAAGGGGGAGATATTGTAACACCTTAGATTCAAAAAGAAGAAAATTTCTAGTTTTCAGATCTGGTGCCGATATTGACGAAAACCACCTACGGACTGTAGGTTGACTTACGAGTCTAAGTTTTGAACCGTAGATGTAAACGTAAATATTTTTGAAATGTCACGTTTTAGGATCCTATTGACGGTTTGTCAGGATGGCCTGTAATTCCATGACCGAGTCGTAAGTAGGTTTCATAGGTCTCTTAAGACTTAATGAAACTTTGAGGGTTTAAGGGGTGGACTGACGGTTTCCATTTATGGTCCGTCAACGAACCTACGAACCATACATGGGGTCCCGTCGTTTGAAGTTCCAAAACAATAATTTTTAAATCTTTCTACGGTTGGACAGGATGGTCCATAGTTGGACCTACGAACCATAGGTCGCAACCGTAGGTCGAGATCCGACAATAATTTTTAAGGGATTTTTGGTCTTTTCCCTAATTTACCTATTCCTAATTTAGGTCGGTTAAGCTCTAATCCTAGGCTCTATATAAGTCCTCTAAGCCTAATTCTACCCTTTTCTAATCACTCCAAACTCCCTCCAAAAATCTTTCCCCAAATATTTCTGTCTCTAGAAGATCGAGGAAGAGGAAGAAGGTTCTAGGGTTTCCATTCAAGTCTCCTAAGTTCACCATTGATTTCAAGCTTTTTGCATCAAGGTATGATAGCTTTCACCTATGGAGTCCTTTCCTCCATAGGGTTCCTAAATTCTCCAATTTGAAAAGTTAGAATTCTTCAATTAAAATTAGAATTTTCTTCTATCTCAGGGTTCTTTCCAATTATGATCTAATTGATTAAATTATGTTTACTTATGCATGAATTGAATAAATTCAATGATTTTAAGATGAAATTATATGAGCCCATGTTTGAATTATGATTTCTAAGATATATGTCTATGATGAAGTTTATGAATGATCAAAAGATAAATTTTATGAAGTCATGCATCTTCAATTTATGAAATTGTGATGGTCTAATATTTGTTTTTGGAATGAAGCATAAATGTTGTTGTTATTGGGTTGTGAAAGGATTTCACACATACTACTCAAAAACATGATTTGTGAAAGGATTTTCTCACATGAAGGATTCAAAAGGGTTGAAAGGTTTTTTCAACTAAACTTTGAATCAAAGGTTAAGGAGCTATTCTAATGAAGGGACAAGAGGTGATTACCCATGTTCCCTAATAATAAGACAAGAGGCGATTACCCATGTCTATTAATGATAAGACAAATTATGAATTATGACTATTCCGTGGGAATTATGCTTAGCACCGAGTGGACAAGTGGTGATTACCCATGTCCTATATACTATGTGCCACCATAGGTTGTCTTGATAGACATTAGCTAGTGGATCCACTTAAGCTAGAAACTGTGGTTCTTACATTGGCAAGTAAGGACACCTCTTTTCGGTGTGGGTTAGATACCAGATTCTATCTTATAGCTCACAAGGTCTATGTCGGTTAAGGCTAACTTCCCACAATAAAGAACTAAGGTTACATTCTAAAGGCTTTTTAAGCATATGTTGTTTTAAGATGATTTATTTGCATTGACCATGGCTTTTATCTCATGTTTTCTATCATGCCATCATATGATTTAACTTGGTCATTGTATCTTATGTATAGTTATTTTTGCATGATTTTGTAACCTTTATACATAGTTATCATAATTGGTACATTCTTGTACTAACGCATACTCTTGCCTATATTTTCTTATAAGTATAGGATCCGGCCTATCTCCATCCACCCGTGGCTAGTCGTTGCATTCAAGAGTTGAAGATTTGGTGAGTCCTTATATGTTCAAGGACATAGCCACATTTACCTTTTATGTTATTTTACTTTTAAGACTTGTATGGGTTATGTCCCACTTTCCTCCAATTCATGTATTAGATGGCTTGAGACAATGTTTAGACTTGTATGGATTGTACCATTAAACTTGTTGGTTGTCTTGTTTTGAATGATATATTTTCCGATATTTCATATGTTGATAAGCTATGCTAGCCTGCAGGCTAAATTTCAAGTTTTATAATCATTACATTTGTATTTGAGCTAAGGCATGTCGCGAAATGTATTGGGGAGCCTACGAGGCATCTTGTGAGGCCATTTTGAGCCTTTTTACTTTATGCATTAGCCACATATGCATTGCATCATTCGATATTGTATTTAATCTTTTGAAATGCTTGCATTGTTCATGACCTCCATTATTATTATAATCTTCATCGTCAGTGGTTGTCAGTATGGCTTATGGTGTAGTTTTTAATTCATAGTGTTAACACTATCGTGCTTCTTATAGTTATATAGCATCTTTATAAGCTCGGTAGGCATATGATGCCTACAGAGTATGCGCGTTTTGGAAGTCAAGTTGCACTTTTGTATCTTATTCTGATATAGCACCTAGTTTGATCAATCTTCATTGCTTCCTGATTGTTTGATGTCATCACATTTGGAATTGTGATGCTATCTTAGATTCGGGAGACTTGTTAACTTCCTTTATTATTTTTTTGTCTATATTTTGTATTCTGTAAGATAGACTCATTTTATATAGTTCTATCCTATACTTGACATGCTCTTGCACCGGTGACACCAGGTCTTGAGCTTCGGCTTTTATTTGCGTATTTATCTTTCTCGATCATTTTCAGGCCTTTGTTGAATATTGTGTATCATTTTTGTACACATCTATGCTATGGTCCCTTTCTTACCTTATTATTTCTTTCGCGTTAGTTGTTTCTATATTTATTTATCAAATATTATTTGGATTTGATTTGCCTAGTGGGGGTTTATTTTAGGCTCCACCATGTTCCAATTTTAGGTCATGATAGAGGCACAAGTCTTGAGAACACGAATACTTTGAAATAAGGTATGTGGGCTTTTAGTTATCACTAGAAAATAAAAAGGTTGCTCAAAATGGGAGATTAGGTAAATTATAATCATTTGAAAGATTCATTTAGGTTAATAGTGTCTTGTGTTCTACAAAGAAGGCCTAAGTTCATCTCTCAATGTTACAAATTGAGTCTACACCCTACATGTGATTCACAATTTCCTCACTTTTGGAGCTTCTATGTTGAAAGAGTTGACATTGGTCAACATTTGAGGAGTCTTACGTCATATGAGATTTTCATCAGTTCCATCATCTTTGGAGGGCCCATTTTTAGTTAGTGTCACAACCCAAGACTACCCCCTAGATGTAACATGGTGAGTAGAATCCCAAGGGACTCTAAACGAACCACATGACATAGCATGATGCTAAGATAATCAATACAACAGAAAGAATCATAGAAGAAGAATGTAAGTCTCAAAACTTAATCTCAAATGATACCAAAATCTGAGTACAAACACTTCATAAGAGGAAAGTACTATGTCTGACAACAAACCTCTACTATATAATCGTGACTAGGACAAACCCTAGCTCACAAAATAATTTGAAAACGAAAGTAAGTCTGAAATGAAAAAAAGAACATATGTGGCACGCCCTCGAACAATGAAGACTCACCAATCCAAGCAATACTAACAGGATCCAATACTAACTGTGGGCTTAGTGAGGAGAAACCGAACCAATATTGTAAAAAAATATAGGCATAAGAAATATATGCGGTCAGTACTCGAAATTTATTAAATATGGGGGAAGATCCATGAGTATAAACATAATAATGTGATCAGCCTGAAACATGATAATGCATAACCAAGTAAAACTTGACATGAGCAGGTTAGTTGAGTTCATAGATAATAGTACAAGGTCCGTGCAATATTCAGAAAATCATAACATAATTAGAAATCATAAACATAGTCATACCATATATGAGAGTTACCGTTAACAAAAATAAACTATTTGAGCTATAACATGGAATTCAGTGAACTACTCCCACACCAAAGAGTGTCCTACTTGCCAAGGTAAGGACCATAACTATAGTCAAGCCTCTAGTACAAAGTGACATATTAGGGAGTCAAGCCTCTACTAACGGGGACTCATCTTATCCTATGGTGGCACATAGTTCTAGGACAAGGGAACTTCTACTGAAGGTCTCATACCTCTATTAACGGCTGAGGCTTCATCCCAAGGTCCACTCGATGCTATGTAAGCTCTCAATGGAAAGCATACATAATCATATCATATTATAGTCCTTGAAATGGTAAGAATCTAGTAATACCAATTCTATCAGGGAGACTCATAATCATCAAAATAGCTCCTTTAAAATATCATGATTTCATAAAATAATCAATTCGTAAGAGATACTTAATCGAAAGAATCTAAACAATGACAAACTTTCATAAAAGAATTACTTCAAGTGGAAGTATTCATTTTCATAAAACATGCTTGATACTTTATCTAAAAGAATCCTTGATTCATAAATCCTTCAATTCATAATGCATGCATGTCTTCAAAGCTTTATTTCATATCACTATAACTTATATAGCATGGGCTCATGAAAATAACACTGAAAACAATGAATTATGATCAAATCATGCATAATATGATCATACATAATGAGTAAACTCAAAACTAATAGAAACCGTACATGATTCATGAAAACCCTAGAACTTGGATTCGAATCATAAAGAGATTTTGAAGTTTTCTTGGGATTCAATTGGCTGAGAGGAACCCATTGATAAACTTACTACATACCTTGATGAACCCTGGCCTTGGAATCTTAAAAAGATACTTGAACTTGAAAAACCCTAGAAATCACCTTGAGAGAATCCTTGGAGAGAAGACTTCAGAGCTTTTGGGGTTTAAGAGCGAATGGGAAGGGTTTTGAATGTAAAAACATTTAGAGGGCTTAAAATTAGTCTAGAAACGACATAATATAGATGTCAAAAGAGAAGAAAACGACCCAGTTAACCCTGGAAAATAACTGTCGAAGCTCATCTACGAATCCCCTGTACAGTTCATATCACTTCTACGGACCGTATTGGTCCTTCATAGAATGAAGTACTGAAGACCAACTTTCTGATCTCAAACCATGAGAACCAACACTGATCCATCAACCAATGTATGATGTAAAGCTCCCTCATAGAACTTAAGCCTAGAAAGCAGCCCAAGTCCAGGTCCTCATCCACGAATGATCATGTATGGTCTGTATCCTCTTTTATGAGACATACTGGCCACTCGTTCACCCAACTTACTCAACGTCTATGTTTCTGAAGTTCAACTATGGACCAACAGCTACCGATCATAGTTCCTTGTACGACCCATATAATCCCTTCATGGAGTCCAAGGTATAAAAATGCACCAAGTCTCAAACTCACTCTACAAGAGGTAGCCACAACCCTACAACATTCCACGAGCCGTCCTGTTGGCTCATACAAACCCATCTGAGACTTGTCATTTACAAACTTTCATAACACCCTCTACGATAGCCATATATGGATCGTGGAACTGAGTACAGTTTGTACTTGGCTTCGTACAAACCTGCACCATCAAATTTTCTACAACATTTCCTTTCCATTTAAACTTTTTTACTTCCTAGTGTTACAATATCTCCCCCTTGGGAACATTCGTCCACTAATGAGATTCAACCAAGCATGAATAGGGTAGGGAAGAGATCTAACATCCCAACATGAATGCAAAGCACATTAAAATGCATAAAACCAAGGAGTAATTGACCCTAAGCTAAAACATAAACCTTAAAACTGATTTCATGAACATGCATGCATATGGAAGCATGAGAAAAGTTGAAATGCATGGATCCGAAAGAGTAAAAATGAGGAACTGATACCTCAAGATGAAAGTGATGTAGATGGAAATATATGGCGGTACTTCGACATCATATCAGCTTCTGCCTCCCAAGTAGAAGCCTCAACTAGCTGATTCCTCTAAAGAATATTCACGGATTCAACTACTTTATTTCTTAACTTCCGTACTTGATGGTCTAGAATCTCAACCGGAACCTATTCATAAAAAGGGCTTTCTTTCACATCGACAATTTCTAATGGCATAATTGAAGTAGGATCACTAATACACTTTTTCAACAAGGAAACATGAAATACCAAATGCACCAATGCACCGATGCACCGATGAAAATTTTGAAGCCAAATCGAACTCATAAGCTACTTTACTAAAATGCTTATGAATATGATATGGGCCTAGATAACGGGGACTAAGCTTCCCTTTCTTTCCAACCTCATCATACCCTTCATGGATGAGATTTTAGAGTAAACCCAACCATCAATGGTGGATTCAAACACACTTGTTATCACATCCACATTGGATTTCTATCGACTCTAAGACATTTTCAATCTATCTCTGATAAGTCGAACCTTCTCCATAGCCTCATAAACTAACTCATGCCCTATCAAAGCAACCTCACCAACTTCAAACCAACAAATAGGAGACCTACACTCCTACCTTAGAGAGCCTCAAACAAATTCATCTGAATACTTGAGTGATAATTGTTATTAAAAGCAAACTCAATCAAATGCAAATGTTCATCCCAATTACCTTTAAAGTTCATCACAAAAGCCCTCAATATATCTTCTTAAGTCTAAATAGTTTGCTCAGCCTAACCATTATTTTTTGGATGGAAGGTCGTACAAAGCATATTTTGGGTACCAAGGCCTTTTTGAAACGACCTCAAAAATTGAGAAGTAAATTGGATACCCTTGCTTGATATAATGGATAAGGGAACCCTATGCAACTTAACCATATCTTGAATATAAAGCTTAGCATATTCCTTGGCCAAACAAGAAGTCTTCACGGGAATGAAATATGCTAACTTCGTCATCTGGTCCACAACAACCCAAATGGAGTTGTGTGGTGTATGGGTGTGGGGCGAAGCCATAGTGAAGTTCATATTCAAATCATCTCATTAAAAAGTAGGAATGCTAGTATCTTGAGTCATACCTCCCAATATCTAATGATCAACCTTCACTTGTTGGCAAATTGGACACTTAGCCAAATATTCTGCAATATCCTTCTTCATCCCATTTCACGAATAGACTTCTCATGGATCTTAGTACATCTTAGTGTCTTCTCGGTGAATAAAGTATTAAGAACTATGAGCTTTTGATAAAATTTGTTGCCTCAACTCATCAACATTCGGAACACACAAGAAACCTTGACAACAAAGCACACCATCTCCCCCTTGGGAGAAAGCCTCAATAGACTTCTTAAGCACTGCTTTCTTCAACTCAACCAAAGTCTGATCATTACCTTGCATGGCCTTAACATCTGACACAAGATATGATTCTGACACATTCTAAACAATGACATCAGCATCTTATGAATCAACCAAATGAACACCCAAATAAGCTAGTATGCATATCACAAACTAACTCCTTTTTATCATCCTCAATGTGAGCAGCGCTACTCACAGAGAATCGGCAACCACATTTTCCTTACCCTTATAGTAAACAACACTCATATCATAATCCTTAAACAACTCAAGCCACCTCCTTTGGCGAAGATTCAAGTCCTTTTGTTGAAACACATATTACAAACTATTATGATCAGTGAACACATCCACATGAACACCATACAAACAGGTTTAAATCAGTTATAGAAGTAGTTATTAGGTCAAAATGACACAGTTTAGGTGTTGGATAGATAGTGAAAGACCAAAACACCCTTAATTAAAATTGCCGAAACAGGTCTACGTGCGTAGGTCTTTCTACAAACCGTACAAGTCAAATGTAGAACCAAGTACTAGAACCCAATATTTAACCCACTCTTCACAAAACCTTTTGTATGGACCGTTGACCTTTCTATGGTCCATAGACCCTATCCATAGTCCTAAACATTGAATCCAAAATTTCACCAAGTCCAAATCAACTCTACAGGCACTTCCTATGGACCATAGACCATCCTACGAGTCGTCTTGTTCATTCGTAGGTCAACTTAGTAGGACTTGAATTTCCAAAAATCTCAATCAACTTCCTTTGAGTGACACCTACGACCCGTAGAGGATTCTACTAACCGTAGATAAGCCTCTTAGGATTCAACTAGTAGCTCAAAATGGAGTCTTTTCCCTTCCTAATTTCCAAGGTGTTACAATATCTTCCCCCTGGGGACATTCATCCTCGAATAGGACTCAAGCTAGCATGAATAGAGTAGGAGAGAAACTAACAACCCAATATGAATGCAATTCTCATCAAAATGCACATAAACGAGGAGAAATCACTAAAAGCTAAATCATAGCATCAAAATCAAGTTTTCATGAACACCCATGTATATGGAATAATGGGAATGACTAAAACATATGAATCCAAAAGAATGAACCATGAGGAACTAATACATCAAGTTAGAATAGGAGCGGAGGGAAATAGATGAGGATATTTTTACATTATATCAGCTACGGCTTCCCAAATAGCATCCTCAACTAATTGATTCCTCCAAAGAACTTTCACGGAAGCAACTTTATTATGTCTCAACTTCTGAACTTGATGGTCTAAAATTTCAATTGGAACCTCTTCATATGAAAGACTCTCCTTAACTCCCAAACTTTCCAATGGCACTATAGATATCGGATTTCCAACACACTTCTTCAACAAAGAGACATGGAAAGTCGGATGTACCGATGCTAAATCATTAGGTAATTCTATTTCATAAGCTACTTTTCCAATATGCCTCAAAATTTGATATGGGCCCATATATCAGGGACTAAGCTTCCCTTTCTTTCCTAACCTTATCACACCTTTCATGGGTAAGATTTTTAAGTAAGCCCAATCATCAACATCAAATTCAAACTCTCTTCTTCTAATATCGGCATAAGGCTTTTGTCAACTTTGAGTCATTCTCAACCTTTCACGAACAAGTCGAACCTTTTATATAGCCTCATGCACCAACTCGGGCCCTATCAAAGCGATCTCACCATCTTCAAACCATCCAATGGGATACCTACACCTCCTACCATAGAGAGCCTCAAACAGAGCCACTCTAATACTAGAATGATAGCTATTATTATTTAAAAAATCAATAAGGGCAAATGTTCATCCCAATTAGCTTTGAAATCAATCACGCAAGCTCTCAACATATCCTCCAAAGTCTGAATAGGATGCTTGGCTTGTCCATCAATCTGAGGATGCAAAGTTGTACTAAGCTTCACTTGACTACCAAAACCTTTCTAAAATGACCTCCAAAACTGTAATGTAAATGGAGCACCACGATCAGAAATAATAGAAAAGGGAACTCCATAAAACCTCACTATTACCTGAATGTAATGCTTGTTGTACTCTTCAGCTGAAAATAAAGTCTTTACGAGAAGAAAGTGACATGATTTCGTCATTCGGTCCATAAGAACCTAGATCAAATCAAATTGACTACGAGTATAAGGTAAACCTGTAATGAACTCCATGGTGAAATCTTCCTACTTCCAAGTAGGAATGCAAATGTCTTGAGCAAAAACATCGGGTTTCTAATGCTCCACTTTCACTTGCTGACAATTTAGATATTTACCCACAAATGCCGCAATATCCTTCTTCATCCCATTCCACCAATAGACATCTCGCAAATCATGGTACATCTTTGTGGCTCTCGGTACTGAGAACTGAATGATTTTGTCAAAATCTTATTTCTCAACTCATCAACGTTCGGAACAAATAATCAACCTTGGTATCGAATGATACCATCTCCACTTGGGAGAAAGCCTCAATGGCTTTTTTAGAGACCGACTTCTTCAAATCAACTAATACTGGACCAAGATCTTGCTTGGCCTTCACATCTGATACAAGAGATGATTCCAAACTATTCTGAACAATCACACCAACCTCACTCGAATCAGCCAAGCAAACACCCAATTGGACCAACCTATGAATATCACGAACTAGCTCTTTCTCACCATCCTCAACATGGGAAACACTTTCCACTGATAGCCAACTGAGAGCATCCGCGACTACGTTCACTTTTCCCAGATGATAGAGGACACTCATGTCGTAATTATTTAATAACTTGAGTCATCTCATTTGGTGAAGATTCAAATCCTTTTGCGTGAACATATACATCAAGCTCTTATGGTTGGTAAACACATCTACATGAACACCATATAAATAATGCCTCCAAATCTTTAGAGCAAACACTACCACCGCTAACTCCAAATCACGAGTCAAATAATTATTTTGATGCAGCTTCAATTGCCTTGAAGCATATGCAATGTCTTTCCCATGGTTCATTAAAACACAACAAAGACCAATCCGAGAAGCATAACAATAAACCACAAAACCATTCGATCCTTCTGCTATTGTTAATATAGGAGTTGAAGGTAGTCAATATCGTCAAAGGCAAAGAAATAGAAGAAAATCCTTCCACAAATTTCCCATAATAACAGGCCAAACCCAAGAAATATCTAAAGCAGACAAAGATCTAGGCTAATTCTTAATGGCCTCGGTCTTCTTAGGATCAACTTGGATACCTTCACCAGAGACAATATGGATAAGGAAGCAACGAACCTCATTCAAAACTCATACCTATTAAACTTAGCATACAATTCCTATTCTTGAGAATTTGCAACACAACCCTAAAATACTCAACATGCCCATCCTCACTCCGAGAGTAAATCAAAATATCATCAATAAATACCATTATGAACATGTCAACATATTGCTTGAAGACCCTCTTCATCAACTCCATGAACGTTGTCGGGTAATTAGTAATCCAAAAGGCATTACCAAAAACTCATAATGACCATACCGAGTTCGAAAAACCATCTTCGGAATGTGACTTTCCTTCACCCTCAATTGGTGATAACCCGACCGAAGGTCAATCTTGAAGAAGAAACTCGCTCTTTGGAGTTGATCAAACAAATCATCAATCCTTGGAAGAGGATACTTATTCATTATTGTGACCTTGTTCAATTGTCGATAGTCAATGCACATTTGCAGGGAACCATCCTTTTTTCGAACAAACAACACCAACAGGTGAAGTATGAGCATGAGAGACAGGGGGTTTCGATGCAAAGGATGCCCATTCCTGTGTGGAAATGAGAGTGCATTACCATGGACTTTGTGACTGTGTTACTCTTGACTTTAGGTAAGTATAACTCTATTTGGGTGATTGTGGATCTGTTGACCAAGTTGGCTCATTTCATTCCAGTGAAGACTTGCTACATTAAGGAGCAGTTAGCTAGGGTCTACATTCATGAGATTGTTCGATTGCATGGAGTGCCTATTTCCATTGTGTCAGATAGAGGTACGAAGTTCACCTCTCATTTCTTGAGTTCTATGCAGGAGCAGATGGGTACCAAGCTTGAGTTAAGTACCACTTTCCATCCTTAGACCGATGGTCAGTCTGAGCGGACTATTCAGGTACTAGAGGACATGCTTCAGGCTTGTGTCATGGATTTTGGTGGTCATTGGGACCAATCCCTACCTCTTGCGGAGTTTTCCTATAACAACAGTAACCATTCTAGCATTCAGATGCCACCGTTTGAGGTCTTGTATGGCAGGAGGTGTAGATCTCCCATTGGATGGTTTGATTCTTTTAGAGTTCGACCTTGGGGTAGTGATCTGTTGATAGAACCCATGGATAGGGTGAGATTGATTCAGCAGCACTTGGTGACCGCCCATAGTATGCAGAAGAGTTATGCCGATAGGCGTGTTCGTGATTTATCTTTTGCCATTGGTGAGCGAGTGTTTCTTAAAGTGTCACCCACTAAGGGTTTGATGAGGTTCGGGAAGAAAGGAAAGCTCAGTCCGAGATTTATTGGCCCTTTTGAGATTTTGGAGAGGTATGGAGAGGTAGCCTATAGATTGGCCTTGCCTCCAAACTTGTCAGCCGTTCATCCCGTATTCCATGTTTCGATGCTTAAGGGATACTGTCATGATGATTCTCATGTGATTCAGTGGGACTCAATTGCGTTGGATCAGGATTTGTCCTTTGAGGAGGAGCCTATTGCTATCTTGGATAGACAGACTAAACAGTTGAGGTCGAAGCATATTGATTCAGTGAAAGTTCAGTGGTGACACCGACCGGTTGAGGAGGCTACTTGGGAGGTGGAGTCCAACATACGTCGTAGATATCCTCAACTTTTCACTCCTTCAGGTATTTTACTTTGACTTTCGTTCGAGGACGAACGAGTGTTTTAGTGGTGGATGGTGTAATGCCCCAATCCTTGTGAAATTACCTTTTTGTGTAAAATGGCCATTTTGTCCTTTCCCCTGAGCGGTTTCATGCTTTGTTTGTGTTCCGAGAGTGGTTGGTATGGTCCCCGATGTGATCGGGAGGGATTTTAGTGGTTTTGAGACCTTAGGTGGAGTTTTTAAGGAGATAGTTTACTTTGGTCAATATTCCGAGATCTGAGCATTAGATGATTATTTTGTCAGTTCTGTTGCGTCTGGAACTTCGAGTTTGGTCTAGTAGGATGGTTGGTTAGAGCCTCGAGACCTTATAATTTGTTTTGGTTATTTAGGCTAAAAGTTGGATTTTAGGCTTAAAAGAGGTCAGTAGGGGTATTTTGTTCATAACAATCTTTTTTTCAGAAACTCAACGATTCCATTGGCTCCAAAACATGTTTTTTGATCAATTTTCACTATTGGTTCATGTTTATAGGGTTCCGAATGAGTTTTGAGAGTTAAAAGCATGTTTTAATTGGTGTTGGAGCAAGTGGACCGCGGTCAACATACCCTTTTTGGCTGAAAATAGCCCATATTTTGGATTTCTTCCCTCTTTTTCTCATTTCCACTATTGTTACACAATTGGAGCTTAGGAGAGACGAATTTTGAAGCAATCTTTTGAGGAAATTCATTGGAGTAAGTTTCTTTATCATTTCTAAAATTCAAGATCTCAATGTGGGTTTTGGGGTTTTCCCCCCAAATTTCAAAACTAGTAATTTCATGATTTCGAATCCATTTCCTACTTGATTTTAATGGGGTTTTCAACCACGAACTCCTCTTGATGTGTAGAACCTGATTTTTAACTAAAATTCCACTTTTTCCCTTTTCATTTTTGAGGTGATTTTTGGTTGATTTTAACCCCGGTTCTTAAACATTGCAATAAGGGTATTGTTGAACTTCTTTCCATTCTTGATAGTTCGAGATCATTTCGGTGTTGGTATTTGAGGTTAAAAGTTCAGTAGAGTGTTCGGGTGAAGTTTTTGGCCTTCGAGGTAGGTTTGGCTATCCTTCTTTGAGGCTGGGATTGGGTAATTGATTGTTCTTATGTCATAGGCTTTGGGATGGGATCGTAATATGATTTGGGATTGTTGATTATATTGTGATGCTCGTGTGGGGGCTTGAGTATATTGTGATGCCTATGTGGGGGCTTGATTATATTATGTTACTCGTGTGGGGGCTTATTTATACTATTTAGCCCGTGTGGGGGCCTTAGTTGTTACTGTATTTGCTTTGTGAGCATGTGATTCGTGAGTTGCCTGTGAGAGAGGCTTGTAACACTATTTGACTTGTAATTCCCGAGAGAGGGGTTGAGTCTTGGATTTTAGCATACTTTGATAAATGAAATGCTTTTCTAAATGGTGCTCATTTATTTCATTTGAACTCTTTCCCATTATATTTATATGAGGGTGTTTGACATGATTTGGTCGAGTTTTCAGTACTTTGAACTTTTCATTACATGTTGAATTGATTATTGCCTCTATGCCAATATGGGTTGTGATGCATTCATCCTCATTCATCATATCATTGATCTTGGGAAGTTGAGAAATGTGGAAATTCCTTTTGAGAAAGAAAATGAGACACTTTTTATATTCTTCACCACGAGCTAGATGGCAAGTTGATGAGATTTTGAGATTGTGATTTGGTATATGGACTGCGAGTCCTCCATGGGTCCTTGCCTAGAAGCCTTAGCTCAATAGGGTGTATACGACAGGTTGCGCGACAGCCTTGATTCCACCATATCGGCCACCACATCATTGCATCTTCTAATAACATTGTATCGATCTTTGTGTTTGTGTCCTATCTAATGATCTTTGATATTACTATGAGTTATGTGTTTACTTTACTCGGGCCGTTCTATATGAACTGGCGGAACCAATGTCGGAGTGGGACTTTTCTGAATGCAGGTGGAAGCGTTCCTTAGTTTATTTCATAAGTTTGATTAATTCCTTATACTCAATCGGTCAAACCTACTGAGTACATGTGAATTGTACTCACCCCTACTTTTGTATCCCTTTTGATGTAGATTATAGTCAAGGTACTCCTCGTGGCGATTGATTATCTAGCGAGCAGGCTCATTTCGGAGTAGTGGTGAGATCCTGTACTCCGGATCTCCATTAACACCATCTTCAATTTCAGTCTTTACTATTATTCGGAGACTTATGATGTACTTATATTCAGGGATTGTTTTAGATGCTCTTTACACTTATGACACCAGGTTTTGGGAAATTCTTCGTTGTTATTCTCTTGTTTTCAGTTATGGCTTGACTTCATCTTTGGAAGCCTCATATGTGTTTTATTCTTCGGCTTACACATCGGGTGGTTTCGGGATGTGTGCCATCATGACCTCGATTTTTGGGTAGTGACAAATTGATATCAGAGCGCTAGGTTCACCGATCTCATAAGTTAAAGAGCAAGGTGTCTAGTAGAGTTTTGCGGATCAGTACGTAGACGTCTGTACTTATCTTCGAGAGGTTACAAGATACTAACTAGGAGAAATTTCTTTCATTGATTCCTTTCGTGTGATTCATTTATATAAAAGTGTTGTATACTTCTAATCTATTCTTTTTGCACAGATGGTGAGGACTAGAGCCAGAGTCATCGAAGGTGAGGTCGTACCTACTGCTCGAGCCCCAGTCCGTGGGTGAGGCAAGGGACACATAGGAGGTAGGGGTTGTGGTCGAGCTAGGGGAGCAATACCTGCTCGAGGACGGCCTAGGGAGGCATCACCTGAGCCTATATATGAGCATAAGGATGATTTTGAGCAGCAGGCTGAGGAGCAGAGGCCAGCCAGCCTCCTTCAGTTCCCGATAGTATCCCGGTGCTCCAGGAGGCTCTTGTCCAGTTATTGGCTAGATTGGATGGTGCCCATACTCCTGGTATTCTTCCAGGCACTTCAGGCTCCCCTATTACAGTTGGTACTACCCCGCCAGTTCAGAGGCCTAGTGTGGTGTTTCAGACTCCAGGTTCTTCTTCGATGCCCTCTATTGCACCTCAAAGATTTGCAGCCCAGCCACTTTCTCCTAGTGCAGCCATGTCAGTTTCTGAGCAGAAGAGTTTCGAGAGGTTTGTGAGATTGGTACCCTCCAAGTTCGACGGTACAGTGGGGGAGGAGGCCTATGATTTCTTAACTGAGTGCTAGGACAGGTTGTTCAACTTGGGTATTTTAGAGGCACATGGAGTGGCTTACACTTCCTACCAGTTTGCGAGAGTGGCCAAGGAGTGATGGAGATCAGTTCTTGCTCGCAGACCTATCGGTTCTTCTATGATGGTTTGGGAGCAGTCCATTGAGGTGTTCTTTGAGAGGTTTGTGCCGTATAGCCTTCGTGATCAGCGCAGAGATGGGTTTGACAGGCTAGGGCAGGGTTTTTTATCAGTATCTGAGTACGAGGCTAGTTTTCATGTGTTGTCTCATTATGCTATGTCGAGTATCCCTATAGAGTTTGAGCGGATCCGCAAGTTGGTGAAGGGATTCACTGGCTATCTGCAGGAGGCCATAGCCTCTCTTGTGCTATCGGGTGGCTCCTTTTAGAGTATTATTGATCATACCAGGATGATCAAGAGCATCAGCCATGCTAGACAGGGCAGCGCCAAGATGCTCTGTCGGCAGGGTTAGTTCAGTGGCCATTCCTCAAGAATTAGAGAGTATTCGGGTCCGGGCACAGGGCAGGCCAATACATGTGGCGATTCAGAGTATAGATGGTATAGGTGTATCCAAGTCTGGGCAGACTAGTCATGGTGGTTCTTCAGGTTCGGGAGGATATGTCCACACTTTTTGTTATCCCCCCCCCGAGATTCGGGTCCTCGAGGCTGCTATGTTTGTGATGAGTTTGGGCATAAGGCAAAGGACTGCCCCAAACATGCTCCTTCTGCTGTTCAACCAGGGTCACAGGTTTTTCGTTCTACACCAGCTCCAGCGGTCAGAGGTAGGATGGCAATGGGGCTGGGCGGGGTGGGGCGGGCTATGCTTAACTCAAAAAAACTTTTACCCGCCTCGCTTACCTTTTTAAATATTTTCCCTTTTTAATTAAGTTTGATGCTAAAAATAAAATTCATAAAAACAAATTTATTTTCTCATTAAGTTGTATTAATTTAATAGATAATAGCTTAAAATTTTATTTTTTAAAGGTTAATTGGGAAGAATGTAAGAAACCGTATTAATTTTGTGATAGACTTGGAGCCGGGCACCGAGCCCATTTCTATATCTCCTTATCGGAAGGCTTCGGCTAATTGAAGGAATTGAAGGAACAATTGGAAGATTTGTTAAAGAAAGGGTTTATTCGGCCTAGTGTTTCATCGTGGGGTGCCCCAGTCTTATTTGTGAAAAAAGAAGAATGGTACTATGAGGTTGTGTATTGACTATCGACCGTTGAACAAGGTAACGATCAAGAATAAATATCCTCTTCCTTGCATTGATGATCTATTTAACCAGCTTCAGGATGCATCGGTGTTCTCTAAGATTGACTTGAGGTCGGGTTACCATCAGTTGAGAGTTTGGGATTCTGATATCCCGCAGACCGCTTTCAGGACTAGTTATAGGCATTATGAGTTTGTGGTCATGTATTTTGGGCTGACTAATGCCCTAACAACTTTTATGAAGTTGATGAATAGGGTATTTTGGCCTTATTTGGACTCTTTTGTGATTGTACTCATCGATCATATCTTGGTTTACTCCAAGAATGAGGCCGACCATGTTCGTCACTTGAGGGTTGTGCTTCAGAGATTGAGGGAGGAGAAGTTGTATGCAAAATTCTCCAACTGTGAGTTTTGGCCTGAGTCTGTGGCTTTCTTGGGTCACGTGGTGACCAAGGATGGGATTATGGTTAATTCGGCCAAGGTAGCGGCGGTTCGTGATTGGGCTAGATCTACTTCAGTTATCAAGTTTCGGAGTTTCATTGGGTTAGCGGGTTATTATCGTCGGTTTGTTCAGAGTTTCTCTTCCATCGCAGCCCCATTGACTAGGTTGACTCCGAAGACTTTAGTATTTCAGTGGACTGATGAGTGTGAGGCGAGCTTTCAAAATCTCAAGGAGTTATTGACTTCGGCACCTATTCTAGCATTACCCAAGGAGGGTGTGGCATTTATTGTATTATGTGATGCTTCTGATGTTGGTTTGGATTGTGTGTTAATGCAGAAGGAGAGAGTCATAGCCTATGCTTCTCGACAGTTGAAGATACAGGAAAAGAACTACCCTACTCATAATTTGGAGGTAGCGACACTGGTTTTTGTTAAGAAGTTATGGAGGTACTATCTCTACGGGGTACATTGTGAGGTCTTTACCAATCACCATAGTCTCAAGTATATCTTTTCTCAACCGAATCTAAACATAAGGCAACGCAGGTGGTTGGAGCTGTTGAAAGATTATGACATCACCATTCTTTATCATCCGGGCAAGGCTAATGTAGTGGTAAATGTTTTAAGCAGGAAAGTGCCTAGTATTGGTAGCTTAGCCTTCCTTAAGGCAGAGGAGAGACCTTTGGCATTAGAGGTTTAGTCATTGGCTAGACAAATGGTTCGACTTGATATTTTGACACCTCACAGTATTTTAGCCTTTGTTGAGGCTAGGTCTACCTTGATTGATCAGATTCGTGCCCACCAGTTTGATGATGATAAGTTGAGGATGATTCGAGACAAAGTGTTGAGGGGTGAAGCTAAGCAACTTCTCTTGATCCCGAGGGTGTTTTGAGGATTAGTGGTCGTATTTGTCTTCCTAAAGTTGGTGATTGGGTGTGTATGATATTGGAGGAGGCTCAGTATGTGAAGTATTCTATTCACCCGGGAGCGGCAAAGATGTTTTATGATTTGAAACAACACTACTTGTGGTGTGGTATGAAGAGGGACATCGTGGATTTTGTGGCTAAGTTTTTGAATTTTCAACAGGTAAAGTATGAGCATTAGAGATCGGGGGGTTTAATGCAAAGGATGCCCATTCCTGAGTGGAAGTGGGAGTGCATTACCATGGACTTTGTGACTGGGTTACCCTTGACTTAGGGTAAGTATGACTCTGCTTGGGTGATTGTGGATCGGTTGACCAAGTCGGCTCATTTCATTCCAGTAAAGAATAGCTACAATGCGGAGCAGTTAGATAGCCAGAGTACTCCCCATGGCGATTGATTATCTAGCGAGCAGGCTCATTTCGGAGTAGTGATGAGATCCTGTGCTCCGGATCACCATTAACTCCATCTTCCATTTCAGTCTTTACTATTATTTAGAGACTTATGATGTACTTATATTCAGGGATTTGTTTTAGATGCTCTTTACACTTATGACACCGGGTTTTGGGAAATTCTTCGTTATTATTCTCTTCTTTTCAGTTGTGGACTGACTTCCTCTTTGGGAGTCTCGTATGTGTTTTATTGTTCGGCTTACACATCAGGGTGGTTTTGGGATGTGTGCCATCATGACCTCGATTTTTGGGTCGTGACATAAATATTTTCATGGACCTCTCCATATCACTAACAATCCCCTTTGTGCCCACTTGGGTAACCCCTTAAAACCCCTAACACCTCTTTAGTTGTTTTCTTGATGCAACCAGCTATTCTAGCCCATATAGTATGTGCATCGCTACTACTCCCCCAACTCCCGCACCCACCAACTTCTTGTCAACCTCCTAAGCTTTGTCCCTAGGTTGGTCACATGCAACCCTCTTCTTCGTCTTCATCATCCTGGCATCTAAATTCATAACCACAAGCTTATGTTGGATTGTAAGATTCTCGTTCTGGATAACATTTCACATACACCACTGTCAACCTTAAATGTAATTAATGTAAGTCTTAGCCACAACAATACTAAAGGTCACCAAATGTATCTTCCTATTTTTGAAGCTTGAGTTAGCTATGAACAACTCACAAGCATTCACGGAGTCTAAAAATAAACTCCTCCTTCATATTTATCCCTAAAGTCAAAGTCATTATGTACTTCATCATAACCTCTTGAAGTGGTCCCTATATGATCATTAAAATCTCTTCCTATTAAAATTTTCTTTGTTTATACAATACCTCTCACTACATCATCCAACTCCTTATACAAACGTTCTTTGTCCTCCCCATCCAAACTCACATGTGGTGCATATGTATTAATAAGAGTTAGTGCTCCAAAAACTAGTTTAATGTCCATAATCCTATCGTTCACCCTCTTAACCTCCACTACCTTCTCTCTGAGTTCCCTATCTACTACAATGTCGAATCCGTTCTTATTACTCAAGCTCCCTAAGTACCATAACTTAAAACATGTCTACATACTAGCCTTGGTTTCTACCTATTTTGTTTTCTTGGTATAAGATACATTGATCTTTCTCTTCTTGAGAATGTTCACTAACTTGATCGACCTCCCCATCAATTTCCCTATGTTCCAAGACCCTACTCACAATCTAGGAACTCCCTTACCACCCACTGCCCCCAACCCCAACCCCTAATTAAGGACACAATCTTAAATTACTATCATACTCAAAGCCATTAACATAAATTATAGAAATAGTCAAATGTAAAAGATTAAACATGAAAGTAACTGATAGGCAAAATAAGAATTAAAGTAGTCAGACTAACAAGTCAACAACAAAATGAAAAAGTAAAGAAGGTAAAATAACAAAGCAAAAAAAATAAAATACCAAAATAAAACACAAGCAAGAATAATTGAACATAGAATGAATAATCAATTCAAACTAATTTAGCAAACCCAATAAAGACAGAAAGTAGAAGCTCAGGAATGCCAAAATTACAATGTGAGATTAAAAAAATTAAATAAATAAAATAACCTAACTAGAATGGCGGAACAAAAATTGAAAAATCCAATAATATAAACATCAAATAATAGAGCAATAATGCTAAAATAATTAGGCAAAAGTAACAAAATACCTAAAAAATTAAACAAAACAAGAATGGCATAACCCGGTGTAGTCGAGAACTGTCACATGATGAGGACGACCAAGATGATGTCAGAACCATCAAAGATCATCAAGAAGATAGATAGAAGGAACTAGGTCACCTCAAAACTCGTCGCCTAAAGGAATTTGATTTTGTCGAACTTGCTGCTTCACAGATGCAAAAAACACACACATACACAAATTCAGATTAGGGAAAAGAGAGAGAGATAAAACTACAAAGGCAATATATGTTGTCTGACCAGAACCAGCAAGTTGAAGAAGAGAAGGACTAGAGGGAGAATGGAAAAATAAGAGAGAGAGAGAGAGAAATAAAGACGAGAAGGAGACCTTATTAAGTGAAATTCACTTTATTGCCTAATTTTTCTTATTTTAATGCCCTCATATCACTAGTGTATGTAAATTTGTTCAATTATAAGCTATAAATTAATAGTGAATGATCATTCAAATAACAATATATGTTTTGATAGATGAATATATATATATATATAGATAGATCATGTTTTGGTATTAATTGCAACTCTTTAACTGTTATCACAACTTTATATGACGAAGACCCTCAACAAAAAATAAGGATGTACTTACAACCCCATTCATGAGAGAACACACCTGAATTAGTAATTGTTAGCTTAACAGAAGATGAAGAGATGGAGCAAACATGAAAGGAACTTACTTCTTTTAGTTAATCCAACAATCACAAACAACAGTAGGTGTAGAGAATTGATGATGCAAATAAGAAAGAAGCAGAGGCGGCGAATAACCCAAGGCGGCAACATTTTTTCACCTAGGTGAGGAGAAGTGTGAATTCTCTAGGGATTCACAAAACCCTTCCCTTAGCTTATATGTAATATTAATTGTGACTGCCGGAAGGGCTTTTCTGGGCTTTATTCTTTTTATCAATTTTCTTTTTCCCATGTTTAGAAAGTCCATTTAGACAATAAGTGGGCTATTGCCCATAGTGCTATAATTTCATTAAATTATATTAATAAAATGCCAAAAAATTTCCAAAAAAAAATAGTTACGAAGAAAAGTATTATATGAAGAGATAATTATATAGTTCGCTAATCTTATAAGAATATTTATACATAATAGTTTGAGACAGCCAGAAATGAAAACATGAAACTAGACCCTGAGTCAAGAACTTTATATATCGAATGACGTAAATATAATTTATTAATTTACTATCGGGTTATTCGTTAACCCGTTAAGAAAAAATCTTAAACCGTTAAGAACCGATAACCTGATATAATAAAAAATAATCAATATCATTACTGAAACTACAAAACCAATAGCCCATTATATTATAGATAAAACCAATATATTTTTATCTACTTGGGTTATTAGCTTCGATTTGGTATTGAATATTCCTATTAGGGAGTGTATTAATTAAACAACAATTATTTATTTTTGTTTATATATATAGTTCATATTTTTTAAACCAAATGACATCACCTTGTAGCAATAAATACCTTTAGGTGTGTGAAATGCGATGAGTTCTTCATCTTTTGGTGTCATGCGAATTTGATTATAGCCGGAAGAACCATCCATGAATGACATTGCTTCATAACCAGTGGTGGTGGCATCAATCATCAGCTCCAGAATGGGAAGAGGGAACTCAACTTTAGGGAATACATTATTAAGATCCCTGAAGTCAACACAAACTCGAATTCGACCATTCTTCTTCCTCACAGGAACAATACTTGAAATCCATGTAGGATATTTGACTTCACGAATAAAGCAGGCCTCAATGAGTTTGTTAACTTCATTTTCTATCAATGGAACCAATTTTGGCCTAAAACATTTTTGGGCCTGCTTAACAGGACGAGCACCATTCTTGATGGCTAATTGATAGGCTGCTACTTTAGGACTCAAGCCAGGCATTTCTTTATAACTCCAAGTGAATACATCCCTATATTCTTTGAGTATATTCATATAACTGATTTCTTCATCAACTTCTAGAAAGAACTCAGGCAAGTTGGCATTGGGTCTTCATCAGTGCCAAGGTTAACTTCTTTAAGAGATTTATTGTGGTCTTCACTCCTTCCTCAAGTTCTGGTGGAGTATCTCCAGCATCTTCCTCTTCTTGAGGATCATTTTCATTGATAGATATGTAGTAACACCAGACAATATCCTCCAACTCTTTATCAATCTTCGTTTTATACAAGGCATCATGCTCATTCTGGATCATAACATGATATGAGGAGCCTACATTTTCTTCTTCTTCCTCACGCTCCTTGGTGTAAATCATAGTGTGAATCTTTGCCTTAAGTTCCTCTTTACAAGAAACCATAAGTTCCACTCCTCGACTCATTCTAGAAGGATTCGAACTTCTGAAATCCTCCTGGATCATAGGTGAAGCAAACGTTGTCACTCTTAGATAACTTCTTTGATGCTTGTTATTCTTCTTCTTCATTGGACCTAACATATCAAATACAGAAGTTCTTGCAGTCAATCAAAGATAGAAGGCCCTTTGTTGGAAGTAGTGGTCTCATCTTCTACAATGAAATAGTCATCGTTTGCCCTTCTTATGGAGATGCAAATTGGCGGCGGTTGGCTATAGCCTAAGCATTCACGTGCTTGCTTGATTGTATCTTTCGATGATAGTTTTCCTAACTTTGATAGCTCATTAGGGTTGTATCCAGCCTTCACAAATAACTTATAAGCATTGGGATCAAACTCTTCTCTTGTGCATTTTGTAGGGAGCGCCACATCTCGCACTTGATTTTGAGTGATTGACTTTCCTCATAGCTTCAAGACAAGTTTATTTAATCAATTCATCTGATAGGAAGAGTTAGTCCTCTTAGTGCATTTTCTTGAAGGTTAGATGATTAACCTTCCTCTTTCTTCACCTTTGGAACGTAGCGAAATACAAAAGTTAGTTTCTTCTTCGAAGAAATGATCTTCCCTTCATTCAGAATAGGACAAGATTCTTTAGTGTCAACTTTAACCTTTCCGACAGCCATATCAATTTTTTTACTTGCGATCTTATCAAACTTAATTGATTTAATTTGATGTCATTAGATTTTGCCCCCTTAACCATGTAACTCTTCAAATAGAATTTTGCATTAGCGAAGTGTGTCTCAAATTTGGTGAAAGGATTATCATCCGCAACTATTTTCCTTTCAATTCTACCTTCAAGATACTTCAAACATTGATAGTAAGAAGATGAAATAATTTTATTATCATGTACCCAAGGCCTACCAAGCAATATGTTGAATGAAGTCTTTGTATCGGTCACATGCATCCATGCGCTTGATCGCAAGTCTTCCATGTGGATTTCTAATTTAATAGTGCTTATCGACCTCTATCCCCTTGATTGAATCCTTGTATCAACAAACAACTTTCACTAAGTTATTCAGTTGTGATTTCGAGTTCCTTCAATGTGTGGATAGGCAGAATATTGACTCTATATCCTTCATCTATTAAGATTTTGTTTATCTTCTTCTCTAGTACGCGACCCATCATATATAAAGGACGATAATGTAGTGTTTCACCAAATGGAAGATCATTATCTGTAAATGTGATTTTTGTATCACATACATGTACTTCTTGGAAAGAAGGTTCAATAGGCTTTTCAGAAGACAAAGGAGGCATCATTGATGAGATATCTCTCGTTGTTTCTTCTTCGTCAATAAGAGACACCTTTGGTAAGGATTCACTCGTTGTTTCTTCTTTGTAAGTAGGAGACACCTTTACTGAGGTTTCACTCACTCTTTCTTCTTTGTTAGCATTGAAACATGATGCCTCGACATTGTCTTAAGTAGATTTTGTGCAGAACCAACTTGATAATAATTCCTCTAGAATCACATGACGTCAAGGTTTTTGGTGGGAATGCACTTCTACCTTCGCCTTCTTCGGACGCTTGATAGATTTTTTCTTCTCTAGTTTCCTCACTATCTTCCTTCAAATGGGTTGCTCAGATGATTCTTTTTGTGAGCTTGACTTATTGTGTCTTCTCCTTGTCACAAGAATCCAGCCTGCATCACCATCTCTATCAACTTGAGATTTGGCTTGCTCCAATGACCCTTCTCCATGCTTTTCAGAGATACATATTTGGATTGGGTCGAGTGAGTTGAATGTGATGGATATTTGATTAGAACTAGCCTTCTCATCATCAAGGACAATCTTTTTTTGTTAACTAGTCGCATAACTCTATCCTTGAAGATAACATATTTTTAAGAGGATGAATCACAAGTCTATGATACTTGCAATAATTTGGGTCATCAGTTTTTTCATCTTCATTCGGTCGCTTCATCTCTGGAAACTCAATGAGCTTTAACTCGAGCAACTCATCAAAAATCTCAGAAACGTCAGAATCCAAGAAGGGGTAATCTTTTTCTTGCATCTCTCTCGGTGTTGACTTTTGATTCGAACGCACTTGGAAAGTTATTTTCACACTTTGCTTCTTGATTTCCTTCATAGTGAACTTCAGAGGTGACACACTGACATTCATGGATTCTTTGTTGTCATTTCTGGGCACAAATTTACTTCATCTCTTGGATTCTGCTTGTCCCTTCCTTTGCGAGTATCATGGACAAATGTCATATCTTTTATAGCAGAGGAAATGCTCAACTCCATATCATGAGTGTGAGTAGCTAGATCTTAGAAAGATTTTTGCTTTATTCTTTGTAAGATGTAAAGAAGCTCCCAGTGCATTCCTTGGATACACATTTCTATTGCAGAAGCTTCACTAAGCCTATCCTTGAAATTTTGGCTCACATTTCTCCATCGATTTATGAAATCTATAACCGGTCCATTCTTTCTTTGGCGAGTATTCGTGAGTTCTACCATGCTCACCATACGCCTTGTGTTATAGAAGTGATTGAGAAACTTGTGCTCTAGTTGCTCCCAACTATCGATAGAATTGGGCTCGAGATCTGTCTACCAATAAAAGGTATTTTATTTTAGAGAGCGGACGAACTGCTTGACAAGATGATCTCCATAAGTTTCAGCATTATTTCATGTCTCCACAAAGAGTGCAACATGTTGCTTCAGATTTCCTTTACCCTCAAACTGTTGAATTTGGGAGGTTGATAACCGGCAGAGATTTTGAAGTTATCAATTCTTGCAGTGTATGGCTTGGCATACATATGAGAAGACTGGGTGGAGACTTTATACTTATCTTTGATTGTGCCTTCAATGAACTCCTTCCAGCGATCAAGTGGTAACATTCCTTCGGAAGAAACTAGCATCTCCTTGACAAGCAGTGCTTGCTTCGCAGGATTTTCAATTTCTTGAACTTCAACACCCTTTCAGGTGCATGACTGGCTTCCCCATCTAAAAGGCCTTCCATCCTATCCAGCAATTTATCAATTCGAGACTTTTGGTGGTATACATGCTTTGTCAACTCTTCAACCAACTTCGCCAGATTTGCAAGTTGTTCCTCCGTGGAAGAAGCATCAGTTACCATTGCTCGCATAATCATTGGGGATGTAGAAGAGTAGTATGGATGTTCGCGTAAGTTGATCTTCAACTGACTCATATTACGTGATGCATGTGGAGAGGATTCATTGGTTGAATCATAGTTCTACTTTATGGGAGAGTTCTTGGAACCAGATTGCTCAAGTAGAGCTAAGGTCTTCTTGATCGTTTCAGCAACACTACTTCCTCCTTCTAAAGCATTTATGGAGGACCTTGATCATTTTGGAGTCGAAGACCCAAAAATAGAAGTTGATGTGGACGACACTTGAAGTGTTTGTTTTCCCAGCGTAGCGGCCTTTCTCCTCGTAACAGCTCCAAAAATTTCAAAGGTAACACCAAGGATTTCTTCATCTTTAGTAGAGAATTTGGAGTTGGTGTCCTTAAAGTTCTTTGATTTTGAGTCAACATTCTTAGAAGTCATCTCGATATTCTTTGATGCTTGAAAAGTTGAGATGAGAGGTAGAGATTTTCCCATTAGGCATGCCAAAATTTGTAGACGGTAAAATTCTCATCGAGAAAATAATAATCAAGAACGGAAAAGTATCGCAACAATCGTATTTATTCATTTCAAAGTGCGAGTGTTACAATATTTATTATTCCTCTAATTCATTTTTCAGATATAAATTCAAGGGCTCTTGAGCTTGATCTTGAATTTTATCTTAGATTCAAGGGCTTTGGAGCTTGTTTTTGAATCTTTGATGAATTTGAACTTGAACTTTTCTTGATCTTGACTTTTACTTGAATTCAAGTGCTTCGAGCATGTTCTTGAATCCGATGGTATTAATCTTGATCGTTCTTGAACTTGAATGCTTGAATTCTTTAATTCGTAGCTTATAGAGAAATCTATGGCGTTTGATCGATGAGCTTTCTCTGGATTCTTGTAAGAATTTTTAGTCTTTTTTCTGAATTATGAGGACCCCTATTTATAGTTTGTAAATAGAGGAGTTCTGATAGGAATAGGTTTCCCTTCCGCCAATCAGATTTAAGTGACATGACATATTGGGCTTTACGAAGTGGGCTTGTCATATAGACATGTGGTGTGATCCTATTGACTTCTTTTTTTGACTTGGTATGCCATATCATTTGACATGTGGCACCAAACTGGGCCTCTAAGATGAAATGACATTGGGCTTAGCAAACTGGGTCCATCTATTGTAGCCCAAATTAATTAATTTGGACTTTAATTAAATCAATGTTTATTTGATTTAAATAATCAACCCAATTATATTAATCCATAATATTTATTTGAACTAATATATTTATAAATTTAATATAATTTATAAATTTATATTTAATAAATTTTAAATGATTACACAACCATTTAATCCACTATATATGATGTCAAAATCTATCATCGAAACATGAAGATGAAACTCCCTCTGCTTCAATTTGTTCGTTTGATTTTGATTTGACATAATGTTTAATAAAGTAAAAAAACTTATAAATTTTGTAATTTTAAACTAAAGATATGCAAAACGTACAAAAATATCTTTTCTTATGATTTTAAACATGTGACGTGAAAAATAGACATTAAAGAATTCTAAACAACAGAGAGAGAACAGCAAAATTTAGCAATCAAAATTATGAATGATTTAGCTCACTAAGATAGATGACCAGATCAACTTTTCTAAATAGAAAAACTTGAAAGCTAATAATTTTACATATTCCCTCCGTCCAACAAGAGTTGTCCACTATTGACTTGACACATATCTTAAAAAATAATAAATGATAGGATAATATTAATATATTACACTTTAAATATATTAAATTTAATACTTTGAAAAATATATTAGATATTAAATAGTATTTAATAATAAGGATAAAATAGACAGAAAAGGATAAATTATCTCTTGATTTTTCAAATTGGACAAGTATTGTTAGATAACTATTTTTAGTATAGTGAACAAGTAAAGATAGACAGAGGGAGTAATAAGCTCACCAATAGAGTTGATAAAATTTAGCAAAAAGTAAAACAAAATAAGCATAGAAGACCCCAATCTTCATACCAAATACACCCATACCCTCAATCCTTCTCCATTTTTCAATAAGCATAGTTACTCATTTCTCTGTTAGAAATTAAGATCTTTGTGTATTTAAGAAGGGTTACTAGGCATTTGGACATAAATTTATACTCCTCTATTCATTTTACTTGACACTTCTCTCGAGAAAAGTTATATTATATCCGTTTTTATTTATATGTAATCTTTATTAAAGATAGATAGTCATTAATATTTATTATTTCACAAAATCAATGTATAAATAACATTAGTTTTTCTATTTTACTCTTGAGAACTATTAGCCTTGAAAATATGAATTTGACCAATATAAGAAAACTAAATGATTAATACATGTTCATTAGTCAATTTAATTAATCAAAATAAATTAATTAATGTTTATTTATTGAAGACTTGACTTCAAGAGATCACTAAATAAGGGTACAACAGTAAACTTACTTAGTTTCTTAATAGATGTGAAATCTAAAATGGAACATATAAATAGAAATGGAGGAGTATTTATTAGGAATTTATTTTATTAAATTAAATTAGTGATATTCTCATAAACCTTTATTCGGATATAGTCTTATAACATTCATTTTTCTTATGGTTTTGAATATTATACTTATCTCTTTTATTTTAAATTTTTTGTGTGAAGAGAGATTAATTAAAAAGCATATTTATTGAAGAGATAGTAAAATGAGAATAATTGTTGAGGGGAACACCTATTAGTGCCCGTTTTAATTAAATTTGTTTTTACGTACTTTTGACTTTTAAGTAGTTTTTAAAATTTTGGGGTGTTTGGAAAGTTTATAAAGTGATTTTAAACACAAACATGCCCTTAGTTTCATTTTGCAGAGCGTCGGGTCATTGCTTGTGTCGCCACTGAAAAAAGAGGAATATTTATTTTACAATTGCTTGTGTTGCCACTGAAAAAGGGGGAATATTTATTTTACAATAATTTTGTGCTCGTCAAAATTACTAAATTAAAGCAATGATAAGGTGATGCGACACCTAGAATATCATTTATCTGTTTTCTTATTTTTAAAAATTAATTTTTTTCCTCTAATTTTTCTGTTGATCTTATTTTTACTAGATGTTATAAGCCTGTGCAAGCACAGGCCCAACAAATAAATGTATTAGTGGATCCTTGGGTAAGAGGATGTGCAGAATTATTTTATTCATCCGTTTAATTTGTCATATTAATTAATTTTAAAATTATTTGTCTTATTTGTATTATAATAATAGAATAAACTATCTCACATGCATATAATAAAATAATTAATCTCAAGAGATATCTTAATTCATCAAATAACTTTATCTATTTCAGTTAGTACAATTCAATTTTAAACATAAAGCAAATGTCATCTAACAAAATCAATTTGGAATAATTTAAAATTGAAAAATATTAGTATAAGCATGTCTGTGATGAGTTGATTTCCTAATTTATCATATACTTTAAATGTTTTAAACGGCAAATCACAAGAATAACCTTATAGATATATTCCCTCTAATTCAATCTATTTGTCTTGATTTTTTTTTCGTTTTAGTCAATTCACAAAAGTGCGCTTTTCCTTTTTGTTGATTACTAATTACTTCCAACATTTGGATATATTAACTATCAACATCACATGTTTAAGATTGGTAACATTCTGATATATTAGCTGTCCACATTACATATTTAAGATTATGTTATATGTTTAAGATTACTAGATTAATGAAAATTTTGATACATTTTACCTATCTTTAATTTAATACCACTAAATTAAAAAATATTCTTTACATTGTTAAATTTTAAAATGTCAAACGAAAATCAAACAATTAATTGAAAATGGAGAAAATATTAATGATAATATACACAGTGAAAACAAACTGCCCCCAAGTAACATGCTACAAATACGTTGAAGAGTCCAACTATACCTAAGTATGAATTTAATGATAATAAACTAACATATTGGTATCAAGAAAATTCAAATTAAACCCAGAACAAATTAAAAAATAAGGGATGTGAAATATTGTAACAAGAAAATTCAAATTAAACCCTGAACAAATCATTTATTAGAAAATTCAAATTAAATTCAGAACAAATCATTTGACAGACATGCATAACAACCTTAATGTACCATCTTAGACGACCAAAGAGCGTGCAAATGAGATAAAATAGAGAATTGAGAAATAAAAGCCAATGCTTCATTCCAACTTTGTTGAAATGAATAAATCACATAAATATGAACTTTTGATCCATCAATAATATTCCGTGTGAGGATTTCTTTGACAAAAAAAGTAAACAAATCATAGAAAAAAGAAGAAATGAAACTAATCTCTACAAATATATATAAATATGTTGGTATTAGGAATATATACAAATGTGTTGGCATTAGGAACAAAAACCACCTAATAATAGTGGCTAGCATATTCTGACACATCAAATACAAAAGCCTAAGTCAGCAGTGTATATGTTAAAATAAAAGCTGCAAATGACTAAATCATGCTCAAGATGAGTTTTAATGACAATAAACAAACATGTTGATATCTCTTATCCTACTCACTCTTCTACTGTAGTAGTAAAAGTAAAAGAAAAAGGCTAAAAGTGTTTAAAATACATTCACAATTAATGGCAAAGACATTAAATAAAATGAAAGCTGAAAATACATGCTTTCAAATCTCTTAGACCTTTCATTTTAAACAAACTTATATTCATGTTTCATTGCCCCAATATTCAATATTTATCTTAATCATAAAATGTAAATTTATACTTAAATATTCTAACAAAGTATGTCTGTTCATTTTCTCTTAGAACTTTTATAATGTTTGGCATGTAATTATAAAAACGTCAACAATATTTCAGATTTCTGTTGTTAAGTTTTAGCCCTTTCCAACTTCTTCTTATAGTAAAAATAAAATAAAAAATATTGCTTCCTCCAAACAGTCAGATAGTTCAGCATGTAGTATTTATATTTTATTTTTGCATGTGAAGTGCAATACAACTGCTTCGTGATGGGAAATATTAGTAGCTAAATTAGTTGGTTATCAGAACTCCCACCTCGTTGGTGCAGGTTCGATTCCTCGTCTTGTAATAATGTAATCACCTCTTCGTTTCCCCTTTCTCTACCCCCGATTGCTTCATGATAATTACAAGTTGCAATCATTTTAACTATTCAATCATATAAGTATAAAGTACGATATAAACTTAATCAACCATCCTTAAATTTTTCATTTAATAAAATCTCAAAACAATAAACCTAGCTAGCTTACAAGATGGATAACCAAAACATACCTATTAAATTAAACAAGCATAGAGTAAAAAAAAATAAGAACTTCTTTTCAATATATGATTTAGCTTGTGTAGTACTCAATCATCTTCCTTTTCAGATTTGACTCTCGGATCTTTGAAATTGGTCTTCACATAGACACCAAAATTCTCAATTCAATATTTTGTTTTGGTTCCATGAAAACCACCAAAACGACGCTGATTCCCTAACCGGAAATTGAAGAGTTTGGAATCAACCGATAAACACTACATCAAAATTGATCTTTAGCAGCATTTAATTAATAGCAATAGCTTAATTGTCGCTAAATATGTATTTTTAGCGGCAATTAGTATTCTTTGTAAATGTCTCTAACATTAAATTTAATGACAATTAACTCATACTGATAAGAGAGTAAAATGTACTAATAAGAAAAAAGCGTAAACACAAAGGATGTCAATTGCAAAACTCAATACTTAATAGGTATCACATCTCAAGGTAGAATTAAATATAGGTAAGAAAATATAAACTTCCTCAAAAGTAAAATACAATCAAAATAAAGTGCATTATTTAATTTTTCTAGTAGCATAAGTGCCCGCACATAATATTATACTGAATTTCATGAACTATATACATAATAAAATACCTAATTTTATAGAAAAATCACAAAGTTATGCTCATGAAGTTGTAGTTAATCTTAATATAGTACCAGTTATCGAAGTAAGATATTCTGACGAATAATTATATTAAAGATAATTGCAGAGTAAGTTTCATATATATATATATATATATATATATCAGAATTACCATGCCTGCCCGACTTAACAAATTTTTCATTTTCATAAACACAGGAACTGAAGTGCAACAACTAAATAATCAGTGTGGTAAATATAAATGCAAGCAACGTTATTTCTTCCATTTTCATCCCAAATGGTTCCGCTATCTCCTCCCGCTGCGTCAACTTTGATCATATCATAAATATCCATATTATTATTCTGGTTGTTTGTGTGTGAATTATTATGAGATTATAATGATTGGACAATTATATATAGAGAGTTAGTAATTCCAACTTTCTAGTGAAGTTTTTGAGTTGTATAAACTACTAGTAGGAGGCTGTACGTTACATCTTCACATGTCTTTTCATTTTGTAATAGGA
This sequence comes from Solanum appendiculatum, assembly GCA_018342035.1. Classification (NCBI taxonomy): domain Eukaryota; kingdom Viridiplantae; phylum Streptophyta; class Magnoliopsida; order Solanales; family Solanaceae; genus Solanum; species Solanum appendiculatum. The sequence goes on from JAGDQO010000798.1 coordinate 314,716, forward strand.
ATTTGACGCTTATTTTCTCCCTTTCTTCTTTGAATTTGACTTTTCAATACTCTTTCTAATACTCCCTGATCTGAGGCCAAAAATATATTTTCTTATCATTATTTGTCTCAAATTTAGTATTTATATTTGTCCTTTTTGAGCATGGATTTTATGGATTATGCTAAATAGTGTATTTTATTTGTAGGATTAAATTGGTACAAAGTTGAAGAAGTTTGGAGATAAAATGAATTAATTATGAAAGATTGAAGAAGGAAAATCAAGCAGGCAGCTTAATGGATTAAATTGAATATAATAATATATATAATATATATACAGCAAAGAAGGCAACAACAAAAGCATGAAGACGGTTGGGACGCGGAAGTTGGAATCCAATTCTGTTTTGGTTTTGGGTTCCTAATTTGTTTTGGACTCAGTTATTTTATTCAGGGTTTTCTATATCTATAAATAGTCCATAGAAATAATTATTTTTGGGGAGAACACTTTTTAAGGGGAGAGACTTTTGAAGGAAGACACTTTGTAAGGAAAAATTGTCAATACTTTTTAGGGTTCTTTTCTTCTTCTTTTTCTTAGGTATTAGTAGCTAAAGACCCTTGTTCTGGGGCTGCGGCCATGGGTAATTGTTGAACATCGATTGTTTTGAATTAATGTTGGTTATCGTTTAAATTACTTTTGTATTCTTGTTTTAGTATTTCATGCTTGATCACCATAGAAATAAATCTATTGTCTATTCTTGGACTCGAGAGATAAAGAGGTAGATAGACCAAAGAATGCAAAGAGCTTGTTCTAACTTTGTTTAGATTCGTGTTCAGGAGTGACGCCCGGACGAACACCTCGCTTGGTTACGAAACAGGATGAAATATAAATGCTCGCCAATTAGGACTGCCTATCCCCGCTCAACGATGTAGTTAGACAGCTAGTTGGAGTAGGCGATTAGAGGTCGAGAGATCATGATCATAAAATCAACCCTGTAAATCAGTAATTTGATAACCTTAGTTAATTCATTACATGAGATGCGATACATGAAACCCTATGCATGCTGCAGCCCTGGAATTGTCCCAATCACTTTAAGTTAATCTTAGTATTTTATTCTTGCATTCTTTTATTTCTTTTGACACTCTTAAATAAATAATTAGACTAGTATAATTTAGTAAATAGTTAATTGACAAGTCTCTGTGGGTTCGATATTCCGGTTCTTAAAGAGCCACTTATTACTTCTGCGACCACGTACACTTGCGTGTGCAATTGGAAGCAACAAGTTTTTGGCGCCGTTGCCGGGGACTTAGAAATTAACTATTCTTCTAGGTTATACTTCTTATTTTTATTTATTTAAAATTTTCTTTTTTTTGTTTTATTAATTAGTTTTTTTTTCCGAACAATAATTTTTTTCCCTTTGAATAATTTGGTACTCTTATTGATATGACTGATTGGGATAAATCGTGGTTGGGTGAGAAGTATCCTTGTAATTATTGTAATGGACCCCATTTGGATATCGAATGTCCTATTTGTCATATATGTGGTGGTCAATTTGGTCATTGGAATGGTTGTCCTAACTCTTATCCCCCTCCCCCCTATTATGATTCTTCTGTTATCTGTGATGTTGACAGGGGTGATGAAGTGGGGAATGCCCAAAGAGGTGGAGGTACGCAGAATTATGGGAACACGCATAACTCAAGTTGGAGGAACCACCCCAACTTCTCATGGGGTGGAAATCAGAATCAACACCAAAATCAGGCTCAAGGGCAGAACCAATACAGACCACAAGGTAATGGACAACAATTTCAACAGCCAAATAATCAAGGTGCGAAGCAAGGGGGCATGACTAAGGAGGAGTTGTTCCAAAAGCTAAGTACAGAAATCAACAACAAGTTAGGAGAAGAGTTGAGAAACACCCAATTAGCGCTGAAAAATCTGGAAAGGCAGTTCGCACAATTGGCTAATGCAGTCAATGTGCGTCCTCCTGGAGATCTTCCGGGTGACACGGATCCTAACCCAAGGCAACCGAATGCGGTGAGCACAAGGAGTGGACTACAACTGGAAGAATTAGTTCCAAAGAAGAGAAGTTCTGAGGCGGTGAGAGAAGAAAAGAAACCCGAAGAAGTGGTTCAAGATGCGAATGTTGAGAGGATTGTTCCTCAATTAAAACCACCCCCTTCGTTTCCTCAAAAGTCCAAAAAGCAGAACGAGGACGCATGCTTCCGTAAGTTTTTGTCTCTCCTTAAACAAGTTCACATTAATCTCCCTTTGGTTGATATTTTGCAGGGAATTCCCAAGTACGCCAAGTATGTGAAGGAGATAGTGGAGCAAAAAGAGGAATTCCAACCATTCAACTATACCTTATTCCTTAATGTCAATGTTGAGAAAGAGTACAAAAGTGAGAATGTTGTAAATAATGTTGCTTTGGAGTTGAGGCTCCTTGGATCTCATTCAAAACACTTGACTATAGATGAGGAACAAGGCCCCGACATCCTAAAGTTTTCTAATCCACATAGACAAAACAACATTCCTCACTTAAGGGCCAAGAAGTGCAAGATGCGACATTTATTACTTGGTTCTGTTATCTTTATACCACCGCCCCTAGAGAGGAGCAGAAAAATTGATGCGAAGTTAGGGATACAATTCCTAAGTTCAAAGTGGAAAGAAAAGTAGTGAATTTACTTGTGTCGTGCCACGACATTAAATTAGGCGCTTATTGGGAGGCAACCCAATTGGTAGTGTAGCTTCTTATTTTAATTTTTTTATAGTGTCATTTTTTTTTTCTTCTTTTCTTTTGGTCTTGTTTTTGCAGATTAGGGGAAGTCTGAGTACCCAAGAATTTGGAGCTAAGGAGCACGTTTGAGCTTAAGGGTGGGGTGACGACCCTTGATGAAAATTAAGAGAACATGCTACTAGCTAGGCCTAGAGGCCTCAGGGAGTTTTCCTAACCCTTGTTTTAAATTTTATTTGATGCTTTGGGGACATAGCATTTTTTTTAAGTGTGGGGTGGAGGAATGAATTCCTAGTTTTTACTGCTTTATCGAATCTTTTTGTATTTGTAGGTGGGTTCCTCGGCTTTTGTTTTCGGTACTTTTCCTGAGGATAGTCCCTTTGAACCAATAGGGAGTAAATTTTTATTTTTATTTTTTTTTTTTAGAGAAAGGAAAAGACCCTTTTGAGTTGTGTGATACTTGCTATTTAGGCCTAATTTTAAGTAGTACGTTCTTGTGAATGCTTGATTGCTAATGAAATTGCAGACTCTTTGACACTTAGGTTCATGGTCGTGACTTTGTTTATAGCTTGTTTTATTTTGTAGTTTGTTATGATCATGTCTCTCTTAGAAGTGGAATTGATCCATCTTGATTGATACTTGTGCCATGTGTGGTGAGAATTTGCTTATTCCATGTTTTGCATCTTAGTCTAGAACTTGCCCTGCATGTTATTGAAGCGAAATAAAAAGTGTTGCTCAGTTTAGGAGATGATAATAGGCTTTCTTTGATTTGTCTTGTAAATTTTAGCCTTTTCAGATATTATATCACTAGTTAGCCCTTTTGAGCTTGTAGCCTTTTGTTGGTAGCCATATTTTGCCCTTAACTATTTTGTTGAATCCCTAATTTTTGCACCTTGCTTCCTTGAGCACTGTAGCATAGACTGATTATAATTGTTATATCTGGAAAAAGAAAAGGGGTGGTTGAATGACAAGAGGTAATCAATGATAGCTACAAAGTGATGAAAAAAGCCCTCTTCGAAAGAATGTGACATGAAAAAGAAAAAAAAAATTGTGAAAGAAAAAAATGATTGAAGCATTCTTGAGATGATGAGAATTACTAGTGAAATAATTGTTGAAGAGAGGGCTGAAAATAAAGAGAAGAAAATAATGGATGATGAAGTCTAAAAATACAAAGTGCTTAGGGAAGTGTGAGTCACTATTATATAATTTTCCTACCTGTCCCTTAGCCTACATTATTACCCGTTAAAGTCCTATTTGATTTTAGTCGAGCATGCTTAATTAGTGGAGATGTACATAATGGGCAAGCATATGGTTCTTTGAGTATACATGTGAATTTTATTGGTGAGTGTGAGATTTGATCTTTGATGTGAAGTCCTTAATTTATATTCAATCTTTTGAATTGAGTGTGTGGACTATTTCTTCTTGTGAGGGCACTTGTTTCATGATAGATAGGTGATGTTCTTAACTTTCTTTGATGAGAGTAGGTGAGCAAGCTTAAATTTGATGAGTTCAGAGTCCTTCCTTGAGGTTAGGAGGTTAAAGGTTTGTTGTTTATTTGGATGTCTGGCATAATGAGCGGAATTGTACTTGATGTTTTCAAATTTCAATATGGCCTAATAGTTTGTATCAACCAAAGTGATGGCTTCCTAGTATGATTTTTGAGATGAGCTTTAATGTTTGCTCGAGGATGAGCAAAAGTTTAAGTGTGGGGTGTTGATCTGAGGCCAAAAATATATTTTCTTATCATTATTTGTCTCAAATTTAGTATTTATATTTGTCCTTTTTGAGCATGGATTTTATGGATTATGCTAAATAGTGTATTTTATTTGTAGGATTAAATTGGTACAAAGTTGAAGAAGTTTGGAGATAAAATGAATTAATTATGAAAGATTGAAGAAGGAAAATCAAGCAGGCAGCTTAATGGATTAAATTGAATATAATAATATATATAATATATATACAGCAAAGAAGGCAACAACAAAAGCATGAAGACGGTTGGGACGCGGAAGTTGGAATCCAATTCTGTTTTGGTTTTGGGTTCCTAATTTGTTTTGGACTCAGTTATTTTATTCAGGGTTTTCTATATCTATAAATAGTCCATAGAAATAATTATTTTTGGGGAGAACACTTTTTAAGGGGAGAGACTTTTGAAGGAAGACACTTTGTAAGGAAAAATTGTCAATACTTTTTAGGGTTCTTTTCTTCTTCTTTTTCTTAGGTATTAGTAGCTAAAGACCCTTGTTCTGGGGCTGCGGCCATGGGTAATTGTTGAACATCGATTGTTTTGAATTAATGTTGGTTATCGTTTAAATTACTTTTGTATTCTTGTTTTAGTATTTCATGCTTGATCACCATAGAAATAAATCTATTGTCTATTCTTGGACTCGAGAGATAAAGAGGTAGATAGACCAAAGAATGCAAAGAGCTTGTTCTAACTTTGTTTAGATTCGTGTTCAGGAGTGACGCCCGGACGAACACCTCGCTTGGTTACGAAACAGGATGAAATATAAATGCTCGCCAATTAGGACTGCCTATCCCCGCTCAACGATGTAGTTAGACAGCTAGTTGGAGTAGGCGATTAGAGGTCGAGAGATCATGATCATAAAATCAACCCTGTAAATCAGTAATTTGATAACCTTAGTTAATTCATTACATGAGATGCGATACATGAAACCCTATGCATGTTGCAGCCCTGGAATTGTCCCAATCACTTTAAGTTAATCTTAGTATTTTATTCTTGCATTCTTTTATTTCTTTTGACACTCTTAAATAAATAATTAGACTAGTATAATTTAGTAAATAGTTAATTGACAAGTCTCTGTGGGTTCGATATTCCGGTTCTTAAAGAGCCACTTATTACTTCTGCGACCACGTACACTTGCGTGTGCAATTGGAAGCAACACTCCCTCTGTCCAACAATACTTGTCCACTATTGACTTGACATACCCCTTAAGAAACAATAAATAATAGGGGTAATATTACTATATTATCCTTTGACTTTATTAAATTTAATGTTTTGAGAAATGTGTTAGATGATAAATAGTATTTAATAGCAAGACTAAAATAGACACAAAATGTAAATTATTTCTTGATTTTCTAAATTGGACAAGTATTGTAGGACAACTATTTTTAGTATAGTGGACAACTATTGTTGTACGGATGGAGTACTTGTTTTGCTACATTTTTTATACTTATTGGACTTGATACTCTATTATACTTTCTCGGTTCATTTTTACTTATCACTGTTTGACTTGACACACTCATTAAGAAAACAATTATTGATATAAGTATTTTACCATACTATACCTACTAATCTGTCCCTCTGTCTCATATTAGTTGATCATCTTACTAAAAAAAGTTGTCACATATTAGTTGATCATCTTACTAAATCAAGAAAGCATTAATTAATTTTTTTCATATATAACTCTCGCAATTAATTCTTTTTGAAAATGTTCACATTTATTTATAAAATTTCCAAAAAAATTTTTAAGAGGTTAATTAGTAAAATTATCTTCTTATTTATTATTTCTTAATATGCGTGTAAAAAGAAAAGTGATCAACTAATATGGGACGAAGGGAATAATGTTTAGTAGTACTCCTCCATCCAACAATAGTTATCCACTATACTAAAAATAGTTGTCCAACAATACTTGTCCAGTTTAGAAAATCAAGAGATAATTTATCTTTTGTGTCTGTTTTACCCTTGCTATTAAATACTATTTATCATCTAACACATTTCTCAAAACATTAAATTTAATAAAGCCAAAGGATAATATAGTAATATTACCCTTATTCTTTATTGTTTCTTAAGGGGTGTGACAAGTCAATAGTAGACAACTATTATTGGACAGAGGGAGTATTAGGTCTTGAAAAATGGTATGGAGAATAGTTTTCAAAAAGTTGATTACAGACTTAAACTATTAAGTATGGCAATCTATGCACATTTGTACTACTTAAAAATAAATTTATTTACCCTTTTTAGATCCAGAAAAATGATATGGTAGAGAAAAAAACGAGAGTGAAGATTAAAATAGTCAACCATGTGCTATTTACAAGTGTGTAATAGGTCATATAATAATTAGAGTTTGTATTGGAATTTACGAGACAAATTTAGGGTGAATTATATGCCTTTCTCATAAATAAAATGATAATTTACTCAAAGTCAACAAAGAGAGTATTGTTTTAATGAAAGCATTATCACGTACGCTAGCTTGGTGTTTGTTCATCTATCTCGATTCTCGAAACTATCTTCATCTCTTTCAGTTTAATTTTGGTGGTCATATTAGTTGAACAATTTTCAATATTGTATTCCTATTATTGATTTAGTTTTTCATTTTTGGATAAATCGAAATATCCAGCTCATTGATATAAGAGGAAAATATTATACTCCCTTCCAGGGGCGGAGCTATAGCTCTAGGTCAGAAAATTATGTTGTATACATATGTCAAATTCTATATTTAAAGGATATATATTTAAAGTTGGACACCCTTAACAAAAGTTATGCCTTTGGCACAGTGGTAATGGGTGTCCATTCGAATGAAAAAAAGTTTTGAATTTGAACCCCAAATAGCACAATGCCACTACTCCCTCCGTACATTTAACGTAAAATATTTTACTCGTCGTTAGCTCTCTGAATTCCAAACATATTGTATGTACATTAATATTGAAACAATAATGAATAACTTCTCAATTAAATCATTTTTTATCTTATCTTATCTTATATCTTATCCTATCTTATTTTATCTTGTATATATATAAAAGAGAATTCTTCAACCCGCCTACGTGGCTCTCCCATATATCAGTATTATTAAGTTAAAACTGTGCTTAATTCGCAAAAAAAGAAAAAAAATCACGTCGTTACATAAACATAAATGAAGAAGCCTAGATGCCGAATCTGGAAAAGCCCGAGGACCAAATGTCATGTACCTACATCTACTCCCTTTATCTTTTAAAAATTCAAACGTTCTTAGATTAGCAAAATTTAGGATTTGTTCTTCTGCTCTGTCCAAAACTTCGTTTTAACAAAATGGTTTTCCTTGGGCTTCAGGGAAGAAGCAAGGATACTGATCTTTTAAGGGAAATTAGGGGTTGTTTGGTTGGAAACAAGTTATTCCGAAATTAATAGGTTATCCTATCACTATAATATAAATGATGGGATAAATAATTTAAAGACTACCTAATATCTCCAACCAAATGCAGAATAAAATAATCTTGCATTTTATCTCTCATGTCAAACAACTCCTTCAAGAAGTAAGACGGTTAAATATACATATGATGCTTTGGTATACATGGTAATTTATTGCGCTACAATTTATTTATATTCAAATATAAAATCAATAAATAATTCATACAGGCAGGTTTCAAAACATACATCTTTGCCCCAACGAGTAAACTAGTGCCTTCAGAAGGCAATCTTTGCTTCTTTCAATTGGTTGAAATACAAATTATCTAAATGAGAATCAATTAGTTTAATACAAATTATTTTGTTTGACTTAACATAGTTGGAGAGTATTGTGTGTTCTATATCAATTTCTCTTTATTTAGACCTGCATGTGTCACCGAGAATTCTCTTGCTTTAGATTAGAAATAGCATAATAGTGATTGTGAAAACAAAATTCCTAAGAACATATAAAGCACATGAAATTTGAAGGGTATAGAGAAGGAATGTACAACTCTTAGCTAATAATTTTCTTAGCGATTAAATTGCGGCTAAGTTTCATGATGTTGATCTTCGTTGACATATCTTTAATTATTTTCAGATAAGTTATTTTGAATTATTCAATGATAATTCTTTTTAAATAGGGATGGCAATGGGGCGGGGCAGTTGCTGGGCAAACCCACATAAACCCGTGAAGATTTCAACCTACCCCATCCCACATAGCAAAAATTTCCATTTTAGCCCGACCTGCCCCACCCCGCCCCGCATATAACTTTTTTAAATTGAGTTTGACATCATAAATAAAATTCGTAAACTTAGAAACCAACACATAGTATTTATTGTATTGAAATATTCTATTCAAAGATTATGACACAGTAGCATATTTGCAGCAAAAGAACAAGACTATACGATTGAATAATTTTATGAAAACGCATTAAATATGTTATATACTATTCCTTACAATATCCCCAGCTCATAAGAATTGCAAAAGACCAAAACAAGGACAACTAAATTGGAGGCCAAAAGGTGATGCCGTTTCAGTGATTATAAAATAGAGTTATGAATATTATAAGAGAATTTTTTTAAAAAAAACTATGAATATTACAAGCAAAAAAAAAGAAGATAAAATTGAGTGAAGAGTATACAATTGAGGAATTTTTTTGTGAAAAGAATAGAGTGAAGAAGGGAGGCAATGGAAAGAATATTGTTGAAGTGTCTTATAGCAGTTTCTAAATGTTCACGTTTAGTACAAGCATTTCTTCAAATGAAAAAACCGAACTAACCCGCTCCCGCCCCGCACCCGCATTAAATCTCTCAAAAAGAAATTCGCCCCGCCCCACACCCGCATAAAGACAGCTCCGGCCCGCCCCGCATAAGAGAAAACCTGCCCCGCCCCACACCCATTCCCCCACTGCCATCCCTATTTTTAAATTTAAGAATTACGTGAAGTTAGATTTGGTCATTTTGTTTATGTTTACTCTATATATGATGTAGTGGATTCTATTAACCACACTTTAAAATTTTAAATATTTTTTTGAAAAAAATGGTAAAGTTTAGAACTGTGACTATCTGATTTTTTTTTAAAAAAACCTTTTTTTAAGCTCTACACTAAATTAATTTTTCGAATAGGGTCATATAAAAAGTTTTGAATTCTAAAAATAGGTGATAATGTTGAATCTCTTTATTTTTGTTCAAAAATATTACTGGGAATAACTTTACTTTTTACAAGAATTGAAATTTAACTTATTTTTATTATACATTCGGATATTATTGAAGGAGCATTTTTAAGCTTAACAAGGTCATTTATGATAGATAAATATGTGACAATGTCGAATCTCTTCACTTTTGTTCGAAAATATTGTTTTGGATATCTTTACTTCTTCAAGAAATGAATTTTAATTTATTTTTATTAAATATTAAGATGTTAATTTTCAACAATAAAATAAGAGGTATCACTTTGGAAACTGCATGAAATGATGAGAAGAATCCTCCATTTCCTCACTCACATTTAGAGTTCGAGGCATGCCAAAGAACACATTTATTACTCCCTCTATTTCATATTAACTGAATTTTTTGAATTTTTTTTATTGTTCAAAATAATTGAATTGTTCAAAGTTCAATATAGATGTTTGAAATTTTTTCTATATTTGCCCTTTTATTTAATAAAGTTTGATATTTTTTAGGAGACAAATTGCACTACTTATTAAGTAACATTTATGATTTCACAAAGGACAATCGTGGAAAGTATGATTTAAATTATGTACTTGAATGTTTTTCTTAATAAGAATTCAATACATTTTAAGTCACACCAAACGACAAATTCTAATAGAATATACCTACATGTCATAAGTAGCTTATACTCAACAACAAACTTAATGTCTAAACTAAGTGCTCTACTAAATGGATTAAAGATTTCTATGGAGCACAATCTAACCCCCTTCGAAATTAATATAGATTGTGAGGAAGTCATTAAATGCTTAACAAATGATTATCCTTCTTACTCCAATATTTTGTTTGACTGCAGGGTATTAAACGACTATGGAATCCCCTGGTGCAGCATAGTTATCGAGAAGCAAATCAAGTGACAGATATACTAGCAAAGGAGGGATCTAAACTATCAAAGGCTAACTCATGATTTTTGTTATAGACATATCCTCCATTATTTGCAGCTAGGAGACAAGAAACAAACAAAGCATGAACTCTGTTTGCCAGGCAAATAAAGTCAACTAGCTTAAATAAATGTTGTAATAAATATTATGTATCCCATCCCCCTTCCCCTAACACTAGCAATAGTAATGTTCTGTCACTTCCTAGTATTGATGCATATTAAGCTATAATATATTACATTGTTTAGTATAAGAAAATAAATTCTATTTTTTATCACAATATTCATATTAATTGATATTTATTTTATATACCATAATTCATGTAAAGAGAGGAACAACAAAGTCAGAAAAAAGGGGCAATAAATGTGCTATTTATCTCGCGCGCGTATATATATGATTAAACTAACATATACTTCATCTGTTTTAATATATATGACACACTTTTTCTTTTTCATTAGTCTTAAAAAATAATGATAAATTTCTTTTTTTAATAAATACTCAATGACACTATGAACATTTTACCCATATTGAATCCCATTTACTTAGCAAAAAGTCCATAAAGATGTACTTTTTTTTTTTTACTAAATTCCCCAGTTCTCCTGAGAGTGTTGCATTTCATTCCATAAAAGGTTCAGATTACACCACAAAGGACATAGACTATCCTGCAAAAACTTAAGTTATTAGAAGATATACTCTTCTATTAAAAAATTATTTATTTTAAGGGTGATTTTTAAATATTACAAGATCTATTTCATACTCCCTCTGTCCAACAATAGTTGTCCACTATTGATTTGACACACACCTTATGAAATAATAAATAATACGAGTAATATTACTACATTATCCTTTAAATATATTAAATGAAATGTTTTGAGAAATGTATTAGATGTTGAATACTCCCTCCGTTTCAAATTAATTGAATTGTTGAGGTGTTTCACATCCTTAAAGAAAAGAAGATTAAGACATAAATTAGGCATAACTTTTCATTTTTACCCTTATTATTTATTGTTAAATTTATGATTAAAATAACTAACATTAATTATAATAACTAATTCCAATACTAACTAATGAAAGGTAAAATTGGAAGAATATTCTAAAAGTACTCTTGAAGATTGAACAACTAAGTTAATTTGAAAAATGAAAAATGTCTCAACAATTCAATTAATTTGAAATGGAGGGAGTTATATTTAATAGGAATGGTAAAACAGATACAAAAGGATAAATCATCTCTTGATTTTTTAAACTGAACAAGTATTATGAACAACTATCTTATCTTATATATATATATATATATATAAAAGAGAATCCTAGGCCCGCCTACGTGACACCCTTAGAATTCATAAATTTATTTTTATGTTTTCCTTCATACTTTTAGGTTTTTTACCCCTATTTAATTTCACCTTTAAACCCGCTTCTTCAACTCTTCTGTTCCTTCAGACAGTTGTATCTCTTCGGTTGCGTCTCTTCAGGAATTCTTCAACTCTTCTGTCCCTTCACACAGTTGTATCTCTTCGGTTACGTCTCTTCAGGAACTAGGCAAATCATCCCTATTGTTGTATCGTCTTCTTTGTGATAAATTTCATTCATAATTTATGTGGAACTTCGTCAAATCCTTGGAAGTTTACTTTGAATCTTTACCAAAAAAATATGGTCCATAAAGTTGCTTAAAAAAATATAGTATGAACTATAGAATATGTACTAAATTGGGTGTTAAGAAGAGGAAGAATAGAAAATCCCTATATTTATAGGCAACAAATGGTAGTATGGACAAGTGCTTATGGTGCCCTATTAGAATAGTCACAACCCTTCGAAAAGTCACAATTCTTTTGAAAAGTCACAATGTTTCGAAAAAGTCACAACTCTTTGGAAAAGTAACAACCTTTCAGAAAAGTCACAGCTCTTTGGAAAAGTCACAACCCTTTGAAAAACTCACAATCCTTCAATATAAAAAGGTGTCTTCTTTTAATATATTTTATATTATAGTCTAAATAAATATAGTATATGTACTATATTTGGTGTTTTACGAAGAAGAAGAAGAATAGAAAACTTAGAAAATTCGTAGTTTAAAAATGTGAGGGAACTCCTTTGTTTGTAGCCAACAAAGGTAGTATGAACATGTGGTTATTGTGCCTTATCAGAAAAGGCACAACTCTTCAGAAAAGTCACAACCCTTCAGAAAGGTCACAACTCATCCAAAAAGTTACAACTCTTTAGAAAAGTCACAACCCTTCAGAAAAGTCACAACTTTTTGAAAAAGTCACAACCCTTTGGAATAGTCGCAACCCTTCTGAAAAGTCACAACCCCTTGAAAAGATCACAACTCATTGGAGAAGTCACAACTTTTTGGAAAAGTCACAGCCTTTTGAACAAGTCACAACTCCTTGAAAAAATTTCAACCCTTCAATGTGAAAAGGTGTGTGTGTGTGAAAAGGTGTGTGAGAAGTCACAACTTTTTGAAAAAGTCTCAACCTTTCAGTTACTCATTTTCTATTCTTTCTTAATGATTAATACGGGAAAAAGTTGGGGTCCTAATTACTTGTAATTATTTTTATTTCCTATATATTTTGCCAGCTGGTGCCCTCCAGAATAACAAACATGTGGCTTGATTTGTTCATAATTCTTTAGTTGTTCTTTTTTTCCCCAAAAATAAATATTATAATTGAAAATATGTAGAAGATAAAATTCATTAAAGAATAAGAATTTTACAATCTTTCAAGTTCTTAATATATGTGACAGTACCAAATTTCTAATATTAAGATATTAGAAAATGATCATTCATAATCTTAATGAGGTCATGGATTACAGCGCGAAGCGCGTGTAAGTTATCTAGTTTTTAGTATAATGGACAAGTAAAAATAGACAGGGAGAGTATTTATTAAATCCATACCCAATCAATTACACTACATAAATTGAGACTGAAAAATCATTCTCTGCCTAGGAAAAAACAAATGGTGAAAGGTAGGATTATTTTTATGCTACTCCAGTTGGTAATTTATTCTTTTTCTTTTGCCTGTTAGAAAAATAATTTCACAGTGTTTACAATATTTAAACTTTAAAAAGAAAAAAGAAATTTTAAATTAATTCTACTATAATTTCATAAATATATAAATAATTTAGGACTTATATTTTTAATAAATTAAATTATTTAAAAATTAAAAGATTACTTTGATATTAATATTAAATTAGGATATTTTAATATTAAAAGATTACTTTGATATTAATATTTTTAATAAATTAGGACATTTGTATCTTTTAGTGGATATAAATTAGCAAGAAAGTGGGGAAATTTTGGCAAAAAGACTACTTTGAAAACTCATGCCCACTAAATTTCTTTTGCTTTTTTTTTTTTTTGGTGTTAGGGTTCAAAAAATTAAGAAAATATGAGGTTGGGGAGCTAATTATTATTTTAGAATTTGGGGCATGGTTTTAAGTCTATTAAAATACACTTGGTCCCTTTCTCTTTTCTACATAATTATTATTGTGAAATTAAAATTTGTGGCTATAAGTCATTTTAAAAGAGTCAAACTTGACTTGAGTTCATTTGTTAGTTTGAGGGGTATGTTAATTTAGCCCAAAAGACAAACATTAAGGATACTTTTAGATTTAAAGATGGAAGGAGGGTATTATGTAACCCCTTAGAAATCAGAAGTTTAGTTTGGGGTGAAAAAGTTCAGAAAATTTGCACGAAGTCTAGTACTACGACTTGACCTATAAATCGTTGAGAGTTCTACGGGTCGTAAGAAGGGTTTCGTAGGACTCTGTTTGAGTTTTTGGAAAATGTCAAGTATCTAATGGTGAGTTACGATTTAACAGGATGAGCCATCGAATAAACTATGGGCCATAGGTGGTGCCCATAGAGTTGGTTCAGTGATTGTGAGAATTGGCTTTAGTGACTACGGTTCAAGGTGTACGGGTCATAGAATAAATTACGGGCCGTAGAGTGGAAATCGTGGAAAGACTATTGGACTTAATTAGGTGAGTTTTTGGTAAAGTGAGATCTATAAGAAAGATCTACAAATCATACACCAGACGACGGGTCGTAAAGTTAACCCGTGGGAATTGATAAGATTTTTCAAGCTCCAGTCGAGGATCTATGGTTTGACAGGTCGGGCTGTAGTCCGCACTACGGACGGTAGACTCCCAACCGTAGGTCAGTCCAGTATAAGGATATTTGGATCTTTTCCTATGCACCTAATGCCTATAATATGTCGTTTTGACCCTATTTCTAAGTTCTATAACTTATTTTTAATTCCTAAAACTACTCAAACCATCTCATTCTTTCAAAACCCCAATTTCCATCTAAGTTCATCCTCCAATTCTCTCTCAAGCTCAAAGAAGAAAAGCTAAGATTTTAAGCTTCAAGGTCTTCTCCTTCTCTTGCTTTGCTAACTTTGATATCTAGGTATGTGGGAATTCTCCAATGGATCCCTTTCATCCATTGGGTTCCAATAAGAACTTCAATCTCCAATTCAATTTCACCCAATCTATTAGGGTTCATACATATCTCCATGGGCTCTCTTGATTATGATTCAATCGATATTATTCTATCTTATTATGCATGATTTGACTTAATTACATGATTTATATGTTGGAAAGCAAAAGTTAATCAAAAAGAAAAATGAACAGAAAGAGAGCAAAAGAGATTAAAAGTTACTGCAAACTTCTTCAAATCTGATTAATGATGAAAGCAACAAGACCTGCCTATAAATAGGCTTACCAAAAAATTGAAAATACTAAAATCTAGGTCCACTAACCCACTAACTACTAATTAGCTACTAATCTGCCACAATATCTAAACTTGCTAAGATAAAGGAAACTAACTAACAAACTCCTTAAGACTTGGTCAAGTATCTTTTGAATCACTTTTCAACACTCCCCCTTGATTCAAAACTGCAGACTCCAAGTGGACCTCTAAAGAACTCATGCTTTGCTTGTGGAAGTGACTTCCCGAAGATGTCTGCTGCTTGCTCATTTGTATCACAAAACTTCAAAGTAATTTTTTCAGTAGAAACAAGACTTCGAATAAAGTGATAGTGAATATCTATGTGCTTTGTTCTACTATGGAATACTGGCTTCTTCGTCATCGCAGCAGATCTATTGTCACAAAATATCTTAGTTGCACCAGCTGGTTTCTGATTAAAATCAGCAACAAGTCTCCTTAACCAAACTGCTTGACAAGCTGCTAAAGTTGCTGCAATATATTCAGCCTTTGAAGTAGATAAGGACACCACTTCCTACTTTTTTGAACTCCATTAAACTGCTCCAGATCCAAGATTAAACAAGAAACCAGATGTGCTCTTTCTATCATCAATGTTACCTGCGTAGTCACTATTAATAAAGCCAGTTAAAGTGAAATTTGTTACCTTAGAATACCAAATTCTATGATCTGTTGTCCCTCGATATATCTCAGTACTCTCTTCGCAACTCCAAGGTGAAGCTTACTTGGATTGTGCATAAATCTTGATATGACACCAACATAGAAAGAAATGTCTGGTCTTGTATGAGACAAGTAGTTCCAACCACCAACCAAAATTCTAAAATAAGTCGCATTTGTCATTTCAGAACCATCATCACGACACAACTTCTCATTAATATTCATTGGTGTAGCAGCAACATTACAATTTACCATATTGAACGTTTTCAAAAGATCTATTGCATATTTTCTTTGTGAAAGAAATATGCCATCAACTTCCTATTTCACCTCAAGACTAAGAAAATAATGCAACATGCCCAAATCAGACATCTCAAAATTCTTCATCATGAAGTATTTAAATTCAGTAACGATAAACTCACTCGAACCCATATATATCATATCGTCAACATAAATACATGCAAATAGGAAATCATTCTTGCCTCCTCTTTTTATATAAGGAGTAGGCGCATTTTTGCTCCTTTGAAAGCCACTCTCCTGAAAATCAGAATCAATTTTGAAGTGCCATGCCCGCGCCGCTTGTTTTAAGCCATAGAGTACCCTTTTTAACTTGTAAACCTCATCTTCTTTTCCATTAACTACAAAACCTTCAGGTTGTGAGACGACTTCGTCTTCCAAATCACCATTTAAAAGGAAAATTTAACATCAAATTGGTACATTGGCCAATTTAATTTAGCAGCCAAGGCTAAGAAAGTTCTCACAGTTTCAAAGCAGGCAACTGGAGAAAAGGTTTCGTCGAAGTCAATACCGTGTTGTTGGGAATAACCCTTTGCGATGAGCCTTGCCTTGTGTTTTTGAATGGAGCCATCTGGATTATACTTGGTTCTAAACATCCATTTGAGCCCAATAGCTTTCTTTTCTTCCGGCAAATTTACCAAGCCCCAGGTCTGATTCTTTTGAATAGCCAACAACTCCTCTTCCATAGCCTTGCACCATTTATCCTCTTTTTCAGCATTTTCAAAGAAAGAAGGATCTGAAACAAGTAAAGAAAAAGTACAAAATGTACTGTTAGCATATCTAGGATTTTGTTTGCTATCTCTTGTTGATCTTCTTAATGGAGTTAGCTCAACGGAAGGTTTTTCCAATATTGGAGAAGTTGCTGGTGCAATTGATGAGGTAGCTAATGGACCTACCAAAAAAGGATCTGCTACATACTCTTGATAAACAATATCGTCAGAAGGCATCAATTGAATATTTGAACTTTCATTTGTGAAATTAAAGTTCCAGGTTGCATCTTCATTAAACACCACATTTCTATTGACTGTAATTTTGCCACTCACTAGATTATATAGCTTAAAAGCCTTGGATTGTGTGATATATCAAACAAAAATACATTTTTCACATTTTTTATCAAGCTTACATCGAGCTTGTGAATTTATCAAGGCATAAGCTATACAATCAAAGACACACAAGTGTCTTACCTTGGGCTTGTTACTTCTCTGAGCTTCATATGGTGTTTGATTAAACACTGCCTTAGTGGGAGAAATATTCAACAAATAGATAGCAGTGTCAACAGCTTCAGCCCAAAAACACTTCAGTACACCTCTAACTTCCATCATGCTTCTGCCCATCTCGACAATTGTGCGGTTCTTTCATTCGGCTACACCATTTTTCTCTGGTGTATAGTGCTGTGAGTTTCCTGTGTATTCCATTTTCCCCACAAAAGAAACTGAATTCTTTTGACATAAACTCACAACCTCTATCTGGCCGAAGAGTTTTGAGTCTACATCCACTTTGTCTCTCAACAAAAGATTTAAATTTTTTGCAATTGTCAAAAGTTTCAGATTTAAATTTCAAGAAATATATCCAACTCATACAACTATAATCATCAGTAAAAAGCAGAAAGTATTGACTTCCCCCTAAGGACTCAACAGTCATAGGACCACACAAATCAGCATGTACTAACTCAAGACAAACAGAAGCTCTCCAAGACTTGCCTACAGGAAAAAACTTTTTACTTTGTTTTCCATAAACACAACTTTCACAAAGATCAAGATTCTCAACTTTTGGCAACCCAAAAACCATTTTCTTTTGGCTCAATAACTTTAATCCATTAACATTTGAATGCCCATAACACAAATTCCATAGTCTAGTTTCATTATCTCCACTAGCTACCATAGTACACCTCTCAACCATTGAAACTTCCAAAGGTAATATTTTATTGTTAGCGATTATAACTTTAGCAATGATTTTTCCAGATTTCTTATTTTTAATAGTGCAAACACCATCGTCAAAGATAATTGAGTATCCACAAAAATCATTAGTTCTCTAATGCTAAGGAAATTATGAGATAGACTAGGAACGAACATCACATCTTCTAAAATCTTAGCATTACCTTGGCTGGTCATAATGCTAACAACACCTCTGCCTTCAACCTAAATCTTTTTGTTGTCGCCTAGCCTTACGTCTGATATTTTTGACTCATCGAACTCCTTGAACAACGATCTTGTTCCAGACATATGATTTGAACAACCACTATCCAAAAATCAGAAATTGTTAGGAGTTTTTTTTTTTTTTTACAATAAAGGGTCGTGAACAACTTACAGTCATCATCATTTTCCTCTACAAATCTTGCTTGGTTATTCTCATGCTTCTGCTTTTGCCAACAATAAGCTTCTTTATGACCTAGCTTTCTACAGTAGATGCACAGAAACATCCTAGTCTACTTCTCTTCATTTGAACCTCCTCTATCTCGATTTCTTCCTTGGCCTCTTCCTCAAAAAATACCTCTGCCTCTTCCACGATTTGCAAAGTTTTCTAGCTTATCTTTCTGATGAGTGGACTCCCCCTTCACCTGAAATGCCTTTTCTTCATTTTTTCATGTGCCTTAGGAGCCTCTCCTCATGATCTTGCAAAGAACTCATTAGTTCATCAAAAGTATAATCAGACAAGTCATGATATTCCCCAATCGCAGCAACAATATGTTCAAACTTTGAAGTAAGACTCCTTAAAACTTTTTCTACAATAGTTTTTTCAAATATATTTTCACCATAAGACTTCATCTGATTAACAAGAAAAGAAAATCTAGACAAATAAGTTTGAACAGATTCGATACTTTTCATAGAAAGAGTTTCAAAGTCATGACGGTAAGTCTGTAATTTTACCATAATCACCTTAGATGAACCTTGAAATTCCTTATTCAAAATCATCCATGCCTGTGAAGATGTAGTTTCTACTGCAATTCTTGAAATTTTTTTGTCATGAACTGCTTGTTGAATCAGGAATAGTGCTTTGGCATCCTTCTTTTTTATCTCTTTCAATTTTTCCGTCTCTTCATCAGAGTCTGCTTGATCCACGAAGCCTACTTCAACCAACTCCCAAACTCCTTGTGATTTGAAAAGAGTTTTCATTTTGATACTTCAAAACTCATACTTTTCACCAGTAAAAATTTGCATGAGTTGCTGGGAAGACGATGAAATACCATTTACTGCAAATTTTCCTCACAATTCACTCAACTTCTAGAAAGGTACCTTGCTCTTGATACCAGATTTGTTGGAAAGAAAAAGGTAATCAAAATGAGAGCAAAAGAGATTAAGAGTACCTCCAAACTTCTTCAAATCTTATTAATGACGAAAGCAACAAGACCTGCCTATAAATAGGCTTACCAAACAACTGAAAATACTAAAATCTAGGTCCACTAACCCACTAGCTAATAATTAGCTATTAATTTGTCACAATATCTAAACTTTCTAAGATAAAGGAAACAAACTAACAAACTCCTTAAGACTTGGTCAAGTATCTTTTGAATCACTTTTCAACATTATAATTGATTTCATATGGACCTATGCTTTATGCTTTGATTTCTACCTATGCTTTATCATGATTTTGATAAAGGATTTATGCCTGATTTATGAAAAGATGAAATTATGATTAAAGGATGATTTTAAGATAAGTATCAATGATTTGTGAAATGTTTTCTCACACTTGAAAGGAAATTATGATTTAGATGCGTAGGAAGGTAAGTGTCTATATGAACTATTTTATAAAATGATGGCTTTGAAAGGAACTACTCTTATACGACTTTATGATTTTGATTCGTAAACTTGATTGTTTTCTTTCCTAATGTTATGCTTTGATAATTGACTTTATCTATTCCATTGAGATTTAACATAGCACTGAGAGAACTTTGAGGTGGAGGCTCAAAAAGGGTAGTCTCTAGTAGCACTCTCTAGTTCCAAACTATGTTCCCTCGTATGATTCTCTTAAGATACTTAGATAGTGGATCCACATAGCATAAATGAATGTTATGGAGTTCTACCTTGGCAAGTACACTCTCTTTTTTCGGTGTGAGGGTAACACCGGATTCCATGGTATGACTTACATGGCCTCTTGTCGGTTAAAGCTAATATCCCACAAAACAACTATGGTTTTTCTTAAAAGCTTTACATTATGTCTTTTTACTAATGCTTGACCTTGTCTCAAGACTTTATGATTTTGCCTTCTAAGCTTTTAAACATTCTACTTGGTCATGCATTACACGTTTTAAGCCTATTATGATATCATATTTACATTTATGCATATTTTCCCATACTTAGTACATTCCTTGTACTAATGCATATTTATACCTATATTATCTAATAATATAGGGTTGGACGTTCCTCCACAAGCTCGTGACTAGTGGATTGCTTTTGCTTTGAAGATTTGGCGAGTCCTCATGTTCCGAGGGCCATGTCACCTATGCTACATTTCTTTCATGCTTTTGTTTCAGAGTTGTATGTAGTGTATGGGTTACGTCCCAACCACTCTTATGATATTAGAAAGACTATGTGAGACACAGTTTAGTATTCCGCACTTATGTTCATATTTCTTATGACATGAGACTTTTATTGCCTATTCTCTCTTGTTGTATTTCTTTTACGTCATGCTTATGTCAAGTGACTTGTTTAGGGTCTCTTGGAATCCTATTTGCCATGTCACATCTAGGGTATACTTTGGGTCGTCACAATTTATAAACTATTTCTCATAAATAGGGATATTTTTAGCCCTTTTCCATTTTTTTAAAACCAATAACCTATAAGCCGAATCATTAATAAAACCATCTGGTAATCCCTCTTAAGATAGAATAGCTAACCAAACCATCCTTCAAAAATATGTAAAAGGAGCAAAAACTTACATACTAGTCACTAGAAATGTACAGATTTGAACCAAAATATTGAAGAGGTGCGCAATGCCAAAGATTAGGTAATGCCATCCTAATTTTACATATTAATTTTAATCAAAGAACTTTTATTGGTACTAAATTTTATAGCTTCCAAAACAGTACTGTGCCCGTTATATCTGCAGTAACCGCTTATGGAGGTCAGAAATTCTAATGGATAATCCAATACAACTGCACAATAATTTCCTAGTTGTGTGTGTGTGTGTATATATATATATATAGTTAGAAAAAATAATTTCAAATTGGTAAGAAGTTAATCAGTAGCACTATTAATTACTCAGAGCCTCACATGTCAAAAATAGGAATCTGACGCATAGTTTCTCTCTTTTTATTACTTCCTTTGTCCATCTTTACTCGTCCACTGTACTAAAAATAGTTATCCAACAATACTTTTCTAGTTTGTAAAATAAAGAGATAATTTACCCTTTTGTGTCTGTTTTACCTTGCTATTAAATGCTATTCAACATCTGATACATTTTCCAAAACATTAATTAACTTAATATATTCAAAGGGTAATGTAGTAATATTATTCCTATTGTTTATTATTTTTTAAGGTGTGTGTCAAGTCAATAGTGAACAACAATTGTTGGACAGAGGGAGTAAATCCTACCTTTGCGTTCAATGAATTTCACTTTTCAATACTTCATTCCTACTCCCTTTGGTCCATTTTCGTGAATTTGTGAGGCAATGCACTTTATTAAGAAAAGAAAATTGGAACATAAATTAAATACTACTTTCCACTTTTGTTTTTTAGTTATTCTCAAACTATTCGATCGTGAAAACAGAAATAATTCAAAGTAATGTTAGTCCCTCCGTTCTTATTTATATATCGTCATTACTAAAAATAGATGGTCCTTAATATTTGTCATTTCGCAAAATTAATGCATAAATAATACTATTCTTCCTATTTTATTGTCACGATCCGATTCTTCGAGTCATGATGGCACCTACTATAAACCACTTGTAGGTAAGCCAATTCGTTACCCAGAACGACAAATAATGAGTATAAGGATAGAACTAACAGAAATAACACTATAACAACAGAACAAATAAAAGAGGAAGCAAACCAAAAACTATATACAAGAGAATCCCTCCCAGGACCTGAAAGTCACAAGTACAGAGCGGTCTAACATGAGCGTACAACTAACAGAAGTAGACCCAAACAGAGCTCATCTCAAAAGGTGAAAGACTAGCTAAATAAATGCAGAAGGAGACATGCTAATCCAGGATGCCAAATGCTCACCCTCGTCTCCGATCCCAAGAGCTGCTAAAGATGGCACAAACAATCACTGCCGGTAGATGATACTAGGACATGCATCATGAAACAGATACATAGTGTAGCATGAGTACCAAAACAAAGATACTTAGTAGGCATCATAGGCCGACTGAGCAAGAAAGGTAAAGACAATATGAAATGATAGAATCTAGACATAGACAGAAGCCCAAGCTTATATGAAAGAAAGCACACGAGAATACCAAAAGTAAATCCATGTATAGCTAAACGAAACCTAATTGGACCCCATATGCCCAGAAGTACACTCATGTACAAGTTTAAATAAAACTTGAACGGACCCCATAAGCCCGACAGGTACACAAAATAGCTAAGTTTACTAAGCAAAGAGTATCACGAATCTGAATCCAAGAAATGCAAGTCAGATCCCAATAATCTAGTTAACTCCCAGCCCATCTAGAAAGAGTGACAATCAATCTAGGCCACCCACCCAGCCATTCCACTCCCATCCCAGCTAGCAAGAGTGACCTGGGGGCGTGTCGACTCCGTAGAGCATCTGAATATATCAAAGCCACCCAACCAAACAATCCATTTCTAGGGACGTATGCCACCTAGCTAGAAGTGTAACCAGAGGGCGTGTCGATTCTGAAGAGAATCTCAATATCAATACGACGCCACCATGGAATGACGTCCACTCACAAGAAACCACAAAAAGGCTCCAAACCCAAGTCCATGAGAAAGCACAAAACATCCGATAACAAATCGACACTAAAGAAATAGAGGAAGAAGATAGAAGATCAATAAGGCTGGGAGAACACCTAAACTAAGGCTCATACTATCATACTCAGTTCTGCTACTCTATGGACCTAGTCCATCTGAACTGACGTCGGAGAAGAAACAAAAATAACATGCCACAAGGATCGCGAGTCTAAGGCAACACTAGCCTAAACCTAGACTAAGGCCACACATGCTCAAATGCCAATAAAAAAATTAACAACAACAAATCAAATCACAATAACATGGAAATAACACACAGTCCTTGTCTAGCATGGTACTACACCCAAAATAATGTCGATCAATCCTAAAACATGGTATCTAGGAAAAGAAATAAGAGTAAGGAGGTACCCATCGCTAATTCATTCTAATCAACATGCATTCACGCATTCAAGGTCAATCTAATAGAAATTAAATTCGTGGCTTACCTGTAGACCAACCGCGCGCGCTCTAAATCACAATGCTAGAACTTTTCCCTTTCGAACGGCCTCAGAATTATGCCAGGCTATTAAAAATAGTATCACAACGTTAATATGGTCGTTTAGACTCCAAAACAAATAAAATAGAAATGGACCAATTTCAGAGTCAAATAGGAATTGTGGGGCCCACATCAAAATTTCTGAAATTGACTCCATCAGAAGACCCTAAATTGTACTCTAAACTTGTGTTCCAAAATGGATCACAATCTGGGGCTCGAAACAGCCAACAATAACCAACCATGCAATTTCCACAATTAGACTCAATTAAAGAATCGAAATAGGCCTGAAAAATTAGAATTTACCACAAACGAGAGTTTCCCAACCACTTTCGATCACCCACAGTGTAGCCTCAACAATTTTGGATGCACAAGACTTTGAATAACCCAATTCTTAGTTATATTGGAGGAGAAATAGCTATTTGAAAATCTAAGCTTTAACTTGATCACGTCTAGTCTATATATAAAAGACCAGACTGATTTGATCTTCACAAACGCGGCCCAGACGACGATTGCAGAGTACAACAAAGTTGCCCTTCGGAAATGTGGCACAGAGCCCGCGAATGTGAAGTCCAAAGGAACTAGGGGTCCGCTATCACGATCCCTCCCGCTAAATCGAAGGTGCGGTGGCCTAACCCTCTGTGAACACAGCCTAGACTCCAAGAATACGATGACCAAATTTCCTGGTCTCCGTGAACACGACCCAAGGCCTACAAATGGGAAGACTAAATTGTTTTGCACCAATTGATGCATATCAGCTAATTTGGCAAATTTCAAAATCTCTGATGGGGCATTCTGAATTCGTTCAGAATCCCATGCACGCAAAAAAGATATGCAACCCTACTAAATTTGATATTCTGAACTCAATGGAGCAGTCAAAATTTCCATAAGATGTCATCTCAACAAAAAGTGAATCCTACCCCCAAATTTCATTTTCAGTCAAAATCCACAAGATGGCTCGAAATTAGACTAGAAGTCTACGTACCAATGCAAAGGGTCGTTCTAGACCAAACTAAACATTCCAAAGCTAACCGCAGTGATGAAATTCTCATCCAAGCTCATTTACCCAGAATGTTGACTAAAGTCAAACTTAGAGCTTAACTTGAAAGTTAAAATGCCTAATTACACATACTCGCGCTGAAAGCGTTAGGAGTCATGCCGACCATGCTACTACCCTAAAATGTGATTTTCAGAGGTGATGGAATCGTCAGAATTGGATTCTGAGGTCATCTTCTTGAACTTTTGATAAAAAATGACCTGTCAAGATTCAAAAGCCCCAAAACACAAAAATTTACCCAAAAACCAAATGAATGACCAGGTGAACGAACTGTCTGATCCAACAAGTCAAAAATGACTTAGGGTCGCTAAAGAAATACGTTGAACGACAAACAGAAGGCACAAAAATAGAAATGACCTAGATAATCATTACAACATCCACTACTAAAAAGGACTTTCGTCCATGAAAGTAAGAGTCAAGAGGTACCTGAAGGCTCAAAAAGCAAAGAAATTTCTCTCGCATATCATGCTCGGTCTCCCAAGTAGCCTCTTAAACTAGACATGCCTCCAACAGACCTTAAACACAAGAATGGCTCTCGAACGCAACCACCACACATCTCTAGCAACAATGGCAACTGGTTCCTCCACAAAAGATAAATGATCATCCAACTCTACTACATCATATTGAAGAACATGAGACTCATCAGGAACATACCGCCACATCATCAAAACATGGAAAATTAGATGGATAGTTGAAAACACTTGATGTAAGGCCAACACAAGAGCAACCTCACTAATTGTCCAGAGTATCTCAAAAGGCCCAATATACCTGTGGCTAAGCTTACCTCACCTCTCAAATCTCATCAAACCCTTCATGGGTGACACACGGAGGAAACCCTGATCACCAACTGTAAACCTCAAAGGCTGCCGCCTAGGAACAACATAACTCTGGTGCCTACTCTGAGCTATCCGAAGTCTATCCTGAATCACCCTCACCTGGTCCAAAGCCACCTGAATCAAGTCTCTACCATGTGGTCTTGGCTCAATAGATTCAAACCAACCAAACAGAGAGTGACAATGCATACCATATAAAGCCTCGAACGAGGCCATTTGAATGCTAGAGTTGTAGTTTTTGTTCTATGCGAACTTTGCCAAGGGAAAGAACTGGTCCCACTAACCTTCGAACTCCAAAACACATGCCCATAACATATAATCATGAATCTAAATAGTACGCTCTTTCTGACCATCAGTATGCGGGTGGAATGTTGTGGTAAGGTCAACGCGAGTGCTCAACTCTTCCTGAAAGGTCCTCCAAAAGAAAGAAGTGAACTAAGCACCTCGATTTGATATAATAGAGACATGCAAATCATGAAACTGAACCACATCTCAAATGTAGATACGGGCCAACCTCTCCATACTGAATGAAGACTGAACTGAGAGGAAGAGTGCTGACTTGGTCAATTGATCAATGATTGCCCAAATGTTGTCAACACCTCTAGAAGTCCGAGGCAAACTAGCCACAAAGTCCATAGTGATGCAATCCCACTTCCACTCCGGAATGGGTTATCTCTGAAACTCACCACCAAGCTTCAAATGCTCGACCTTCACCTGGAAAGTCAACCAATAGGACATATAGTCTGCAATATCTCTCCTCATGCACTCCACCAATAGTGCTTCCTTAAATCACGATACATCTTTGCGGTGCTCAGATGGATACAGTATCTAGAATCATAGACCTCATGAAGTATCAGCTAGATCAAACTCCCAACTCTCATAACACAAATATGATCGATAAACCTCAAAACCCTATCTAAATCCAAGGTAGCCTGACCGGCATCACCCGCTAATACCCAATCTCAAAGTGCCACCAAAGGCTCATCCTCAAACTAACAACCACATATCCGATCAAATAAGGAAGACTGAACTATTACATAGGCTAGGAAATGCCTAAAATCTAAAATATCCAATCAAATAATCTGATTCGCTAAGAAATGAATGTCCAAAGCTAAAGGTCGCTCCACAGTATATAGGAAGGCTAGACTACCCATACTTACCGCCTTTCATCTCAAGACGTTCGCTACCACATTTGCCTTGTCTGGATAATAGAGAATATAGATATCATAGTCCTTCAGAAGCTCAATCTAATGATGCTGTCTCGAATTAAGATTCCTCTGGCTCATAATGTACTGAAGACTCTGTGATTGGTGTAGATCTCAGAACAAAATCCATACAGGTAGCACCTCGAGATCTTAAGCACAAAAACTACCACCACTAATACAAGTCATGAGTGAGGTAGTTGCGTTCATACAACTTAAGCTACCACGGTGCTTAAGAGATAACTCGGCCCCTGTTGCATCAATACACAACCCAAATCAATGCTGGATGTGTCATAATATACCGTGAAACCCTCTCTCTCAACTAGAAGAGTCAATATAGGAGCGGTGGTCAGCAACTCCTTGAGCTTCTAAAAGGTCAACTCACACTCCTCGCACCACTCAAAAGGAATATCAAGGTGAGTCAACCGGATCAAAGGTGCTGCAATAGTGGAGAAGCCCTCCACAAACCATCTGTAGTAGCTTGCGAGTCCGATGAAGCTCTGAATCTCAATAATTGAAATGAGCCTGGCCCAATCACGAATAGCCTCAATCTTCATCGGATCTACCATGATACCATCCTTGGACACGACGTCCCCTAAGAATGCTACAGACTCAAATCAAAACTCGCACTTTGAGAAGTTGGCATAAAGTCGCTGATCTCTAAAAATCTAGAGCACAATCCTCAAATGTTGCTCATGATCACTCCTGCTCCGTGAGTTGACTAGAATATCATCTATGTACCCGATGATGAACAAATCATGATATGGTCTGAACACTTGAATCATCATGTCTATTAAGACAGCAGGGGCATTAGTCAACCCAAAAGACATCACCAGGAAATAATAGTGGCCATATCGAGTCCTAAATATGGTCTTAGGGATGTGTGATGCCCTAATCCTAAGCTGATGGTAACCAGACCTTAGATCAATCTTTGAAAACAGTGCGGCACCATGAAGCTAGTAAAATAGATCATCAATCCTAGGCATGGGATAATGGTTGTTCACCATCACCTTATTCAGTTGCCTATAATCAATAAGCATGTGCATTGTACCGCCTTTTTTCTTTATAAAGAGAATGGGAGCGCCCCAAGGTGATACACTAGGCCTGATGAATCCCTTACCCAGGAGATCCTGAAGCTAAACACTAAGCTCCTTGAGCTCTGCAGGAGCCATCCGATATGGCGGATTAGAAATAGTTTGAGTACCCGACTTAAGCTCAATTAGAAAGTGAACAACACGCTCTAGGGGTAGGCCAGATAGGTTAATAGGAAAAACATCTACAAAGTCACGGACAACTGGAACTGACTCAACTAGAGGGACCACACTACTCAAATCATGCACATAGGCCAAATAAGATAAACACCCGCTAGCCACTAACCTACCAGCCCGTACAAAAGAGATAACTCCAATCGGTGTACTACTAAGGGAGCCCTACCACACCACCGGGGGAATACCAGGCATGGCTAAGGTAGCAGTCTTAAAGAAGCAATCTAAGACCGAGTGGTAGGGAAATAACCAGTCCATGCCCAAAATCACATCGAAGTCAAGATTATCAAGTAAAATAAGGTTAGCCTGGGTGTCATGCCCCTGGATAGTAACCAAGCAAGATCGAAACACTTGATCCACTGCTAAAGACTCACCCATGAGGGTCGACACACGCAATGACATTGCCATAGGCTCAGAACTCCAATCCATACGTGAAGTATAATATATAGACACATAACAAAAGGTAGAGCCTAGATCAAATAAAGTCGAGGCGGGCTATTGGCATAAGAGAATCGTACATGTGATCACATAATTCGATGCCTAAGCCTCTGCCCTCACTGGAGCTGCATACAAATGGCCCTGTTCGCCTCTCTCCTAGCCATCTATCCTACCACCTAACCTACCTCCCCAGGGACCACCCAGAATACCCTGATGACTACTATGACATTCCTGACCCTGACCTCGACCTCTAGCTGGAGGTGCTACTAGTGGAGCTGGTAGAGTTGGTGGAGCTACCTGTGGAGCGGGAACAATCTTCCTATGCAGAGAGAAATCTCTAGCCCAATCATCCAACTCCCCACAATCAAAATAATCCTAAGATGACCGACTCCCAGAAGAATGACCACCATGACCTGAAGTACATGATTGGGACCTATCTCAAATCTGACTAGAACCAACCTCACTCCAACATTACCAATCATCCTCTGAAGTTTGTAATGAGGCCTGAACAGGCCAAATGGACTAACCTGTTGATACCATTATCCTATCCTATCATAAGTGTCTGTAAGCCTATAATGCGATCCATTGTAGTTGCCCTTATATCTAGCTCACTTGTCGCTGCCCCTTGGGCCTCATGATGGAGATGCTCAATCGTGCAGGTGTGATCAACAAGATCAAGAAAGGAATGACCCACAGAGACCATAGATTGAGTCTCAATCTGCAGCTGAAGATTCAAACCACGGAAAAAACATCAAATTCTCTCCACCTCAGTAGGTAGGATCATAGTAGCATAGCGTGAGAGCTTGTGGAACCTCACCTTATACTCTGACACAGTCATGGAGCCCTACTTCAACCAGGAGAACTGATCCCCGAAGTGATCTCTGACGCTGCGGGGAATGAACCTAGCCAAGAAAGCCTCAGAAAACTCGATACAAGTGATCGAAAGAGACCCAACTGGCCTGGTCTGAATGAAGGTACGCAACCAATTTCTTGATGGCCCATCTAACTAGTAAGCGATGAAGTCGGCTCCTCTCGACTCCACTAAGTTCAATGTGTAAAGCTGCTCCCGGTAAGTAGTCAGGAACTCATGGGCATCCTCACCCACAGTCCTAGAAAACCTCAGAGGTGAAAGCCTAAGAAACACTCTAAGCATCTTCTGTTTCTCTAACGACATAGCTCCAGCCGCAATCACGGGCTAGGCTCCCCAGATGGTACCTAGGCCTGATGTGCCTCTGTTGTAGGCTAACCCTGCTGACCTGGTGCTGGTGCTAGTGCTGCAGTTGTAGCTGGGGACTGCTATACACCCCAAGCATGGTCAATTACTACGTGATGGTTTCCTGAAGCTCCAAGGGCATAGCTGGTCCAGGTGGTGGCTGGGCTGGCCTTGACTTACCAACTGAACTGGAACCCAGGCTGCTAGAGGGTCCACTACTGTCCTTGGATCCCTCTCTCTATCTGGGGCTGGTGTTGCACCCTTGGTCGGTAAGGGAGGTCGACCCCTACCTCAAGTTGCCATGCAGTGCCCATGAGCCATCCTGTGAAAAAAGTGAAACAAGTGAGAATTAGAGAAACCAATAGCACACACGCAGCACGAAAGTGATACAAAAGAGGGAAATTCCTAAAGACACCCTATAACCTCTTAAAGATAGGATACATACGTCTCCTCACTGATACGTAGGACTCTACTAGGTATTATCTCAAAAAGAGTGAGACTGGTACACTCGAGGCTCTGATACCAACTTGTCACGACCCAATTCCTTGAATCGTGATAGCACCTACAATAACCATCCAGTAGGTAAGCCAACTCGTAACCTAGAACGACTAGTAATGGGCATAAGGGTAGAAATAACAAAAATAACAATATAACAACAGAACAAACAAAAGCAGAAGTAAACTAAACATTATATACTAGAGAATCCCTCCTAGAACCTGAAAGTCACAGGTACAAAGTTGTCTAACTTGAACGTACAAGTCTAAAAAGTGGACCGAAAGAAAATTCATCTCAAAAAGTGAAAGACTAGCTAAATAAGTGTAGAAAAAGACAGGCTGATCTAGGATGCCAAGTGCTCACCCTCGTGTCTGATGCCAAGAGCTGCTGAAGATGGCATGAACAATCACCACCGGTAGCCGGTACAAGGACCTGCATTACAAAACAGATGCAGAGTGTAGCATAAGTACCAAAACAAAGGTACTCAGTAGGTATCACAGGCCGACTGAGCAAGAAAGGTAAAAACAATATGAAAAGATAGAATCTAGACATATATAAAGGTCCAAATGGATATTGAAGAGAGCACACGAGCATACTAAAAGTAAATCTAAGTATTGCTAAACTAAACCTAACTGGACCCCATATGCCCATAAGGTAAACTCGTGCGCAAGTTCAAATTAAACCCAAACAATTCCCATAAGCCTGACAGCTACAGAAAATAGCTAAGTCTATTGAGCTAAGAGTATCACGAATCCAAACCTAAGAAATGCAAGCTGGGTTCCTAGCCCAAGTAACCACAAATTCCAATAATCCAGTCAACTCCCAGCCTAGCTAGCAAGAGTGACAATCAATCTAGGTAAGCCACCTAGTCCACTCCTAGCCCAACAAGCAAGAGTGATCCGAGAGTATTTTGACTTCGAAGAGGATCTCAATATACCAAAGCCACCCGGCCAGACAGTCCACTCCCAGAGGCGTAAGCCGTCCAGCTAGAAAGAG
Organism: Solanum appendiculatum; assembly: GCA_018342035.1. Lineage (NCBI taxonomy): Eukaryota > Viridiplantae > Streptophyta > Magnoliopsida > Solanales > Solanaceae > Solanum > Solanum appendiculatum. The sequence goes on from JAGDQO010000798.1 coordinate 345,752, forward strand.
TGACCTAGGGGCTTATCGACTCCAAAAGGGTCTCAATATCAATACCAAGCCACCGTGGAACGATATCCACTCGCAAGGAATCACAAGAAGGCTCCAAGCCTAAAACACTCCCAACTCTAATCGTCGGAAAAGCACAAAGCCTCCCGTAACTTATTAGAGCAACAAAAATAGAGGGAGAAGACAATAGATCAATAAGGTTGCGAGAGCGCCTAAACTAATGCTTATACTATCAAACTCAGGTCTGCTACTCCGATCTACAGGGACCTAGTCCATCTGAATTAACGTCAGAGAAGAAACAAAACTAACAGGCCATAAGGATCATGATTCTAAAGCAACACTAGCCTTGACTTAGACTAAGGCCACACATTCTCAAATGCCAATACAACAAATAACAACAAAAAATCAAATCACAACAACATGGAATCACACATAGTCCCCATCTAGCATAGTACTACACCAAAAATAATACCGATCAATCCAAAAATATGGTATCTAGGAAAAGAAAGAATAGTAACTAGGTACCCGCCCCCAATTCATTCTAATCAACATGAATTCACGTATTCAAGCTCAATCTAATAGAAAGGAAAGTCGTAGCATACCTGTAGTTCGATCGGGCACACTCTAAATCATAATTCTGGAGCTTTACCCTTCTGAACGGACTCAGAACGCTGTCACACTATCAAAAGTTGGATCACAATGTTAATATGGTCATTTAGACACCAAAACATATAAAATGAAAATAGACTAATTTCAGAGTCAAATGAGAATTGTGAGATCCGCGCCAAAATTTTCACAATTGACTCTGTCAAAAGGCTCTAAACAATACCCCGAGCTTTTGTTCAAAAATGGAAACAAATATGGGGCTCGGAACAGCCAGCAACAACCAACCATGCAATTCCCACAATTAAACTCAATTAAAGAACTAAAATAGGCCTGAAAACCATTATTTACCGCAGACGTAATTTTCCCAACCACTTTCGATTAGCCCACAACATAGCCTTGACATATTAGGATGCACACGACTTTGAATCACCCAATTCCGAGCTGTATTGGAGGAGAAAATGCTATTTGAAAGTCTAACCTTTAAGTTGATCGTGTCTGGTCTATATATAAAAGACCAGACCGATTTGGTCTTCGCAAATGCATCCCAGAGGGCCCGTAATCATGTAGAACAACAAAGTTGCTCTTCATGAATGTGGCATGGAGCCCACAAATGTGAAGGCCAAAGGAACTAAGGGTCCGCTATCGTGGCAGAGCCCTCTGCGAATGCGAACGCAGGGTGGCCTAACACTTTGCGAATGAGGCCTGGACCCCACGAACACGGTGACCAACTTTCCTAGTCTCAGCGAACCTGATGCAAGGCCTACGAACGTGAAGACCAAATTGGTCTACACCAGCTGATGGTTTAGCAAGTTTCCAAATCTCCGATTGGAATGAGCTATGCAACCCAGTCAAATTCGATATTCTGGACTCAACCGAGCAGTCAAAATTTTTGTATGAGGTCATCTTGGCAAAAAGTGGATCCCACCCCCAAACTCCAGTTTAAGTCAAAATCTACAATGGAGCTCAGAATTAGCTTGGAAGCCTCAGGATCCGCACAAAGGGTCATTCAAGACCAAACTCAACACTCTAGAGCTAACCACACTGATTGAATTCTCATCCAAGCTCGTTTACCCAGAATGTTAAATAAAGTCAAACTTAGGCCTTAACTTAAAAGTTAAAACTCCTAATCACACAAACTTGTGCTGAAAGTCTCGGGAGTTGTGCTGATGATGCTACTAGCCTAAAATGACCCTTCCAAAGCTAATGGAATATCATAATTAGATTCTGAGGTCATCTTCTTGAAATTTTGATAAAAATTACTGTTCAAGGTTCAGAATCTCCGAAACATAGAAATACGCACAAAAACCAAATGAATGACTAGGTGACCGAACTGTCAGTCCTAGCAAGTCGCTATAGGGTTGCACTAAACAATGAACAGAAGACATAAACACAGAAATGACCGGGAGGATCATTATAAATACCCTTTGAAATTTATTAGCCTTGAAAGTACGCATTTACCCACAATATTGAAAACTAAGTAATAAATTCATTTTCATTGGTCAGATTAGTTATTCAAAATAAATTAATTCATGTTCATTTATTGAAAACTTAACTTTAAGAGAACGTTAAATAAGAGTACAATGATAAAATTAATTTCTTAAGGGGCGTCAGACCTAAAATGGTGACAACTAAATAGGAACAGAGGAAGTATAAAATATTAGCAATATAGAATAATAAATATAAACCAAAGATATGGAGAATAAAATGTAGGGAATAGTGCCGAGGCTCTGTAACTGCGACTACCTGCTTACACCAGCCTTTGCTAGTGCATTGGTCCTAGCATCAGAGCAGCTGCCTCAACAGCTTAGAGAAAAATTCTGAGGTACCAAATAGACCTTTGGGATTTATTCAGAGTCCTACAAATACAAACTAAACATGCTTCCCAACTAGACAAGACATTGTGGTAGAATCATCAAAATAACCAATAGAGGTCGTCTTGATAAAATTTTTACCAAAGTCAACACTACAACCAAAACAACTAAAAACTAGTAAGCAACCAAGCATTCAAAAATAAACCCAACAAGTACGACACACAAACCAAAGGTCCTACTAGACAAATATTAATACATCAAAGCTAATGATGCTGACATAAATCTCATCCTAGCCCGTTCATGAATAATATTGACTGAAGTCAATTCTTTCAACACAAGAGCTTCAGATGGGGAAAAACTGATCCAAACTCTTCCGAACACCACAGAAAGTAATCCAACATCCCCGATAAGACACAAAAATAGCATATAAGCTACAAGGAGGGCTAGAATAGTAAATAAATACAAAGGCAAGAAAATAACCATGAGGATCATTACAACCCAAAGTTCACCAAGTTGTAAAGAAGGATGTATCCAAAGTTAAGAAAAATAAATAAGTCCTAGGAAATGTAGATGAAAAATATTTCCTCACCAGATAGCAAAGAACAATTTATTTTAAGTCAAGAAAAAGAAAGAATTCAAATAATATCTCTTGGAAAGGGGAAGTTGCATACTTGGGCTAATTTGGAGTATATTTTCATGTTGTAAAGAAGAATGTATAATCTTTATTTCAAAGAGTGCCGAAGAGAGGAGAAATTGGGAAGATGATGAAGAAGGTAGAATAGTGGGAGAGAGAGAGAGAGAGAGAGCAAGAAATACAGAAAATTAATATATCGTTGATTTTTACAGTGGTTGCATTGTTTAAGTCATGACTTTTCAATGGATTGTTATTAAATGTAAGTCGTGACTTACTTTCATTTTTTTGATTACTTCAAGCATGTTTTTTTTTTGGGTAAAATATGAATAAAGCAAAAAATCTGAGAGAACAAATAAATAGCAATACTAAAATAGGGGAGTGCCACATCACCAGCCTATATATATATATATATATATATATATATATATATATATATATATATATATATATATTCACCAACACATTTTCACAAAGTAAAATTTAAAAATTTCAAACTTGTTCATTTTCAGATCATCAAAAAACTAGTGTTAATTTAGTAATGTTGAATTACTTGGGCCCCTCTAGAAATCCCACATGCCAAAAAATTACCAAAGTATATTAGAGAGGATAATCTCATAAATTATCATTAATTATGAAACTATTTAAGGGTCTGACCATTTTGGGATTTTAGGGTTTCACACATCACTTTAGTCTCTCTTCTATACAATTTTTGCTTCTCAACTAAGGCTTACATTGGCAGCCATGGCTTCCAACATTTGTGAGTTTTTTTTTTTTACATATATTTATTTGAATTGTACCTACAAAGTCTGACTTCATCTGTGATCCATTGCATGTTTAAATTTTGTAGGAAAGATTGAATTTTTTAAAAGTAATTAAATAACAAGATCCGACTCAGGTTTGCCATACATTCTTGTTTTCAACCTAGATTTTTTTCATTGAATTATTTTTTGATTTTTTATGAAATGCCATGAGTTGATCATAAATGGAATAGTGAAGATTTGTATAATAGACAATGACATGTTTAGAATTGAAATGTGATTGTTCTTTACTTCCCATGAACTATTTTTATGAATCTTTCTTGCAACTTAGTTGCATAAATGATATCTCTATCGACAAAGGTATTGTTAAGGTCTACCTTTTCCACACTCCATTTGTTAGATTACACTGACTATGTTATTTAACAATCTTATTTAAGTTATTAGTGTTTACTTTTATCTTAGTTTCGTATTTTTTTTATTCCTAATTTGTTTTCCACATGTTTTTAATTTAGCATAACTACATTATTATTTTTATTTTTGAAATTATACCTCCTAACACTAGAAAGATTGTGTCATTTACAAATTTGGCTTTTAATGAGTGATAGTTGTTAGAGTACAATTTCGTCATTAAGTGAGTTTATAGACTTAAGTTTCCTTTTTTTTTTTTGAATTATATTTACTTAAGGCAAGTTGAAACTTATTTTTTAATATATTGAATTTGAAATACGAGTGTTATGTTAAAAATTGGATAATATATTTAGCTTATAGTTTCAATTTCAATTATTTTGTAGTACAATTGATAGATTATTTTTTGTCAAACATTTGAGTTATGTTATGATTTTATATTTATAAATTTTATCCTTTGGCCAAGTAAGTCATTCATGATGTTCTTATAAAATGTGTTCTTTTGCTTATTAAAATTTTATTAATTGGAAAATTTTATATCAATCTTTTTTTACATTATTAGTTACAAATATATAATTATTAATTAGTATATTCTTAAAAAAACAATATGTATCTTAAATACCTTATGTAGTGTCATTTATAAAGCCACATATTTGTCAAATATTACCTAAATAATGGCCTATAAATGCAAAAATATGCGTTAAGAAAATGGTGTAAGTATATGTTAAGGTTCCTCAACTCATTACAGAGGTCCTCATAAAGTTTGTTCTGAAAAAAAATTTGGCTGCTTGATGGGCAATGAAATGAGATTACTTGGATGAGTTTTGATTGTAAAATTTTCAATTATTGGTCTACTTTTCATGTGTTAATATTAGCCCATAAATTTGGCGCCCTAGAGCATTCAAAAAAAATTTCTCAAAAAACTTTCTGAGGACCTCTATAATAAGTAGGGGAACCATCACGTATGTTTACACCATTTTTAACACATATTTTCACATTTATAGGCCATTTTTTAGGAATTACCCAAATTCCTTTATTTTTCATGTGTATTAGCCCATGGATTTGGCGCCCAGGAGCACCCAAAATGATTTTCTGAAAAAACTTTATAAAGACCTTCGCAATGAGTTGGAGGAACCATCACGTATACTCACACCATTTTTAACTCATATTTTCACATTTACAGGTCATTTTTTAGGAATTACCCAAATTTCTTGGTTTTTCGTGTGTATTAGCCCATGTATCTGGCGCTTCGGAGTATCCAAAGAAAATTTCTGAAAAAACTTTACGAGGACCTCCGTAATGAGTTGGGAACGATCATATATAATGACACCATTTTTAACACATGTTTTCGCTTTTACATGCCATTTTTTAGGAATTACCCAAATTTGTTATTTTTCCGTGTGTGTTAGCTATTGGAACTAGCGCCTAGGAGCACCAAAACATTTTTCTAAATTTTTTTTATAAGGACCTCCGTAATCAGTTGGGGAAACATCACGTATACTCACACCATTTTTAAACGCATATTTTCACATTTATAGGCTATTTTTTCGGAATTACCCAAATTCTTCAGTTTTTCATGTGTTAAGCCAATTGATCTGGCGCCCTAGAGCATCCAAAAAAATTTTAAAAAAAAACTTTATGAAGACCTGCGTAGTAAATTGGGGAACTATCACTATACTCACACCATTTTAAGCGCATATTTTCGCATTTACAGGCCATTTTTTTTAGAAATTACCTAAATTCCTTGGTTTTTCATGTGTATTAGCCCATGGATCTGGCGCCACGGAGCAGTTAAATTTTTTTCTGAAATTTTTTTATGAAGACCTCTGTAATGAGTTGGAGAATCATCGCGTATACTCATACCATTTTAATGCATATTTTCGCATTTACAAGCCATTTTTTTAGAAATTACCCAAATTCTTCGATTTTTCGTGTGTATTAGCCCATAAATCTAGCGCTCCAGAGCATTCAAAATTTTCTACTTAAAAAACTTTATGAGGACCTCCATAATAAGTTGGGGAACCATCACGTATACTTTCACCATTTTTAACGCATATTTTCGCATTTACAGGCCATTTTTTAGGAATTACCCAAATTCCTCCATTTTTCGTGCTTATTAGCCCATTGATCTTGTGCTACGGAGCACCCATAATGTTTTTCTGAAAAAACATTATAAGGACCTTCGTAACGAGTTAGGGAACCATCATGTATACTCAAACAATTTTTTATCGCATATTTTAACATTTACAAGCCATTTTTTTTTAGGAATTACCCAAATTCCTAGATTTTTCGTGTGTATTAACCATGGATCTGGCGCCTTGGAGCACCCAAATGTTTTTTCTGAAAAACATTATGAGGACCTCCATAATAAGTAGGGGAACCTTCACGTATACTCATACCTTTTTTAACGCATATTTTCGCATTTACAAATCATTTTTAGTAATTACCCAAATTTCTCGATTTTACGTGTGTATTAGCCCATTGATTTGGCACCTCGGACCACCTAAAATTACTTGATAAAAATTTTTATGACGACCTCCGTAATGAGTTGGGGAACCATCACGTATACTCACACTCCTTTTAACGCATATTTTTGCATTTACAAGCCATTTTTTTAAAATTATCCAAATTCCTTGATTTTTCGTGTGTATTAGCCCATGGATCTGGCGCCCTGAGCACCCAAAATTTTTTCTGAAAAATCTTTATGAGGATTTCCGAAATGAGTTGGGAAATCATCACGTATACTCACGCCATTTTAACGTATATTTTCGCATTTACAGGCAAGTTTTTTTAAATTACCAAACTCTTCGGTCTTTCGTGTGTATTAGACCATGGATCTGGCGCCCTGAAGTACCCAAAAAATAATTCTAAAAACTTTATGAGTACCTCTGTACAGAGTTGGGGAACCATCGTGTATACTGACACCATTTTTTTAACACATATTTTTGCTTTTATAGGCCGTTTTTGGGAATTACCCAAATTTTTTGGTTTTTCGTGTGTGTTAACCCATGGATATGGCGGCCCGGAACACCCAACATTATTTTCTAATAAAACTTTATGAGGACCTCCGCAATGAGTTGAGGAATCATCACGTACACTCACACCCCTTTTTAACGCATATTTTTGCATTTACAAGCCATTTTTAGGAATTATCCAAATTCTTCGATATTTCGTGTGTATTAGCCCATGCATCTGGCGCCCTGAGTACCCAAAAAGTTTTTTTAAAAAAACTTTATGAGGACTTCTGTAATGAGTCTGGGAACCATCACATATACTCACGCCATTTTTAACGCATATTCTTTCATTTACAGGCCATTTTTTAGTAATTATCCAAATTCCTTGGTTTTTTGTGTGTGCCAATAGATCTGGTTCCCCAGAGCACCAAAAGAAAATTTCTAAAAAAACTTTATGAGGACCTCCGTAATAAGTTGAGGAACCATCACGTATACTCACACTATTATTTTAACGCATATTTTCGCATTTACAGACCAATTTTTAGAAATTACCCAAATTCCTCGACTTTTCATGTGTAATACCCATGGATCTGGCGCCTCGGGGCACCAATATTATTTTCTGAAAAAATTTTATGAGGACCTTTGTAAAGAGTTGGGGAACAATCACGTATATCCATACCATTTTAACATATATTTTCACATGCACAGGCCATTTTTTAGGAATTACCCAAATTCTTCAGTTTTTCGTGTGTATTAGTTCATGGATCTGGGGTCCCAGAACACCCAAAAAAAATTTCTAAAAAACTTTATTAGGACCTTAATGAGTTGGGGAACCATCACGTATACTTACGGAGCACCCAAAGTGTTGTTTTGAAAATATTTAATGAGGACCTCCGTAATGAGTTGGAGAACCATCACGTATACTCACACCATTTTTTAACGCATATTTTCACATTTACATGCCATTTTATAGGAATTACCCTAATTTCTCGGTTTTTCGAGTGTATTAGCCTATGTATCTGGCGTCCTGGAGCACCCAATTTTTTTTCTTAAAATTTTTATTAGGACCTCCATAATGAGTTGGAGAACCATCACGTATACTCACACCATTTTTTAAAGCATATTTTCTCATTTACAGATTAGTTTTTAGAATTACCCAAATTTCTCAATTTTTTGTGTGTATTAGCCCATGGATCTGGCGCCCTAGAGCACCCAAAAAAGTTTTCTGAAAAGAATTTCAGAGGACCTCCGTAATTAGTTGGCGAACCATCACGTACACTCACACCATTTTTTTTAATGCATATTTTCGCATTTACAGGCCATTCTTCATGAATTAGCCAAATTCCACGATTTTTCGTCTGTATTAGCCCATGGATCTAGCGCCTTGGAACACCCAAAAAAATTTTCTGAAAAAACTTTATAAGCACCTCCATAAAGAGTTGGGGTAACCATCACGTATACTCACACCATTTTTTATAGCATATTTTCTCATTTACAGGTTATTTTTTAGGAATTACCCAAATTTCTCAATTTTTCGTGCGTACCCCATGGATCTGGCGCCCTAGAGCACCCAAAAAAGTTTTCTGAAATTTTTTTCAGAGGACCTCCAGAATGAGTTGGCGAACCATCACGTATACTCACATCATTTTTTTAATGCATATTTTCACATTTGCAGACCATTCTTCATGAATTAACCAAATTCCATCATTTTTCGTGTGTATTAGCCCGTCAATCTGGCGCCTTGGAACACTCAAAAAAAATTCTGAAAAAACTTTATAAGCACCTCCATAAAGAGTTGGGGGAACCATCACGTATATTAACACCATTTTAAGCATATTTTCGCATTTACATGCCATTTTATAGGAATTACCCAAATTCCTCGGTTTATCGAGTGTATTAGCCTATAGATCTGGCACCTCGGAGCACCCAAATTTTTTTCACAAAAACCTTATGAGGACCTCCGTAATGAGTTGGGGAACCATCACATATACCCACACCGTTTTAACGCATATTTTCGCATTTACAGGCCATTTTTTAGGAAATGCCCAAATTCCTCAGATTTTCGTGTGTATTAGACAATGGATCTGACGTACCAGAGCACTGTCGTGCACAAACACACTATAAGTTTAGCACTTCGCTAGTCAACGAGAGTATATCATAAAGATCGTCTATACAAGAATTGGTACAAATAATAATTCAATCAAATCTTGCTAACTATTCTTCAAGTGATCAAAAGAAAGGAGTTGGTTGTGGTTATTAACCACTTTTAATAGATTACATGATAATTAAAAATCAATTGGTAACTATGAAGTTTAATATCAATAATAAAAGATAAGGTATAAGACGAAACATTTGCACAATGATAGTTGAAAATTTTCCACATCTAAAGTTCTATCGATTCTCTCGAATTCGATTGTTGATTAGAGTATCCTTAAGCGTTAGATTTCTCTTCCAAGTAAATCTCAAGTTAAAGAATAAACTAATTATAACCAGTGATTATAATATGCAAGAACATGTTAATGAGTGTTCTTAAGGAAGTAACGTCCTTCGAATATTTTTCCTTGAGATTCAATCAATAATTATCAACAAGCTGTTTCGATTACTTTGGAGAAAATATATTGATTCAATCCAACAAAACAATGCAACATATATTTACCAAGATATTCCTCTTTCGATTAAATAAAATAATGAATAGGGGTGCATTTTAATTCAAATGTCCTTTTATTATTTCTTTAGCATTCTTGTTGGCCTTTTTTACTAATCATGTTCAACACTTGAATTGGCAACCTACATACATAAAAAGTAGACCAATAATTGAAAAATTTACACTCAAAACTCATCTAAATCATTTCATTTCATTGCCCACCAAGGACCCAAAAATATTTTCAGAACAAAGTTTATGAGGACCTCCGTAATGAGTTGGGGAACAATAACATATACTCACACCATTTTCTTAAAGCATATTTTTGCATTGTCAGGCCATTTTTTAGGAATTACCTAAATTCCTCGGTTTTTCGTGTGTAGCCCATAGATCTGGCGCCACGGAGCACCAAAACTTTTTTTCTGAAAATTTCTTATGAGGACCTCCGTAATGAGTTGGGGAACCATAATGTATACTCACACCATTTTTAACGCATATTTTCGTATTTACAAGCCATTTTTTGGAATTACCCAAATTAATCGGTTTTTCGTGTGTTAATGCCCATGGATCTAGCGCCCGGAGCACCCAAATATTTTTTTGAAAAACCTTTATGAGGACCTCCGTAATGAGTTGGGGAACCATCGAGTATACTCACACCATTTTAACGCACATTTTCGCATTTACAGGTCATTTTTAGGAATTACCAAAATTCCTCGTTTTTCGTGTATATTAGCCTATTGATTTGGCGCCCCAAAGCACATAAAAAAATATAATTGTTTTTATGAAGACCTCTATAATGAGTTGGAGAACCATCACGTATTCTCACACTATTTTTTTAAAACATACTTTCGCATTTACAGGTTATTTTTTAGGAATTGCCCAAATTCCTCAACTTTTCGTGTGTTAGAATCACTGGATAATAATTAGTTTATTCTTTAACTTGAGATTTACTCGGAACAGAAATTTAAGGCTTAAGGATCCTCTAATCAACTATCGAATTCGAGAAATCGATAGAACTTTAGATGTGATAAATGAATGTGGTAAATTTCCAACTATCATTGTGCCAATGTTTCGTCGTATACTCTATCTTTTATTATTGATATTAAACTTCATAGTTAACAATTGATATTTTAATTATCATTTAGTCTATTAAAATTGGTTAATAACCACAACCAACTCCTTTCTTTTGATCACCTGAATAATAGTTAGCAAGATTTGATTAAACTATTATTTGTACCAATTCTTGTAGATATGATCTTTATACTATACTATCTTTGACTAGTGCATGATGGTTCCCCAATTCATTATGGAGGTCTTCATAGAGTTTTTTCAGAAATATTTTTAAGTGTTCTGGGGCGCCAAATCCATCGGCTAATACACACAAAAAAGCGAGTTATTTGGTTAATTCTTAAAAAAAGGCCTGTAAATGCAAAAACATGCGTTAAAAGGTGTGAGTATACGTGATGGTCCCCAGCTCATTACGGAAGTCCTCACTAAGTTTTTTCAAAATTTTTTTTTGGGCGCCAGATCCATGGCTAATACACACGAAAACCCAAGGAATTTTTGATAATTTCTAAAAAATGGCATGTAAATGCAAAAATATGCGTTACAAAATGGCATGAGTATACGTAATGGTTCCCCAACTCATTACGGAGGTCCTCATAAAGGTTTTTTCAAAAAAAATTTGGGTGCTCTGGAGCGCTAGATCCATGTGCTAATACACACAAAAAATCGAAGAATTTAAGTAATTCCTAAAAAATGTCCTATAAATGCGAAAAAGTGAGTTAAAAATGGTGTGAGTATACGTGATTTTTCGTGTGTATTAGCACATGGATCTGGAGCCCCAGCACCGCAATTTCCTTTTGAAAAAACTTTATGAGGATCTCCGTAATGAGTTGGGGAACCATTACGTATACTCACACCATTTTTAACACATATTTTTGCATTTACAGGCCTTTTTTAGGAATTACCCAAGTTTCTCGGTTTTTCGTGTATATTAGCCCATGGATCTGGCTCCCCGGAGCACCCAAAATATTTTTCTGTAAAACTTTATGAGGATCTCCATAATGAGTTGGGGAAACATCACGTATACTCACATCATTTTTAACGCATATTTTTGCATTTACATGCCATTTCTTAGGAATTACTTAAATTCCTCGATTTTTCGTTGTATATTAGCCTATAGATATGGCGCCCCGGAGCACCCAAATTTTTTTTCTGAAAAAACCTTATGAGGAATTCCGTAATGAGTTGGGGAACCATCACATATACCCACACCATTTTAACACATATTTTCGCAATCACGTATACTAACTTCAATTTTTTGATGATTAAATTTATTTCAAAATTAATTTACCCGTGTAATTGTATTTGTGCAACCAAATGATAGGCCTGTAATTACGCTGTAATTACATTATGAAAAACAAACATGTTATCATAATTATTATATTGAGTAATTATTAGGTTGTGTAATTATATAATTACTAGGGTTGTAGTTACACTAATTGTAATTAACAAGTAGCTTTCCAAAGAGATCCTAAGCATTTTAAGAATAATATTATATTCAGTTTTGCAATACATTCTTATTTTCAGCCTTGACAATTTTTTTGGAAGTGTTTTTTGATTTTCTATGTCATGCCATGGGATGAGATTATATGGAATAGTGAAAATTCATATAGCCTATCCTAACTTGTTTGCAATTGTGGTATGACTGTTGTTTTTTTGTTTCTATGAACTGTTGTTTAAAAATCATTCTTGCAACTCTATTTTGAAAACTCTTCTTTTAAGCTGATGGTCTTCTGTAGACAACCTCATACCCCTCAAAGGAAGTGTAAAGGTTTCTGTACATCCTATCCTTTCCGGAAAATACTTGTAAGATTACACTGGTTATTTTGTTGTTGTTTACCAATGTATATGTTTTAGTGATTGTTGGTTTGGTTTGAATACAAGTTATGATGTGATTAGTTATGCTGAAATTAGTTATACTGGGATAAGTTATGCTCGGATTAATTATGCTGGGGTAGTTTTTATTGCTTGTTTGGTTTGTCATATTCAAACTTATATTCATTGCATAATTTCTAAGAAAAAGTTGTTTGTTTACAAAAATACCCTCCACCTTATTTAGTTTATTTTTTTACATTTTCTTTGCAAGCTTTAGTTATTCATTCTTAAAAATAAAATTTCCATCTTATTTAGCTTAAATATTTTTGTGTGTGCATTTCCATGATCGTGCCGTGTGTTTTTAAAATTAAACTTTCATCTTATTTAACTTAAAAATAAAACTTCTATCTTATTTAGCTTAAAAATAAAACGTTCATCTTATTTCGATTAAAAATAAAACTTCCATCGTATTTAGCTTATAAATAAAATTTCCATCTTATTTAGCTTAAAACAAAACCTTCATCTTATTTAGTTTTAAAATAAACTTCCATCTTATTTAGCTTAAAAATAAAACCTGTATTTTAAGTTTATTAAAGTAAAAGAAATTTTATTATTAAATTTATTTACATTTTAAAGTTATCTACATTTTAATTGATATATAAAACATCATTTTTAAGTGAGTAATAAACTATTTAATTAAAAATATGTAATTTAGTAGTGGAGTGAGCATTTTAAGAGAAATCAAAATATAAATAAACATAAGAATTAGACAAACAACTTATAATATATTCATAACTAAAAATTGTATTTATAAAATGTAATTTTTAATAGAAAAATATATTATCATAAAACAACGAATAATTAAGGTTATGAATGTTATTATTAATGTTGTTAATATATATGAATGTAAAAGTGGTGTATAAAAAAGAGTTAAAGAGGGGTATTTTTATTATTTTACATACTTTATCCCAGGATAAGTTATCCTGGGATTACTATTCCACCTCCAGAGATGGATAACTTATCCCAGGACTAATTGTTAATCCTGGGATAAATTATCCCATCCTTTGCAACCAAACAATGGATTAAAGGGCACTCAAAAATTATCCCAGGATTAACTTTTTTTATCCATCACACCAAACGACCCCTTACAGTGTTATGTTATTTCAATAGACTCTCTGTTTTTCTGTCATATGTTAGTTATTATTGATTACTTATTATCCTTTTTACTAATTGTCATTTAAGGTGTTTTATATTTTATTAATTTCCCTATTTTCTGCTAAAAGTTTGAATCATTATTTAACTTTTTAGGGAGAGGAAAAGAATAGAATTGGATTTCATTTAAATAATCAACATCAGTAAAGGGAATATGAGTTTTTCCGATCAACTACCTTCCCCTCCGTATTTTATGCCAATGTCATTTGCTGATGGTGATACTAGAGGCGTTTGGCCTCATTCTCCGATGAACCATGTTCTATTTGAGTCCTATTGTCAGTTTGAGCATGTACCTTCTTTCAAGAGATTGACAGATTTCGGTAACAACTTGACAAATTTTGCAACATTCCCTTCTATTAAATTCAGAGTGAATTCACCAAATCTTCAATAAAGCAAAGGGACAAGTCATATATTTTATAAAACCCGTATGTATGCTAAGTTTTTGAAAGAAACTTGCAAGAATGGGGAAAATTGTATATTTGCTCATGATGTTGTAGATCTGCGGGAGCCTCCTCCGAATTGGGAGGATTTAGTCCGTGTAAAGGATAGAGAGTTGAATGAGGATAAGGAAAAAATGCATAGGATGAAAATTTGCAAGATATTTTATGATGGAGAGGAGTGTTCTTATGGATATAAGTGTAAGTTTCTTCATGAATGTCCTCCAAAATTTAAGACCAACATGCCAAAGGATAGGGAGAGTTCTACAATAAGTATCGAAACTACAGGGAACATAAGTGATCCTAGGATGATTGAGACTAGGAAGCATGAAAATGATATTGTCGGTATTGAGACACCTATAATCTTGATACATTTTAAAGATTAGCTAACTTGATAATTTTAAACTCTCAATAGTTCAAATTAGAATGAGAATCTTGTATAAAATTAGAAAGAGAGAGTGTCTTCATATGATTTACCTTTTGTATATTAGCTGCATTAGAAAAGAGAAAAGACCATCTACAAATTTTTTTGTAGCCAAAATAGTTATTCAAAAGTCGTATTCTTTCCTTAAACATGAAATTCTTGATAAGTTTGGATTATGACCATATAATATTCCAAGAATTGGTTGTGTTACAATGTCCTTTGATTGATGTTTTGTGCATTTACAACTATTTATTGTTCTCCAATGATGACTATCTTATTTCCTGTGACAATACGTTAGATATGTAGTTTCTCTATCTGTTCATATCTGACATTTAAAACATGTAACAATGTAATGCTTACAACATCTAGCCTACATCTTTGTTTTTATAGGTCTAACATTAAAGTAAATTGGTCGTTGCCAAATTTTACTAAACATGGAGACAAAAAATATGTGAATGATGGGCTTTATGAGCTACGTATCTCTTAAATTTTTTCTATTTGACTTTCAGTAGTAAAATATGAGACCTATGGACTTTGTTTGTGATCGATTACTTGGAGTCATATTCTCATTTTTCTATTAAACTCGAATCTTATAAGCTCTTTCCGAAAGGGTTTTTCTTTGTCTGCTCATTTTGCTACTGTTGACTATTTCTTTTAGCAGAGCTGCAAGTGCCTATGTTGATGAATTCTGTCCCTATTACTCAAAGGCCCTTCTTTGTTCCACTTGTCACAAACACAGTGGTCAATGCTTCGGTAAAAGAAGAAAAAGGGGATAAGAAAATCCTAAAGTGGAAACCGTCGAAGTAGATTGCTGAGATATATGGAGATTGGCTCGTCGGTTATGTTCCACCCCACCTCTTATTTAGCAAAATCGAGAGCTAAATTTTCAATTTACAGTTTCCAATCCCGATTACATAAATGGACGCATCCCAACATGGATCATAAACTAATATGGAGATCGTATTCATGTCGTATCATCCAATTGTTAGTTTGTTATACAGTTTTTTTGCTTTATGTGTAAACTGTTGGCTTTTGAAATTTGGAATTGCATATTTTTTTTATTCTAAGGTAATATCTACAAAAATTCCATAGAGAGAAACATCACAACTTTATTTTACTTTATCAAAAAAGGATTATCATTATTTTATTTGTTATTCTTTTCTTTGAGTTGTTTTGTTTATTAACAATGGCACCGAAACACCAACATATAAAAATGCTCATTTTTTCTACCTTCATTGGAATTCCAAGCCCAAGCACTATTTGAAACTTCTAGATCTTTATGTGCCAATTGAAAAACTAATAGCTCATTTAGCCATGCTTTTGGTAGGCAAAATATCACGACCCGAAATCTCAAATCATGATGACACCTACATACATTCCACTAGTAGGTAAGCCGAACCCATAGACTAGAACTAGAAGTAATGGGCTATTACATGAAAGAGAAGAATGCTAAATCAAAGAACAAATAAAAGACGTAATAGAAGAAGAAAGAGTCAAGATATACATAAAACATCCCCAAAACCTAATATTAGTCGGTACATGAGCTATTAACCATAACATAAGTACAAGATAACTACAATATACTGAATAGTTCCCAAAAGGAGAAGAACAAATTTGAAAGGAACACATCCCACACACCCCTAGTCTCTGATCCATAACAACTTCGCACACGTCAATGGTGAGAACTCATACTATGATAGGGTGTGGAAGTGTAGTATGACTACCAAATACGTGGTTCTCAATATGCATCGGCCGACTGAGCTCCAAATATATAGCAAGCATAAAAGGCAGATCTAATAGGTTTTGAAAGGAATAGGGGTGTGTGCATAATGATTGGGGTTTCAACACGAATAGGCAAAGATTAATCGAAACAACATCGATTGGTACATGGATAATTCTTAGTCTAGGCTACACTTTGATATTCTCCCGAACTATCAAGCTTATGTCCCTTGGATTCTACAAAACTTCAAGACGCTTTCAAACCAAACACCAAACATTGCTTGAGTAGATAGACTATTCTCAGCTCATATCATTAAATATGAAATCACTCTGATTATCCTATCACTGGATCAAATCCATAGAGTAATTTCAACAAGTCCCCACTATTAAGTCATACCCAGCTTTATTTTGCTTTTCCAAGCCAAAACGGTGTTAAAGAGCTCAATCAATGTTTGCAACCACTGTTTTTTAGATTAAACCTACAAGACAAGAATAGATCTATGCCATACAATCAATATTAGAGTCGATCAATCAATACCATTTAGGGTTTAACATCTCCATCTACCACACACACCCCTAGTTAAGGGTTTAGCTGCTCATAAAAGAAGAAATAGAGAGAAAACCCATGTAGGAAATGTTCATTCCAAGCTAATTTGATTAAAATAAAATAAAATTCCATGCTTATATTGACACAAATCTAAGATTTCTTCCTCTACAAGCTAAAAAGTTTTTCACTATACTCTATCAATATTTCATACAATAATTAGGGTTTCTCCTCTCTATCCCTAATTAGAAAGATGATAATGGTACATTGATGAGTGGTGAATTTTTACTCATTTGAGGCTCTTTTCCTAGTTAATTTGACTTTCTTAGGTTTGGAATCGGTGATTTTAATGCGGTTTTCTTCATATTTTCTAGAAAAGGAAATGGGAAGTGGATTTAGAAGATATTTGAAGAAACCAAGTGAAATTAGAGCTAGAAGAGATCAAATTTGAAGAAAATGGAACTGGCTAAGAATTACTCATCGCGACTGCATGGTGCAGAGGTCATGATCGCGTTGCACAAGATATTCAGATCACACGATCGCATGGTCAAAGGTCGCGATCGCGTGACCCAGCTACACTGCTCATCGCGATCCTGTGAGCTAGTTGCCATGACCGCGAAGGGTATAGTGCCTGGTGCCTGGACAAAGTTGGAATTTCACCAAATTAATTCCCAAAACCTTTTTTACACTCATAAGCAGTCGTTGTCCATCTATGAACATTCCATATAAGATTTTAGGACAGTCCTTCATCTCTTAGCTTCGCTTGAAGACTAATTTGATAATCTTGGATTGAGACATTGAAGGCAAGTTGCCTCACATTTCATTTGTGGATTTGTAGATTGTGTTCTATTTTAGTAAATTCCTTTTACCCTTCTTTATTTTCTTGTTCTTAATTGCTAGAAATGTGGGTGTGATTGTGTGTATGAAATTGGGCTTTTGTGCTAGAAATAGACAAAGCTATTTGGGTATTTGATTAATTGCTCTATTGCTTTTGTAATTCCTTATTTCCATGTTTGATTTCATGAAATAGATTCAATTTAGTTTTCATGTTTGAATTTATGGGTTGAGAGTGCACTCTCAATCCTAGCTTCTGATCTTCATGGATTGCTTGAAAATAAAATCAGTGAAGTGGAGAACAAGATTGATAATCGCATTTTAGCTTTGAATCTTGAATTTGAAACCTAAATTAGATAGTTTAGGGTTTCATTGTTGAGAGCAAGGCTTCCTCGAAAGAGAGGTCTAAGTTAAGGTAGCGGATTGTTTTGTATTGATGTGATTGAGACCGAAAGGAGATATCATGAAATAACCCTTCGAGACCAAAAGAAGATTAGGGTTGAATTAAGATGATCTAGCTTATCTATTATTGAATGATCTTGGTTTGAATTGCAATGGATCATTGAGTGTTGATTGAATCTTAAATTTTCCCAATTTCGATACATTTCTTGCTTGATGTCGTCTTGGCTCCCGTTCGTAGTGTAATTAGAAACATCACCTTTTATTTGATAATTTTGAACATTACTCTTTTAGATTCAAACTAATATCTATTTAACCTTTACCATTTCAATTGCCGGTACATTGTTCCCTGTGGGATTTGACCGTGACTCTTAGTTGGGTATTTTTATTGAAAATGACCGCTCACTCTTTAGATTTATTTTGGAAGGTGATTTGAGCGTTATTGAAAATGACACTACTGCTGGGGAGAAATTAGGCATATTGAATTGATTTAGGATTTCTAGTTTACTTGTTTCTATCTAAATTGTGAATAGTTGTCTTTATTTTCTTTTGTTCTGTTTCTATGGCTTTTTGTGATCATTACATATTTGGGGATGGTATGACCTCTACCGACCCATGGCTTTTTGATGAAACAAATGTGATAATTCAATTGAGGCTTAGGGCCGTGGATGAAAAGCTCTATTGGGGAAAGAAATCCCTATTTCTATTTTCCAAAGAAATTGAAAGGTTTCGAAAAAGGCACCTAGCTCGGTGCTATGGCATGGTCAATCTTGAGTTTGAACTTGCTACTCTTATGGATAAGGTGAGAGATACCGTGAGGGTGAAAAATCCTCATTATCCAATGGTCGGAAAGAGCGAAGAAGAGTTTCACGACTTGCACATTTCTTGGTGTGATGAGACAATCCAACTCATGTTCGGGATTGAAGCGTTTGAAGCCAATACAAGAGAAAGGAGTGAGGTAGATATACAAGATATCTTGAGATTGTTAACCAAACCAAGTCAATAACAATCCAAGAGGCCGAAATAAGTAGCATGATACTAGAGTTGCAAGAAAAAGCCAAGAAGATCATAAATAGCAACTTTAGTTCATGTGAAATTGAGGGTGTCACACTCTTGAAGGCCAACAGTGATGAAAAGAAACATTCAAGTGGCCCAATGACCCTCTCATCCTCAATCTTGCCCAAGGATCTAAAACGGAAGAATGATGTGAATTTGGGTAAGAAATTCAAGTCTTCAAAGTGTAGAGATCGGGTAAAATGTTTGATTCTCTCTTGCACTCCCCATACTCTTTGGAGTAACTATGATCTAAAGTTGGGGAGAAGGTTCATTCCCTCAAAGTGGAACAAAGGGTGATGTACCAGGCATCGCGCTGTGACATTAAATTGTGCGCTTGATGGTAGGCAACCCATCTTTATCCAACTTAGTTTAATTTTGAGTTTTTGATTTCTAGATTAGATTTGGTTTTTGTTTCGAATAACCCTCATAATTTCAAAAGCTTGTGGTGGTGCTTTGAACAGGTGTGAATGCACAAAATTGATTGGGTTTGAAGTTTGGGTGAAAACACCTTCAAAAATAGGAGTTGGCACAATTTTGGATGCCTAGGAGCGCTTAAGAGATTGGGAAGATCGCCCTTTTTGCCCCTACCATCACCTAAATAGACAGTAGCTTTAGCAAGTCTGGAACTCAGTTGCTCATTGCGATCGCATGAGCCTCTGGCCGCGATCACAATGCGTTAAATCCTCAGGTCTGCGATCGCAAGTGATTGGTGCCGCATTCGCGAAAGGTAAAATGGTTATTGGTCGAGATCGCAAGGCTACAAGCCGTGATCGTGATGAAGTGCGTGAATTTAAAAAGCCAGCAGTTCTAAAATAAGGTGCAACGTACCTTTAACTCCCGAAACCAACCCCAAAACTTCCTCCCCTATAAAACTCTCTTGCTTTGCTCATTTGATTGTTAGGATCTCCTTCAAACTTTGGTTCCTCCTTCAAGGTATGTTTCTCATCCCATTCATGATTATTTTTGAAGTTGGTGAGAAATTTGAAAAAGGGTTAATTATCACCCTCCTTTGTGATCTTGAGTTGGGTTGAAAAATTAATCTTATAAGAGTTGGGTTGCTATTTAATATTGAATGTTGAGTCTTACTTGATTAATGGGGGAATAAGGGCTTAAAATCATGTTGAAAATGGCACGAGAATAGGTTTCCCTTAACCTATTCGATGAAATGCCAAAGTGACAATATTTTTCTAGGCTGAACTTATTCTATGCAATCGCGATGTGAGAATTTTAAAAATGCCACGATCGTGATGCCTAATCCCGTGATTGTGATGAATTGAAAAGGTGAGGCTCGCAATCACGCGGACCCATCTCACAATCGCGATGTGCATGACAACCAAAACTGCCAAAAATAGTGTTTTGCCCCTTCTACTTCAACTTCTCTTTCACTCATTTCATTAGCCTAATTGCTTGATAATACAATGTTTTACGTACCTTTGCATTTGTTTGACATGTTTGCATCTTGTATAGGTACTAAATTCACAAAAGCATGGCTAACAATGTCAACCTTGTTGAGGAACAAGCACAAGTTAATATTGGGGGAGATGAAATCTTTGATCGTGAGCGATTTGTGTCCGCTAAATGCCACCGGATGCATGAACGCCTCCTCACAAAGAGTATCACAAAGGAGAGGGGTCTTCTCGTAAGAAATCTTCAAGAGCGCATGCCAGAATTCTATGGGCGATTGGAGACTAGCGGATGGATGTGTTTCACTGATGCGCCTATCATGGTAAATCACACGGTGGTTCGAGAATTTTTTGCTAATGCCGCCGAGATCGACTTCTCTAGTGACTTGGTAGTTATGGTTCGGGGTAAACAAATTCATTTTGCTTCACAAGGATCAATAATTACTATGGTCTTCCCGATACTGAAAATGAGGTTCACATGGCAAGGGCAAGGGAAACGGGTCAAGAGTGGTTATTAACACACTTGCATGGTGGCCATAGGCCCAAATGGATCGAGAACAATCACAAGATTGACTCCTCAGAGTTCACATCTGGAGCCAAGAGTTGACTTTCCATCATTTGTAGTAGGGTGATTCCTTCGAGGAACGAGACCGATGTGTCTTTTGATAGGGTAATTCTAATTTGTGCCATCATGGAGGGGATTCCTATTAATGTTGGGTGGATCATTATGCAACATATTCATTAGGTCATGTTTGAAGGTACAAAGGTTCTCTCTTACCCTTCTTTGATTACTTATCTATGCCTAACAGATAGGGTGGAGCCACATGAGGGGGATAGCATGAGGATTCCAGATGGTCCTATACATCTACTGAAAAAGAAGGGCCAGAGCATGTGACTAAGAAGAGAAATATTGATGTGCAAGATCCGGCATTTGGAACATTCACTGAGGACACTACTTCGCCTGATTCAGCCTCCATTCCTACTCTTATCTAGCTGAGTTACTACAGAGAGGACCACCAGCACTAGTCCACTTATAAGGAGAGATGCAAGTTATGGACACTCAGATTCACTTGCAGATTCAGGAGTTAACCCAGAGTCTTCCTACAGGACCTGTAGAGAGCTCCTCGGCCTCATGTAGTGCTCCTTCTACCCTCTTCACTCTAGTACAGGATCAGTAAATTCTCAGGGCACGGATGGCAAAGATGGAGAGGAGGAAAAAAAAGATGAAAGAGCATGAAAAGAAGAAGAGCAGGTTTTTGAACAAGATGATGAGTGCACTCTAGAAATTCTATGGTTCGGGTGATGAGGCTGATGATGATGTCCTTTCAAATCCTAATAGCTCCTTCAATGAGTGATGATCTTGGCAGGGAGTCCCTCGTGTTCTCTTTAGATTGTGGTACTGTGAGGACACAATTACATTTTTAGTTCGGGGTGTCTCCCTTGTCGGGTTTACTTTGTTTAAGATTTGGATCTATTTGCCCTTGTCGAGCTTGTTTTGATACTTCTATGGATGGTTTTATTTTGTATTTATGGATGATGTGCCCTCGTTGGGCTTTTTGATATATTATGTTAGGTTAGTCGTTTAAATTGTTTCTTGTAGTTAGAGCTTCTTTGTTTTTGTTTTAAATAATTGAGATGTGGATTGACGATACCCGATGATGGATAGAGTGACGACTTTCTTAAGGTTAAATCATTTATTGCTTGTGAGTGTTTTATTGGTGTTGGATGTGGCTAAGTTCAATTAGCCAACCCCGAATAGAAGCATGAGGTCGCCTGATGATAGATTGGTTGACAGTTTTCTTAAGGGCAAAATCATCGTCTTTTTTGGGCATTGTGACTTGGTTGGTGCTAAGAATATTAGTGTGCATGTGAATAATGTTAAACATACCCCTCCATTTTTGAAAGTTGAGCATGAATGAATGATTTTGTGAAACTCTTTTTGTGACTTTTGATTCATTAGAGGTTTAAATGTTTGATGCCACTTGCACTTTGAAAAGGAAGTTAGATTTTGAACCATCTTAATTGACTTGCATGCCATGTGTGCTGAGTTGTTGAATAATTCCTTGTGTTCTCTTGTGTCACCTAGAACTTGCCCGGTTAGTCTTGAAATGTTGGTTTTAATTGAGTTTGGTTGAAGGAATGATCTTAGGCTTTCTTTGATTGTCCTTGAAGTCCACTTAGCCGAAAATTCCCACCTTTGCACTAAATATATTCTTAGTTGTCCCCCTTTGAGCCTTATCCTTTTTATTGGCGATCATATTACAAGCCTTGACCTTTTTGAAAAGTAACCTTCTTTTAAACCCTTCCCTCCTTGGACTTTAAAATGGTGAAAGTTGAGGCTAAAAGCCTAAGTTGGGGGTTATGGGGAACTTATAGATGGATGCTTACCACATGAAGGCTTGATATAAAAAATAAAGAAAAAAAGAGAGTTGAAGAAAGGAGGAGAAAAGTTTCAAAGAAAGAAAAAGTTGTGAAAAAGAAAGAAAGAGCTTGAATATTTAAGACTTGAATCCTTCAAAAGTTAAAAATGGTTGCATGTGGGGCATCTAGAATGGAAGAAAGGAAAAATAAGAGAATGACGTGAAATGTGCATTGAGTTGAAAAATGAAGAAAAAGTGGAAAAGTTAATGAATGATGAGTTGTTGTTTAGAGTTCATGAAGGGTGTAGTCACTTATACCCAAATGATATCCTAACCTTTCCCAAGCCTACATTACAAGCTTAACAAAGTCCTTTGAGATTTCCAACCGAATGAAGTTGAGTCAATATTGATTGAAAATATGGGCAAGCCTATGGTGTGGCATTTCTATTCATAAGATGTTTTATTGTTAGTGTGAGTGTTTTGCATCTTTGTCCCTTGTCTTCTAAATACTTTGTGAGTATGTTGGGACATTTCTTTCTTTGTGAGGGCATGTAAGTTGATAAAGTGGTGATTTTGATGATTCCAAATTGAGTCAAGTGAGCATATCAAAGAACTAATGAATTAAGTCACTTCTAGAGTTTGAGTTGTTGTCACTTAATGATTCTTAATTTTTGAAGGTGTGCCATGAGAATGAGGGGATGTAGTTTGTGTAAATTTTGCATGTGGACAATTTGTTAGTACCAGCCGAAGCCATTGCATGTGTGCTTAAGTGAATATGGTGAAATAGATGTGTGGTGTGTGCTTGAATAAGAGCCTCTAGAGTTTTTGATTTTCTTTACTTGAGGAAAAACAAAGTTTCTAAGTTGGGGATGTTGATGAGTGGTAAATTTCCACTCATTTGAGGCTCTTTTCCTAGTTATTTTGGCTTGCTTTGGTTTGAAATCGGTGCTTTTAATGTGGTTTTCTTCATATTTGCATGAAAAGGAAATGGGAAGTGGATTTAAAAGATATTTGAAGAAACCAAGTTAAATTTGAGCAAGAAGAGGTAAAATTGGAAGAAAATGAAACTGGCAGAGAATTACTCATTGCGACCACGTGGTCAGAGGTTACGATCGCATGACTTAGCGACACTGCTCATCGCGATCACTGAGCTACTTGTCAGGACCACGAAGGGTAAAGTGCCTAGTCCCTAGACAGTGTTGGAATTTCACCAAATATGTTCTCAAAACCCATTTTACACTCATAAGCAGTCCTTGTTTATATATGAAACATTCCATATCAGATTTTAGGATAGTTCTTCATCTCTTAGCTTAGCTTGAAGACTAATTTGATAATCTTGAGTTGAGACACTGAAGGCAAGTTGCCTCATATTTCATTTGTGGGTTTGGAGATTGTGTTCTATTTTAGTAAATTTCTTTTACGCTTCTTCATTTCCTTGTTCTTAATTGCTAGAAATAAGGGTGTGATTGTGTGTATGAAATTGGGGTATTTATGCTAGAAATAGACAAAGCTATTTGGCTATTTTATTAATTACTCTATTGCTTTTGTAATTCATTTTTCCATGTTCAATTTCATGAAATAGATTTAATTTATTTTTCATGTTTGAATATATGGGTTGAGAGTGCACGCTCATTCCTAGCTTCCGATCTTCATGGGTTGCTTGAAAATAGAATTTGTGAAGTGAAGAATTAGATTGATTTAATAATCACATTTTAGCTTTGAATCTTGAATTTGAGACCGAAAGGAGATAATTTAGGGTTTCGCTATTGAGTGCAAGGCTAGCTCGAAAGAGAGGTCTAAGTTAAGGTAATGGATTGTTTTGTATTGATGTGATTGTGACCGAAAGGAGATATCGTGATATAAACCTTTGAGACCGAAAGGAGATTAGGGTTGAATTAAGATGATCTAGCCTATCTATTATCGAATGATCTTGGTTTGAATTGCAATGGATCATTGAGTGTTGATTGAATCTTAAATTTTTCCAATTCCCATACATCCCTTGCTTGATATCGTCTTGGCCCCCGTTCGTTGTATAATCAGAAACATCACCTTTTATTTGATAATTTTGTACATTGCTTTTAAACTAATATCTAGTTAACCATTACCTTTTCAATTGCCGGTACATTATTCCCTGTGGAATTCGATCCCGACTCTTAGTTCGGTATATTTATTGACAACGACCGCTCACTCTTTAGATTTGTTTTGGAGGGTGATTTGAGCGTTATCACACATAATTGCACAAATTCTTATTCTATCATTGGAACATTCCAAAGGAAACACTATTTCCCATTACTGTTTTATCGCCCTTCAACTTCCTTTTTCAAACTTGCGCTAGACCGGCTGAATGCCAATAAGAGATTGTGGAGAGTCAGTTGCCTCCACACTTTGACCTTCAGTTCTCATAAGGCCATATCCGATAGGACCGGTGAATCATTGATCAATCATTGTGCTGTGCCAATTACAATGCCTATATTGAGGCAGGTAAGCTCCATTCAAGCTAGCGAGATGCTTGTTTGTTCTTTTGGGACTCATGTTTCATCACCGATGTGCTCTAGAGAATTTTGCTTCACATCCCTCAACATTGCTTTTTCCAAAGAATGCCAACATCCAAGAGAACTAGGGCCTAAAACTCCTTCAATTAGCATTAAAACATGGCAATATTCATGAATTTGAGTCTAATGAATCGATAAAGTACCAACTCAATAAACATCGAAAGCTAGGAAACATAAACTAGTAGTCAAAATATTTATATCCTAAAAGATGGACATGAAAATGTAAAAGAACCCATGACAACTTGAAGAGTAGCTAAAAATTGGATTTGAAGGTCACACATCCTTCAACTTAGGCCTCGTATCAGCTGCCTGAATATGCCTTGTACTCCACAAGAAGAGAGCAAGTACAATATCAGTATACAACCGCAGTGTACATGTAGGATCACACAATCAGTTACAAAATATGAATGTAAACAAACAACTACAACATAGTAAACACAACCCAACACATATACTAACAACCACACTAATAATACAAATTCCCAATCACAGTATCCTGAATCAACTAATGCCTAAAACATGTCCAACATGATCACAAATACACCTACCCAGTCCTATCATGAACCCACAAATGCACATACCTAGTCCTCTCATGGAACTAACCAATACACATATCTGGTCCTCTCATAAAACCCACGCACAAAGTGTTAGTGTACTAACACCGTACATGAGCCAACCAGTGTTAGTATTCATACCAGGCATGGTATCCCAACCAACCATAAGTATTCTTGTACCGGCGTGGTACACGAGTGAACCAGCAATTACAAACAACATCCACAATAATAATCATAATAAACAATAACACTTGAAACCACAAGTAAAGTAAATAGGTTCATTACATGAGATTATCAACATGATGTTATTTCATAGTTTCCTTAGGTTTTCCCGAACAAGCATTGCACAAGTGATACTATAAAGAAGTATACATGCATACATACATAACTTGGAAAACACAAAACCATCACCTATCTCGAATCAAGCCTTTTGGAAACTCTAAGGAATCAGAGCTTTCCCCTTTTTTAATATCCTGCTTGTTCTTGGTCAAAAACAATAATCAAATATAAGAATCAATTAAAAGTGGCCTAACAACACCCGGATTATACTCAAATCCTAACCCCAGGCTAATTCATTATCATTTTACCTAACCCAGGGTTTTTCCCTCCATTAAATCAAATGAAAACCGTCCCCAAAGAAAAATATCCTAGATTTTAAGGCTTAAGAATAAATTTATAAGATAGGGGATTAATGGGCATACCTTTATCAAAGAATTTGGTGGAAAATATGTAGAAACTTCCCAAAATTGCCTTACCTTCTCCCAAGAATGAGGTTGCTGATGTACCATGGATTAACGGTACCTATAATTATTTAAACTTGGAGTTTTGCATGTGTCGTAAGCATTTTTTAGTAGTTTTGATGGCATTTTTTTTGTATTTTGTAGGAAAATAGGTTTCAGAGCAGTTGGGATTAAAAGAGTTAAAGCAGCAACATTTTTTGTGATTGACGACTCGACCTACGAGCCGTAGGAATGAGTCTTGGACTGAGGCAATGGAAATTTGGGCTAAGTGTAAAATGACAAGCCGTAGTAACTTCTACGAGCCATAGAAATGAGTCGTGAAAAAGTTCAGAAAGTTTGTGCTCCAGTACTTGAATGATGAAATGCCAGGATGGGTCGTGTAAAGTTCTACGGATACATACCGTAGGAAAGTCCAAAGTTAAGAAGTGGAGCTGCTGATTGACGGAAGATTCCTACGAGTCGTAGGAACGATACATAGGATTGACTGCCTAAACCAAATTTTCCTAGAGTTCCTTTTCTACTCTATTTAGGATTTTGATGTCTACAAATATTAGTTGTATTTTTTACTTTTTTAGAGCGTTAGACCATTTGATACTTTTATTTTGGCTTTGAGAATTAACTTGGGGACACTTTTTCCATTTAATCCTTGAAGTATGGTTTTCAATAGAGCTTTTGTTGATCAATTCAAGATTCCAGATTTCATTTATTCTAATTGTAGGTTCATGATTTATTTTTTTAAAAATTATTATGAATTGTGATCACCTAAGAATGAGTAGCTAAATCCACAACTAGGGTTGTGGGAACCATGAGTAATTAAAAAAAATAATTTGTAATTCTTAAATAATGTTTGTGCATATATTATTGATTTCTTCGCTTTGATTGCTTTTTAACAGAGGCCTACGTTAGAACCCGCCTTCTTTCTACTTGCCCGACCAAAGAAGTAACGAATGGAAAAAGAGATTAAACAATGAAATTTGGACGTGACAATCCCCCATCTAATAGCCTAAACCCATAGTGTGCGGGCTAATAATGGTAAGGGTTAGTAAAGCATACACCCGCAGACCGACCAAGTTGCATGGTGAAATTCCCTATTTGGAGGATCAATCACTTAGGAGATACCTAACTTACCGACTCTACATGTTAAACACTAGATTAGGGTTACTGTTATATGGTTTACGGCGTTAAGAACTTGTGGAGAACACATATACCCTAGTTTTATCTTTTATTGACTTAACAAAATGTTACATCCTATTACTTGGTTACTTGCTATTCAGCTGAATGAATAATACTTTTATGTTACAAAACCCCCTTTTACGGAGATAATCTGACTGAAAGTACAATTAACGGTAAATTGGCCTAAGTCTAGACCTTATTCCTCGTGGGATCAACCCTAACCTCTGTTAGGTTCTTTAATTGACAACGACCGCTTATACTTTTTTAAGGAGGTGTAATTTGGGCATATCAATTGCACAAAATAAGAAGTTTTTGGTACTTTTCTGCATAAAATCCTGACTAACCCCGCTATAGCGGCGCCTACATAAAAACTTTCCCCCGCTATTGCTCCATCAAAGTTCCCATTATAGCGACATGAATCCCTCTATATAGGCTTCCAAAGAATTCAAAGACTCAGAAACCCCAAAAAATTCTCCATTTCACAACATACCTTCGACCCTTGACATCCCAAGCTATCCCCTTACCGCTATGTTTGATTTCGGGAGTTTTACCCTCCCAAATTTGATTCTTTCAAGCCCTATCAGTTTATTAATGTCTTGGATACTAGAAAAAATAAACCAAGCCTGACATATCACCCAACACTTTCCTGGATTGCCCTAGACCTCACTTTGCTCAGATTCCATATGAGACTAGCTAGACTAGAATTTTTAAGTAACTACCTAGAAAGTTTTCTGACTTGATTTCTTTCACCATTGTCCTACTCATAATGACCGGGATGGGTCATTACAATAGATATCAATATACCCATCGCTCCTTCCCGAGTGATCTAACAAGAAAAACTGGGCTTAGCTTGAAAATAGGGTAGTACCTGAATCATCGAACTAGTGAGGGTACTTGTCTTGCATATCCCCCTCGGTCTCCCAAGTAGACTCCTCAACTAGATGATGTTTCGACTGAACCTTTAATGATTTGAACTCCTTTGTCCTCAACTTCTAGACATCTCGATAAAGAATCACAATCAATTTCATTACATATTGCAAGTCCCTATCCAATACTATTGAGTCCCACTTGATGATATAATCCCCATCCCCGTGGTACTTCTTTAGAATAGACACATGAAAAACTTGGTAGACTCTAGACAAATTCGGTGCCTTTGTTAATGTAACACCTCAGAAATTAGAAAGTCGGATTGGAGAGAAAAAGTTCTAATTTTACACTGATGTAGTGATCTATGAGTCTAACTTACGGACTATAGGAAGTCTTAAAATCCATAGGAAGGAAGTCGTAGAACCTTGTTTGAGTTTTAAAAATGTCAAGTCCCAGTAAGTTGACCTATGAGCAGCCAGAATGAGTTATAGGTTGCTTGATGCATTCTAGGATTGATCTGTATAGTTGATTTTGAGATTTGATTTGAGACCTCAGAACTATGGATGGTATTGACGGGTCATAGTAAGGTCTATAGGGCATAGAAGGGTATCGAATAAGTGATCCATACTTAGTAAAATTTTGGGATTTAACTTATGTTCTATGAAAGGGGTCTATAGACCGTATAAAGTTTGACAAGCCTTAGGATGATTCCGGGGAGGTTGAATGGATTTTTAGGTCCCAGTAAGTGATTCTACGATTGACCAGTACGTTCTGTAGAAAGTCTTATGGACCATAGGTTGTAGCCGTAAGTCACTCCGATAGTTTTTAATTAAGGGTGTTTTTGTCTTTTGCTACCCAATTAACCCCTAAACTATGACATTTTGGCCATATAAGTACCCCCTATAACTGTTTTTACCCTTCAAAAACCCAACCCAATCTTCTCATTCACTCAATTCTCTCAAATACCTGAAGTCTTCTTTCCCAAATTCTCTCTCAAGCTCTCAAGGTTGACGTTACGATTTCATCAGGCTTCAAGGTCTCCTTCTCCATTGGTTTTGGGCTTTGATTATCAAAGTATGTGGAAATTCACTCATGGATTTGTTTCATCCATTGGGTCCCAAAATAATATCAAATTCCTAAATTGATTTCACCCAATTTTAGTAGGGTTTCATGTAGATCTCCATGGGTCTTATTAATTATGATTCAATTATCTATTTTCAATCTTATTATAAATGAAAATGATTCAATTACAGGGTTTTCAATTGATTTCATAGAGACCCAGCTTTTTACTTCATTATGGATATGAATTTATGAACAAAACTTATAAAGTTATGAATATGATTATGAAAGTTATGCATGTTTTATGAAAAGGATGAATTATGAACTATGGATGCTTTTGAGATAAGTGTCAATGATTTGTGAAAGGTTTTCTCACATATGAATGAAGTCATGATTTAGATGCTTAGAAAGGTAAGTGTCTAATATGAAAGCTTTATGAAATCATGATTTGAAAGGAGCAAATCTATGATGACTTATGATTTGAATGGTAGTTTAATTGTGCTTTTCCAAGTATTTTGATATGAATATGATTATGAATTTTCTGTTGGCATTTACTTAGCACCAAGAGGACTTTGGAATAAAGGCCCTTTTGCTACTAGAGGTTTGGTCTTTAGTAGCAATTCCCTTGTCCCAAACTAAGTTCCCCCATATGATTGTCTTAAATGACCTAGCTAGTGAATCCACCATAGCAACTATGAATGAATGTTACTGAGTCTACCTTGGCAAGTAGAATCCCCTTTTTGATGTGAGGGTTACATCGGATTTCATGTTATAGGTCACATGGTCTTATATGTTGATTAACGGTAAATATCCCACAAATGAAATATGTCTTCTTCAAAGGTTTTATGAAAGCTTCTCAAATGGTTTTAAATATACATTGGCCTTGTTCATTATTTCATGGGTTTCTTAAAAGGCTTTTTACTATGTTTTAGCTTGATCATGCATGTCATGTTTAAAGTCCTCATATGATCATGCCTTTATTTTTATGCATTTCTCCATACTTAGTACTTTCAATGTACTAATGCATACTTGTGCTTATATTCCTTTATAATATAGGGTACGACACTTCTCCTCCCACTTGTGGCTAGCTTGGATTGCTCTATCAGCTTATTGAATTTGTGAGTCCTCCATGTTCCCGGGACAAGGCCATCGATGTTTTTATTGCTTTATTGACTATTCGTTTTTAAACTTTTATGTGGTGTATGTATTACATCCCAACCACTCTTATGATGTTAGAAAGGCTATGTCAGACAAAATTTAGTATTCCAGATTTATGTTCAGATTTTTTATGATATGAGACTTTATTGTCTATTCTCTCTTCTTATGTTTCTTTTACATTATTTTTATGTTAAGTGGCTTTTTTCGGGCCTCTCAGGGTTCTTTTCACCATGTCACGTCTAGGGTGTACTTTGGGTCGTGACAAACTTAGTATTATGAGCATCAAGTTTTAGAAATATTTGAGGATGTTTAACAAACCGCGTCAAGTAGAGCCTTGTTCATAAGTGTGAAGTGCACCACATATATGAATAGGAGGCTATAAGGCATTTAGGAAGCTTCACTTCTTTCACTACTCTAAAGTCTGTTCATAGAGTTCATCTCTATAAAGGTCTTTCTCCTAACTCTTGTCTGATATTTTTCTGGATATGCCTCCTTAAAGAGTTAAGGCAAGAAGGAATGTAGCTAATGATATGGAGCCTAAGGTTCCTCAAAGACCAGTCGATCCTTTTGCTGAACAAGTGACTCATGACGAATTCTAAGCCGCTTTCCAAGTATTGGATCAAGATATGATGGCCCAAGCTAATAGAGAGGCCATTTCTCCTATGAACCCAAATGTGGGTATGGCGGTGATAAGGGTGAGAGACTTCACAAGGATGAATCCTGTGGAGTTTCATGGGCCGAAAATGAATGAGGATCCTCAAGAGTTCATTGATGAGGTTTATAAGATAGTGGAAATTATTGGAGTGAAAATGGTGGAAAAGGAGGAATTGGCCGCTTATCAACTCAATGGTGTTGCTTAATTTTGGTTCAACCAATGGAAGGAAGAGAGGGCTATTTATGCATGTCCTCTCTATTGGGAGAAATTCCAAGGGGCTTTTCTTTATTGTTTATTTCCTCTTGAGATGAGGGAGTCGAAGGTGCAAGAGTTCATTAATCTTCATCAAGGGAACATAAGTACGAAAAAATATGCTTTGAAGTTTACTCAATTGGCTAAGTATTCTCTGACTATGGTTGCCGACTCTAGGGCAAGGATGATCAAGTTTGTGTAAGGTGTGTCTGAAATGGTGGTCAAGGAGTGTCGTGCCTCCATGTTGATCAATGAAATGTATATCTCTCAGTTGATGATCTATGCCCAACAAATTGAAGAGGTAAAGCTAAAAGAGAAATCTAGGGAGTCAAAGAGGGCAAGGACCGGTGATGGTGACTTTTCTCATTCTAGGTCCGATGGACATGGTCGTTCTCAATTTCGGAAAAAGTTCTCCGATCAAGGTTCTTCTAATGTTTCAGCTCCTATGTTCAATAAGGATAGGGTGTCTAACCTTATGCCTCAAGGAGGTGGTGGCAATAGTCACTCGAAACAGTTCTTAGCCAATATGGATATTTGCTTTGGTTTTCGGAAGAGTGGTCATAAGATAAGAGATTTTCCATTGCAAGCTCCTAAGAGAAAGGATTGTAGGCAAGCTCAACCTAGTGGTTCTGGTTTGGGTGCTTCTCATTAGAATATGTTCTATACTCTTTAGACTCGACAGGATCATGAGGGTTCTTCGGATGTAGTGATCGGTATGTTGAAAGTCTTTAATTTTGATGTGTATGCTTTTCTTGATCCGGGTGCTACATTGTAATTTGTTACCCCTTATGTGGCCATGAGATTTGATGTTGGTCCTAAAATCCTTTCTAATCCCTTTCATGTCTCTCCACCTGTTGGTTATTCTATTGTTGCTAAATGAGTTTATAGAAATTGTCCTATTTCTATTTCTCATAGGGTCACTCATTGATATTGTAGAGCTTGATATGTTAGATTTTGATTTGATTCTTAGGATTGATTAACTTCACTCTTGCTATGCTTCTATCAATTGTAGGATCCCATTGGTCACATTTCAGGTTCTGAATGAATCTATCTTAGAATGGAAAGGGGAAAATTATGCTCTTAAGGGTCAGTTCATATAGTGCCTAAAGGCTAGGAAAATGATTTCTAAGGGTTCCAATTATCATCTTGTCCGAGTAAGGGATATGCATTCTGAAAACCATACTCTTGAGTCAGTTCAGATTGTAAATGAGTTTATGAATGCTTTTCCCGATGATCTTCTTGGCATTCCTCTCGAAAGGTAAGTAGACTTCGGTATTGACCTTCTAATAGATATGCAACTTATCTTTATTCCTCCTTACTATATGGCCCTGATAGAACTTAAGGAATTAAGGGACCAACTGAATGACTTATTTGATAAGGGTTTTGTAAGACCAAGTATCTCTCTGGGTGCTCCATTTTTATTTTCCGAAAGAAGGATTATTCCCTTTGAATGTGCATTGACTATCGATATTTGAATAAGGTTACCATAAATAATAAGTATCCTATTACAAAGATTGATGATTTTTTTTATCAACTCCAAGGTGCGAGTTTCTTCTCTAAGAATGACCTTCGATTGGGTTATCACCAATTGAAGGTAAAGGAAGATGACATTCTGAAGATGGATTTGTGAACTCAGTATGGTCATTATGAGTTTTTGGTAATATCTTTTGGTTTGACTAGTGCCACGGTGACATTCATGGACTTAATGAATAGGGTCTTTAATCAATATTTTGACATGTTCATAATTGTATTTATTGATGATATTTTGATTTACTCAGGGAGTGAGGATGAGCATGTTGCTCATTTGAGGATTGTATTGCAAATTCTCAAGGATTGAGAATTGTATGTTAAGTTTAGAAAATGTGAGTTTTTGTTGAGGTTCGCTACTTTCCTTGGCCATATTGTCTCTGGTGAAGGTATTCAAGTTGATCTTAAGAAGACCGAGGAGGTCAAGAATTGGCCTAGACCTTTCTCCGCTTCAGATGTATGGAGTTTCTTGGGTTTGGCTGGTTATTATAGATGGTTTATGGAAGGATTTTACTCTATAGCTTTGCCTTTGACGACGTTGACTCAAAAGAAGGTGAAATTCCTATGGTCGAAAGCTTGTGAGAAGAGTTTCCAAGAGTTGAAGGATAGACTCACTTTAGCCCCTATATTGACTTTACCGAAAGGATCAGATGGTTTTGTGGTATATTGTGATGCTTCACGAATTGATCTTGGTTGTGTTTGGATGCAACATGGGAAAGTCACCCCTTATGATTCAAGGCAATTGAAAGTGCATGAGAAGAATTATCCGAATCTTGATTTGGAGTTAGCGACGGTAGTGTTTTCTCTGAAGATTTGGAGGCATTACCTATATGGTATTCATGTAGATGTTTTTACTGACCATAAGAGCTTGAAGTATGTGTTCACCCAAAAGGACATGAATCTTCACCAAAGAAAGTGGCTTGAGTTATTGAAAGATTACAACATGAGTGTCCTCTATTGATAGGTAGTGTTGCTCATGTTGAGGATATTAAGAAGGAGCTACTTAATGATATTCATAGGTTAGCCCAATTGGGTGTTTGCTTGGTCGATTCTCATGAAGGCAGTGTGATTGTTCAAAATGGTTCAAAATCATCTCTTGTATCAGATGTGAAGGCTAAGCAAGATCTCGATCTTGTATTAGTTGAGTTGAAGAAGTCGGTTTCTAAAAAAACTATTGAGGCTTTCTCCCAAAGGGGAGATGGTGTCCTTCGATAGCAAGGTCGATTATGTGTTTCGAATGTTGATGAATTGAGGAATCAGATTTTGATATAAGCTCACAGTTCTTGGTATTCTATTCACCAGAGAGCTACCAAGATGTACCGTGATTTGTGGGAGGTCTATTGGTGGAATGGGATGAAGAATGATACTGTGGAATTTGTGGATAAGTGTCCTAATTGTCAACAAGTGAAAGTTGAGCATCAGAAACCCAGTGGTTTGGCTCAAGATATTTGTATTCCTACATGGAAGTGGGAAGATTTGAATATGGACTTCATTACATGTTTACCTCAATCTTGTTGTCATTTTGATTCGATTTGGGTTATTGTGGACCAAAGGATGAAGTTAGCTCACTTTCGTCCCGTGAAGAATTTATTTTCAGTCAAAGAGTACGCCAAGCTTTATAATTGAGAAATGGTGAGGTTGCATTGAGTGCCTTTGTCTATTATCTCTGATCGTGGTACTTAGTTTTAATATCAGTTTGGAAGGACGTTTCAAAATGGTCTTGGTACCTAAGTGAAGCCTAGCATGGATTTTCATCAAAAGAGCAATGGACAAGCCGAGCGTACTATTCAGAGTTTAGAGGATATGTTGAGAGCTTGTGTGATTGACTTTAAGGGAAATTGGAATGATCATTTGTCTTTAATTGAGTTTGCTTATAATAATAGTTATCATTCTAGTATTAGAATGGCACCGTTTGAGGCTCTCTATGGTAGGAGGTGTAGGTCTCCTATCGGTTGGTTTGAAGTGGTGATGTCACTTTGATAGAGCCTGAGTTGGTGCATGAGGCTATGGAAAATGTTTGACTTATTTGAGAGAGGTTGAAAATGACTCAAAGTCGACAAAACTATTATGCCGATGTTAGAAGAAGGGAACTTAAATTTAATGTTGATGATTGGGTTTACTTGAAAATGTCACCTATGAAGGATGTGATGAGATTCAGAAAGAAAAGGAAGCTTAGTCCATGGTATATGGGCTCATATAGGATTTTGAGGCGTATCGGGAAAGTTGCATATGAATTGGAGTTACCTAATGATTTAGCATCGGTACATCTGGTATTCCATGTCTCTTTGTTGAAAAACTGTGCTGGAGATCCAAGGTCTATAGTGCCTTTGGAAAGTTTGGGAGTTAAGGAAAATCTTTCTCATGAAGAGGTTCCGGTTGAGATTTTAGACCGTCAAATTCAGAAGTTGAGAAATAAAGAAGTTGCTTCCGTGAAGGTTCTTTGGAGGAATCAATTAATTGAGAGTGCTACTTGGGAAGCCAAAGCTGATATGATGTCCAAGTATCCTCATCTCTTTCCTTCTATTCCTATTCTAGCATGAGTATTAGTTCCTCATGTTTCATTCTTTCGGATTCATACGTTTTATTCATTCTCATGTTTCCATATGCGTGCGTGTTCTGGAAAAACTTGTTTGTGATGTTATGATTTAGCTTGGAGTGATTTCTCCTTATTTATGTGCATTTTGATGAGATTTGCATTCATGTTGGGTTGTTAGTTTCTTTCCTACTGTATTCATGCTAGCTTAAGTCCCATTCGAGGATGAATGTTCAAAAATGGGAGATATTGTAACACCTCGGAAATGGAAAGTTAGATTGGAAAGGAAAAGTTAAGTTTTGGCACTAATGTAGTGATCTACGAGTCCAAACTACAGACCGTAGAAAGTCCTAGGGGCCATAGAAAGGAAGTTGTAGAACCTTGTTTGAGTTTTTTAAATGTCAAGTCCCAGTAAGTTGACCTATGAGTAGCCAGGACAAGTCATAGGATGTTTGACGGATCGTAGGGCTGATCCGTAGAGTTACTTCAAAGATTTGATATGAAACCTCAGAACTACGGAAGGAATTGACGAGTCGTAGTAAGGTCTAAGGATTGTAGAAGGGTCTCGCAGAAATGATCTAGACCTAGTGAAATTTTGGGATTTGACATAGGTTCTACGGAAGGGGTCTACGGACCGTAGAAACTTCAATGAACCGTAGGATGGTTCCTTTTATGCTGCAGTAAGTGATTCTACAATTGACCAGTACAGTACATAGAAAGTCTGATGGACTGTATGTCGGAACCGTAGGTCACTCCGATAGTTTTTAATTAAGGGTGTTTTGGTCATTTACTACCCAACTAACCCCTAAACTATTCCATTTTGGCCTTATAACTACCCCCTAAATCCATTTTTACCCTTCAAAAACCCAACCCAATTCTCTCATTCACTCAATTCTTTCAAATCCCTCAAGTCTTCTTCCCCAATTTCTCTCTCAAAGCTCTCAAGGTTGAAGTTAGGGTTTCATCAGGCTTCGTGGTCTCATTCTCCATTGGTTTTGGGATTTGATTATCAAGGTATGTGGGAATTCACCAATGGATTTATTTCATCCATTGGGTCCCAAAAGAATATCAAATTCCTAAAGTAATTGAACCTAATTTTATTTGGGTTTCATGTAAATCTTCATGGGTCTTATTGATTATCATTCAGTTGCCTATTTTCAATCTTATTATGTATGATTTGATTCAATTACATGGTTTTCAATTGATTTCATATTGACCCATGTTTTTTACTTGATTATGGATATGAATTTATGAACAAAGTTGATGAAGTTATGAACTATGAGTATGAAAGTTATGCATGTTTTATGAAAAGGATTAATTATGAACTATGGATGCTTTTGACATAAGTATCAGTGATTTGTGAAAGGATTTGTCACACATGAATGAAATCATCATTTAGATGCTTAGAAAGGTAAGTGTCTAATATAAAAGTTTTATGTAATCATGATTTGAAAGGAGCTACTCTATGATGACTTATGATCGGACTGTTAGTTGAATTGTGCCTTCCCAAGTATTTTGATATGAATATGATTATGTCTTTTCCATTGGGATTTTACTTAGCATCGAGGAACTTTGGAATGGAGGCCCTACTGCCAGTAGAGGTTTGGTCTTTAGTAGCAATTCTCTTGTCCCAAACTACGTGCCCCCGCAGGATTGTCTTAAATGACAGCTAGTGAATCCAAAAAAGCAATTATGAATGAATGTTATGGAGTCTACTTTGGTAAGTAGAATCCCCTTTTCGATGTGAGGGTTACATCGGATTCCATGTTAATGCTCATATGGTCTTATATGTCGGTTAACGGTAAATATCCCACAAATGAACTGTGTCTTCTTCAAAGGTACGAAAGCTTCTCAAATGGTTTTAAATATGGATTTTGACCTTGTTCATGATTTCATACGTTTCATAAAAGGCTTTTTACTATGTTTTAGCTTGGTGATGAATATAATGTTTAAAGTCCTCATAAAATAATGTCTATGTTTTTATGCATTTCCCCATACTTATTAAATTCAATGTACTAACACATACTTGTGCCTATATTGTTTTATAATATAGGGTCTGACGCTTCTCCTCTTGCTCGCTGTTAGCTCGGATTGCTCTATCAGCTTATTGGATTGGTGAGTCCTCATGTTCTGAGGACAAGGCCATCAATGTTCTTATTTCTTTATTGTCTTTTCATTTGTAGACTTATACATGGTGTATGGGTTACGTCCAAACCACTCTTATGATGTTAGAAAGATTTTGTCAGACACGATTTAGTATTCCGCATTTATGTTTAGATTTCTTATGATATGAGACTTTTATTGTCTATTCTCTCCTTTGTATTTATTTTATGTCATACTTATGTCAAGTAAATTGTTTAGGGCCTCTCGGGTTCTATTCCTCATATCACGTCTAGGGTGTACTTTGAATCGTGATAGTTAGCTTTAAGACATTGACCCCACACCATGAAGAAACGCAAACGAACCAATGTAGCAAAGGATAATGTTACCCTTCTTACCTAACCTCATCACTCCCTTGATGGCTGACACCTTCAACAATACTTGCTCCTCAACCTAAAAAGTCATGTCTCTTACCTTGCGATTCGCATTCTCCTTCTGCCTACTCTGGGCTGCCAATAACTTAGCTTGAATACTCCTCACCCTTTCCTGGGCTTCCTTCACAAAATCAACACCCAAAGGTTTCACATCACCAGTCTCAAACCACTTATGGGCAATATGCATCCCCTTCCATAGAGTTCCTCAAATGGTGCCATATCAATGCTGGAGTGATAAATTTTATTGTAAGAGAACTCACATAAGGGAAAGAACTGATCCCAATGGCCCCCAAATTCAATCACACACGCTCTGAACATGTCTTCCAATACCGAAATTGTCCTCTCCGACTAATGATATACACTCAACTATGTCCCATATTTCATGTCACAAATAGTCGTATGCAAAATAATTACCCAATTTATAAGGTTGGGGTCGAACCACAAGTATTGGCAGATGAGACTCTTCTTCTATTGATTTCACTATTTGAAACAACTTAGAAATTTGAATTCTGAACGAATATATATATATATATATATGGGGGGTTCTGACTAACAACTTAAATTTCATTAATACTAAGCAACAAAATAGGGAATCAACACAAATAAGGTCAAACAAGTTTGGAAAGGACTAATGGAGTGTGCATAGCGATTGGAGTTTCAACTCGAATATGCAAAGATTAACTGAAATAACCTTTATTGATACATGGATAGCGCTTGGTCTAGTCTACAATTTGATATTTTCCTGAACTATTAAGCATATGTCCCTAGGATTCTTCTGAACTCCAAGACCCTTTCAACCAAAACACCAAACATTGCATGAGTAGATAGACTATTATTTCTAGCTCATATCATTAAATGTGAAATCACTCAGATTATCCTATCCCTGAATGAAACTCATAGAATAATTTCTTCAAGTCCTCATTATTGAGTCTTACAAAACTCCATTTTGCTTTCCCAAGTCAAAATGGTGTTAAAGATCACAATCAGTGTTTGCAACCACTGATTTTTAGATTAAAACTTCAAGACAACAATATATCTATGACATACAATAAATATTAGGGCCAATTAATCAATACCCATTCAAGGTTTCACACCCCCATCTGGAACACACACCACTAGTTAAGGGACAAGCCGCTCATAAAAGAAGAAATAGAGACAATAACCACATTGGAAATCTCCATTCCAAGCTGATTTGATAAGCAAATTTTGAATTCCAAGATTAGATTGACACAAATATGAGGTTTCTTCCTCTAAAAGATAGAAAGTTCTTCACTATTACTCTATCAATATTTCTTACAATAATTGGTCTCTCTTCTCTATACCTAATTGGGAAGAAGATAATGATACATAATTGCTCAAATCCTTATTTTGTTCTTAGAACATTCCAAAGAAAGCACTATTATCCATAATTGTATTTTCCCCTTCAACTTATGTCCTTAAGACTTGTGCTCGACTAGTGGAATGACGATCAGAGAAAGTGGAGCATCAGTAACCTTCTCATTTCAGCCTTCAGTTCTTGCAGGAGCATCTACGTTGGGACTGATCGATCATTGTACCGTGCAAATTGTAATGCTGGTACTGAGGCAGCTTTACTCCATCCAAGTCGTTGTTTAGCTGGTGAGATGCCTGTTGGTTTTTATGGGATATCAATTCTATTGTTGGTGTGCTTCACTAAATTTTGTCTTTAAATTTATCAAATTTGCTTATTCTAAGGAATTTCTGCATCCACTAGAACTAGAGCCTTAAACCCTTGTAATTAGCATTAAAATATGACAATAATTCATGAATTTGAGTGTAATGAGTCGGTAAAATACCAACTCATCAAATCCCCAAACCTAAACTATTGCTTGTCCTCAAGCAAAACATTCACTAAGCATAGGATCAAAGCTCAACTACGCCCAATATAGGATTTGCATAATTATATACTTGACTCAAAACAATTTAAAGAAACAAATGATTCAAAATAAAAAGACTCAAAACAATGGATGACATCAGCTTCTACAAGTCTCAAGAAGGACCTCATTTTGTCCTAATCTCTGATGTCCTTTCAACTTTCTAGTCT
This sequence comes from Solanum appendiculatum, assembly GCA_018342035.1. Taxonomy (NCBI): domain Eukaryota; kingdom Viridiplantae; phylum Streptophyta; class Magnoliopsida; order Solanales; family Solanaceae; genus Solanum; species Solanum appendiculatum. The sequence goes on from JAGDQO010000798.1 coordinate 386,492, forward strand.
TTTAAATTATATTTTGTTTGTTTCCTTTTTCTGTTCTTTATCTTATTTGCCTAAAACTTAGGGTTGGGTCCTTTTTTCTTTTACATATTGGATGCTATTTTAATAAATTGACTTGATTGGGCCGTTTGAAGAAAAAAAATGACTCAAAACAAGCACCATTCGTCATTGGTAGCACCATCATTCATTAGGAGGAGGTTTTTCATCTTTTTCAAACAAAACATATATGGCGAAATTTTGGGACAATCTTTCTTTTAAGCACAATCTTAAAGCATCTCAAGTCAATGGTATAAAGCTTCTTGGTTAACCCAAAGATTAACATGAGTATGTTGCATTCATACAACTCAATTAAAATTAAGACATCACAATTCATATGAAGGACGCAGTCCCACTCGCATAAGAGGGAATTCCACACACATTTAAGAATGTCAATTCAAGGGATTATAGATCATGCAAACACACTCACTCTCACAAATGAATCCAAGTAAATGCACATTGACCCATAGGCTTGCCCTATATGTAGCTCGGCACTAATGTAGATTGACAAGGCTCAAAATACACAAGGACTTGCGGGTTTAGCTTAGGCTTAGGCAAAAAGTAGGGTATCATTTGTTCAAGTTCCTAAGATGACTTCCTAATGCTTCAACTTCTTTTACACTTGAGCTTCCCTCTCACATTTTTTATTTTTGCTTCCCAGCTTCTTTCTCCCTTGTTACAACATTCACTCATTGCATCTTCCATTCTTCTTTTCCCTTGAGGCATGCGCATACGATAAGCTAACACCCATAATTTTTTGTTCTCTTCATTCATGAACTCTTTTCAATACTTCTCAATTTTAAGCTTATAGTGCTCTATGCTTCTAGCTCAAACCTCATTGTTTCATTGTTGTTCGAACCCCCAAACTTAGGCTTTTGCCTACATTTCAACCGCATTCTCTTTTTCTCTCCCATACTCAGGCTTTTATCCTACATCACATTTCATTGGAAACTAGAGAGACATGAGGCTGTTAAGATAGAGGGTTTATAGATATTCAAAGTATGAAACATGGTGACCAAATAATATGGTTTAGGCTCAATGGGGATGATTAAAATCACAGTTTTTGGAGGGAAATTTTTGGATAAAGTGGCTAATCAAAAAGGACCTAAGTTCATATTTCGAACACAGTCAAATCTAGAATTTCGCCTTGAAAAATATTTTGTGAAAAGTTCTAGACAACATGCACATACAAGAATGAAAGAAATCCTTTCCACATAATGAATTACAATCTAACAAATTCTCCATCTAGTCTCAAAATCAATAAATTGAATGACTTTTGACAACTATAATGGGGAAATCCCGCTAGTCAATGATAAAGTCAAATCAAGAATGTATGAATCATGACAAGAGATTGCTTTTCAATTCACTTTTCCCATTTTTTGAAATCATTTTAGAAACAAACTTCCTTTGCCAATTAAATTTTTTGGTTGTCCCTCTTGTAAAAGATGCGACACAAGACTCGATTTAAAATAAAACTTGACATTTTTCCATAAGAAGGTCACCTACAATCTATCATAGGGAAGACCAAACCGGTTCGACACAAAAAGACTCAAGAACAAAATAAACTAAAAAGAAAAACATTTTACTCCTTGAGAAAGAACCATGGTATAAAGAAAATCCTTAGAGTTTATTCAACTACTACTACTATTCACAAAGATGAATTTGATTAATGGCCATAAATTTATTGAGCGAACCAGTCCTTGTTGAAAGGTACTAAGCATGAATCTCAAGAAAGCAAACATGGATAGTAAAATAATAGAGATATGTAAAACCGACCCAGTTAACCAAAATTCTATTACTAATCACACGAAACTAAAAATTTACCCAATGTCACTCATCAAGTAAAACAACTACAACAAGCGAACAAATACAATACAATAACACCGAAAAACTTAAATAAGACATCGCCCTCGATATAAAACTTAAAGCTTAGGTGAACGGTTGCGTGAGTTACTTACATCTCGCATGGCACATTCGGTCCAGCTCCACCACGGTGTTGGTGAGTGGTAAATTTAGACTTTTGCATCACCCGCAGCAAGCTCTCTTCCTCCTCCTCTGAATCCATCTCCATCTCCCCTGACTTGTTAAATTTGACTCCCATTTTCTCAAACATCTTATCAATGATATCTTGCGTTGAGCGATGACACATTGCAGCTTCCTCCCAACTAGGTGTAGCCCCATAACACTTGGTTGCTTGCTCTTTCATCATGCTCATGTCAGTTTGAAGGGTGGTGATAGCTTCTTCCCTTATATCAACATATTTACACATGATTTCAACTTTCTTGTTCAACCCTTTTGATGCTTTCTAAGTAATTTTCATCATCATAGCAGAGAGGTTCTTGGACAATTTAATCAGCTGGTTTTCATTGGAGTACATGGTTCATTTTAATGTTTCATATTCAATCTGCCAAAAGTCTCTGAAAGTTGTGAGATTGTAAGTATTGCTCCCACAACTCTCTACTGAGGTTTCTGTAAATGTTTAACAAATAAATTGTCTGAAAGTCATATCACCAAAATATTCATTCGCTAACACACATGAAAAACTGAGAAAATTGCCAAATTCCTATAAATACCTAAAATGGACTCTGAAAATGGTGAGACTGTATGTACTGCTCCCAAACCTCCTTACGACGGGTTTCGAAAAGGTTTTGCAAAGAAATAATCTGGAAGCCGTATCACCAAAATATATTAATGGGCTAACACACACGAAAAATTAAGAAGATCGCCTAATTCCTGTAAATAGGCTCCTAAATGCCCAAAATGGACACTGAAAATGGTGAAACTATAAGTACTGAACCCCCAACTCCGTACGCAAGTTTTCGTAAATGTTTCACAAAAAAATCATCCTAATGCCATATCACTAAAATATTCATTGGCTAACACACATGAAAATCGGAGAAAATTGCTTAATTTTTATAAATTAGCCTCTAAATGCCAAAAATGGATTCTAAAATTGGTAAGATTGTACGTACTGCTCCCCCAACTCCCTACGAAGGGTTTCATAATGGTTTTGCAAAGAAATCGTCCGGAAGGGATATCACCAAAATATTCATGGGCTATCACACAAAAAACTGAAAAAAATTATCTAATTCCTGTAAATTAGCCCCTAAATGCCCAAAATGGACTCTAAAAATTGTGAGACTTTACATATTGCTCCTCCAACTCCCTATGGAAGGTTTTTAAAAGTTTGCACAAAGAAATCATCTAGAAGCAGCATCAGCAAAATATTCATGGACTAACACACACGAAAAATTGAGAAAAAATCACCTAATTCATGTAAATTGGCCCCTAAATGGCCAATATGAACTCTGAAAATGGTGACACTGTACGTACTGCTTTCTAAAATCCCTACGAAGGGTTTCATAAAGGTTTCACAAAGAAATCGTCTGAAAGCCTTATCACGAAAATATTCATTGGCTAAAACGCATAAAAACTAAGAAAATCACCTAATTTTTCTAAATTGGCCCCTAAATGCCTAAAATGGACTCTAAAATATAGTGAGACTATATGTATTCCTCCCCCAACTCCCAACAGAGGGTTCCAAAAAGGTTTTGCAAATAAATCATCTCGAAGCCGTATCACCAAAATATTAATGGGCTAACACTAACGAAAAATAAAGAAATTTGCCTAATTCCTATAAATTGGCCCCTAAATATGCAAAATAGACTTTGAAAATTGTGAGATTGTACATACTACTCCCTCACATTTCTACGGAGGGTTTCATAAAGGTTTACAAAGAAATCGTCCATAAATCATATCACTAAAATATTAATGGGCAAACACATACGAAATACTGAGAAAACTGTCTAATTCCGATAAATTGGCCCCTAAATGTCAAAAATGGAGTCTGAAAATGGTGAGAGACTATGTACTGCTCCCCAAAATCCCAATCGAGGGTTCAATAAAGGTTTCACAAGGAATTTCCCCTTAAGCCGTATCACCATAATATTAATGAGCTAACATACATGAAAAGCTGAGAAATTCGCTGAATTCCTATAAATTAGCCCCTAAATGCCTAAAATGGACTCTAAAAATTGTAAGACTATACGTACTGCTCCCCCAAATCCCAACAGATATTTTCATAAAGGTTTCGCATAGAAATCGTTCGTAAACCATATCAAAAAAATATTCATTGGCTAAAACACACAAAAAACAAAGGAATTTATCTAATTCCTGTAACTTGGCCCCTAAATTCCCAAAATGGACTCAAACAATTGTGAGATTGTATGTACTACTCCCCTAACTCCATACAGAGGTTCCATAAAGGCTTCACAAAGAAATCGCCTAAATCTATATCACCAAAATATTCATGGGCTAACACACACGAAAAACTAAGAAGATCACCTAATTCCTGTAATTTGGCCTCTAAATGCCCCAAATGAACTCTGAAAATGGTGAGATTGTACGTACTTCTCCCTCAACTCCCTTCGCAGGGTTCAGTAATGGTTTCACAAAGAAATCATCCAAAAGATGTATGACCAAAATATTTACTGGCTAACACACACGAAAAACTGAGAAATTTGCCTAATTCTTGTAAATTGGCCCTAAATGCCCAAAATAAACTTTAAAAATTGTGAGATTGTACCTGCTACCCCAATTCTCTACGGAGGGTTCTGTAAATGTTTTGCAAAGAAATCATCCAGAAGACATATCCAAAATATTCATACATTGAGAAATTCACCTAATTCCTATGAATTGGACCCTAAATGCCCAAAATGGACTCTAAAAATAGTGAGGATATACATATTGCTTCCTCAACTCCCAATATAGGATTCCGTAAAGGTTTTGTAAATAAATCATCTCAAATCCATATCACCAAAATATAATAATGGGCTAACACACACGAAAAACTAAGAAAATCATCTAATTCCTATAAATTGGCCCTTAAATGCCTAGAATAGACTCTAAAAATGGCGAGACAATACGTATTGCTCCGAGAACTCTATATGGAGGATTTCGTATAGGTTTCACAAAGAAATTATCTGGAAGCCATATCACCAAAATATTCATGGGCTAACACATATGAAAAAACTGAGAAAATTGCTTAAAATTCCTATAAATTGGCCCCTAAAAGCCCATAATGGACTTTAAAAAAGGTGACATTATATGTACTGCTCACCCAACTACCTACATAGTGTTTCATAAAGGTTTTGCAAAAAAATAATCCGGAAGCCATATTACCAAAATAGTCATGGTCTAACACACGAATAACTGAGAAAATCGTATAAATCTTGTAAATTGGCCCCCCAATGCCCAAAATAGACTTTCAAAATAGTGAGACTGTATGTACTGCTCTCCAAAATCCCTATGGAGTTTTCCTTATAGGTTTCACAAAAAAATCGTCTGAAAGACGTATCACAAAAATATTCATGGACTAAATACTCATGAAAAAAATTTAAAAATTGCCTAATTCCTATAAATTGGCCCCTAAATACCTAAAATAAAATTTGAAAATTGTGAGATTTTACATGCTGCTACCCCAACTTACTATGGGGTTTATGTAAAATTTTCGCAAATAAATCATCTGGAAACCGTATCACCAAAGTATTCATGGGCACACACGAAAAATTGAGAAAATCGCTTAATTCCTGTAAATTGGCCCCTAAATGCCCAAAATGACTTCGAAAAATGGTAAGACTGTATGTACACCTCCACCAACTCCCTATAAAGGGTTTCGTAATGGTTTCAAAAAAATCATCCGGAAGCCGTATCACCAAAATATTAATGTGCTAAAACACACGAAAAATTGAAAAAATTGCCTAATTCCTATAAATTGACCCCTAAACACCCAAAATGAACTTTAAAAATTGTGAGATTTTACATGCTGCTACCCCAACTCACTATGGGGGTTTATGTAAATATTTCGGAAATAAATCATCTGGAAGCCGTATCACCAAAGTATTAATTGGCCAACACACACGAAAAACTGAGAAATTCATCTAATTCATGTAAATTGGTCCCTAAATACCCAAAATGGACTCTGAAAATTATAAGATAGTAAGTATTGCTCCCCTAACTCCCTACGTAGGGTTCCGGAAAGTTTTCATAAAGAAATCATTCGGAATCCATATCACCAAAATATTCATAGGCAAAGAAACACGAAAAATTGAGAAAACCGTCTAATTCGTGTAAATTGGCTGCTAAATGCCGAAAATGAACTCTTAAAATAGTAAGATTGTACATACTGATACCTTAACTTCCAATGCAGGGTTATGTAAAGTTTTCGCAAAGAAATAATCTAGAATCCATATCACCATAATATTCACGAGCCAACACACGAAAAATAGAGAAAAATGCCTAATTACTTTAAATTGGCACCAAAATGCCTAAAATGGACTCTGAAAACGGTGAGACTTCATGTACTTCTCCACCAACTCCCTATGGAAGGTTCCATAATGGTTTCACAAAGAAATCATCTGGAAGTCATATCACCAAAATAATCATGGGCTAACAAACATGAAAAACTGAGAAAATTACCTAAAATTCCTGTATATTGGCCCGTAAAAGCCCATAATGGACTCTAAAAAAAGGTGCCTTTATACGTACTGCTCCCTCACCTACCTACATAGTGTTTCATAAAGGTTTCACAAAAAAATCGTTCGAAAGCCATATCACCTAAATAGTCATGGGCTAACACACGAAAAACTGAGAAAATCGTATAAATCTTGTAAATTGGCCCCCCAATGCCCAAAATAGACTTTGAAAAAGTGAGACTGTATGTGCTCCTCCCCAAAATCCCTATGGAGTGTTGCTTATACGTTTCACAAAAAAGTCTTCTGAAAGACGTATCACCAAAATATTCATGGACTAAACACTCTGAAAATACTGAGATTGTATTTACTGCTTCCCCAACTCCCTACGATGGTATCTATAAAGTTTTTGCAAGGAAATCGTCAGGAAGTTGTATTACCAAAAATATTCATGGGCTAACACACACAAACAACTGATAAAATGTCTAATTCTTGTAAATTGGCCACTAAATGTCTAAAATGAACTTTGAAAAGGGTGAGATTGTACGTATTGCTCCCCCAACTCCCTATAGAGGGTTATGTATTGGTTTCACAATGCAATCATCCGGAAGCCGTATCACCAAAATATTCAAGGCCTAAGACACACGAAAAACTAAGAAAATCACCTAATTCGTATAAATTATCCCCTAAATGCCCAAAATGGACTCTACAAAAGGTGAGACTACATGTACTACTTCCCTAACTCCCTAGGGAGGGTTCCCTATAGGTTTCACAAAGAAATCATTTGGAAGCCATATCACCAAAATCTTCATGGGCTAACACACACAAAACATTGAGAAAATCGCCTAATTCCTGTAAACTAGCTCCTAAATGCCTCAAATAGACCCTGACTATGGTGAGACTGTACGTGCTTCTCCCCCAACTCCCTATAGTGGGTTCCATAAATGTTCTGCAAAGAAATCATACGGATGTTGTATCACCAAAATACTCATGTGCTAACATATACAAAAAATGGAGAAAATTGCCTAATTCTAGTAAATTGGCCGCTAACTGCCCAAAATGGATTTTGAAAGTGGTGAGATTGTAAATACTTCTCCCCCAACTCCTTACGGAGGGTCCCATAAATATTTTGCAAAGATATCATCCGAAGCCATATCACCAAATTATTTATGGGCTAACACACATGAAAAATAGTGAAAATCTACTAATTCTTGTAAATTGGCCTCTAAATGCCAAAAATGGACTCTGAAAATGGTGAGATTGTATGTACTGCTCCCCCAACTCCATACGGAGGGTTCCTTAAAGGTTTCACAGTGAAATCATCAAGAAGTTGTATCACCAAAACATTCATAGGCTAACACACATGAAAAACTGAGAAAATTGCCTAATTCTTGTAAATTGACCCCTAAATTTTTAAAGTGGATTTGAAAATGGTGAGACTTTATGTAGTTATCCCCCAACTCCCTATGGAGGGTTCCATATAGGTTTCTTAAAGAAATTCTCTGGACGCCATATCACCAAAATATTAATGGGATAACACACACAAAAATCTGAGAAAATCGCCTAATTCCTTAAAATTGCCCCCTTAATGCCCAAAATGGACTCTGAAAATGATGAGACTGTATGTATTACTCCCCCAACTCCTTACGGAGAGTTCAATAAAGGTTTTGCAAAACAAATCATCTGAAAGCTGCATCACCAAGATATTCATGGGCTAGCACACACAAAAAACTGAGAAAATCGCCTAATTCCTATAAATTGACCCTCTAAATGCCCAAAATGGACTCTGAAAATGGTGAGATGGTACGCACTACTCCCCCAACTCTCTAAGGAGGGTTTCATATAGGTTTCACCAAGAAATCGTCCAGAAGTTGTATTACTAATATATTTATGGGCTAACACACACACGAAATACTTTGAAAATGGCATAATTCCTGTAAATTATCCCCTAAACGCCCAAAATAAAATCTGAAATTGGTGTGACTGTATGTACTGTTCTCCCAAATCCCTAAGGAGGATTCCATAAAGGTTTCGAAAAGAAATCATCTCTAATCCATATCAGCAAAATATTCATGGGCTAACACACATGAAAAACTGAGAAAATCGTCCAGCCCCACACAACAACTACATCGTGATGCCAAGCTAAAACCTATGTTTTCACCCCATCTTCTAAAGGAACTTTGAAATGTCATGTCCTATACATCATAAAGGAAATTCTATATGGCAGCCCCTTCATCAATATATACGTGAAAATATAAGACTTCACCCATTTAGCTCTAATATATTCCCAAGCAGACTTGACAACAAATTATCATTTATTGTCTAGCATCTAGTAAAGTTTATCGAGTTTTTGTACATGATTTGGAGCCTGAATATTTTCCAAAATATGATCAGCAAGTTCAGGAGTCAGGTTGTCCCTCAACATTTGCTCATTGCAAAGACCATCCGTCATCACATCGTATACCTTGTTAATATCTTCATCACAATAAAACTCAGGAGGAGTAAAAAAGAGTAATGCACCCAAACATGTTGACTTGTCAAACCCAAAGGAGGAAGTTCCCATCCTAGTTTTTAAAAAAATTTGTGCTCCACTTGATCCCTCACGTCAAGCATTAATGTAAAATTCATATACCTCAGGCATCTCATCCCTTAAAAGAAGGACATAATTTTCTAAAACTCCTGCTCAAAGCACTTGATAGTTGCATAAAAATATGGCACTCTTTTTATGGTGTGTGTTTCAGCGTTGAGAGGAAGAAGACTATGTGGATGTGTTTCAGCATTGACAAGAAAGAGGGCAATATATAAATTGTAGCCTAGATTATATTTAGTCCTAACCAGAGACAAAATTTGCGACAAAATGCGGTCCGATGCTACTTGATTTCATTTTTTATTAAATAAGACAAATGTTAATGATGGAAAATATCTGCAACAATGAATTTTATTTTTTTTAAAAAAATAAAATATGTCTAGAGACACATAAAACGTAGCAATATTCGTCGCTACTATTTAATTAATGTTGTCGCTAATTTCGTAGGCAGAATGAAGGCGCCAATTTTTGGCTCCAAATTTGTATATTATTTTACAAAACTAATTTGCTAATCATTCTGATTTAATGTAATTTCACATAATTTTAAGATAATATATATTACTCCCAGTGTTCTAATAAACGTGGTGCAAAATAAAATTTTAATTTTCGATCAAATTGTTTGTTATTGTAATTTATAGTACTTTATATTATTCTAAATGTTATTTCATATATCACAATTTATATAGAGATAATAGAATTTTTACATATCTTAAATTTTTTAAAAATTCAATAAGATAAAAAGGCAAACCAAATTAAGGAGTCGACCTAGAAAAAGTAGTTGTAAAATGGTGAAAATTCTCCCATAACAGGATTCAAATTCCACATCCAAGTAGTGATTTGATTCAACAATAAGTTGCATCATTTCTTGATTTCTTTATGGACAAACTCATTGACCAACTCTTGGAATCCCACATGAATGTATTGGTATTGATATTAGCCAAAGAATGGCCTGGAGAAAAATCCATGGTAGTAGCCTCAACTCCAAAACTTGGCAGCATTTTAAATTGAATTAGACGAGTACAAATCGACCCACAAGTGACCACTTTTCCTCGTCTAAGCAATAGTATGATGAAAAACTTAATTGCATTAGTTCTGGACTTCCTTGTGGGGTAAAAATTGTAACACAACCCATAAAACAATAGCTTCACACCATCATACTCTTCTAGCCGCACAAACTCGCAAGTATGGACATTGAATCTTGTCACTATTAATAATCTTCTTATGAGCCTCAAGTTATAAAAACTTATTCGAGGAGGCCAAAATAAACAATTAAGAAACTTAGTAAATGTCATGAAACAGTTGGTGGGGCAGTTAGAAAAGGGTATTCAGAAAAAGAAAGAAATGGAAATTCTGGGAGAGTTTCTAACCTCTCGAATGTCTAGAAAGTTTGTGATCTTTATGATTATATAACTAAAGTTCATTATTATCTTAGGAGGTAATTTATGATATCAGTAGTGTACTGGTGATTGTTTTATTTTCAGACTTCTTGTTGTAATATCAATTTATCTAGTGTGAAACAACAGTATTTGTTCCTTTATTTACTATTTCAGCAGTAAAGTCTATCAATTTGGTATCACAGAAGTAACGTTCAGGGATAGTAACTAGAATGGAGGGATGAGTCGAAGAAGTAGAGACTAATTTGACTGGGGTAAGATATGATGTTTGGAAATTGGAAGGATGGTTTCAAGAAATGAAGGAGTCTCTTGCGCGAATTGAAGCACAAGGGAGAACTGTTATGGAAGAAGAATCTCACTCTCAAACCAGAGCTGTCGAAAACCAAGAAGAGGGAAGCAATGTCAACTTGGCTGGAGAAAAAGACGGGAAAAAGTTTCAAAAACTACAACTACTAGTTTTCGAAGGAGAGGATCCTTTGGGATGAATTTTTAGAGTGGAGAGATATTTTGCTGTGAATAAAATTTCTGAAGAGGAAAGATTACAGACAACACATGTTAGTTTGGAAGGAAAAGCCTTAAATTGGTATTATTGGATGTAGTCTCGACAACAAATGTTAACCTAGGAAGACTTAAAAAGATAGTTGTTAAACTGATTTAATCATTCTCAAAAGATCAACCAATATGCTGTCTTAATGGGGTTGAAACAGGTTAGCACAGTTACCATGTTTCGTGAAGAATTTGAAAAGGTGTCAACATCTATGAAGGAGGCGTCACATGGAATGTTATTTGGAGTGTTTTTGAAAGGGCTGAAAGAGGAAATTCGAGCAGAAGTGATGTTGTTATAGGCTCAAACATTGAGGGAGATAATGGAGATGGCTCAAAATGTGGAGGATCGAAATTTTGTTTTACAACACCTACATGGTTTTAAATTTGAATTAGGTAGAGGAAGTGCAAGCAATAAACCAGTTGGGTTTAGACCCAATTATCATTGAGTTTTGTGGGTTGAAATAGGTTAGCACAGTTACCGTGTTTCGTGAAGAATTTGAAAAGTTGTCAGCATCTATGAAGGAGGCGTCTGATGGAACGTTATCTGGAGTGTTTTTAAATGGGCTAAAAGAGGAGATTCGAGCAGAAGTGATGTTGTTGCGGGCTCAAACATTGAGGGAGATAATGGAGATCGCTCAAAAGGTGGAGGATCAAAATTCTGTTTTGCAACAAATATAGGGTTTTAAATTTGAATTAGGCAGAGGAAGTGCAAGCAATAAACCAGTTGGGTTTAGACCCACTTATCATCGAGTTGCAAACATTCTTGAATCTCGTGACTCAAGAATCGGAGTAGCAGATCATAACACTAAGTCACCAGTGCATATTGCCACAAAATCGACTAACTTCAACGGGACTGCAGTAGATAAGTCTAAGGGACAATTCAAAAGTTTGTCAGATTCAGAATTTGCCCGAAAAAGAGAGCTAGGATTATGTTTCAGATGTGATGAAAAGTTTGGCCCTAATCATCATTGTAAAAATAGGCAGCTTAACCTATTGATTATTTCAGAGGCACCCAACACAGATGAAGATGATACAGAGAAATTCTTTGAGTCTACCGGAGAAGATGTAGCTGAAGGGGAAATGAAGGGTACTATGATGGTGTTGAATATGAATTCAGTTGTGGGCCTTATAGGAGGTAGAACAATCAAACTCGTGGGGAAGATTCATGTGCACATCGTGATAATTTTAGTTGACGTGATAATTTTGGTCGATAGAATAATGAAGGGATACCCATAATTTTATATCCTCTACCCTCATTAATCATTTCCAAGTACCTATTAAGATGACTAAGGGATTTGAAGTAAAAATTGGTAATGGTCAATAGGTTAGTGGGAGAGAAGTATGCAAAGGGGTATGGTTGGACGTGCAAGGAGTCCAAATCAACCAACAGTATTTTCTATTTGAATTGAGGGGAACTGATGTGGTATTAGGGATGGAATGGTTGGCCACATTAGGAGAGATGAGGGTTGTCACATCTTGAGCCTACACCTTGGACATGGACGACACTCGAGAACCATTTCTGACCCCAAGAGAACCCTCATCCTAGCTGGCTACAAGCGGAAGACTAACTCATGCATACACAAACATCAATGTGAAAGAATATTTACCTCAACTCAACTCAATACAAAGCAATAACAAGAGATGAAAAACATTAAAGTTTCGTAAATAAAAGATGTTAACTCCAGGATGTATATAAAAATACAATAAAATACTTTTTATTCTTATTTGGGAGATTATCTAACCGACAACCATCACTATGAGCTACGTGATGATACAACATCTCACCAACGCTGCCAGAAATATCCTATACCGTGCCTGGGTATAGAACCTCTCAACTAAGTGGATCCACTAAGTAATAAGGATTCATCTAAAATGTATGATCTTGTACCCATGTTGGCAAGACATAGTTTATGAGGATTTTGAGTTCTCTGAACTCATCCCCATATCGATGCTCAATACTATTCCCAATAATATATATAATCATGCTCAAATGTGTAAAACATACTCTTTCTCTATTTTGAGATAATTGCTCAAGCAATCTTCTTAAAAGAGGTAACTGCTCTGAAATATCTCTGAACTCATTGCTCATTTAGAAAACAAGGTTTCTCTTTGCTCAATGTAAAAATACTTTCTTAGGGTTGAGATAATTACTCAAAAGGGTCTCTTTAAGAGGTAAGAGCTCTATACTCAATATTTCTTAAAACTCTTATACTTTTCTAAAAATTATACTCTCTCTCTTCATGTAAAATTGAAACATTTGGGAAATACCTAGTTCCGTTGTACTCTTGCTCAAATCTTGGTTAAAATTCTTTCTAAAATTTCTCTTTACTTTCTCAAAAACTCAGTTTAAAACAAAAATGTTGGCTTTAAAAGATTCTCTAAATTTATAACTCAAAATAGGATTCATGCTGAAATATAGACACGAACAACTCAACTCAAGAATCTCAATAACAATATAGAAAAACTAAATACTCAGAACTCAAGAACTCGGAAGTAAACGATACTACTCATCTCAAGAATACTCAATTAATAGGGTTCATGCTGAAATGTAGACACGAACGAATCAACTCAAAAATCTCATGCATATTATAGAGCAGTTCAATAATTAGGAATAGAAGTTCAAACAGACTCAGGAACTCAAGAACTCAGAACTCAAAATCAACTCATCTCAAGAATACTCATATCTAAGGATAGAACCCTAGATTACTCTTTTACTAATTTGGAAGTAGATGTAAGGCTTGAGGACTAACTAGTCCAAATCTATGATAGCCTTACATACCTGATTATGAAGTTATTCAACTGAAAACTTTTGTGGAGACTTGATTTTATCTTGAGCTTGAAAAAGAAAATTAGCTTTCTTGGAGGAAACATTTGATCTTGGAATCTTGGTGCTTAATCTTGATAAAAGAAACTCTTTTATGAAATTTCTAGAGTGGAAGAACATGAGAAAACCTTGGGTGGAAGTATTCTCTTAGTATCTTGAATTTTTGACTTGAAAGTTTTAGGGTTCTTGATGGAGACGAAGAACCCTAGGTGAGTTTTAAGAGAATTTCTAGATACTTGAAGGTTTAGATTAATGATTTTGAGAGGAAAACTTGTTACTTGAATGATATACACCATTAAAACACTCAAAAGTTGCTTAGAATAGGGTTAAAAAGCTTAGGAAAAGACCAAAATAACTCTAAGACGTGTGCAGAAAGTTGTTGGATAAATATTGCAGAAATCCTTCATGAAAGGGTCTACCATTCATCGAAATATCTACCATTCGTAGGTCCAGTCGTAGTTCTATGACTGCTTAACAGGGCTTTACTAAAATGGTCATAACCTTTTACTCCGAACTCAAAAGAAGGAAAACTTGGTGGCGTTGGTAAGGAGACTCATAGACCTTTAATTTTATTGGTTATGGGCAACCTAATGCATTATGATGTGAGAGATATGGTCATTTGAAGTTGACCTAAGTAAAATCTTTTCTCAAAACTTAATCAGTAAGGAAGCTTTCAACTCACTTTGTGGTAGGGGGTTCTTGTGATCTTAATTCATATCCAAAATCATTCCCACACTAAAGAATTGACATGAACACCTAAGAACAATTAAGAATCACTCGGTATGACCTTATTAACAAATGAAGAATGGTTCGAGTCTTAACCTTGGGTGGAAGTATTCTCTTAGTATCTTGAATTTTTGACTTGAAAGTTTTAGGGTTCTTGATGGAGACGAAGAACCCTAGGTGAGTTTTAAGAGAATTTCTAGATACTTGAAGGTTTAGATTAATGATTTTGAGAGGAAAACGTGTTACTTGAATGATATACACCATTAAAACACTCAAAAGTTGCTTAGAATAGGGTTAAAAAGCTTGGGAAAAGACCAAAATAACTCTAAGACGTGTGCAGAAAATTGTTGGATAAATATTGCAGAAATCCTTCATGAAAGGGTCTACCATTCATCGAAATATCTACCATTCGTAGGTCCAGTCGTAGTTCTATGACTGCTTAACAGGGCTTTACTAAAATGGTCATAACCTTTTACTCCGAACTCAAAAGAAGGAAAACTTGGTGGCGTTGGTAAGGAGACTCATAGACCTTTAATTTTATTGGTTATGGGCAACCTAATGCATTATGATGTGAGAGATATGGTCATTTGAAGTTGACCTAAGTAAAATCTTTTCTCAAAACTTAATTAGTAAGGAAGCTTTCAACTCAACTTTGTGGTAGGGGGTTCTTGTGATCTTAATTCATATCCAAAATCATTCCCACACTAAAGAATTGACATGAACACCTAAGAACAATTAAGAATCACTCGGTATGACCTTATTCACAAATGAAGAATGGTTCGAGTCTTAACTTTAAAATTTTCAGGGTGTAACAAGGATGAATTGGAAACTCCTTACCCTGAAATTCAAAAAAACAGGAAGATCAGTGTCGCTTTGAGGGTATCCAGCCATGGTTCGAATAGTAGTGTAACTCAAAGCCATGACCAATTTGGTAAATAAAGGAAGCCAAGGATTTCTAGTTGAGTTGAATCAGGTAACAGTAACTAAAGATGAAGCAGCTATAGCATCAAAGGAGATTGAAAAGTTATTATCTGATTACCAAGAAGTAGGTGAGCAAGCCTTAGTCCTACCACCATAGCGTTCTTGGGATCATGCTATTACTCTTCAAGCTAGAGCACAACCACCAAACGTTCGTCCATATCAATATCCTCATTCTCAAAAAGCAGTGATAGAACGTTTGGTTAAAGAAATGCTAGCGGCTAGAATTATTAAAACTAGTACTAGTCAATATTCTAGTCCAGTATTACTGGTTAAGAAGAAAGATGGAAGTTGGCGATTTTATGTGGATTATCGAGCTCTTAATGATATCACAATCCCCGATAAATTTCCAATACCATGCATTGATGAGATTGGGGGAGCCACCATATTTTCCAAGTTGGATCTTAAGTCAGGTTATCATCAAATTCGCATTCAAGCTAGAGATGAAGCAAAAACAGTCTTCCGCACCCATGAGGGACATTATGTGTTTATGGTCATGCCATTTTGTTTGACCAATGCACCCTCAACTTTTCAATCACTGATGAATGATATTTTCAGGGATTATTTGCGGAAATTTATTTTACTATTCTTTGATGATATTTTGATTTACAGTAAGGATTATGCTTCATATCTTGGGCATTTAAAGTCTGTTTTGGATATTCTCAAACAGAATCAACTGGTAATCCACAAAAAATGTACGTTTGGCAAACTTAAACTTGAATATTTTGGTCATATCATCTCCTCTGAAGGAGTGCAGGCTGTCCCCTCCAAGATTGAGAGTATGATATCTTGGCCAATTCCTAGAGATATAAAGTCTTTGTGGGAATTTTTAGTTCTCACTGGATATTATAGAAAATTTGTCAAAGATTATGAAAAAATTGCTGCCCCTTTAACTGATTAAATAATAATAAAGGATGCCTTTTCATGGGAAGAACGTGCTGAACAAGCTTTTGAGGCATTGAAGTTGGCTAAGACTCAAGTGCCCATTTTGGCGATGCAAAACTTTTCTTAGCCCTTTGTAAATGAAGTTGATGCTTCAGTATTTGGTGTTGTTGCAATTTTAATGCAAAGTGGTAAACCTATTTCCTATTTCAGTCAACTGCTTTCTTCCAGAGCGAGAGAATGCTCGATATATGAATGAGAGCTAATGGCTATTGTGTCTGCTATCAAGAGATGGAATCACTACTTGCTAGGCCATCATTTCATCATTAAAACTAACAAAAAATCCCTTAAATATTTGTTAGGACGGAGGGTTATGGATGAGAATCAACAGAAATAGGTTTCCAAGCTCATGGGTTATAAATTTCAGATCAAGTACAAATCGAGTGTTGAAAATAGAGTGGTTGATTCTTTGTCAAGGCGAGGGAATCTTCAGAGTTATATGCGTTTTCAATTTGGCAATATAAAGACAAGGAGGAATGGGACCAAGAAGTACAACGAGACAGCAAAATGGCTTCTTTTTTGCAAAAGTCAATTTCAGGACAACAAGCAGATGACAACTACAACTTGAAGAATGGATGTATACTATTCAAAGGGAGCTTGGTTTTACCAAAAGGATCATCTCGAATATCTGGTCTATTGAAAAAGTTTCATTCTTCTCCTATAGGAGACTATTCGGGGTAACTTTGCACATATAAAAGGCTGTCAGAGAATATCTATTGGGAAGGTATGAAGAGGGATGTGCAAGACTTTGTTGCTAGGTGTAAAATCTATCAAAAGAACAAGTCTCAAACTTTGAGTCCCGCGAGGTTACTCCGATCTTTGCCTATACCTCATCATGTGTGGGAGAAAGTAAGTATGAACTTCATTACTGGACTTCCTAAATCCCATAGGTTTGATACTATTTTGGTTGTGGTGGATTGTCATACTAAGTATGCACAATTTATTTCAATTTCACACCCTTTTAATGCAAAAGATGTGGTAGCTGTTTTCATTAAGGAAGTGGTTAAATTGCATGGATTTCCTAAGTCTATTGTGTCTAATCCTGACCATGTATTCATAAGCCAATTTTGGAAGGAACTATTCAAAATAGCAGGTACTACCCTACGGTACAACTCTTCCTATCATCCAGAAACCGATGGGCAAAGAGAAGTGTTGAATAGGAGTTTGGAGACATATCTCCGTTGTATGGCAGGAGAAAATCCTAAGGAATGGTCCCATTGGTTATCTTGGGCTGAGTATTGGTTTAACACATCCTTTAACAAATCTGCAGGCCGTATGACACCCTTTAAAGCATTATATGGAAGGGATCCATCATCATTTTTTCACATGGATGACACTACTTCAGGGGTGGAAGAAGTAAATGAGCAGGT
Source organism: Solanum appendiculatum (assembly GCA_018342035.1). Classification (NCBI taxonomy): domain Eukaryota; kingdom Viridiplantae; phylum Streptophyta; class Magnoliopsida; order Solanales; family Solanaceae; genus Solanum; species Solanum appendiculatum. Next base: position 404,362 of record JAGDQO010000798.1, read on the forward strand.
GCGCATTAGAAATCTGATCTTAACCGAACTAAAAGAACATTTATTACAAGCACAACAAAGAATGAAGAATCAAGTTGATCGACATTGTAGAGAACTGACTTTTAAGATTGGTGAAATGGTATATCTCAAACTTCGGCCCTACAAACTATGTTCTTTGGCTAAGAAGATCAATGAAAAACTCAATCCCCGCTTTTATGGTCCTTTTATGATTCTAGAAAAGATTGGCACAGTAGCTAATCGGTTGGAGTTACCAGTTGAAGCACGCATTCATTTAGTGTTTCACGTTTCATAGTTGAGAAAATGCTTGCTTCCAACCACTCCTGCTCAAAACCTACCTCTATTTCTTACCCAAGAATTGGAGCTTCAAGTTGAGCCTGAGGCAGTGAGGCAGATCAGGAAGCTAATCAATGGTAAATTGGAAGTGTTAATCAAGTGGAAGACCCTACCAGAATTTGAGAATACTTTGGAGGAAGATGCAATCATCGATCAACAATTTCTGGACTTTCACTTTGAGGACAAGGTGACTCTTATAGGGAAAGGTAATGATGAGCCTCAAGTTATAAAAACTTATTTCAGGAGGCCAAAATAAACAATTAAGAAACTTAGTAACTGTCATGAGACAGTTACACATGTATTGGGTGGTTTTTTATATAGAAAAAGGGTCACGACAATAAGAAATAGGTATTCAGAAAAAGAAAGAAAAGGGAATTCTGGGAGAGTTTCTAGCCTCTCGAATGTCTAGAAAGTTTGTGATATTTATGATTATATAACTAAAGTTGATTATTATCTTAGGATGTAATTTATGATATCAGTAGTGTACTGGTGATTGTTTTATTTTCAGACTTCTTGTTGTAATATCAGTTTATCTAGTGTGAAACAACAGTATTTGTTCCTTTATTTACTATTTCTGCAGTAAAGTCTATCATCTTCCTTCCTTGTGTGTCAAACTCGGTGAACGAACATCTCCATGTTCAAGTGTATTATTTGCCAAATGGTCCGCAACCTGGTTAGCTTCCCTCAAATAGTCCAGTAGCTCAATAATTTCCTCCAATTCATCAACTATGATCCTTGGCGGCTTCCAAGTATCATCAATTATATTTTATAGAAACAAAGAATCAGTTTCTAATATCAAGTTAAGAACACTATGAGCTACACAATATCTAGCAGCCTTCTAGATTGCAGTAGTCTCTGATAATGTGTTTGTTCCTTCTCTAATTTCCTTAGCTTCTGCATATATCAAAATCACACAGAGGATCTCTAATACAAAAAGCATAGAAACTTCTACCTAGATTTCTTATGGACACTTCATCTGTGTTGCATTTTAACCAATTATCCGAAGGTACATTCCAATACACCTGAGTAACCTTCAAGGCTGGTACAAATTTTTCCAAGATTCGAATTATGTCCGGCCATCTATGTGGAACCTATTTGATTGTTGGCTTCGTGGTCTTGACAAGAAACTTGATAGTGCTTGAGACCGGATATATAATTCTATTAATACTCACCTTCTCTCTGTGTTTGTTTCTATTTCTTTTTCTTCCACAACTCCTATATAATTAGTTTAGGGTTTAAGGTTTTTATTTTGATTTTATTTTAATGACCATTGGGGGGGAGGTCGGGGGCTGAGCAACACCCCAGGCCTTAAGATAAATAAAATAGCAAAAAATATAGAAGGAGAGGGGCATAAACCTTACCTCTGGTCCTATGGTGGTTCATAAGTCGGCCATCCTACAAAGTTCGGCCAACTCATCCCCAATATTAGAAAAAGGAACCTAGAAACTATGCACCTAAAAGAGAGGACTCCTATCGATACAAAGAAACTAGGAAAAAATTAATTAAAGAAACTCTCCCCTTTACATAATAAAAGGAAAAGCCTAGAAAAATAAAAGGAACGATCTGCAACTAGGTTCTCAATCCATAGATGTAGTACAAAATAAAGGATCATGGAGGCTTCTTAATCCTTTTGGTCTTCCTTCTTCTAAAAATAGCTAGACCGACCTTATCTAGCATGTTATATCCTCTAGCACGATATGGTAATTGTTGAAGTGTAATGTAGTGACCTGGTGTGGTATGAGTGTGACTATGTTTGTAAAGAGCATAAGTGGTGAAGTTAGCTTCCCTGTAGATGACATGAGTGCACATGAAGAACTGGAATAGTCTAGAGATGTCTACTAGATCATGAGTAAAATGGTGAAGGTTCCAAGGAGATTTAGTGTGATGGTTAATCCATTTAGTGTAACTCCAAGTCAACTTGAAGAATAACATGTTGAAAGCCTTGTCGAATACACCATCTTAGTCCGTAAATAGCCGCCTCTAGTTCCACTTGGTTGTTGGTTCCTTCTCCTAACGGTATGGCATAAGCACAAATTAACTTGCCCTTGTGATCTCTTAAGATGGAACCAGCTCCAATGATCCCATGATTACCTGTAACAACTCAAAAATTGGAAAGTTGAAAAGGAAAGGAAAGGTTCAGCTTTTGGAACTAAAGCACTGATCTATGATTCCTATCCACGGACCGTAGGAAGTCCTACAAGACTAAGGAAGGAATTCGTAGACCCTGAAGTTGAGTTTTGGGATTTTAGTCCCAGTAAGTGAACCTACGATTTGACAAGATGAGTCGTAGGAAGTTGGACAAGCCATAGAAGGCATTTGTAGAAAGGGTTCAGAGAAATTAAAATGAGGCTTCAGTCTACGAGTTAAGATGATGGGTCGTAATTGGTTATACGGGTCGTAGGATTGTCTCGTAGAACTGATTTGGACTTAGTGGAATTTGACTTGAACTTGGGTTCTATGAAAGGGGTCTACGAACTGTAGACTGAATGACGGACCTTATAGGGGTTTCGTGGAAAGTAAGATGAAATTTGGGTTTCTGAAGTTGATTCTACGGTTGACCTGTACGAGCCGTAGAAGCTACTACGAACCGTAGGTCATTCCAGAAGTTATTTATTAAGGGTATTTGGGTCTTTTCCTATGCAATGAATACCTATAATATGTCGTTTTGACCCTAATTCTAAGACCTGTAACTACCTTTCTATTCCTAAAACTAACCCAACTCTCTCATTCCCTCAAAACCCCAAATCCTATCCGCATTCATCCTCTCCAAATTTTTTCAAGCTCAAGGAAGAACAACTAGGGTTTCAAGCTTGAAGTCTCCTTTTTCTCCATTGCTTTTGGGCTTTGTGTATCAAGGTATGTTGGAATTAACCAATGGATTCCATTCATCCATTGGGTCCCAAAAGATCTCAATTCCCTAATTATCTAGGGCTTTAGGCAAATCTTCATGGGTTCTATTTGATTATGGTTCAATTGTTTGATTTCAATCTTATTATGAATGATTTGATTCAATTACATGTTTTCCAATTGATTTCATATGGACTCATGCATTATCTATGATTTTTACTGTGTATTTATGAAGAAATCTATTGAAAATATGAATGATGATTTATGAAAGCTATGCACGATTTAAGAAAAAGGGGTTTTATGAAGTAAGGTTTTTTTTCAATGAAGCATCAATGAAATTGTGAAAGGTTTTCTCACATGTACTTATGAAATCATGGTTGTGAAAGGTTTTATCACATATGTATGAATCATGATTTAAAGGAGTTACTCTATGATGATTTAAGATTGGATTTGTAATTTAATTGTGCCTTTTCAAGTATAACGATATGAGTATGAATATAAATATTTCCATTGGGATTTCACTTAGCATCGAGTGAACTTTGAGGTGGAGGCTCAAATAGGGTAGTCTCTAGTAGCAACTTCTAGTTCCTAACTATGTACCCCCGTTGGATAGTCTTAAGTTACTAGGATAATGATCCACCTAAGCTAGAAGTTCATGGTCCTTACCTTGACAAGTAGGACATTCTTTTTCTGTGTGGGAGCATGACACCTGATTCCATGTTATATCTCACATGGTCTATGTCGCTTAACGGTAAACATCCCACAAAATGAACTAAGTTACCTTCAAAGGTTTTTATGAAAACTTTCAAATGACTTTTAATATGCATTGACCATGTTCATGATTTAAGATTCGTGTCTAAAGGTTTTACTATGTTTTTAGCTTGGTCATGCATATCATACTTAAATGTCCACCATATGATAACGTTCATGCTTTCATGCATTTCCCTCAAACTTAGTACATTCCATGCACTAGTGCATACTTGTGCCTACATTGTCTAATAATGTAGGGTCCGACGATCTCTCTCCTTCCGCTCGTGGCTAGATTCGGGTTTCTTAGCTATTGGATTTGGTGAGTCCTCATACTTCGAGGGCAAGACCATGAAGATTTTATTTCCTAAGTCTTTACTTTCACACTGTGTCCGTGGTGTATGGATTACGTTCCAATCACTCTTTTGATGTATTAGATTGGCTTGTATAGACTATGATTAGACTTCCGCTCTTATGTCAAATTCTTTCATGTTATGAAACTTTCTACTTAACTTCTTGTATTTTCTATTATATTGTATTGTATGCATATCAAGTGGCTTGTGTAGGGCCTCTCGGGGTCCTATACGCCATGTCACGTCTAGGATGTACTTTGGATTGTGACATTTTCCAAAGCACTTCCGTCAATATTTAGCTTAACAAAACTAAACTTCGGCTTAATGCACGAGATTTGTATGATTTGCATCTCATGAATACACATATCTATCATATAACATATCATTTTTCATATAATATATGTTACTCAATCCATCACAATTTATACAGAGTTAACAAATTTTTTACATGTCTTAAATTTTTTATTTATGGTAATTTATAGTTTTTACGCGATTTTCAATTATTTAAATAATAATAAAAAATTAATTAGAAAAAAAAATTACCTTGTAACTATTCTTCTATATAAAAAAAAATTCAATAAGATAAAAAGGCAAACGAAATTAAGAGTGGAACTAGAAAAAGTAGTTTTAAAATGGTGAAACTTCAAACGTTCATAACTTTGGCCTCGAGTTTCCATTTCACGCGATTTTTTTTATTTTAGGTATTTTTTTCAAGATCTAAGCGGGCGAGCCAGTTATCTAAAAAGTTGTTTTTATCTCATTCAATTTTACATTTCCCCCAATTTGGCCAAAATAATTTATTCCTTTTTTGTAAAGATATGATGAAACAAAATGGATTTTGAGTTGGAAATACCTTGGTAATGTATATGTAAATGTCAATTTCAATATTGCACAATCATTTATTCTCGAACTCGTCGGTTGTCGGTGTAGTGCTTGAGGTGCGCGAGAGCAGTTTATTCATTTTAGTAAAAATCTAATGAAACAAAATGGATTTTGAGTTGGAAATACCTTGATATCTTCATCCAAAAGAATGTTGACTGGCTTTTGTTTTCAATGAACTATCAAAGTGTTATGACCATATAAAAGTTGTCATATAAAAGTTATTCTGGAAAGACTGGAAAGATCATATAAAAGTTGTCAGAGAATGGAAAAGAAATTATTAAGGCTATTCGAGTTTCACTAAAAATCTTATTTTTGTGAAGGCAAATAAAGACACAAATATTTCATGCTATTTTGAAAAAGGTTTCCAATTGCAATTGTAAATGAAAACTCTAGCTTGGAGGATTTGGCCGGATCTCTAGATAATGAAGCTGTCTTGTTTAATAATTGAACCAATTAATTTTTTGCACACTAAATTTAACATTTAATAACTATCTTTTTCTTTTTTTAAGTAGTGCAATTCTAGAAATTCTAGATACGCCTTTGATAAGGTACCCTCTACAAGTCAAGGAGGAGCCAAAGTATATCCATGTCAAGAATCAGTATGCAGAATGGAATACCAGTAAAACAACTTTTGTTTTGAACAACTGACTCTCAATTAATTGTATATGTCTTGAACAATAACAATTCTTCAACATAAAAAAATATTAATCTTATACCACAAGGAAAATGAAAAAAGAACACAGATCAAAGCACATGTTAGAGATTGAAACAAAAAGAAGAAGAAGCACATAGATCAAAGCATACATTAGATATTGAAAAATGGAACATAAATCAAAGCAAGAAAGATTTGTTGTCAATTTTACTAGTCTGTAGGCTCACAACATTATAAAAAGTTGTCGGTGCAACATAATAAATGTTGAAACAATTCAAACTAATATTTTTTTACCATTTTCAAGTATTTCAGATGCAATGTTCCAACACTGAATAGCAAATGTCGAGCTCTATCAATTCAGAAATCTGTCACTTCAAAAATCAAAGCAAAAACGAAAATAATATAATTAGAAAAAATTATGAGGATGTGATAATAAATAATTTAAGACAAAAAGAGAATCTAACTTTCAACCTGAAAACTCAATTATGAAAAATATCACTAAACATAGCACCAAAAATATTGTAGATTAAAAATAAATAAATAATCCTCACTAGTAGATATGCTAAGTTCATAATCATCACTAAAATTACTTTTCTAAAATGAGTAAATAAACAAAAAAATTGCTTCCTTTTTGATATTTTAAAACTTTTAAACGAGAAAGTTGAGAAAATATAATAAATGGTCCATGAACTATTGGAGTAGGTCTAAAATAGTCCCTTAACTATGTACTTACCGGATTTAGTCATTTAACTATCCAAAACCTTATCAAGTTTGGTCCCTTAACTATATACTTACTGGTTTTAGTCCCTTAACTATACACTTACTAGTTTTAGTCCTTTAAGTATTAAAAAATTTATCAGGTTTTGTCTCTATCTATTTTTTATATAAATAGCTTAGGTTTATATAAACGGAACTATGCTTCGTGAAATTAAATCTTTAATTTATTTTTTCAGTTTTTTCTCCCTCCTTGCTATTTTTCTTCAAATTACTCTTGTGAAAAGAACTCTAACCTCAATGATTCAAAATAAAATTATAATGAGGAAAGAAGATATAAATCCTAATTTTATAATGGACGATAAAATGAAGCATATTATTGTTGATAATGATTTGAATATGTCATATTCCCTTCTTTAGCGGTTAATGATTCGTAATCAACATGAATTATTTTTATTTTATTTTTCATACAAAAGAAAAATAAGAGATATGATCATATTACTCAAATTTTTCTATGTAAAATAAAATGAACAAAATAACAAAATTGATCTATTTCAAAATATAAAAAAATCTTTTTAAAAAATGCAAATCTATCATTTTATAAATTTAAACTTCTGAAAAAATAAATAAATTCTCTTCAATAAAGTCATTGGAGTAGAAATTTTGGAATCAAAACATGTGAGTAAAAAACTTTTAATTTTATTCTCATGGAAATTTTTTTTGTTTACATTAAATATAAAAAAGTCTCTTGCCACACCTAATAGAAAATAATTTTTTACTTTTATGATAAATTTTAGCATATTCAAGTCATTTGCAACAATAACATGTTTCATTTTATTCTTCTTTGAATAAAATTAGGACTTATATTTACTTTTGTCATAAATTATATTTTGAATCATTGAGGTTAAGGTTCTTTTCATAGAGTAATTTGAATAAAAAGCAGCGGGGAGAGAGAAACAACTGAAAAATGAGTTAAGAATTTAATTTTATGGGGCCACGGATTTCGTTAATATAAACCAAAGCTTTGTATAAAAAAATAGATAAAGACCAAGCCTGATGAGTGTTTGAATATTTAAAGGACTAAAATCAGCAAGGATACAGTTAAGGGACTAAAACCAGTAAGTGTATAGTTAAGGGACAAAACCTAAAAAGATTTAGGATAGTTAAAGGACTAAATCCGATAAATGTATAGTTAAAGGATTATTTTAGACCTATTCCAATAGTTTAGGGACCATTTGTGGTGTTTTCTATGAGAAAGTTCATATGATGCATTTGTTAGAATGAAGAGGTTATCATCACACGTGAATTCTATATGCTAAATTTCGGTGTAACTAATGGATTAAACAAAGTGATGGAGTTTTTGGCCGAGCAGTTCACCTCAATCGTAGCTCATCAGTGAATTTTCTGGAATGAAATCTAGTGAAGTCAATTAGAGGGTTTTTAGTTCAGTGTTTTGCTATATTCTCAAACTTTGAAATTTGACAAGTGAGAGGAAGAGAAAGCTTGGGGATTTATATATTAGTGTGATGAGTGATCCTATATACAACATGGTTTAAGGAAAATCATATGTTATGTTTAGTTGTATTGACTATGTTATTTCACGAGAGTTTTGTTAAAGTATAATGACCCGGAAGGTCATTTTTATAAATTTTCATAAAATTATTATTTTACCCCTCCTAATATGGACCCCAAGTCATTTAAGAATGAGTTTTAAAAGTGGTTTTGAACTTTGAGTAAAAAATTGAGAATTGTGAAAATTTTGGTTTCAAAAGGCTAAAGTTGGTTTAAAGTGGTTATTGGTGTTTTTTGATTTTCGAGTGTCGGAATGAAATTTCGTTGATTCCATCAGTCCCGGAATGTGGAAATTGGTCTATGTGAGTTGTTGATTTAAAATTTAAAGTCTTTTTGAGGATTTGAGGTCCTAAGTTGGAAAATTGTGGAATTTTAGCCTTTAGATTGACTTTGGTCGACATTTGGGGTTCAGATACTCGGATCGTAATTTCAAGAGTTTCGTTCGATTCGGAGGATGATTTTAGGTCTAGGTGAGGTCTTGGTTGAATTTTTAGAGGTCCCATGCTTGATTTAACCTTTTTAGGTGTTATGTTCGTTTCTTGTGACTTTCACGAGTTTCAGGTCAAGGAGACCTCATATTCATGTTTCAATGGTTTCATTGAATCCGGAATGTCCAGTACAGTCAATTTGCATATAGGGTTTGTATGTATGGGGTTTCGAAGATTTTATGTTGGCTATATGTTTTGGTGTCTATGTTCTTCACTTTAGCAAGTGATGGCTCGCTTTAGCGAGCATCCCTTCAGCGAAGACATCGTCACGTTTGCAAGAGGTCAAATAATCAGCGAAGATATTGTCACGTTATTTTTGGAATCTTATTGTGATTATTTGATTGAATTAGAATGTGTGGCTGTGGACATTGTTCAGAAAATGAAGACTCAAGTCTTGGATTGACTTTTGATTGAATTGAGGCAAGTGATCTTCTAAACCTTGTAAAACTTGTAGAATCTTTTATTTCCCTTCATTGTGTGTGTTGATGAGTAATGAAAATGAAGTGATGGGCTCAATTATTCCACTTGATTGATCTTAATGAATAAAAAGGGGATTAATGAAAAAGGCAACTTATTAATCATAATGCTTTGTGAATTGCCTTTTTGTGGACCATAATTTGTCGATTAATGAAATTCCTTGATGGTATTTTATGGACTTGAATTGATTGAGTTGTTGTCTCTTCCTTATGGTGTGAAATTTTTTATTTGCATTCATTGTTGTGCACCGTGATGAGACATGTAATGATTATGCCGAAGGGAAATGATTTCGGCAAGTGATATTATATAAAGTCAAAGGAAAATGGTTCCGGCTAGTGACATTGTATAAAGCCGAAGGGAAATGATTCCAACAAGTGATACTATATAAAGCTGATGGGAAATGGTTCCGGCTAGTGATATTGTGCCGATGGAAAATGGTTCCGTCAAGTGATACTATATAAAGTCGATAGGAAATGGTGCCGGCTAGTGATATTGTGCCGATGGGAAATGGTTCCGGCAAGTATTTGATTATTGTGATTTGATGAACTTGGTACTTGAGATTGGTCCATTTGATACCTGTGATGGGTCTACTTGTTATTTGTGATTGATCTAATTGTTTCTTGTGATTGATCTACTTGATACTTGTGATTGATATACTTGATACTTTTTGGTTGTTGAACTGTGACTATTGGACTGTGATTGTTAAGCCTTGTGAACTGTGTATTGTAAGACTGGTAGGTTGAGCTGATTTCTATGCAGGTTGTAGTTTGAGGTGGTTCGGTTGGGATGAACGGAGTACTCGTATTCTAGCCTAGTTTTGCTTTGTTTAGTAGGTTTCTTGCTGAGTACCGTGTTGTTTGGTACTCACTCCTTGCTTTAACACTTGTGTAGGTTCTGAGCCCGGATCTGTGTGATTACTCTTCTTATATTTCCGAAGCTTTCAAAGGACTTTAATAGGTAGCTGCTTGTCATCTCGGCGTGCCCTCTTGTTCCTTATTTTATATTTTGTTCTATTCTAGAGACAAAGACATTGAGACTTGTACTTAACATTTTATTATGTATTTATATTAGAGGTTTGTACATGTGACAACCAAGTTTTGGGGTTATATTAGAATGACTAAGTTTTCTGCTCTTATATTATTCTTATTTTACTTTCTGCATTTCTTTCGTATTGTTGGGTTCGAGGCTGACTTGTCTTGGTGGAAATAGACAAGTGTCATCACGTCCATTTTTGGGTAGTGACATAAAGAATCTAAAATGAGATGTCATAATTTGTAGTTGTTCATTGGGGCCCGCTAGAATGGAATAAACGATAAAAAGAAGGATTGAGTAATTAAACTTTATGATCAAAGATTGAGAAAAGGATTAAAATTGTCCTTTATCTTTGAGTTAAGAGTCAAAGTAATCCTTCTCTTCTAACACGGAGCACTAATAGTCCTCCATATTTTAATAATTGGTGCAATTTTGAAATTCTCTCAAACATCCGTTTAATTTTTAACGGTGTTTTTGTGCACCAAAACAACATGGGAATTTCACCAAATTAACTGCGCACTAGATTCACACTAAAGCGGTTCTAGAGTTGCACAAAAATAGTAACAGAGAAGTACCATAACTGCACGAAAAAACACTAAAACTGCACTAGAAAAAGCCTCAAAACAGTACCGGACTTTCACAAAAATAGTAGCACCAGATTCGCTGCACTGAAACTGCACCAAAATAGCTGTAGAAAAGCACCAAAACAACACCAAAATTGCACCAGAACAACACCAAAACAAACCCCGAAATTGTGCCAAAATAGTTGCACCAGATTCGCACTAAAACAACACTAGAACGTACTCAAAAGCAGAACTAGATTCCCCTTTAAACTACACAAAAAAAATAAATGAAAAACAAAAGAAAAATATAGTTTAAACTTGAAGGCTTGATGACGATGTAAACTGTTTGCATTCATAGAAAAAGAGAGCCTTACTTTTGCCGAAGACTTCCATTGATGGACAAAAAACAAAAAGGAAAAGAAGAGATTCTTCAAAAAAACAAGATGCAACTGAATAAGTCTTACTTATCCAATTATCAATCTCTTTATTTTTATTCTAGGAATCAAAGTTATGAAATTAGGTATCGGAAAGATCTGGTTAGCAATGGTGGAAACAGTGTTATGGTATATATTAGATAAGGCTTTCTCACATGGGCACAAATGTCACCGTTAACAATTGGATGGAAGTTTGAGAGAATACCAAAACTATACCAATTCTTGAAACATGGAGGACTATTAGTGATACATGTGAAAGCTCAAGGATTACTTAGACTTTTAACTCAGAGATTTTTCTCGTCAAAGATTAGTAAATAGAAAATTATTCATATATATACTTGTTTTGTCCTAAATTACTTGATCACATTTATTTTGAGAATTTAAATTTTCTTCACTAATTGTTTAAAGATTTTGTAAATATTTTTTTTCATATATGCCCAATTTGCTTGATCACAAATGTTTTGAGAATTCATGTATCTTATAATTAATTAATATACATTATACTTTAATTTTTGCTTAATCATAATAAAGTAGTATATTTAATGTAAATATCTAAACATCCATGGTATATTGGTATTGTATGATTTTAATTTCGATGTGACATTTCGTAACAAATTATTATGTCTTATAATCAATTTCTCTTCCAACTACTCCCACATGGGAGTGTTGATAAATTGATAAAAATCAAATCAATCAATTGAAGTAGAACAAATAGAAGTAGAAAAGAGACATTTGTGGCAATAAATTTTCCTTTTCTATTACTGCAAAATTATTTAGTGACAATAGAGTTAATGTCATTACATCCTGAGTATATGTATATATATATATATATATATTGTTGCCGCTAAATGTAATATTGCAGCAATATAATTCTTAATCATGAATTGATTAAGGTATTTGTGATATGTGTTAATGATCCTCCAGGTCATTATCTGTGTTTTCCGATCTTTTCAGCCTTTAGAGCTATTCTGTAGCGACCCCAAGTCATTTATGACTTGCTGGCATGGACTGTTCGGTCACCTGGTCGTTCGTTTGGGTTTTATGACCGTTTTCCCATTTTGGAGCTTTTGAAACTTGAAAAGTTGATTTCGGTCATATTCTCAGGTAAACGGCCTCCAAATGGAATTCTGACGGTTCCATCAGCTCCGGATCGGCCAAATTAGGCTAGTAACATGCTTGGCCCGAGTTCTGAGGCTTCCGGTGTGACTTTGGGACCTTTTGACACTTTAGCCTTTGAAATTTGGCCCAAGGTTGACATTGGTAAACGCACTCGGATTGGAATATCGTCAGCGTGATTAGTTTCGAAATGCCGAGTTTGGTCTAGAACGACCCTTCGTGCGCTTCCCAGGGCTTTCGGTCTAATTTCGAGGCCTTTTGTGGAAGTTGGTTAAAATGGCGCTTAGGATGTGGACCCACTTTTTGTCCAAATGACCTCGTATGAAAATTTTGACTGCGTCATTGAGTTCATAATGTTAAATTTAGTGGGGTAGCATATCTGGTTTATTTTCATCAGGTCCTGAACGAATTCCGAGGCTCCGTTCGGAGACTTTGAAAAATAGCAAAAGTGCTGATATCTGGTGCATGCTTTTAGCGACCAGAAATGGGACTTTTAGTGATCAGAAACAACCTTTTAGCGACCAGACTTCAAAACCCCATATCTCACTCATTTCTTGGCCAAATAAGGCGACTCACAGTGTGGAAGCTTTGTTTTGATGGTCGCTTCACTGTAGAGTGATCAAAAGTTTTCGGATCCATGTCAATCGAGGTAAAATTGCGATAGACTAGACTGCTTCAAGTTTTAGATTTTGGCTATATTAATTTAGTGATATCATGCTCATTTTAGCTCCATTTTGGGTGATTCGAAGTCCAGCGTGTTCGGGAAGTTTTTGGCTACGAATTGGAGGATCGGGGACTATTGGGTACTGTTGCTTCCAATTGCACATGCAGGTGTACGTGGTCGCAGAAGTAATAAGTGGCTCTTTAAGAACCGAAATATCGAACCCACAGAGACTTGTCAATTAACTATTTACTAAATTATACTAGTCTAATTATTTATTTAAGAGTGTCAAAAGAAATAAAAGAATGCAAGAATTAAATACTAAGATTAACTTACAGTGATTGCGACAATTCCAGGGCTGCAGCATGCATAGGGTTTCATGTATCGCATCTCATGTAATGAATTAACTAAGGTTATCAAATTACTGATTTACAGGGTTGATTATATGATCATGATCTCTCGAACGCTAATCGCCTACTCCAACTAGCTGTCTAACTACATCGTTGAGCGGGGATAGGCAGTCCTAATTGGCGAGCATTTATATTTCATCCTGTTTCGTAACAAAGCGAGGTGTTCGTCCGGGCGTCACTCCTGAACACGAATCTAAACAAAGTTAGAACAATCTCTTTGCATTCTTTGATCTATCTACCTCTTTATCTCTCGAGATTAAGAATAGACAATAGATTTATTTCTATGGTGATCAAGAATGAAATACTAAAACAAGAATACAAAAGTAATTTAAACGATAACCAACATTAATTCAAAACAATCGATGTTCAACAATTACCCATGGCCGCAGCCCCAGAACAAGGATCTTTAGCTACTCATACCTAAAAAAAAAGAAGAAGAAAAGAACCCTAAAAAGTATTGACAATTTTTCCTTACAAAGTGTCTTCCTTCAAAGTATCTCTTTGAATAATTATTTCTATGGACTATTTATAGATGTAGGAAACCCTGAATAAAATAATTGAGTCCAAAACAAATTAGGAACCCAAAACCGAAAGGAATTGAATTCGTTTTTTTACTAGTGAAACCGCCTCACAATTTGAGGAGTCTTCCGTTTGTTGCCACGTGGCAATTGTGCCAATTTCAATTGAAAGTCTTCTGCTGCACTTGATATATATTATATGTATTATTATATTCAATTTAATCCATTAAGCTGCCTGCTTGATTTTCTTCTTCAATCTTCCCTCTTTAATTCGTTTTAGCTCAAAACTTCTTCAACTTTACACTAATTTAATCCTACAAATAAATTACACTATTTAGCACAATCCATAAAATCCATGCTCAAAAAGGACAAACATAAATACTAAATTTGAGACAAATAATGATAAGCATATATATATTTGGCCTCACATCAACACCCCACACTTAAACTTTTGCTCGTCCTCGAGCAAGCATTAAAGCTCATCTCAAAAATCATACTAGGAAGCCATCACTTTGGTTGATACAAACAATTAGGCCATATTGAAATTTGAAAACATCAAGTACACTTCTCAATCATTATGCAAGATAAACAAATAATCAACAAACCTCTAACCTCCTACTCAAGGACGGACTTTGAACTCATCAAATTTAAGCTTGCTCACCTACTCTCGTCAAAGAAAGTTAATAACATCACCTATCTATCATGAAACAAGTGCCCTCACAAGAAGAAATAGTCCACACACTCAATTCACAAGATTGAATATAAATTAAGGACTTCACATCAAAGATCAAATCTCACACTCACCAATAAAATTCACATGTATGCTCAAAGAACCATATACTTGCCCATTATGTACATCTCCACTAATTAAGCATGCTCGAATAGAATCAAATAGGACTTTAACGGGTTATAATGTAGGCTAAGGGACAGGTAGGAAAATTATATAATAGTGACTCACACTTCCCTAAGCACTTTGTATTTTTAGACTTCATCATCCATTATTTTCTTCTCTTTATTTTCAGTCCTCTCTTCAACAATTATTTCACAAGTAATTCTCATCATCTCAAGAATGCTTCAATCATTTTTTTTTTTCTTTGTTTTATTTTCTCAAAGATTTTTTTTTCTTCTCCCTTTTTTTTTTCTTTTTCATGTAACATTCTTTCGAAGAGGGCTTTTTTCATCACTTTGTAGCGCTATCATTGATTACCTATTTTCACTCAACCATCCCTTTTTTTCTTCAGATTTACCAATCATAATAAGTCTATGCTACAGTGCTCAAGGAAGCAAGGTGCAAAAACTAGGGATTCAACAAAATAGTTAAGGGCAAAATATGGCTACCAAGAAAAGGTTACAGGCTCAAAAGGGCTAACTAGTGATATAATATATGAAAAGACTAAAATTTACAAGACAGATCAAAGAAAGCCTATTATCATCTCCTAAACTGAGCAACACCTTTTATTTCGCTTCAATAACATGCAGGGCAAGTTCTAGACTAAGATGCAAAACATGGAATAAACAAATTCTCACCACACATAGCACAAGTATCAATCAAGATGGATCAATTCTACTTCTAAGAGAGACAGGGTCATAAAAAACTACAAAATAAAATAAGCTATATACAAAGTCACAACCATGAACCTTGGTGTCAAAGAGTCTGCAATTTCAATAGCAATCAAGCATTCACAAGAAAGTATTATTCAAAATTAAGCCTAAATAGCAAGTATCACACAACTCAAAAGGGTCTTTTCTTTTCTCTAAAAAAATAAAATAAAATAAAAAATATAAATTTTACTCCCTATCGGTTCAAAGGGACTATCCTCAGGAAAAGTACCGAAAACAAAAGCCGAGGAACCCACCTAAAAATACAAAAAGACTCGATAAAGCAGTAAAAACTAGGAATTCATTCCTCCACCCCACACTTAAAAAGATGCTATGTCCCCAAAGCATAAAATTTAAAACAAGGGTTAGGAAAACTCCCTGAGGCCTCTAGGCCTAGCTAGTAGCATGTTCTCTTAATTTTCATCAAGCGTCGTCACCTCACCCTTAAGCTCAAACGTGCTCCTTAGATCCATATTCTTGGGTACTCAGACTTCCCCTAATCTGCAAAAACAAGACCAAAAGAAAAGAAGAAAAAAATGACACTATAAAAAAAAAAAAATAAGAAGCTACACTACCAATTGGGTTGCCTCCCAATAAGCACCTAATTTAACGTCGCGGCACGACACAAGTAAATTCACTACTTTTCTTTCCACTTTGAACTTATGAATTGTACCCCTAACTTTGCATCAATTTTTCTGCTCCTCTCTAGAGGAGGTGGTATAAAGATAAAGGAACTAAGTAATAGATGTCGCATCTTGCACTTCTTGGCCCTTATGTGAGGAATGTCATTTTGTCTACATGGATTAGAAAACTTTAGAATGTCGGGGCCTTGTTCCTCATCTATAGTCAAGTGTTTTGAATGAGATCCAATATGCCTCAACTCCAAAGCAACATTATTTACAACATTCTCTCTTTTGTACTCTTTCTCAACATCGACATTAAGGAATACGGTATAGTTGAATGGTTGGAATTCCTCTTTTTGCTCCACTAGTTGGTCATCATCCACAACAATTGGTGATTGGACATCAGAAGCCTCAATCTTTTTGTTCAAGTGAGCTTCCAAGTCTTGAATATCTGAGCCAATCTTCCTTCTATCAGTTGGGTTGTCATGTATGTCAGACCATCACGGATAGACTCTTGACACTTTAGAAGTTGAATTTGTCCTTGTATCCAATATTGGCTCACTATCTCTACTTCTTCACGACTTTCTCTTTGTTGGGATTCAATATCTTCCTCTATTTTAGCTAGGACTGCAATTTGTAATCCAATATCGTCAAGCGTAGCCTGCATTTCTCTGATTTTTGATTGCTCTTCCACGCATTCCAACATTTTTTCTGAGATTTTTAAATTAACTTTGTCCAGCATGTCCGCACATTCCATAAATGAATTCACATTGTAAACTTCTTGTTTTGCATTATCCATTGCATCACCCTTGCCAACATCACAAATAACAGAAGAATCATAATAGGGGTTCGGGGAAGGGGAGTAAGAGTTAGGACAACCATTCCAATGACCAAATTGACCACCACATATATGACATATAGGACAATCAATATCCAAGTGGGGTCCATTACAATAATTACAAGGATACTTATAAGAATACTCCTCACCCAACCATGGTTTATCCCAATAAGCCATATCAATAAGAGTACCAAATTATTCAAAGGGAAAAAAAATTATTGTTTAGAAAAAAAAAGCTAATTAATAAAACAAAAAAAGAAAATTTTAAATAAATAAAAATAAAAAGTATAACCTAGAAGAATAGTTAATTTCTAAGTCCCCGGCAGCGGCGCCAAAAACTTGTTGCTTCCAATTGCACACGCAAGTGTACGTGGTCGCAGAAGTAATAAGTGGCTCTTTAAGAACCGGAATATCGAACCCACAGAGACTTGTCAATTAACTATTTACTAAATTATACTAGTCTAATTATTTATTTAAGAGTGTCAAAAGAAATAAAAGAATGCAAGAATTAAATACTAAGATTAACTTACAGTGATTGCGACAATTCCAGGGCTGCAGCATGCATAGGGTTTCATGTATCGCATCTCATGTAATGAATTAACTAAGGTTATCAAATTACTGATTTACAGGGTTGATTTTATGATCATGATCTCTCGACCTCTAATCGCCTACTCCAACTAGCTGTCTAACTACATCGTTGAGCGGGGATAGGCAGTCCTAATTGGCGAGCATTTATATTTCATCCTGTTTCGTAACCAAGCGAGGTGTTCGTCCGGGCGTCACTCCTGAACACGAATCTAAACAAAGTTAGAACAAGCTCTTTGCATTCTTTGGTCTATCTACCTCTTTATCTCTCGAGTCCAAGAATAGACAATAGATTTATTTCTATGGTTATCAAGCATGAAATACTAAAACAAGAATACAAAAGTAATTTAAACGATAACCAACATTAATTCAAAACAAATGATGTTCAACAATTACCCATGGCCGTAGCCCCAGAACAAGGGTCTTTAGCTACTAATACCTAAAAAAAAACAAAAGAAGAAAAGAACCCTAAAAAGTATTGACAATTTTTCCTTACAAAGTGTCTTCCTTCAAAGTATCTCTTTTAATAATTATTTCTATGGACTATTTATAGATGTAGGAAACCCTGAATAAAATAATTGAGTCCAAAACAAATTAGGAACCCAAAACCGAAAGGAATTGAATTCGTTTTTTTACTCGTGAAACCGCCTCACAATTTGAGGAGTCTTCCGTTTGTTGCCACGTGGCAATTGTGCCAATTTCAATTGAAAGTCTTCTGCTGCACTTGATATATATTATATGTATTATTATATTCAATTTAATCCATTAAGCTGCCTGCTTGATTTTCTTCTTCAATCTTCCATCTTTAATTCGTTTTAGCTCCAAACTTCTTCAACTTTACACTAATTTAATCCTACAAATAAAATACACTATTTAGCACAATCCATAAAATTCATGCTCAAAAAGGACAAATATAAATACTAAATTTGAGACAAATAATGATAAGCATATATATTTTTGGCCTCACATCAGGTACTCTCCATTTGAGGTAATTTCAATGTTGAAGCTGCTGACCTTGTTATTTTAATTAGCTTTATTGGTGAATAATATAGCATGGACTGATTTCTTCATTTCCGAGCATCGAATTGTGCCCCATTTTGGGACAAAAGTTTAGTAAGTTCAAATGTACCTTTTCACGGAGTCGATTTTGAGATTCCCAGCGCGGGTCTTACAATCTCATTTTAGACCCGATTTTGGGTTCGTCTCCGATTATTGTGATTTTAGTGTCAAAACGTTTGTAATGACATTGTGATCAATATTTTGATAGCATGGCGGCGATTGGAGGTGATTCATAAAGGCGGAGCTTCAATTAGGTGGATTTTGAGCGCGCGTGATCGGCTTCGAGGTAGGCTATGGTCTCCCACTGTGACTGAGCTTTATTAGACACAGTTTAGTATGAATTACATGTGATTTAGATTGGTATTTGCCGAGTATAGGGTTTACCTCCTTCTATCTCATTTTCTTGACCTCGACTGATCTTTAGACTAGAGTAGTCTCGTGAATCCTTAGATTAGGCTATGGGCGTTGGTTGTGGTATTGACATAGCGTTATTATCCTTATTTAAGGTTGGTATTGATGGCCTTAGGCTAGGTTTTAGCCTCTGATGGTTTATCATGTGATGTACCGCCCTTATAGCTAGGCGTAGCTTCTGGTAGGGCTTGTAATGGATGGTTTACCTTGTGCTAATGCCTGAGACCTCTGAGGCTCGTCGTAGCCGTAAGTTTTGCTTAGTTGTGCTCGTTGGGAGATGAGATGGAATATTTTGGGGTAAGGCGTCCATCCTAGAGATATTTCTCCCCCTATTTTTACTTTGAGCCATCTCCTGATTACTACTCTTTCTGATTAGCGGTAGGCTTGTGATGCATTATTGTCTATTGTTGGGCCCGAGGCCGTATTCGAGGAGCGAATGGATTCCAGGTTAGTTTCCCTTGCCTTGGTAGTGTGGCTTGATTTGATTTTACTTTTCTGATTGTGTGTACTTTGTTTGGATGTTGGTGATGGCATGCTTGCATTGATTGAGCATTTTCACTCGGTTGTGGTACGATCCCGATACTTTCATTGGATTTTTACTATTTTCTAAAATTGGTCTTTAACGGAAGTCGTACCACCTAAACTACTTGATAAACTGATTTTGAAACTCATGAGTCGTCGAGGACGTACTTCTTTTATACTGGCAGTATCAGAGGCATCAGGGATGCACTCAGCTTTTATGGATATCCGGCATGGCGTCACCTTTTTTCTACTTGGCTGCATCTGGGATGTCTTTTGCCTGTACTTGACTATCCGACGCGGCATCATCCTTTTCTACATCGGCTTGGCCACTCACTCTCCGATTACCCTACGGGGATGCTATATGTTATGTATAAGACCTAGTTCGGGCCCAGGGAGTGTATACAGACTTTCCGCGTCCCCTATGGGGCCCTCTGGTCGGTGCATCACTGAACTAAATGAGGGAGCTACATGGATCCCACCTGGCTGGCCGAGGACCGGGGTGGGTCTATACACTTGGTTGTGGATGATCTCTGAGAGCCACCGATGATGTTACTGGTTTTTACTACAAACTTGCATTCATTAGGATCGTCTATCACCAGGATACTTGTTTGCATTTTGGTCCCTCGGTTTATGGGGGCCGGGTGTATGTTTGTTGTTTGTACCTTCTGGGGGTATGGGCATCCGGTCGATTATTGTTTGATTATACATGTCTTTACCTTGTGTTGTATTTGTAGATGATCTTCAAGGTGTCTTGTCTGGATTTGTTATTGGTACTTCCTGCTAGGTTCGATTGGATTAGTTCTTAGGTGATTAGCGGTGGTAATCAGCATTTTGTTCTTGATTAGTTATCTTCCTATAGTGCTCTCTTATTGTAAATAGGTTGTGGCTTGCGGTTGCAAGTGCATTTTTTGACTCTGTTTCCTTTTCTTCTTGTATTCTATCTCTTTACTCTTGTTTCCTGCTTTACCTTGTGTTAGTTTCTATTTCAGTTACTTGTGTTGTTCCTACCTTGTTTATATGTCTTTTATACTTGCTTTATCTGTGGAGCTCATTCAACCTATGCCTACTAAGTACCATTCATTTGGTACTCATACTGCACTTCTGCACTCTGCATTGGGTGAGCTCCTGGTGTCCGGAGTTGCCAATTTCCCTCAATTTTGGCCTAGGAGTAGTCTTTACTTGTTTTTGAAGATTGTCTGTATCTATTTCGTATTTGTAAAAAGCTTTGTAGTGTTGTTTTGTTTAGATGCTTGATTACTGACTGGTGCCAGGTCTTGGGGACAGTTCCTTGGTTATATCTATGTTGATTCCCCTTTCTCCTTTTTTATTTGTTGGTTCCTTTTCTGCTTGATAGCCCGTTGCTTCTGGTTATGGGCTATGAGTTAGGCTTACTTACTAGTGGGTTGTAGTAGGTGCCATCATGACCTGAGAGTCGGGTCGTGACATATGTATATAGTGGCCTTAACGATTGATTAAAACTCTAACCATCACTATATTAAACGAAAGTTGATGATTTAGAGTACTTCATTACTGCAAGAAATGTTTTAAAATAATATTTAAGGCCTCTCGTTACAATTTGACTTTAGGTCACCAATTTTGTTAAGCCTTGCCTAACTTGAAGCACAAGAATAAGCTGATGAAAATGGTTTTGCAGCTTGTAAGTACTCTGGATACATACAAGACCAAACAATTAGTTTGTTAGAATACAATGGTAATGGGGGCGGAAAAATGGGCATCGTTACTGCAACAACTCACAATTTCACAATACAAACATTGATATATATGTAATAAGTTTGATTGAATACAATTACAATACAATACGACACAAAAAAGGCAATTGCAGGGAATAACAATACAGAAAAAAACACTTGAAATCTGAACTAGGTGTCTAAAGGAGACGAGAATATTCAAAATCATAATTAACTTCCTTATTCCTTTCTACCCACGTTTTCACAATTCATACCAATTTCATATCTAACACTTTTCTTCCTAGCGTGACTTTCTTTTTGTCCAAAAGTAACTGTCCAACAATTTAGTTGGAATTACACTTCTAGTACTTTGACACGGCTTGCCAATGCAGAAATCACTCGTCGCATCCTCCTTATCATCCATATTAGCAGATGTATCAACTTACTTCACAACATTTTCTGAGTGAAACATTTAACAAAAATTGCATCAGTTAAACCGGCAAAATAATTATGACTATAAGGGCATTAATGGAGAAACAAAGGATTCACCTTTCCATATTTGGAAATTTTCGTAGTTGATTGGAGAACTAGTGATATTTTGTATTGCTTCAAAGAGCATTTCCAGAGGGGTTTCCTTCAACTCCTGGACCACAATATATGAATTATCTTCCCGCTCTCAAAATAAATATGATTGTTAGGGTGATTGGTCTTGCAAGCAGCATGCCTCTCAAATTCAGAAGCACTAAGTACATTTAGCATAAGACACATTAGAGATGAGGCTAATTGGATAAAATTGGCGAGAACGTCATATAACAGAACAATACGAAATAAAGCATGCCTTGGAAGTAAAAAAAAGTTACTGATGGCAGAGCAATCAAGATGTGCATAAGCTAAAATTTCTGAGGACCTCATTTTCCTCTCACAAAAGGCTCTATTTCTTAAAGACATTAATATCAACATAAAATTATGAGGATGTCAGAAGAACTCCAAAAGTCAAAATAACACCACAATGCATGGAATCCTATCCAAACACCACCGACATTGAGAAAAAAAATAGGTAAGCCCTACATAGAATTCATTGTACTTATTATATTTTCACAATTAGTTGATTGATGGCTAACTTTAAGATAATGTATTTCTCCACAATGAAGTTCTATGGCAAGTGATACATAATTCACTTATTGATTTGAATCAACAACAATACTAACATTATGTACTTGCAATAAAAAGGGTGGCTGCTTCTCATAAATTACAAGTGCTCTTGGTCACTTTTCAACCAAATACGTACCATTTTTTGTTTCCTATATATGTAAAGGAAGAAAATCATTGCATCCCCAAAACCTCAAAATTCACCTCTTTCTTTGAAATTAACAAAAACAACAATTTTCTCTATGGAAAAATGAGTGACCTTAAGTCCGAGTTCTTGGAGGTTTACAAAGTCCTGAAATTTGAGCTTCTTAAGGATCCATATTTCATGTTTACTAATGATGGTCAATAAACTCAAAATTTGGATCATTACGAAGTTCATATTTCTGTAATTTGTAAATCTCCAAGAACTTGGGCTTTAGATAGCTCATTGTTTCACAGAAATGTTTTTGTTGTTTTTGTTAATTTTAGAGAAAGGCGAGAATCATGACAAAGAGCACTCTTGTAATTTCTAAGAAGCAGCCTCTCTTTTTGTTGCAAATACATAATATTAATATTATTGTTGAATCAAATTAGTAAGTCAATTATGTATCACTTGCCATAATTGTTCATTGTGGAGAAATCAATTATTTTAAAGTTAGCCATCAATGCACTAATTATGGAAATATAATAAATAATACAATGAATTATGGGGCTTACCTACTTTAGAAAGATATAAATGACTATTTCAACTTTTTTCTTATGAGATCAAGAGCTTTCAAATATGTATAAATGCCAAAGTTAAACTAAAAGAACCAAAAAAAATACCTTTTAATGTTTGATGAAAGGGAATTATCACATGAAATCGGTATATGCATGGAAATGTCTTTGCATAAAAATAATACCTCTTTTAGTTTAGAAATTTTGTAGTAAGGAGGAATTTTTTACTAGTTTTTCGTTAAATTTTTCAAGAATGAAAATATGGTATATTAATAGGTTACCACTTCACAATATGACTTATTTGTCAAGTCGGGGACAATTGATGTATGAATTAGGATAAGCTTAAGGACCCTTCTGAACACAAATGACTAGATACAAAGGATAAAGTTATCCAATTTACTATTGAATCAACTAATTTCAAGTGCGCTAAATTTAACATGTACACAAGTAATCACTTTAAAGGGTGAGAGAAGATAAATGCTCTAATTGGCAGCTCCGCTTCTAAAGAACTTAGTTCCTAATAATTGAGGGGGGCATCTTTTAAAGAAATAATAGGTTATAATATATTTTTTTTAAAAAAATTGAGTATTATTCGTAGAAAAAGTAAACTTTTCATATAAGAGGAAAGAATTACTAGAACAAGTTTGACATATCTGGAGTAATATATCTTAAGAAAATTAAAGGGATTGGCTATAAAATTAATTGAAAAAGAAGTATGAGAAAAAATCTAAGATAAAAAAGTTATTAAAAATCTTGCATCTTAAACAGCTAGAAGAATAGACTTTTAAAAAAATGTTTTTTAAAAAAATGTTAAGGTCTTCAATCAAGTAAAACAACTTTTGGTTCGAACAGTTGACTCTCAATCAATTATATATGGCATGAATCACAAAAATTCCTCAAAATGAAGAACATTAATCTTATACCACAAAGAAGAAAGAGGACGAACTAAGATCAAAGCACATGGTAAAGATTGAAAAAAGAAACAAATAAAAAAAGGAAAGATTTATTGCCAACGTTACCATAAAGCTAGAACCCGAGAGACATAAAAAGAATAGTCATACAATAGTAATTTTTTTTTTTTTGCAAATGATGATATAGTTCGAATTGAAAACCTTACCGTTTTCAAGTGTTTCAAATGCAGTCCTTTGTTTGCTAAAATCTCCAATGCTTAAATCTCTCACTTCAAAAGCAAAGCCATAATTGAAAATGAAATAATTAGAAAACAAACTAGAAAACATGTTCAGTTTAAGGCTTAATCAAATAAGTAAAAAAGAAAAGTAAAAGGTATCTCAATCACAACCTGAAAACTTATTATGGGAGAGAAAACCAAACAGAGCACCAAAATATGGAGTTCCTTTCTAGATTCTCTCCATGTAAGAAAAACTAAAATTTGATGAATGAGAGAAGGAGAAAGCTCAAGGGGTTTTATACTAGTGGGATGAGTGATCCTATACTATGTGGTCTATAGAAAATAATATTCAACACCAGTCTAGATATACCACATGATTCAAGGAAATATGATCTTAGCAGTTAGTTTGGTGGATACTAAAGGCCGGCTAAAATAGGAAAAAGTGTAAAAAAAATATTGATTATTTTTCTTTTTCTATCCAGTGTGATTAAATTTAAAGTAAAAGATTAGTAAATAGAAAATTATTCATATATATACTTATTTTGTCCAAAGTTATTTGATCACACATATTTTGAGAATTTAAATTTGATTCATTAACAGTTATAAGATGTAATAATAAAAAATTGTCCATATATGGTCATTTTATCCTAAATTACTATATCACCCTTATTTTTATGAATTCAAATTTTTATTATTAAAAATATAAAAAACATTTAACATAATCAAATGTAAGTTAAGATTTCAACTTGTTACATTATTAATAAAGAAGACATTTAGAATTGACTTTCAAATGGCACCATCAATAGATTATTAATTATTTTAAGATTTACAAAAAGAATCTATAATGTGATAATGTAATTTTAAAAATTAGCTAACTAACTATGAATGAGTTAATTTTATTGTTCAGTTCTTTTTCGTTTCTAGAGGATAATTAGACTATTTCATCTCAAAGGAATAGTATTGTTAATTCATTTATAGTAAAGGAGCTTGAATATATTTAGTGGATGTTTTGGACATAAAAATTATGAAAATTAGAAGAAAAATATAGTACTCCCTCCATCTCATTTTATGTAGCACCGTTTGACTTAGCACAATATTTAAGAAAAAAATGAAAACTTTTGAAACTTGTGGTCTAAAACAATACTTAGATATTTTTGTGACATTGAATTATTTCATTGAGTGTAAAAGAAGAATTATAAAGTTACGTTGTTTCTAATTATAGTAAGATGACATTCTTTTTGGGATGACTAAAGAGAAAAAAGTGATACATAAATTAGAGGGATATATGGAGTATTTGTTTTTTAAGTTGAAAATAATATTCCAAATTTTTAGTTGTGTTTAGACATAGATATAAATTGAAATTATTTTTAAATTTTTGTGAGTGATTTGAAGTGAAAATGTGAATATAAATTTTTTTGACTTTTTCGAATTTAAAAAAAGATGAATTCTGAAAAATTGTAAAAGTTCTATGTCTAATCAATTTTTCAATCAAATTTAGGAAAAAAGGTAAAAATTATATATGGTAAAATAGACACGTGTACTTGTTCTATGAGCATAAAAATATTCCACACTCAGTGTTTACTTCAAGTAAATGAATACATTACAAACATACTTTAACTTACACTTTTATAGATAATCATAATTCATTAATACACTATTATATTTTAGGTTTTGATAATTTAACAAACTATATAACAATAGGATCTGGTAAAGGGATCAGGTCCTCTGAGTTTTCGTCTTATAAGATAAGTCAATGAAGTGTAACTGTAAAGCTCCACAAACTGCAGTGGTTGGTGGGCACTATAGCAGAGGCGCAGAAACGACATCAGACATCGACCAATGGCAATGCTCCAAGGTTTTTGTCTCTCATGACTCAAAAACTGAGGTCAAAATGGCATACACTCCAAAGTCAACTCGGTGTGTAAGCCGAAGAATACAACTCAAGAATAATCTCAAATGTTGCGGAAAGAACATAAATACACATATAGGGCTTCTAGAACGAAGTCGGGCCATAAAGAAGAAAAACTGATATACAACAAAGAATTCCCAAAATCTGGTGTCATAAGCATTAAAGAACATTCTAATATAATATCCAAATTCAAAATTCAACAATTGTATTTGAAATATACATAAAGAAAAAAAATGAAAGATGAAGCTTGAATGATGACCCGAACGAGGATCTCACCACAACTTCGAAACTTAAATATTGCACGATCAATTCATCCGTCTCAAGTACCACTCATATGAAGAGCTGCAATAAAAGGTTACAAAAGTAGGAGTGAGTGTGATCCACTTGTACTTAGTAGGTTAGGCCAACTAAGTAAAGTAGAATACCAATACTTATAAAATAAACTATGAAACACTTCCAACTGCACACATAAAATTCCCACATCGGCATCGATGACACAATTGTATATTAATGAACGGTGCGAGTAAAGTAAACAAATAAAGCTATACACAAATTTTCATATAGAAAGGTTAATTACACAAACAGACAAGGCTAGCCAATGCAATGCAGTGATAGAATGATGTGGTGGAATCAAGGTTGTCGCACAACATGTCGTATACACCTCACCAAGCTTTAGCTCTCAAGACAAGGAACCATGGGGGACTCACAGTCCATATACCAAAATCTCATAATCTCAATATCCCATCTACTTGTCACCTAACTCGTGGTTAAGAGTTTTCAAGGTGTTTCACTTTCTTTCTCAAAATAGTACTTCAACGTTCACAAATTTCCATGAACAATAATAAGGGTGAAGGCATATGAGAAATCCAGCATAAAGGCATTATCAATTCAATGGATGCCTAAAGGAGTTCAAAATCCCAAAACTTGGTAAATCATGGTATACGTACATACATAGCAAACAGTGGAAGAAATCATTTAAAAGATGTATTTATCATTCAAAATATGTTCCTGTCATTTTAATAAATGATAATATCAACTCAAGACTCTAACTCGGATATTTCAAGTCAAACATGCTAGAATAATCAACTCAAACCCCTCTTTTGGGTAATCTGGCTCATATAGAGTATGTGAAAATGTCAACACAAACCCCTAACTCGAGAAATCTCATGAAAAGCATACTCCCAAAGAAAATAATGCCATAAAAGACTCTCACACGGGTAAAACAACACAAATAAGCCCCCATACGAATGAAATAACAACAATAAACCCCCACATGGGCGTAATAACAATAATAATCCCCAACACGGGCGAATATATATATATATATATCTAGACTTGAAAAAACTCAATTGATGTTTTTCCTTTATTCAAAGCCATGGAGCAATTCCCAACTATCAAGAATGAAATCAACACGTTAAAGGGGTTTCAACAATACCTGTAATTCTAAGGTTTAAAATTGGGTCTAAAATCACCCCCAAATTTTTCAAAATTGAAAAAGGGTAAAATAAGAATTTTATCACAAATTCTTGTTCCTCAAGTGAAAAATGAGCCTATGGATGGAAACTTATGTGAAAACGAGTCCAAATTGGTAATCAAATCGAGTAAAAATTATTTTTTAACTCTAAGGGAAAGACCCAAAAAATTTCTCATTTGAAACGCAGTTTAAAATGAGAAATTTTGGAAAACCATTGTCAAAATTAAGTTTAACCACAATACAAGGACCTTAAATCCAAAAAATCAATGAAATCTCATTCCAAATCCACCTTCAAATCAATAAATTTTTGATTTCTTTACTTTGGGGTTTAGAATTTCCACTACGTGGATAGAAATTATGAAATATTAAAGATATATTCTTGGGAAACTAGTAAAATAACGCTATAAATACGTAACCAAAGATTATTAGAGAAAAACACATGAAAAATCACCTCAAACGGACCTTTCTAGCTCCCAAAATGTCAAAAATATGAAACAGGTTCGAATAGATTTTTAACTCAGCAATTTCGTCGCTAAAATCCATTTTCCGTCGCTAAAAGTGTGCATCGGCAACCTTTAATACATTTTTTGACCATTGAAGCTCATGTGGAACTCTATAAACATGAACCAATAGTGAAAATTGATCATAAAACATGTTTCATAACCAATGGAATCGTCAGTTTTTTTAAAAAAAAGATTATGACAGAAATACCCACTCGGATCTCCTTTAGGCCAAAAATTCAATTTTTTGTCTAAACACCCAAATCACGATCTAATGTCTCAGGACTCTAACCAACCACCCTACTAGACCAAACTAGACGTTTTTGACATAACGGAACTAACAAAATCATTATCAGATACTCGGATCACAAAATGTTGACCTAAGTCAACCATTTCAATATAACTCAACTCAAAATACTCAAAACCACTAAAATCTCACCCAATGGCATTGAGAACCATGCCAACCATTCCCAAAACACATAATAAGCATGATAATGCTAAGGGAAAGGGCAAAATGATCATTTCAACATAAAATCAATTTCTCACGAAATGGAACATTACATTGTCTTTTGTACCAAGAGAACATGATGACAAGTATAAACCTATTTTTTGCTATGATCCCACTTTCTTAATTATATTTGTAGACATATTAGCAAAATATTGGTTCAGCTTCCATCCAGCAAACAAATGGACACCCCAAATAGGTAATGGGAAATTCCTCCTTTTTTACTTGTAGCAACTTTGAGAGGAGTGAGTGGCAAGCAACATAAACGAAGAAAAAGTGTTGTCATCTAGTAACAAAGAGACGAGTGACCGCAAACTCACAATAACGAAAGAATGAATGATAATAACTCGATCAATAGAGGTATCCAAGCGTCGTTGATATTACAATCATCGCCAATCTCACCATCCACCAGAAAATTGATATTGGTACATGAATTATAATGCAATGTATAATTAATTTCCAAGTTGTAAGCTTTGTGAAACTTTTTTCCTATGTAGAGTAAGAGGTGAATCCACAAAGTACTTTATGAGTTTAGGTAAATGGAGTAGTTTTTTTATCCGGGATTCATATATGTATCTTAAAATGGTTACCAACTTCGTTGAGCCACTCCTGACAAGAAGCACAACACTATACCAAATATTATCTTTAGCTGCAATTAATTAACGGCAATAGCTTGATTGCCGCTAAATATGTACTTTTAGCGGCAATTAGCACTCTTTGTACACGTCCCTAAAGCTGTAAGCGACATTGGATCCAATGATAATTAACTAATGTCGATAAAAACTTTAGTACTCTTTGTTAATGTGCATATTTATTGCTCTAAAAGATATTTTTGTTGTAGAGTAAGAATCAGCAAATCAAAATAGTTTTGCAGCTTGTAAGGTCTCAGGATACAAGACCAAGAAATGAGTTTGTTAGAATACAACAGGAATAATGGGGGCGACAACTTACAATTTCATAACGCAAATACTAATATATATTAATATGTTTTACTGGATACAATTACAATACAATACGACACAACAAATGCAATTGCTGGGAACAAAGATACAGGAAAATCCACTTGAAATCTGATCTAGAAGTCTAAAAAAAGTCGAGAATATTCAAAATCATAATTAACTTCCTTATCCCTTCCTACCCACATTCTCACACAAGTATACCAATTCCATTTTTAACTCATGCCTTGCTTGCGTCACTTTGTTCCTTTCTAAAATTAATCGTCCAACCTTCTAGGTGGAATTACACTTCTAGTACTCCGACAGGGCTTGGCATTGTAGAAATCACTCATCGTATCCTCTTTATCAGGATTCGAGATCCTAGAGGCAACACCAATATCCTTATCACCATTCACATTGTTGATTGTGTTGTCTATAGGATTGCTGGGATTTTTTCCTTTACAAAGTTGTCCCCCATCGAATTGACGTTTCTAATTCCATGTCCTAGAGAAGTAACATTTATGGTTTCTTTTCCAGTATTTGAAGATTTCCGCACAAGAAAAGGATAATCACTTGCATAATTGATGACACTCAAATTATCCTCAAAAACAATTAGAAGAGTAAGTGGTCGTTGTCTATAAAAATACCCAACAAAGAGTCAGAGTCGAATCCCACAAGGAATGGTTTAAGGGAAAGAATTCAACTAGGAAATTGAGAATGCATACATATTCATTGTAGCACTTTAGCACAAGTGGGTGGATGATTCCACTAATTTTACTAAAATGGTTTGGAGTATCAAGTATCACAATTAAACTAAAATTAAGGAATCAAACAGTTAAGAGGTGATCTAGGGGTGCGGGGATTGGTATGTATGTTACATAGGGGTACTTGTGCTGCTCAATAGTGCTAAACAATCATGGATAGGCTGTGTAATCTTCAATGACACTAATCTCCTTACGTTCTCATAGAATCATATCATAGAATCTCTTTTCGGTCTCATCTATGTGAATTACAAATCAACCCATTAGCTTATGGAAATCTCTCTTTTGAGCAGATCTAGGGACCTAGATATGAACCATAATCTCTCTTTCAAGCAAACCATAGGAATCACACCAAAATTGCAAACATTAAACTAATTACCCACTTCAATTGATCTCTTTTGAGCATGAATCGAAGATCTAAAATAGGATTAAGTTTGTAACCTTAAACCATGAGTTAACCCCATGGTAATTAGCTCAAATCAATGAAAGCATAGCAATAAAACATAGCAAAACACAAGACCCACTATATTAAATCAACATCCAAACCCATAATTGCACCTCTAGACTTGGAATTTTAGCAACCCATCACACAAAGCAAGGAAATTATCATGATAGTAGCCATGAATGTGTTGAAATTAAGCTATTATATTCAACAACCAAAAACTAAGAATGTTTCTCCAAGAGTTCAAAAGTTAATTTTCAAAATCTCATACAAAATTCTAATCTGAAAAATCCTTTTCCAAAATCTAATACATTTTCTCTTTACTTTTTACTATTTATAGTTTCCCCAAAATTGGCCCAAAATTTCACCCGCGACTCATTCGATGACGTTAGTCGGGCTCGGTTAACTCAATTGGTGAATCGTTGTTTGCTCTTTAGCTCACCGTTCTTCTACTTCAGGTTTCAGGTGTTTGAACCTCAGTTGGCGAGTTCGATCGAGTCAGCCTTCCATATTTAGCGGATCACCGAGTACCACCTTGTTCACCCTTTTAGCTTTTATTTATGATTAGGAATCTGTCACTTTAGGCGATGGACTTCCAGTTTGCCCATTTACTTCAGTAAATCACCAATAGTGTCTTTAGTCCACTGACCTACCTTGATTCTTTTCAATTGTGCACACTGTCACTTTGGGCTAGGAAAGGCCAATTAGGTGATCCGCTCTTTTGGTTCGGCGACTATTTGTTGGGAGTTTATACTCCTGTCAATGTTTTTGACTTCTTTTTCATGTATTCATCATTGACTTGTCCTTTAGCATTAACATCAAAATATCTTCAAAATAGGACATAATTAGACATTGAGGAGATTAATTGTTGAACTAAAAAGGCCTCAAATGAGTGGAAATCTACCACTCATCAACACCCCCAACTTAAACTTTTGCTTATCCTCAAGTAAATTAAGAACATAATTTGCTTAACAAGGGTGTCTACAATAGTTCTCAATGAGAATTTACATGCAAGTGCTACCACAAGACTACTATCAAGCATATGCAACACTCAATCATGCTCAAAAAGCTTCAAATGATGACTAGCCGGTATCAATCCAAGCTTAAGCTCACTAGTGCTTCCTTTCCTATGCAAAACCATGTTTCAACAAATGCATTCAAGTTCCCTCACATCAAGAATGATTCCATGCTCTCACAAAGCAAATCAATAAAGAAGTTAGGAATCAATACAACTCTCACTCTCTAAAAAGAAAAATATGTGCAAGCTTCATCCCATAGATTTTCCCACGTTTTCCAATCTTCACACAACCTAGTTCATGCAAGATCTCAAAGGTCTTTTTAGGATTCTAATGGGGCTGAGGATAAAGGTATGGTCAATTTGGCTAAGTGACTTCATCCTTTTCAAAGCATTTTTGTACTCACCTTCACCTCTTTTCAAGTTCCTTCTATTCTTCTCACTTGGAGACTCAAACCCCAATCTTTTACTCAATTTATTTGACACCCCTTTTATTTCATCACACTTTCTTTTTCATTTCAATTTTCAAAATATTACTCACTAACTCTTTTTATAAGGAGGGTTTCCTTCTTTTTGCAACAAACTTCAAAGTTGAGTCTCACTTTTTCTTGCTTTACTTTCTACTTGTTTTTCTTTCCTCCTTCCTTTCCACACCCCAACTTAGGTTTTTGGCCTAGGTTGGCTATTAAAAAAAGCCAATGCTCAGAAAATGATTTATAGGTGAGAAGTTAGGGATACTTTGACTCAAGAGGTTTTAACAAGGTTGACAACAAATGGTTTAGCGTCAAATCGTTCCAAGATGGTTGCACACCCTCACAAGGTAGTCACAAAAGGTACGAACATTTGGGTTTCCTCTCAAAAATTGTCCCCAAGATCATTTCTTGCATTCACCAAAGCTAAACAATTAGACTAACAAGGCAAATTCTAGGAGTCACCAAGCATGCTTTCAAGTAGGACCTCCCCACACGTGGCACTTCAAACACAATCATTTAGCATAGCTCTAAAAAATCAAAAACTTGCGTGCGATGTTCATTGCAAGGCTCACATCAATACAAAGCTAGTCGACACACAAGAATCAAATAGATCATTCAAAAGTGAAGCCACACTGTTTTCTTCGTGCAACATTAATACAAAACACATTTCTCATCATAAGAACTATCTAAGACATGATATTGAACACAAGTGATCCTCAAATATTAACAATGAAAACTCAAGCACTCTCAATCATTTCAATACTTCAAAATCATGGGGTAATAGATAGAGAGAGACAAAAATGAATCAAAAACCATCAACTATCATAACGAAAAAAATACCAAAATACTACAAATATTTCAAAATAAAATTGAAAATACCAAAATACAATCAAAAAGGGGAATATAGGTACAAGTGCCCTCACCCGACCAAAATAAATAAAACGATGTCCTCAATGCTATAAAAAGTAAGTAAATACGATAGGAGAGTGATATATAAATCCTCTTCAGAGGCTATGCTTATGGAGCACTCTGATATAGAGTCTTGGACTGGATGACATCATCTCGGGCATCAGTACACGACAAAATAGGAGTAGGAGGCATCATGGTAGCATCAACCGGGGAATCAATGCCCAGCACATCTGTCAGAGGAATAGCGAAGTCCGAAGAAACTCCACTAGTGTTGACTGTGGAAGTCTCTAGACGAGATCTATCCAACGTAGCCTTCACTATCGTCTCCTCTATGGCCTGCAGCTCTGTTCATGTCTCAACAATCCTCTGCTCATCCTCTCTCCGAAACACATCCTCATATGTCTCTTTAGTAGCATCATCGTCACCAATGTCATCCTCAACATCATCTAGATCAACAGGATGCTCAGCCATACCACTAGGTGCATCCGCTCTCGACTCTAAGGTATGCACAGACTTGGGCATCTCGGGCAAGGGAACCTCACCCCACCACATGGAGATATCAGTGGACCTCAGTTGATCCACATCAACCCTGAGAGTACTAAACTCTCCCTTCAAGGTAGCCAAATAAGCAAAGCCACCCTCACATTGCTCTCTAGCCTCCACTCTAGAATTGAGGTTGTTCAACCTCTCCCTATATGATGCTAAAGTGGTCCTAGAAACACAACCTAAGCCCTAACTAGGCACATCGCTGCCTCAATCGCTCATTCAACGAGTTTAACCATATCACTATCTATCACCTTGGGCTTGAGGCCCAGATTCTATTATTTTGGGTTCGAGGCCCAGCTTTTAAAACTTTGAGTTCGAGGCCCAGATCCTATCATTGTGGGTTTGAGGCCTGGTTGACTTCTTTTGGACTTGGGTTTGAGTATCTTATTCTTGTAGTCTTAGCTATTCTGTGTACCTTTTGGGCTTATAGGGGTCCGTTCGGGTTTTATTTAAACTTGCACGAGTGTACCTTCTAGGTTTATGGGGGTCCAATTAGGTTTAGTTTATCTATACTTAGATTTGACCTTTGTGTGTGTCTAGATTCTCCTTTTTCAGCTTGTTTTAACCTTTCTTTCTCCGTCGACCTTTGATACCTACTTAGTACCTACTGTTTTGGTACTCATGCTACACTCTGCATCTATTTCGTTATGCGGGTCCCAATACAAGTTATCAGCGGTGATCAATTCCTACCATCTTTTGCAGTTGTGGTTCGAAGACGAGAGTGAGCACTTGGCGTTTTGGGTTTATCCCGTCTCCTTCTTGTGTTTTAGCTAGTCTCATTACACGTTTTTTTGTGGTCTACTTTTTGAACTTGTACTCTTTATTAGACAGTTTTGGACAAGTGACTTGCAGGTTTTGGGAGGGACTTCTTTATATATTTATTTTGGTTTGCTTCTGCCTTGTTGTCCTTTATTTAGATTATTGTTTTGGCTAGTTTCTACCCTTGCGCTCATTACATGATGTTCTTGATTATGGTTTGGCTTACCTACTGATGAGATATAGTAGGTGCCATCATGACTCAAGAAATTGGGTCGTGAAAAGTTTGTATAAGAGCCCAGGTTCACCGGTCTCACTTGTACAGAGCTAATCCCTCGCAGAGTCCTATGGATCGGTGCGGAGACATCCGTATCCAATCTTTGGAAGGCTACAGGATGTCCTTAGGAATTCTTCTCTCTTGCATCTTGTTCGTGCGGTGTGTGTGTTATTGGTTTCTTGGAATATTACTTGTTTCACTCTTTTCACACAATGGCTCATACGCGTCGTGTGGCTGCTCGAGGTAGGGGTCGACCTCCCTTGCCTGGAAAGGGTGCAACACCACCCTAAATAGAGAGCAGGGTCCGTAGCACACAACGAACCCTCTAGTAGCCCGTGTTCCCGATGAGCTGGTGGGGTCGGGACCAACCCAGCCACCCCCTGGACCGACTATGGCACCAGATTTTTAGGCACACGCTCCTGCACCAGTACCTACACCTACTCCAGCACTGGCACCTGTGCCAACACCAGTTTCGTAGGATCAGCCTACAATAGAGGCACCCAAGTACCACCTGGGGTGCCTCGCTCGTGATCATGGCTAGAGCTATGCCGCTAGAGGAGCAGAAGATGCTCGGAGTATTCTTGAGGCTTTCACCTATGAGGATTTCTAGGGTTGTGGGTGAGGATGCCAATGAGTTTCTAAACACTTGCTAGGAGCGGCTGACTTTAGTCATATGTAGTCGATAGGGGCCGACTTCACTGCATATCAGTTAGATAGGCCAGCCAGACAGTGGTGGCATACATTTATCAAGACCAGGCCAGCTGGTTCCTCTTTTGTCACCTGGACCGAGTTTTCTAAGGCCTTCTTGGCCTAATTTATCCCTCGTAGCATTAGAGATCACCTTCAGGATCAGTTCTCCAGGTTGGAATAAGGCTCCATGATGGTGTCAAAGTATGAGGCGAGGTTTCATGAGCTGTCCCATCATGCCACCGTGATTCTACCTACTGAGGAGGACAGAGTTTGGTGTTTTGTTGGTGGGTTGAGGCTTCAACTTTGAATTGGGACTCAGTCTATGGTCTCCGTGGGTCGTTCTTTTTGGATGTTGTTGATCACACTCGTACTATTGAGGAGCTCCGTCATGAGGCCCAAGGGGCATCGACAAGAGAGCCAGATATGAGGGTAACTATAACAGGTCCCGTTCCAG
This sequence comes from Solanum appendiculatum, assembly GCA_018342035.1. NCBI lineage: Eukaryota > Viridiplantae > Streptophyta > Magnoliopsida > Solanales > Solanaceae > Solanum > Solanum appendiculatum. Next base: position 440,106 of record JAGDQO010000798.1, read on the forward strand.
GCAAAGGTGCTCCTATGAAGGGCCTAGGCAGCGGTATCAGCAGGGCCAGTCTACCCGGCCAGTGCAGGTCTCATTGCACGCTTCAGAGGGAGGCCACCATAGTCAGAGTGAGATTGGCTCCAGTCGGAGCCATGCATCCCATTCTTGTGCTTCAGGCCATGTTGGCCATTCTTCTGGGGGAAGATCATCATCGAGTTGCTTTGATTGTGGTGAGTTGGGTCACTAGTTCTGAGATTTTCCTATGCGTAGGCGGATTGCTTCTACTCTATAGACAGCTCCCCCAGCTCTACCAGCTCCACCAACAACACCTCCAGCTAGAGGTCGAGGTTACAGGACCATCGTGGTGGTTATCGGGCATTCGGGGTAGTCCTTAGGGAGGCAGGTCAGGCGGTAGGACTAATGGTCAGTGCAGAGGCAGACATGGTCATTTCTATACAGCTCCAGCAAGAGCAGAGGCTGAGGCATCAGACGATGTGATCACATGTACGATTCTATTATGCCATCAGCCCGCCTCGGCTTTATTTTACCCTGGTTCTACTTATTCTTATATATTTGTGTATTATATTTCTCGTTTGGATATGAGTTATGAGCTTATAGCAGTGCCGTTGCATGTGTTGACCCCTGTGGGTGAGTCTTTAGTAGTGGATCAAGTGTTACAGTCTTGCTTAGTTACTATCCAGGGGCGTGACACTCGTGCTGACCGTATTATGCTATATATGGTTGATTTTGATGTGATTTTGGGCATGAACTAGTTATACCCCTATCGTACAGTTTTAGATTGTTTCTCTAAGATCGTTAACTTAGCCATGCTTTGTATTCATCTGGTGGTGTGGCATGGCTCCATAAGTAGCACATCGGTTGGAGTGATCTCTTTTATGCAGGCTCGGAGGCTAGTGGCTAGCGGATGTCTATCCTATTTAGCATATGTGTGGGAATTTAGTAGGGAGGTCCCTTCAATTGAGTTTGTGCCTGTTGTCTGAGATTTTATAGATATGTTCCCTACCGACCTACCTGGACTTACTCCAGAGCGTGATATTAATTTTTCGGTTGAGCTTGAATTGAGTACTCGGCCTATTTCTATTCCATCGTATCGGATGGCTCCTGTAGAGCTCAAGGAGCTCAGTGTTCAGCTTCAAGACCTTTTGGGTAAGGGGTTCATTAGGCCTAGTGTATCGACTTAGGGCTCTCTTGTTCTGTTTGTGAAAAAGAAGGACAGGTTGATACACATGTGTATTGATTATAAGTAGTTGAATAAGGTGACGGTGAAGAACCGTTACCATATGCCTAGGATTAATGATTTTTTTTACCAGCTTCAGGGTGCTACAGTGTTCTCGAAGATTGATTTGAGGTCTGGTTACCATCAATTGAGGATTAGGGCAACATACATCCCTAAGACCGTATTTAGGACTCGATATGGCCACTTTAAGTTCCTAGTGATGTCTTTTAGGTTGACTAATGCCCCTGCCGCCTTCATGGACTTGATAATGCGGGTATTCAGGCTGTATCTTGATTTGTTCGTCATTATGTTCATAGATGATATTATGGTATATTTGCGGAGTAGGAGTGGTCATAAGCAACATATGAGGATTGTGCTCTAGACTTTGAGTGATTAGCGGCTTTATACCAAGTTCTCAAAGTGCAAGTTTTGGCTTGAGTCTATAGCATTCTTGGGGCACGTGGTGTCCAAGGATGGCATCATGGTAGATCCAATAAAGATTGAGGCTATTCATGATTGGGCTAGGCCCATTTCAGTTACTAAGGTTTTGAGCTTTGTCAGTTTGGCAGGCTACTACAGACAGTTTATGGAGGGCTTCTCCACTAATGTTGAACCTTTGACAAGGTTGAATCGCCTCGATGCTCCTTTTGAGTGGTCTGAGGAGTGTGAGTTGAGTTTTCAGAATCTCAAGGAGTTGCTGACTACTTCTCATGTTCCAGTTGAGGGCGGGTGCTTCTCGGTCTATATTGACGCATCCAGTGTAGGTTTGGGTTGTGTTTTGATGTAGCAGAGCCGGGTCATTGCTTATGCGTCGAGGCAACTTAGGTTACATGGCGCAACTACCCCACTCATGACTTGGAGTTGGTGGCGGTAGTTTTTGCGCTAAAGATCTGCAGACACTACCTGTATGGAGTTCATTGTGAAATCTACACTAATAACAAGAGTCTTTAGTATACTATGAGCTAGAGGGATCTTAATTCGTCGCTGGATTGAGCTTCTGAAGGACTATGACTTCTCTATTCTCTACCATCCGAGAAAGGCGAATGTAGTAGAGGACAAATGCGAATTTATGTATTAAATTTGGGTCACCGGAACCCGTGGTCATCCGACTAAACTTGATATATTACTTGTATAATTATTAAAGATATATTAAATATTAGCTGGTGGAACCCATTCTCAAAATGGGTAGATGGTTCACTGGTCGGAGGGCTTGTTTTCAGCACTAAGGTCTCCTATTCACTCCACCCAGGACCATTTCACTTCAATTTTTTATATTAATTAAAAACACATTTTTCAATGCTTCAAAATTTTTATATTAATTAAAAACACATTTTTCAAAAAAACAAAAAAAAAAAAAAGAACTCTAATAGCTCTAAAGTCAAAAAACCTCAAAGGGTTTTCTTCCCACCCACTTTCCAACCACACCCGTCTTTAAATCAATGGTGCACCCATTGGTTTGAAATCCTGGATTCGTCTCTGGTAGCGGATGCCTTGAGTCGAAAGGTAGTGAGTATGTGAAGTCTAGCCTTCCTATTTACGGTGGAGCGACCTTTAGCTTTGGACATTCTGTCCTTAGCTAATCAGATTATTTGGTTGGATGTTTCAGATTCTAGGTGTGTTCTAGCCTATGTGGTAGTTCAGTCCTCTCTACTTGATTAGATTCTTAGCCATCAGTTTGAGGATGAGGCCTTTGTGGCACTTCGAGATCGTGTGTTAACAGGTGATGCCGGTCAGGTTACCTTGGATTCAGTGGGGTTTTGAGGTTTGTAGGCCATATTTGTGTTCCGAGAGTTGGGGGTTTGATTCAGTTGATACTTCGGGAGGCCCATGATTCTAGATATTCTATCCATCCGGGCACCGCGAAGAAGTAACATGACTTGAGGTAGTATTACTGGTGGAACGGTATGAGGAAAAATATTGCAGACTATATATCTTATTGCCTTAGTTGCCAGCAGGTGAAGGCCGAGCATTTGAGGCTTGGTGGTGAGTTTCAAAGATTACCCATTCCAGAGTGGAAGTGGGATCGCATCACCATGAATTTTGTAGCACGCCTGGCTCGGAATTCCAGAGGTATTGATAGCATTTGGGTCAATCTTGATCGATTGACCAAGTCAGCACACTTCCTCCCTGTTCAATCTTTATTCAGCGCCGAGAGGTTAGCCCGTATCTACATTCGTGACATGGTTCGTCTTCATGGTGTACCAGTCTCTATTATATCAGATCGGGGTGCTCAGTTCACTTCTACCTTTTGGAGGACTTTTCAGGATAAGTTAGGCACTCGTGTTGACCTTAGCACAGCCTTCCACCCACAGACTGATAGTTAGTCATATCATACTATTAAGATTTTTGAGGACATGTTGTGGGTTTGGAGGTCAGTGGGACCAGTTCTTGCCTTTGGTGGAGTTTGCGTACAACATCTACCATTCTAGCATTCAGATGGCCCCTTTTGCGGCCTTATATGGTAGGCTTTGTTGCTCTCCAGTTGGTTGGTTTGAGACTACAGAGCCTACATCGCGTGGCACAGACTTGATTCAGGAGGCTTTAGAGCAGGTGAGGGTGATTCAAGATAGGCTTTGGACAGCTCATAGTAGGCACTGGAGTTATGCGGATCATAGGTGGCGACCTTAAAGGTTCTCAGTTGGTGATAGAGTTTTTCTTCGCGTGTCATCCATGAAGGGTGTGCTGAGATTTGGGAGAAGGGGCAAGCTTTGCCTCAGGTATATTGGGCCTTTCGAGATCCTCTGAGCAGTTAGGGAGGTTGCATATGAGTTAGCACTACAAGAATACTAAAGGTCATTAACGACAGGAACAAATTCGATCGTTGCCCATCGTTAAAAGCTCCGACATTAAAAGTTTTACGATGGGTTCCTATCCGATCGTTAAATAAAATTTTAACGACAACATAAAATCCCATCATTAGATGTTCTTTAATAACAACCGTATTTTCCCTATGCTAATTAGTAAATCTGGTCGTTAAAAACTATAAGAATCCAGTAACATCCAATTATTACAAATATTTTTGACGACCAAAATTCCTTTCGTTAATTGTATGCTAGTCTTGATACCGGTACTTTTAACGACCAAATTGTTCATCGCTAATAGGCATTTCAATATTAGATACACCAATCATAAAATAGTTTCAACGACCACTTTTCCATTTGCTATTATATAAATATTATACTACTAAACTAATAATTATATTTTCACACGCTACCAAAAATATATTAAATAATTGAATTGATATAAAACTTCATCATTAATAAAAAGAACTAAAGAAAGATATATACCATATCCATGTTGTATGGCATTAACTTTAATCAACTCTTAGTGAAAAAGAGGAAATTTACAAAATATATACAAAATATATAGTCTTTAAACCACTTCTAAAAAAATCCTCACGAACTTTAACTTGCTCCTTACTTTTCTTGAACGATAAATTCTTCATTTTCAAATTTTTCTGCAACAAAAAAAAAGTGTATGTCAGTTTAACAACAATGAATTAAGAGTTTAAAGAAGAAACACACATATATAGGACCTCAAAATATTTATCAAAAAGGATGCAACAGTAAATTAAATATTCTAAAAAAGCATGTGAATAATAACTAACATATTTGTCAGAGTTCATTAGAGAGTTACCATGTCATTACAACAATTCTTAAAATCTAGTTGTTTGCACAAATATTGATAACCATCAATGCCATGTGAATGTAATACAACAACAAAATAACTACTAACAATGTAAGTAGTGCAAAGCTTACAATAAAGAAACAAGAACAACAAAATAGTGCGATAATCAAAACACAATAAACAACAGACGATGATAGATATCAAAAGCAAGAACTACAATAGTACAATTACTAATATTATTTTGATGATAACTTTAAAGATAAAAAATAGTTTTTTCTGTTTTACACTCTTTGTTTTGAGTCAACTAGCAAGCTTCCAATCTCATTCCAGAAACTGGTCAAAATTTACCCTAAAAGCAAAATAGAGCCTTTTCTACATTAAAGAAGACACAAATACTAAGGCAAGAAAAATCAATGGGATTGTGTTGAACTACAAAACATCATACACTTCATATGCTTCCCACACGTGAAAGGGCTGTCTACATTTCATAAGTGATCAAAATCATGTATCAATTGTGAAATAATGAGGCTCTCTGCAACTTTTTAATTGTGGTATAATAGGGAGTATATGTCTCAAATTACCTAATTGGCAGTGGATAGCTAGACCTAACATGAATTGGCAAGCTAAGGTTGTCTTGTAGTTCTTTGTGAGTAAACTAGGCAATACGTTTGGTGGTGGCAAGAGCAGTGGCGCAGAAATCTTCGAAATCACACTTGCAGCTGCTCTGCATTACATCTGGCAAGAAAGGAACTGGAGGATCTTTCAGAAGAAAATTAGATCTAAAGACACAATATATATTTAGAGTGATCATTAGGAGGTATACAATATTTTTATACAAAGGAAAAGGAACTAATGAAATCTAAAATACAATATAAGGGTAGTGATGAAAGTTAGATTTTACCAGATAAAGTATAATCTAAAGATCAATAGAGCCTAAAAGAACATTGAGATGCTATGTCGAAAAGCACCAGCAGTAAGTGTGCTACCTCTCCAAAATCAATGTCACAAACATTTAGAAAAAGAACATCAATTTTTGCAAGGATTAATCTTGTACAATAGTGGTTAGTGTGTTCTACTTGCAGGGTATATGTTTGTGAGTCTTGAGGTCGTTATACATTTTAGCAAGTCCAAAGCCAGATGAAGATTATTGTTGTTAAGTGGATTATTCCTCTCAATGGATGGTTAAAATTAAATACAATGATCCAACAAAGTGGGTTTTTATACTAAGGTTGGCTCTCCATGGAAGGTTAGCTACTAGAGACAAGCTTAGTACACGGGGTGTTAGTACAAACTCAATGTGTCCGTTATGCAATAATGTTGATGAAGATCTCCAACACTATTTTTTACGTGTGGTATAGTAGGGATCATATGGCTCAAATTACTAATATGGAAAGGTTTAGCTAGAGCTAACATGGATGGCAATCTAAGGTTGCCTTTTAGCTCTTTTGGAGTAAACTAGGAAATAAAGTTTGGTGCTGGCAAGAGCAGTAAAAAGAGGAGGCTATGAATTTGGTGGCAGTAACCATATGTTACTTGTTTTTATGATATCACATTTACTGAACAAAAATGGTCTCACTCCTATGTTTTCTCTAATATGGCTCCACTGAGCAGGCCCTGATGTAGACAAATCTAAGGAACAATTCAAAATTTTGAAATATATAGTAGGGGCGTTTATACTCCCACGAACTAAATCTTAGCTTATTGAGTTGGGGACTCTTGTGCTGCCACCTCTTACTGAGATTCCTGTGTAAGTTCATCTTACTCATGGTCTCTTATTTGACAAATGACATTGATAGAAGTTTTACTAGAGCTGGTAGACGATATGTCATCTTTAAAAGCCTGTCAATAGTATGTCATTTTTAGATGGTTGTCGATAGTATGTCATGTGATTTTCTTTGACTTGCTTTTGTGTAGTGTAGCTGATATGTTAGTAATTTTTGTTCCTGGTGGTGGCCCTGCAAAAGAAGGTATATATGTCCATATTAAGAAAGTATCTAACTCAGCTGGTAGCACTTGCTTTTGGAGAACCCAATACTTAGTCGTTGAAGAATGTTGTATATACATATCTTTTTGGCCAAGGAGTTTCTCATTTTGGGTTTGATGATTTTAACTTGTTCTTCCATGTGTACATTGTGTGGTGAATTCCGAATATGCTTTTTTGTATCAATATGAAAGTAGAAGTAGAAGGTTTCTTATTATGCACTATGAGTGGCTATTGAAAGCTTCTGACGGATATCAATACTCTTAAATGAGATATTGACATTTGACAGATAAACTTTGTATTGAAGTGGTGGTCTCTAGTTTACTACATCCTGAGTAGTTAGAGTAGCTATGGAGCTTCTTTTTAGGTTGACTACATACCAAATTCTGGCCATGATTATTAGCAGGTGTGAAATAATTAAAGCTGAGTTTATTACTGGGGGTAAGAATTAAGCTATAAATTTTAGTTCTGGCTAAGAGGATGTCCAATTAGTAAAACATAAGTACTCCCTCCGTCCCAATTTATGTGGCACTTCTTGAATTTTGAGATTCAAACAAGTCTATCTTTGACTTTAAATTTTTCATATATCTTTTAATTATTTTGAATTACCAATTATTGTGACTTATAGTACTCTTTACGTAGTTTAAAAATATATAAATTTCATTTCAAAAAATTTGAAGATTCCATGCGCAAATTTCTGGTCAAACTTAAACTGTTTTACTCTCGAAAAATGAAAAGTGCCACATAAATTGGGACAGAGGGAGTAATACATATGGAACAGTTACATGTGGGAATTTTTGTTTTAATAAATAGTCACCCTTTAAAGTTGATGACATTACTTGCAAATGAATTCGGTTATACTCATGTAAATATTTTTTGTAAGGAATAGTTTTACATCCTCCTTTAGTTAAAAATGAATCTTAGTTGTTACTGAATAAGGATGTGTAGAAACACCAGACTGAAAAAGAAGCAAATAATTAGTCTGAAAATTGTCATGTAATTATGAGGGGTATTAACACAATGGGTGCATATGATAGACTCATCCTTTATAGCTACTGTTATATCACTTGTTTGGACACTCTGTTCATCACTTCAAACACACATAAGAATATCATTTGAGATTAATATCCCCTTAATTTTGTTTCCAACAGTAACTAAAATTGACTTGACCCGTAATTCTTGCATCTTCTTAGCAGCAACATATACAGGATCTGAGGGGCATACTATTGCAGCCTTGGTATTTTAAGAAACAATGTCTGACAAAGAGACCTGACCATTGCATTTCTTCTCTTGGCATTATTTTATTGCCCACACTAACCAAATAGAAAAAATTAGAAAATGATCAAACTACGTCACATCACCTAACTTGATCAAATTTAACTATACCCCCCTTGAAATCACTAACGTAGTCCAAATGAAATTATAAATACCAAATTAGAGGCAACTCCTAAATAAGACAAATATTTATTGATAGAAAAAAATATAAGCTACATGACATGAAACGTGCTAACTGTTATAACTAACAAAATTTCCCAAAAAAATTCCAACTAATAATAAGAATTTCATATAGCATTGGAATAATCTCCTCAGAGAGAGAAGAATAAATTCAAACTACTAAGCAGTTAACAGGTTCAATCTACTAATCAATGAAATATGATGGTGATGAAGGCTGACCAAACACTACACTTGCAAGTTGTACATATTTGATTTACTCAAGGGGATAAACGCCTATGGAAGAAAATCATTATTGCCAAACATGGAGCCCTGAATCACTGGTGCTCTAAAGTCTCAACTGAACCTTACGGGGTTGGTTACTTGAAAAGCATAAGCAAGCAATGGGAAATTTTCTCACAACACAAGCACCTGGTAGTAGGGTATGGCCAACAAATCTGTTTCTGCAGAGATAACTGGTTGGGTAAGATCCCTCTGGAGATTGCCTACCCAAACATTTTCTAGATGGCAAATGAGCCAGGCGCTACAATACAGAAACACAGGGATGGAAACTCATGGAACCCTACCTCAAAAGAAACATACATGACTGGGAGATGGAAGAGTTGATTAGCCTTTTAGAAGCACTTACAATGCCACAATCAACAGCCTTGCACCAAGTCAACAAAAATAGGGAGATAGGAGGAATGGAGAAATTTCAATTATGTGGAAGACTTGAAGAAGCTTAACAAAAACAAGAAGTTGGTTAAGAAGGTCACGAACAAGTACCTTGCTTTCTTATCATCAAAAGTTGTTATTAAGCAATTATCCCGTCTCTTGGGGCCTCGCTTGAACAAGGCAGGTAAGTTTCCTATCCTTGTTTCCCACCTAGAATTACTTGAGTCTAAGGTTAATGAGACCAAGGTCACATTCAAATTCGAATTGAAGAATGTTCTTTGCATTAGAGTTGGCGTAGGTAATTTTGATATAGAGGAGAAACAAATCTTCTGGAACGTGCAGATGACTGACAACTTTCAAGTGTCCTTGCTAAAGAAGAATTGGCAAAATGTGAGATGCTTGTACTTGAAGAGTACCATGGGAAAGACTCAACGCATCTTCTAAGTTTATTGTATTGCAATTTTGGCTGTTCCAGGCGCTTTGCCTTGTATGTGCTACATATACTATTAAATTATTTTCTTAGTTGTGATTCTGGATACTGTGTTGAAAACATGAAATCCGTTTTGTGATGATTTTGCTTTTATTTTCATCTTTCCATAAAAAGAAAAAGAGCAGTAATTTAACTCCATGAACTAAACTAGAATATGCACAACTATTAATGAGTGTTTAGATAAGTTTTCTTTAGTTAACTCAAATCTAAAGCTTTGATTTGAAAATTGATTATAATTATATGACTACAAGTTAGTTGCAGCATTTCATTAACTGATTCTGAGGCCAAGCGTTTACTGCAATTATAGAGAGGCACACCTTATTTTGTTTAACAAATTTGAAGACAGAGAGACGCACACCTGAGTGCAACTCTTTTGCTTATTTTCTTTAAGTAATGTTGAAACAGAGAGATGCAACTATATATGTTAGTTGATTTTCCTCTAAAATGAATAAATAGAAGATACCTAGCTATGTAAGATTGTGTTTCTGGATGGGATGGCAAAGGGGTAGGTGGAGTAACGTGAGGTAACTGATTTGAAAGAGTATCGCTGAATTTACTCTATATGAGTATGGAAGTTGTCAAAGTTGGAAAAGATTTATGAATTCAAACTAGGAAGCCTTAGTCTAGTCCTTTCTGCCTTTGAACAAATCTACAACATCAATTAGCAGATTCATTAGAAATCAAGAAACACCCAAAACTCCCATTAAGAGAAAAGCAGAAGTCCCGTCGTGTACAAAATAAATTTTGTAAGACCTCACAAACTACATACAAGCTGAGATTTTATGGACGTCATCAAACCAGCTTCAAATATTGCTAAAATCCGACCAGTTAACCAAATTATATTGTGAAACAAACGTAACTGTCAAATTATCCGTTTCCGATTATTGTGATTTTAGTGTCAAAACGTCCGTAATGACATTGTGATCAATATTTTGATAGCGTGGCGGCGATTGGAGGTGATTCATAAAGGTGGAGCTTCAATTGGGTGGATTCAGATTGCGCGTGATCGGCTTCGAGGTAGGCTATGGTCTCCCATTTCGACTGGATTTATTAGACACAGTTTAGTATGAATTACATGTGATTTAGGTTGGTATTTGCCGAGTATAGGTTTTACCTCCTTCTATCTCATTTTCTTGACCCCGGTTGATCTTTAGACTAGAGTAGTCTGGCGAATCTTTAGATTAGGCTATGGGCCTTGGTTGTGGTATTGACTTAGGGTTATTATCCTTATTTAAGATTGGTATTGATGGCCTTAGGCTAGGTTTGAGCATTGGATGGTTTATCATGTGATGTACCGCCCTTATAGCTAGGCGTAGCTTCCGGTAGGGCTTGTTATGGATGATCCTACTTTCTTAATTATATTTGTAGACATATTAGCAAAATATTGGTTCAGCTTCCATCCAGCAAACAAATGGACAACCCAAATAGGTAATGGGAAATTCATCCTTTTTTACTTGTAGCAACTTTGAGAGGAGTGAGTGGCAAGCAACATAAACGAAGAAAAAGTGTTGTCATCTAGTAACAAAGAGACGAGTGACCCCAAACTCACAATAACGAAAGAATGAATGATAATAACTCGATCAATCGAGGTATCCAAGCGTCGTTGGTATTACAATCATCGTCAATCTCACCATCCACCAGAAAATTGATATTGGTACATGAATTATAATGCAATGTATAATTAATTTCCATGTTGTAAGCTTTGTGAAACTTTTTTCCTATGTAGAGTAAGAGGTGAATCCACAAAGTACTTTATGAGTTTAGGTAAATGGAGTAGTTTTTTTTATTCGGGATTCATATATGTATCTTAAAATGGTTACCGACTTCGTTGAGCCACCCCTGACCAGAAGCACAACACTATACAAAAAATAATCTTTAGATGCAATTAATTAACGACAATAGCTTGATTGCCGCTAAATATGTACTTTTAGCGGCAATTAGTACTCTTTGTACACATCCCTAATGTCTTGAGTGGCATTGGATCCAATGATAATTAACTAATGTCGATAAAAGCTTTAGTACTCTTTGTTAATGTGTATATTTATTGCCGCTAAAATATGTTTTTGTTGTAGAGTAAGAATCAGCAGATCAAAATAGTCTTGCAGCTTGTAAGGTCTCAGGATACAAGACCAAGAAATGAGTTTGTTAGAATACAACAGGAATAATGGGGGCGACAACTTACAATTTCATAACAAAAATGCTAATATATATTAATATGTTTTACTGGATACAATTACAATACAATACGACACAACAAATGCAATTGCTGGGAACAACGATACAAGAAAATCCACTTGAAATCTGATCTAGAAGTCTAAAAAAAGATGAGAATATTCAAAATCGTAATTAACTTCCTTATCCCTTCCTACCCACGTTTTCACACAAGTATACTAATTCCATTATTAACTCATGCCTTGCTTGCGTCTCTTTTTTCCTTTCTAAAATTAATCGTCCAACCTTTTAGGTGGAATTACACTTCAAGTACTCCGACGGGGCTTGGCAATGCAGAAATCACTCATCGTATCCTCTTTATCAGGATTCGAGATCCTAGAGGCAACACCAATATCCTTATCACCATTCACGTATTTGAGTGTGTTGTCTATAGGATTGTTGGGTAGTTTTTCCTTTACAAAGTTGACCCCCATCGAATTGACGTTTCCAATTCCATGTCCTAGAGAAGTAACATTTATACTATCTTTTCCAGTATTTGAAGTTTTCCTCACAAGAGAAGGATAATCACTTGCATAATTGATAACACTCAAATTATCCTCAAAAACAATTAGAAGATTAAGTGGTCCTAGTCTATAAAAATACCCAACAAAGAGTCAGAGTCGAATCCCACAAGGAATGGTTTAAGGGTAAGAATTCAACTAGGAAATTGAGAATGCATACATATTCGTTGTAGTACTTTAGTACAAGTAGGTGGATGATTCCACTAATTTTACTAAAATGGTTGGATTATCAAGTATCACAATTAAACTAAAATTAAGGAATCAAACTATTAAGAGATGATCTAGGGGTGTGGGGATTGGTATCGATGTTACATAGGGGTACTTGTATTGCTCAATAGTGCTAAAACATCATGGATAGGCTGGGTAATCTTCAATGACACTAATCTCCTTACGTTCTCATAGCATCATATCATAGAATCTCTTTTCGGTCTCATCTATGTGAATTACAAATCAACCCATTAGCTTATGGAAATCACTCTTTCGAGCAGATCTAGGGACCTAGAAATGAACCATAATCTCTCTTTCAAGCAAACCATAGGAATCACACCTAAATTGCAGACATTAAACTAATTACCCACTTCAAGTGATCTCTTTCGAGCATGAATCGAAGATCTAAAATAGGATTAAGTTTGTAACCTTAACCCATGAGTTAACCCCATCCTAATTAGCACAAATCAATGAAAGCATAGCAATAAAACATAGCAAAACACAAGACCCACTATATTATATCAACACCCAACCCCACAATCGCACCCCTAGACTTGGAATTTTAGCAACCCATTACACAAAGCAAGGAAATTATCATGATAGCAGCCATGAATGTGTTGAACTTAAGTTATTATATTCAACAACCAATTCAATTTTCACTCTCAATTTTCAATTACAAGAGAGTGTTGAAAACCCCCAAAACTAGAATGTTTCTCAAAGAGTTCAAAAGTTAATTTTCAAAATCTCATACAAAATTCTGATCTGAAAACTCCTTTTCCAAAATCTGATACATTTTCTCTTTCCTTTTTTCTATTTATAGTTTTCCCAAAATTGGCCCAAAATTCTACCCGCGACTCATTTGATGACGTTAGTTGGGCTCGGTTAACTCACTTGGTGAATCGTTGTTTTCTCTTTAGCTCGCCATTCTTCTACTTCAGGCTTCAGGTGTTTGAACCTCAATTGGCGAGCTCGATCGAGTCAGCCTTTCATATTCAGCGGATCACCGAGTACCACCTTGCTCACCCTTTCAGCTTTTATTTACGATTAGGAGTCTGTCACTTTAGGCGATGGACTTCCAGTTTGCCTATTTACTTCAGTGAATAACCAATAGCGTCTTTAGTTCGCCGAACTACCTTGAGTCTTTTCAATTGTGCACACTGTCACTTTTGGCAAGGTCAGGCCAATTAGGTGATCCGCCATTTTGGTTAGGCGACTTCTTGTTGGGAGTTTATACTCCTTTCAATGTTTTTGACCTCTTCTTCATATATTCATCATTGACTTGTCCTTTAGACTTAACATCAAAATATTTTCAGAATAGGACATAATTAGACATTGAGGAGACTAACTGTTGAACTAAAAAGGCCTCAAATGAGTGGAAATCTACCACTTATCAACACCCCCAACTTAAACTTTTGCTTATCCTCAAGTAAATTAAGAACATAATTAGTTTAACAAGGGTGTCTACAATAGTTCTCAATGAGAATTAACATGCAAGTGCTACTACAAGACTACTATCAAGCATATGCAACACTCAATCATGCTCAAAAAGCTTCAAATGATGACTAGCCGGTATCAATCCAAGCTCAAGCTCACTAGTGCTTCCTTTCTTATGCAAAACCATGTTTCAACAAACGCATTCAAGTGCCCTCACATCAAGAATGATTCCATGCTCTCACAAAGCAAATCAATAAAGAAGTTTGGAATCAATACAACTCTCACTCTCTAAAAAGAAAAATACGTGCAAGCTTCATCCCATAGATTTGCCCATATTTTCCAATCATCACACAACCTAGTTCATGCAAGATCTCAAAGGTCTTTTTAGGATTGTAATGGGGCTGAGGATAAAGGTATGGTCAATTTGGCTTAGTGACTTCATCCTTTTTAAAGCATTTTTGTACTCACCTTCACCTCTTTTCAAGGTCCTTCTATTCTTTTGACTTGGAGACTCAAACCCCAATCTTTTACTCAATTTATTGGACACCCCTTTTATTTCATCACACTTTCTTTTTCATTTCAATTTTCAAAATATTACTCACTCACACTTTTTTATAAGGAGGGGTTCCTTCTTTTTGCAACAAACTTCAAAGTTGAGTCTCACTTTTTCTTGCTTTACTTTCTACTTGTTTATCTTTCCTCCTTCCTTTCCACACCCCAACTTAGATTTTTGGCCTAACTTGGCTATTCAAAAAAACCAATGCTTAGAAAATGATTTATAGGTGAGAAGTTAGGGACAATTTGACTCAAGAGGTTTTAACAAGGTTGACAACAAATGGTTTAGGGTCAAATGGTGCCAAGATGGTTGCACACCCTCACAAGGTAGTCACAAAAGGTACAAACATTTGGGTTTCCTCTCAAAAATTATGCCCAAGATCATTTCTTGCATTCACCAAAGCTAAACAATTAGACTAACAAGGTAAATTCTAGGATTCACCAAGCATGATTTAAAGTAGGACCTCACCACACGTGGCACTTCAAATACAATCATTTAGCATAACTCTACGTAATCAAAAACTTGCGTACGATGTTCATTGCAAGGCTCACATCAATACATAGCTAGTTAACACACAAGAATAAAAAAGATCATTCAAAAGTGAAGCCACACTGTTTTCTTCGTGCAACATTAATACAAAACACATTTCTCATTATAAGCACTATCTAAGACATGATATTGAACACAATTGATCCTCAAATATTAACAATGAAAACTCAAGCACTCTCAATCATTTCAAAAACTTCAAAATCATGGAGTAATAGATAGAGAGAGACAAAATGAATCAAAACCATCAACTATCATAACGAAAGCAAAAATACCAAAATACTACAAAAATCGCAAAATAAAATTGAAAATACAAAAATACAATCAAAAAGGGAAATATTGGCACAAGTGCCCTCACCCGACCAAAATAAAAACAACAATGTCCTCAATGCTATAAAAAGTAAGTAAATACAAGATGAGAGTGATATATAAATCCCCTTGAGAGGCTATGCTTATGGAGCACTCTGATCCGGAGTCTTGGACTGGATGACATCATCTCAGGCATCAGTACACGACAAAATAGGAGTAGGAGGCCTCATGGTAGCATCAACCGGGGAATCAATGCCCAGCACATCTGTAGGAGGAATAGCTGAGTCCGAAGAAGCTCCACTAGTGCCGACTGTGGAAGTCTCTAGACGAGATCTATCCAACGTAGCCTGCACTATCGTCTCCTCTATGGCCTGCAGCGCTGTTCATGTCTCAACAATCCACTGCTCATCCTCTCTCCGAAACTCATCCTCATATGTCTCTTTAGCGTCATCATCATCACCAATATCATCCTCAACATCATCTAGATCAACAGGCTGCTCAGCCACACCACTAGGTGCATCCGCTCTCGACTCGGAGGTATGCACAGACTTGGGCATCTTGGGCAAGGGAATCTCACCCCCACAACATGGAGATATCAGTGAACCACAATTGGTCCACATCAGCCCTGAGAGTACTAAACTCTCCCTTCAAGGCAGTCAAATAAGCAAAGCCACCCTCACATTCCTCTCTAGCCTCCACTCTAGCATTGAGGTTGTTCAACCTCTCCCTATATGATGCTAAGGTGGTCCTAGAAGCACAACCTAAGCCCTAACTAGGCACATCGCTGCCTCAATCACTCGTTCAATGATTTTAACCATATCACTATCTATCCTAGATGACCTAGCATCCATAGATCGGGCAAGGTTTCCCATTTGGTATATCAAGGCCTGGGTCAAGAGAGGCAAGGATGCAGGGGTAGATGCAACTGAAGTGGAGGGAGTGGCTTAGCTAGAAGGTATGGAGGAGAGCGGAGGAATACCTGACGACTCCAAAGTAGGTGCAGGCTTAACAGCATCAGCCTCAAGGCAGTAGGGTCTACCACAGGGGTAATGTCAGGTGGTGGCAGTTTTTTCCGAGCTGCAATATCTTTCAAGTAATCTTCCTTTATCCTCTAGATATCATTGGAGGAGGGAGGTGTAATCTGGACATCTGTCCTCTACCAGAAAGGCACTCATGTAGCCTTACATAACTGTATGATCAAGACTGGGAAGGGGAGAGAGGTTTGCTCCTGACGAGCCCTCATCAGCATCTCCTCCTTCATGATCGAATCGGCATGGGTCTCAGATTGATAACTAATACTGCCCACCAACACGACCTTCAGATGCTAGAGAATAGACATGTTATGAGATGGTATGAGGTTGCTGCAGATAAACCTAAACCAATACTGTGAGGTCATGTTCATGTCATTCTTCTCAATTTTTACTCCATCAACCATCCACGGAGGGGTAATGTGAGAAATGAAGGGTACTAGCCACCCCTTGAGTTCATCCTGGCTTTGCTTCATCCAAAGCTTGTATAATCGTCTCTGTTGCCCTTGGTGCCCAATATGTCATTTATTGCTCCGGCTTGACACTGGACCATTTTCCCTAGGACATCGACTTTTTCCGAGAGTCTTCATACCACACTTTTTCTTTTCTTTGATAAGGCCTTTTCATAGGCCTCATAAAACTCCCTTACCCACGCTGGAACATACGAAGGTTGAGCTCTTGTAAACCGCTCAAACCCATGAAATTCAATTGTCTCTCAGATGTTGGGGTAGTCACTCATCACCCCATCAGTGGAGAGTCATCTCTCCTCAAGGATAGTCAGTTCTCCTACAACTTTGAACGTACTGAGGGCACTTGGAGCAATTATGGGAGAACACGGGAGGCATGTAATTGAGCCTGAGAAGTCTGTGGCACCTTGGATTGGATGTTTGTTCTCTTTCTTGCCACTGCCTTCTTGGGCCCTCACCCACACACGTAGAGGAGCATAGAGTTGTTTATGGTCGAGGAGTCTCAAAGGGCTCGTTGATAGAAATCCCCCTATTTCTCTTGAGAGGAGGTGGAGATGGAGAGTCGTGCTCTGAGTCAGAGGTCACTACTCTATTACCTTTTGTTTTGGCCATTTCCTGCAAGGCACAAAAATTCAAAACAAATATCGGGTGAAGGTTAGTAAAAAATAAGCTAAAAAACAAACATAGTTATAAACAAGTTCTGAGGCTCACCGATTGAGAAGGTGATTAGCCTAAAAGGTTAGGCGAGATCAGGTGAGCTCACCAAAATTAGACAGAACACGGTTTAATTTCACTTAGGCATGAAGGGCGGAGTCAACTCCAACTTGGTGATCTGCCAAGCTTGTTTTGGTGGGCTAAGACAAGTAAACCGAAAGTGATAGTGCACAACTAAAAGGGACAGGCAAAAAGGGTGATGTCTACTCCAACTTGGCAATCCTTTGAGTTGGTTTTGGCGAGCTAGGACAAGCTTGCCGAATGAGACAGTGCCCAGGACACATATTCAAACTCAGAAGGCTATTATGGGCTTACTCGATGATTCACCTAATCACCTTGGTGAGCTAAGACAAGCTTGATGAACAGGTAATTTCAGCCCAATGCCTATTTTTCATTAATTTAACACTAACATGGAACATTACCCATTGCCCAATATTTATGTGTTTATGCCTCATGTTCATCATTTAGAGCTTTCTTGTAGTGATCCCAAGTCATTTATTACTTGCAGGGACTGACAGTTCGGTCACCCGGGCGTTCATTTAGGTTTTATGTGAGTTTTAGTGTTTTGGAGCTTTTGAACCTTAGGCGATCATTTTCGATCAAAATTTCAAGAAGATGACATCTGAATCTAATCCTGATGATTCCATCAGCTGTAGAAGGGTCATTTTGGGCTAGTAGCATGGTCAGCATGACTCCCGCGGTTATTAGTGTGAGTCGGTGCAATTAGGCATTTTAACTTTAATGTTTAAGCCTAAGTTTGACTTTAGTCAACATTCTTAGTAAACACACTCGGATGAGAATTTCGTCAGCACGGATAGCTCTGAAATATCGAGTTTGGTCTAGTTTAACCCTTCGCTCGTGTCTCGATGCTTCCGAGCTAATTCTAAGCCCATTTGTGGATTTTGACTTAAAATGGTAGTTGGGTGTGGGACCCACTTTTTGTCAAAATAACCTCGTATGAAAATTTTGACTGCGCCATTGAGTTTGGTATATTGAATTTGGTATGGTTGCATATCTCATTTGCGTGCACAGGGCTTCAAACAAGTTCGGAACACCCCGTCGGAGTTTTTAAGCTTCCGAAAAAAATGTTGAAATCTTGTGCATATATAGTGGAAATATCAGCTCCTTTTGGAAACATCAAAACCCCATATCTCTCTCATTTCTTGGCCAAATGAGGTGATTCAAAGTGTGGAAGCTTCATTTTAATGGTGTCTTCACTATAGAGTGATCGAAAGTTGTCGGGTGCATGTCGTTCGGGGTAAAATCATGATAAACCAGACTATTGTAGCTCTTTTCAATTTCTTAATTTGGCTATATTGATTTGGTGATATCTTGCTCATTTTAGCTCGGTTCGAAGTCCCATGTATCGGGAATTATCGAGGCTTTGTCGTGGAGTATTCAAGGAGTGTTGGGCATCCTTCGATTTTGGTAAATTCCAAGTTTTACCTGTTGCATGTTTTTTAAAATTGATTGAAGTGTGATTTATTTGCATGTTGGGTTTTTGTTGCGTATCCAACTCTGAATTGTGTTTCATTTTGAAACAAAAGTTCGGGGTACTATTTTGGGTCTTTTTGGCGGAGTCAAGTACAGAAAGTATGGTGCGGGTCCAACAATTCTCGTTTGACACTAAAAATTGGTCTGGCTCCATTTTTGGTGATTTTGGTGTCTAAATGATCATATTGACGTTGTGATCCTATATTTGATAAGGTGGCAGTGTTAAGAGGCCGTTCGAAAGGGAAAAGCTCCGGCCTTGTGATTTGGAGCACGCGCGGTCAGCCTACATGTAGGCTACGACTTCATTTCTATCTAGATTGAGCCTGAATGTGTGAACTCATGTTGATTAGTGTCAATTGGGGGAAGGGACATAGTATTCTTACCTCTCTTCTTAGATACCATGTTTAGATTTGATCGGCATTATTTCGGGCATAGTACCTTGCTAGTTGGGTGATTTAGGTTTATGCATGCTATGTGAATTACTTGAATTTATTTGCTTTTTGATGCATGCCCAGTTTTAGCCTAGGATAGACCAGTGTTGCCTTAGACTCTCGAGCTTTGTGTTTTACTTTGTTTCCAGTGTCATTTCGGATAGACTAGATCCTTGTAGATTGGAATAGCATACTTGAGTCTGATAGTATGAGCCTTAGTTTATGCAAATTCTTGGCTTATTAGATCTTCTATCCTCTCTCTCCCTATTTCTGTGGTTCTGAAGTGTTACCAAATGTTTATGCTATCGCGATGATTAGAGATTGAGTTTTACTAGGCTGGGAGCCTTCTTTCGATACCTTTGGGTGGGTAGCATCCCATGGTGATTTGACTTGACATGGAATTCTCCTTGGAATTGACACACCCTTGGCACTGTTATTGGTTAGGTTATGATTTGGTTGGTTGCAGTGATTATTTACAGTTCGAGGCTTTTATTTCAAGTTCAAGGCTGACGTTCTACGATTTGAGGCCAATATTTACAGCTTGAGACTGATGCTTTGGGTTCGAGGCCCAGATTCTATCAGGTTGGGCTTGAGGCCCAGATTCTATCATTTTGGGTTTGAGGCCCAGCTTTTAAAACTTTGGGTTCGAGGCCCAGATCCTATCATTGTGGGTTCGAGGCCTGGTTGACTTATTTTGGACTTGGGTTTGAGTATCTTATTCTTGTAGGCTTAGCTATTTTATGCACCTTTCGGGCTTATGGGGGTCCGTTCGGGTTTTATTTAAACTTGCACGAGTGTACCTTCTAGGCTTATGGGGGTCTAATTAGGTTTAGTTTATCTATACTTAGATTTACTTTCAGTATGCTCATGTGCCTTATTTCTTTTTCTCGCTTTGACCTCTGTGTGTGTCTAGATTCTCCTTTCTCAGCTTGTTTTAGCCTTTCTTTCTTCGTCAACCTTTGACGCTTACTGAGTACCTGTTGATTTGCTACTCATGCTACACTCTGCATCTATTTTGTGATGCAGGTCCCAATACAAGTTATCAGCGGTGATCAATTCTTACCATCTTTTGCAGTTGTGGTTCGAAGACGAGAGTGAGCACTTGGCTTTTTGGGTTTATCCCATCTTCTTCTTTTGTTTTAGCTAGTCTCATTACTTTTTGAGACATGCTTTGTTGTGGTCTACTTTTTGGACTTGTACTCTTTATTACAATGCTCTGTACAAGTGACTTCCAGGTTTTGGGAGGGATTTCCTTATATAATTATTTTTGTTTGCTTTAGCCTTGTTGTCCTTTGTTTAGATTATTGTTTTCGCTAGTTTCTACCCTTACGCTCATTACTTGACGTTCTTGATTACGGTTTGGCTTACCTTTTGATGAGGTATAGTAGGTGCCATCATGACTCAATAAATCGGGTCGTGAAAAGTTGGTATCAGAGCTCCAGGTTCACCGTACTCACTTGTACAGAGCTAATACCTCGCGGAGTCCTATAGATTGGTGCGGAGACGTCCGTATCCAATCTTTGGAAGGCTACCGGATGTTCTTAAGAATTTTTCTCTCTTGCATCTTGTTCGTGCAGTGTGTGCGTTATTTGTTTCTTGGAATCTTCTCTGTTTCACTCTTTTCGCACGATGGCTCGTACACGCCATGCGGCGTCTCGAGGTAGGGGTCCACCTCCCTTGCGTGGTAGGGGTGCAACACCACCCCAAATAAAGAGCAGGGTCCATAGCACATAGTGAACCCTCTAGTAGCCTGTGTTCCCGATCATCTGGTGGGGTCGGGACCAACCCAGCCCCCCTGGACCGACTATGGCTCCAGATCTTTAGGCACAGGCTCCTGTACCAGCACCTGCACCTGCTCCAGCACTGGCGCCTGTGTCAGCACCAATTTTGCAAGATCAACCTACATCAGAGGCACCCAGGTACCACCTGGGGGTGCCCAGCTCGTGATCATGGCTAGAGTTATGCCGCTAGAGGAGCAGAAGATGTTTGGAGTGTTCTTAAGGCTTTCACCTCTGAGGTTTTCTGGGACTGTGGGTGATGATGTCCATGAGTTTCTAACCACTTGCTGGGAGCGGCGGACTTTGGTCATGTGGAGTCGATAGGGGCCGACTTCACTGCATATCAGTTAGATGGGCCAGCCAGACAATGGTGGCATACATTTATCAAGACTAGGCCAGTTGGTTCCCCTTCGGTCACCGGGACTGAGTTTTCTGAGGCCTTCTTGGCCTAATTTATCCCTCGTAGCATTAGAGATCACCTCCGGGATTAGTTCTCCGGTTTCATGAGCTTTCCCATCCTTCCACCGTGAATCTACCTACTGAGGAGGACAGAGTTCGGTGTTTTGTTGGTGGGTTGAGGCTTCTGCTTTGAATTGAGACTCAGTCCATGGTCTCTGTGGGTCGTTATTTCCTAGATATTGTTGATCACGCTCGTACTATTTTGGAGTCCTGAGGCCCAAGGGGCAGCGACAAGAAAGCCAGCTACGAGGGTAGATATAGCGGGTCCCTTTCCAGGCATAGGGGCTCTTATGAATGGCCTAGGCAGCGGTATCAGCAGGGCCAGTCTAGCTGACCAGTGTAGATCTCATTGCAGGTTTCAGAGGGAGGCCACTATAGTCGGAGTGAGATTGGCTCCAGTCAGACCCATGCATCCCATTCTTGTGCTTCAGGCCGTGGTGGCCGTTCTTCTTGGGGAAGGTCATCATCGAGTTGCTTTGATTGTGGTGAGTTGGGTCACTGGTCTTGAGATTTTCCTATGCATAGGCGGATTGCTTCTATTCTCTAGACAGCTCCCCCAGTTCTACCAGCTCCACCACCAACACCTCCAGCTAAGGGTCGAGGTCAGGGTCAGGACCATCGTGGTGGTTATCAGGGCATTCGGGGTGGTCCTTAGGGAGGCAGGTCAGGTGGTAGGACTGATGGCCAGGGCAAGGCAAACATGGTCATTTCTATACAGCTCCAGCAAGAGCAGAGGCTGAGGCATCGAATGATGTGATCACAGGTATGACTCTATTATGCCATCAGCCCGCCTCGGCTTTATTTTACCCTGGTTCTACTTATTCTTATATGTCTGTGTATTATGTTTCTCGTTGGATATGAGTTCTGAGCATACGGCAGTGCCGTTGCATGTGTCGACCCCTATGAGTGAGTCTTTAGTAGTGGATCAAGTGTTACGGTCTTGCTTAGTTACTATCCAGGGGAGTGACACTCGGGCTGACCTTATTGTGCTAAATATGGTTGATTTTGATGTGATTTTGGGCATGGACTGGTTATCCCCCTATTGCGCAGTTTTAGATTATTTCTCTAAGATTGTTAACTTAGCCATGTTTGGTATTCCTCTGGTGGTGTGGCAGGGCTCTAATAGTAGCACATCGGTTGGAGTGATCTCTTTTATGCATGCTCAGAGGCTAGTGGCTAGCTGATGCCTGTGTTATTTAGCATATCTGCGGGAATTTTATAGGGAGGTCCCTTCAGTTGAGTTGGTGCCTATTGTCCAAGATTTTATAGATATGTTCCCTACCGACCTACCTGGCTTAACTCCAGAGCGTGATATTAATTTTTCGATTGACCTTGAGTTGGGTACTCGGCCTATTTCTATTCCATCGTATCGGATGGCTCCTGCAGAGCTCAAGGAGCTCAGTGTTCAACTTCAGGACCTCTTGGGTAAGGGGTTCATTAGGCCTAGTGTATCACCTTGGGGCTTTCTCATTCTGCTTGTTAAGAAGAAGGATGGTTTGACACACATGTGTATTGATTATAAGTAGTTGAATAAGGTGTCGTGAAGAACCATTACCCTATGCCTAGGATTAATGATTTTTTCTACCAGCTTCAAGGTGTTGCAGTGTTCTCGAAGATTGATTTGAGGTCTGGTTACTATCAGTTGAGGATTAGGGCAACAAACATCCCTAAAACCGCAATTAGGACTCGATATGGCCACTATGAGTTCCTAGTGATGTCTTTTAGGTTGACTAATGCCCCTGCCGCCTTCATGGGCTTGATAATGCGGGTGTTCAGGCCGTATCTTGATTTGTTCGTCATTGTTTTCATAGATGATATTATGGTACATTTGCGGAGTAGGAGTGGTCATGAGCAACATCTGAGGATTGTGCTCCAGACTTTGAGAGATCAGCGGCTTTATACGAAGTTCTCAAAGTGCAAGTTTTTGCTTGAGTCTGTAGCATTCTTGGGGCACGTGGTGTCCAAGGATGGCATCATGGTAGATCCGATAAAGATTGAGGCTATTCATGTTTGGGCTAGGCCCATTTTAGTTACTAAAGTTCGGAGCTTCGTCAGTTTTGTATGCTACTACAGACAGTTAGTGGAGGGCTTCTCCACTACTGTTGCACCTTTTACAAGGTTGACTCGCATCGATGTTCCGTTTGAGTGGTCTGAGGAGTGTGAGTTGAGCTTTCAGAAGCTCAAGGAGTTTCTGACTACTTTTCCTGTATTGAATCTTCCAGTTAAGGGCGAGGGCTCCACGTTCTATTGTGACGCATCTAGTGTAGGCTTGGGTTGTGTTTTGATGCAGCAGGGCCGAGTCATTGCTTATGCGTCGAGGCAACTTAGGTTACATGGCGCAACTACCCCACTCATGACTTGGAGTTGGTGGTGGTAGTTTTTAGGCAAAAGATCTGGAGACACTACCTGTATGGAGTTCGTTGTGAAATCTACACTGATCACAAGAGTCTTCAGTATCTTATGAGCAAGAGGGATCTTAATTCGATGCAGCATCGCTGGATTGAGCTTCTGAAGGACTATGACCTCTCTATTCTCTACCATCCAAGAAAGGCGAATGTAGTAGCGAACAGGGGCTAATCTATGTATTCAATTTGGGTCATCGAAACTCGTGATCATTCAACTAAACCTGATATATTACTTGTATAATTATTAAAGATATATTAAATATTAGCTGGTGGAACCCATTCTCAAAATGGGTAGATCGTTCACTGGTCGGAGGGCTTGTTTTCAGCACTAAGATCTGTTGTTCGATCCCATCCAGCACCATTTTGCTTCAATTTTCTATATTAATTAAAAACACATTTTTCAAAAAAATAAAATAAAAACATAAACTCTAAAAGCTCTAAAGTCAAAAAAACTCAAAAGGTTTTCTTCCCGCCCACTTTCCAAGTTCCAACCAGACCCATCTTTAAAGCAATGATGCATCCGTTGTTTTGAAATCTTGGATTCACCTCTGGTAGCGGATGCCTCGAGTCAAAAGGAAGTGAGTATGGGAAGTCTAGCCTTCCTATTTACGGTGGAGTGACCTTTAGCTTTGGTCATTCAGTCCTTAGCTAATCAGATTATTTGGTTGGATGTTTCAGATTCTAGGCGTGTTCTAGCCTATGTGGGAGTTCAGTCCTCTCTACTTGATCAGATCCGTAGTCGTAAGTTTGAGGATGAGGCCTTGGTGGCAATTCGAGATCGTGTGTTAGCAGGTGATGCCAGTCAGGTTACCTTTGATTCAGATGGGGTTTTGAGGTTTATAAGCCTTATTTGTGTTCCAAGAGTTGGGGGTTTGATTCAATTGATACTTCGGGAGGCCCGTGATTCTAGATATTTTATCCATCCGGGCACCGCGAAGAAGTACCATGACTTGAGGCAGCATTACTGGTGGAGCGGTATGAGTAAAGATATTGCAGACTATATATCTTGTTGCCTTAGTTGCCAGCAGTTGAAGGCCGAGAATATGAGGCTTGGTGGTGAGTTTCAAAGATTACCATTATGAAGTGGAAGTGGGATCGCATCACCATGAATTTTGTAGCACGTCTGCCTCGAACTTCTAGAGGTATTGGTAGCATTTGTGTCATTGTTGATCGATTGACCAAGTCAGCACACTTCCTCCCTGTTCAATCTTCATTCAACTCAAAGAGGTTAGCCCGTATCTACATTCGTGACATAGTTCATCTTCATGGTGTGCCAGTCTCTAATATATTAGACCAGGGTGTTCAGTTCACTTATACCTTTTGGAGGACTTTTCAGGATGAGTTGGGCACTCGTGTTGACCTTAGTACAGCTTTCCACCCACAGATTGATGTTAGTCAGAGCATACTATTCAGTTTTTTGAGGACATGTTGTGGGCTTGTGTATTAGAGTTTTGAGGTCAGTAGGACCAATTCTTACTTTTGGTGGAGTTTGCATACAATAACAACTATCATTCTAGCATTCAGATGGCCCCATTTGAGGCCTTATATGGTAGGCGTTGTTGCTCTCCAGTTGGTTGGTTTGAGACTACAGAGCCTAGACCGCGTGGGACAAACTTGATTCAGGAGGCTTTAAAGTAGGTGAGGGTGATTCAGGATAGGCTTCGGACAACTCAGAGATCACACCGGAGTTATGCGGATAATAGGAGGTGACCTTTAAGGTTCTCAGTTGGTGATAGAGTTTTTCTCTGCGTGTCATCCATGAAGGGTGTGATGAGATTTGGGAGACGGGACAAGCTTAGCCTCAGGGATATTGGGCCTTTCGAGATCCTCTGAGTGGTTAGGGAGGTTGCATATGAGTTAGCACTACAAGAATACTGACCTTTAGCAAGGGTATATTTAGTTTTTAAAAGTCCAAATCCAATTGCTAAAAGTCATTAACGGCAGGAACAAATTCGATCGTTGCCCGTCGTTAAAAGCTCCGACGTTAAAAGTTTAACGACGGGTTCCTATCCGATCGCTAAATAAAATTTTAATGACAACATAAAATCCCATCATTAGATGTTCTTTAATAACAACCGTATTTTCACTACGCTAATTAGTAAATCTGGTCGTTAAAAACTATAAGAAACAAGTAACATCCAACTATTACAAATATTTTTTACGACCACAATTCCTTTCGTTAATTGTATGCTAGTCTTGATACCGGTACTTGTAACGACCAAATTGTTCGTCACTAATAGGCATTTCAACATTAGATACACGAATCATAAAATAGTTTCAACAACCACATTTCTATTTGCTATTATATAAATATTATACTACTAAACTAATAATTATATTTTCACACACAACCAAAAATATATTAAATAATTGAATTGATATAAAACTTCATCATTAATAAAAAGAACTAAAGAAAGATATATACAATATCCATTTTGTATGGCATTAACTTTAATCAACTCTTAGTGAAAAAGAGGAAATTTGCAACGTATATACAAAATATATAGTCTTTAAATCACTTCTAAGAAAATCTTCACAAACTTCAACTTGCTTGTTACTTTCTTGAATGATAAATTCTTCATTTTCAAATTTTTCTACTACAAAAAAAAACAAGTGTATGTCAGTTTTATAACAATGAATTAAGAGTTTAAAGAAGAAACACACATATATAGGACCTCAAAATATTTATCAGAAAGGATGCAATAGTAAATTAAATCTTCTAAAAAAGCATGTGAATAATAACTAATATATTTGTCAGAGCTCATTAGAAGAGTTAACCATGTCATTACAACAATTCTTAAAATCTAGTTGTTTGCACAAATATTGATAACCATCAATGCCATGTGAATATAATAAAACAACAAAATGGCTACTAACAATGTAAGTAGTGCAAAGCTTACAATAAAGAAAAAAGAACAACAAATGCGATAATCAAAACACAATAAACAACAGACGATGATAGATATCAAAAGCAAGAACTACAACAGTACAATTACTAATATTATTTTGATGATAACTTTAAAGCTAAAAAATAGTTTTTTCTGTTTTACACTCTCTGTTTTGAGTGAACTAGCCAGCTTCCAATCTCATTCAAGAAACTGGTCAAAATTTACCCTAAAAGCAAAATGGAGCCTTTTCTAGATTAAAGAAGACACAAATACTAAGGCAAGAAAAATCAATGGGAATGTGTTGAACTACATAACATCATACACTTCATATGCTTCCCAAAGTTATGTGAAAGGACTGTCTACATTTCATAAGTGATCAAAATCATGTATCAATTGTGAAATAATGAGGATTAAGCTCTCTGCAACTTTTTTAGTGTGGTATAATAGGGAGCATATGTCTCAAATTACCTAATTGGTAGTGGATAGCTAGAGCTAACATGAATTGGCAAGCTAAGGCTGTCTTGTAGTTCTTTGTGAGTATACTAGGCAATAAGTTTGGTGGTGGCAAGAGAAGTGGCAAAGAAATCTTCAGAATCACACTTGCAGCTGCTTTGCATTACATCTAGCAAGAAAGGAACTGGAGGATCTTTCAGAAGAAAATTAGATCTAAAGACACTATATATATGTAGAGTGATCATTAGGAGGTATACAATATGTCTATACAAAGGAAAAGGAACTAATGAAATCTAAAATACAATATAAGGGTAGTGATGAAAGTTAGATTTTACCAGATAAAGTATAATCTAAAGATTAATAGTGCCTAAAAGAACCATTCAGAAGCAA
Organism: Solanum appendiculatum; assembly: GCA_018342035.1. Classification (NCBI taxonomy): domain Eukaryota; kingdom Viridiplantae; phylum Streptophyta; class Magnoliopsida; order Solanales; family Solanaceae; genus Solanum; species Solanum appendiculatum. The sequence goes on from JAGDQO010000798.1 coordinate 467,817, forward strand.
TGTCGAAAAGCACCAGCAGTAAGTGGGCTACCTCTCCAAAATCAATGTCACAAACATTCAGAAAAAGAACATCAATTTTTGCAAGGATTAATCTTGTAAAATAGTGGTTAGTGTTTTCTACCTGCAGGGTATATTTTTGTGAGTCTGGAGGTCGTTATACATTTTAGCAAGTTCAAAGCCAGATGAGGATTATTGTTGTTAAATGGATTATTCCTCTCAATGGATGGTTAAAATTAAATACAATGATCCAACAAAGTGGGTTTTTATACTAAGGTTGGCTCTCCATGGAAGGCTAGCTACTAGAGACAAGCTTAGTATACGGGGTGTTAGTACAAACTCAATGTGTCCGTTATGCAATAATGTTGATGAAGATCTCCAACACTATTTTTTACGTTTGGTATAGCAGGGATCATATGGCTTAGATTACTAATATGGAAAGGTATAGCTAGAGCTAACATGGATGGCAAGCTTAGGTTGCCTTTTAGCTCTTTTGGAGTAAACTAGGAGATAAAGTTTGGTGCTGGCAAGAGCAGTAAAAAGAGGAGGCTATGAATTAGGTGGCAATAGACATATGTTACTTGTTTTTATGATATCACATTTACTTAGCAAAAATGGACTCACTCCTATGTTTCTCTAATATGGCTCCACTGAGCAGGCCCTGATGTAGGCAAAGCTAAGGAACAATTCGAAATTTTGAAATATATAATAAGGGCGTTTATACTCCCACGAACTAAATCTTAGCTTATTGAGTTAGGGACTCTTCTGCTGCCACCTCTTAGTGAGATTCCTATGTATGTTCATCTTTCTCATGGTCACTCATTTGACAAATGACATTGATAGAAGTTTTACTAGAGCTGGTAGAGGATATGTTATTTTTAAAAGCTTGTCAATAGTATGTCATCTTTATATGGTTGTCGATAGTATCTCATGTGATTTTCTTTGACTTACTTTTGTGTAGTGTAGCTGATATTTTAGTAATTTTTGTTCCTGGATGGCACCATTGGTGGCCCTGCAAAAGAAGGTATATATGTCCATATTAAGAAAGTATCTAACTCAGCTGGTAGCACTTGCTTTTGGAGAACCCAATACTTAGTCATTGAAGAATGTTGTATATACATATCTTTTTGGCCAAGGAGTTTCTCATTTTGGGTTTGATAATATTAACTTGTTCTTCCATGTGTACATTGTGTGGTGAATTCAGAATGAGCTTTTTTGTATCAATATGAAAATAGAAGTAGAATGTAACAACTCGGATTTACAAAATGCTAAAAAAGGGAAATGGGAAAGGTCAACGAACCCAAAATGGACCATGGACCCTTCACGAGACCTTATACGGCTCGTGGAGGGGACCACGGCCTGTATAGGGAATCGTGAAGGACTGCCCAAGGAAACCAAGGTGAAGTCACTCACCACAAGCCACTAAACGGCCCGTGGTGCATTGTACGACCCGTATAGTGGTCCGTACAAGGCATCCTTCAGATTTTGAGTTTAGGGTCAACTTCAAACGATCATATCTTTTAGCACCAAAATGAATTAGGTGTCCCATGACCAATCAAATTAAAGGTCTTTGAGTCCTCTTTCCAACGTCACCAAGTTTGCTTTATTTGATATTCATAGTAAAATGTTATGCCCATTTTTGTGGAGCGCTGTCAAGTTGATAAATCTTCACAACCCACTGTACGAGGCGTGAAGCACTGTACGGCTCATGAAGCCTTTCTTGAAGCCATTTCGGTAGATTTTAAGTCAGGGGCTATTGGGTCTTTTTCCAATTGTTTTAACTCAATACTACGTCGTTTTGCCTTCTACCCAAAGCCCTATATAAGGATTTTTAACCCCAAAATCCCCCAATTCAATTCATTCTCTCAAATTCCAAAAGATTGACCAAGTTCATCCTCCCCAAATATTTCTCTCTCTAAGGAAGAAGAAGAAGGAGTCAAGTTAGGGTTTCAAGATCAAGTCTCCAATTTACCAATTGATTAAGAGCTTTGAACCCCAAGGTATAATAGTGTTCATCCATGGATCCCTTTCCTCCATGGAATCCCTAAAATCTCCAATTTTCAAGTTAGAATTTCTCAATTGAATTAGGGGTTTTCTTCCATGTCATGGGTTCTTTGCAATGTTGATTTAATTGATTGATTGATGAACTTTGATGTATAAATTGAGTTGAATTTCATGAATTAAGATGAATCCCCATGAACCCATGCCTTTTCCCCAATTTCAAAATTATGAAGATGTTGTTGGGTTCAATTGTGAAGACATGAATTTCATGAAGTCTCTGTGAACCTATGTATGAACTATGATTCTTAAGCTATGAAGTTCATGATGAGATTATGAATGACCAAAAGATGGTTTTATGAAAGTAAGAATATTCAATAAAATCTATGACTTTCCTCTATCATGTGGGTTCCTTCAATTATGATCAAATTGCCTTGTTTATGGTTTTCTAAGCATGAGTTTGCATTGAATTGCATGATTTAAGATGAATTCTTATGAACCCATACGAAATCTATGATTTTCAAGTTATGAGTATGGTGAACCATGTGAAGATGAAATTGATGAACTCATACATGTTCAATTATGGAAATTATGATGATTTATGAATTGTTTTAAGATTGAAGCTTAATTGATGTTGTTGTTGAGTTGTGAAAGGGCTTCTCGCGTAATATTCACATTATGAATTAGAAAGGAATAAGAGGTGATTACCCATGTTTCTTAAGGAGTTATTCTAAAGGTAGATAAGAGGCGATTACCCATGTTCCCTAAGAGTAGACAAGAGGCGATTACCCGTGTTCCATAATGATTGATAAGAGGTGCTTACCCATGTCTACTAATGATAGAGAAGAGGCGATTACCCATGATTACTAAAGTTAAGATGAATTACGATTTATGACTATTCCGTGGGAAATATGCTTAGCACCGAGTGGACGAGTGGCGAGAACCCATGTCTTATAAACTATGTGCCACCATAGGATTAGCTAGTGGATCCACGTAAGCTAGAAGTTAAGGTCTTACCTTGGCATATAAGGCAACCTCTTTTCGATGTGGGATAGACATTGGATTCCATGTTATAGCTCACATAGTCTATGTCGGTTAAGGCTCACTTCCCACAATAATGAACGGAAACGACTCTCAAGATATCTCTCAAGTGATGTAAAGATGTTTAGCTTGCTTTGATCATGCTGTATGGCTTATGTTTCTAACATCTTTCATGTTTTAGCTTGATCATTGTATGTCATGAAAATGTCCCGTTTTAGCATGTTTTAAATGTGTTTGTGCATTGCTATCATACTTGTTACTTGATTGTACTAATACTCTTGCCTACATTGACTTGTTGATGTAGGACTTTGCGATTCTCCATCTATTCATGGCTAGAGCTTAGTAGAAGGATTATTGAAGACTCGGTGAGTCCTCATCCATTCGAACACGTACCCTTATTGTTCTTTTATGTTCTTTCATTTCGACATTGTATTGGGTTACGTCCCAATGTTATTTTCATCCTTATGTTAGATTGGCTTTGAGACACATTATGTAGACTTTCACTGCTTTCATCAAACTCTTATGATTTGAACTTGATTTTTAAACTCTTTTATATTCTATGATTTTGGACCATGTATGCTAAGTGGCTTGTATGAGACCTTTCGGGGCCTTGTACATCATATCACGGCTAGGGGGTACTTTGGGTCTTGAAAAACTTGGTATTCAGAGCACAAGGTTTTAGAAAAATCCTAGGATGTCTCATAAGCCACGTCGAGTAGAGTCTTGTTCATGATTGTGAAGCACGTTAGATTTATGAATGAGAGGCTATAAGACGTTTAAGAAACTTCTCTTCTTTAATCACTCTTAATTCGTGCGATAGAGTTTAACCTCATAGGTCTTTCTCTCCTAATCCCCATCATATGCGTTTCAAGATATGGCTACTCGAAGGTCTAATGCTAGAAGAAATGCGGGAGAGAAAGTGGAACAAGAAGCTCCTCCTCAAGTTTCGGCCGACCCTTTAGCCGAACAAGTGACTAGTGCGGAGTTTAGGGTTGCTTTTCAAGTGTTGGCTCAAGCCATGACGGCTCAAGCCAATAGAGAAGTTGTGGCTCCCATGTACCAAAATGTGGGTACGGCGACATCAAGGGTGAGTGACTTCACTAGAATGAACCCTTCGGAATTTCATGGTTCTAAGGTCGAGGAGGATCCTCAAGAATTCATTGATGAGGTATACAAGGTGCTAATGATCATGGGTGTGACGCCGGAGGAAAAGGCGGAGTTGGCCGCTTATCAACTTAAGGGTGTGGCTCAAGTGTGATTCGAACAATGGAAGAGTGAGAGGGCGGATGATACAGGTCCTTTTGATTGGGAAAAGTTCAAGCTTGCTTTTCTTAATAGGTTCTTTCCCCTTGAGATGAGGGAGGCAAAGGTACTTGAGTTCATTAACCTTCATCAAGGGGATATGAGTGTGAAGGAGTATGCTTTGAAATTCACGCAGTTGTCTAAGTATGCTCCTACCATGGTTGCCGACTTTAGGGCAAGGATGAGCAAGTTCGTTTCGGGTGTGTCTGAAATGGTGGTCAAGGAATGTCGTATCGCTATGCTTATCCATGATATGGATATTTCTCGTCTTATGGTTCATGCTCAGAAATAGAAGAGGAAAAGCTTAAGGAGAAAACTAGGGATTCTAAGACGGTAAAAAGGAATGATGGTGACTCTTCACATTGAAAGTCCGGTGGAAGTAACCATTCTCAAGGTAATGATTCTAGTAAGAGAAAGGTGTCCGAGTGTCGGAAGTGTGGAAGGAGTCATCTGGGTGATTGTCTAGCTGGTTTGAATGCATGTTTCGGTTGTGGAAAAATGGATCATAAGATAAGGAATTGTCCTTCAGTTGCTAATAATGAGGGAGATAAATGTCGACGGGCTCAACCTTATCCATCTAGTGGTAGCCAGCAACAAGGTCGGGCATATGCACTTCGGGCTTGACAAGATCATAAGGGTTCCCTAGATGCGGTAATTGGTAAGTTATGGTCTTTTAGTTTGTGATTATGCATAGTTTGATGTTGGGTGATTTGTGGCTATGATAAGACTCTATGTGTTGTTAGTGTTATTAAGGTCAACTTTGAAATCCTTGTGGAGACTTCTTAGGTGTTTACTTGTAGCAATGGTTCCGTGGTTGTTAAAGTTTTGGTACTATGTTTGGATTGAGGGAGATGGATTCGGAAGGATTAGAGAGTTTTGCTCCCAAGGGGGAGGTAGTGTGTTTCTTGATCGGTAAGTGTGAGGGCTAATTAAGTTGCCGGAAAGAGTTCCTTGTTATGGTTTGATATATGAAGGTTTGGAGGCGAAGTGATGTCTTAGCATCCTTATCTTTCTTTCCTTCTACCTTCGGGCCAAGCTTGAGACCTTAGCCCCTCATGATTCACTCTTAAGGATTCTTGTGTCTTAGTCCTTCTTATGTTTCCTCATGCATTCATGCTCATAAAAATTCGATCTTTTCAAAGATATCATTTAGCTTGATTGATTATGCATGTTTATGAGTCTAATTTTGTGAAAATGAGCTAGCTTGATTGATTTATCGATGATTATGTGCATTAAGTATGAGTTGCATAAAGTCTTCATGAAATGATATTTTGAACATCTTTTACCTTGGAGATGATGTTTCCTCCTCGGATATGTGCATTTATGTGATTGCATTCATGTTGGGCTGTTAGGTTAAGTTCCTACCTTCTTTATGATGTCATGGATCTCATTCGATGACGAATGTTTCCAAGGGGGAGATATTGTAACATCTCAATTTACAAAAGGCTAAAAAGGGGAAACGAAATAGGTCCACGAACCCAAAATGGATGATGGACCCTTCAAAAGACCTTAGATAGCTCGTGGAGGGGACCACGGCCCGTATAGGGAATCGTGAAGGACTGCCCAAGGCAGCCAAGGTGAAGTCACTCACCACGAGCCACTAAACGGCCCGTGGTGCATTGTACGGCCCATATAGTGGTCCATACAAGGCATCCTTCAGATTTTGAGTTTAGGGTCAACTTCAAATGATCATATCTTTTAGCACAAAAATTAATTAGGTGGCCCATGACCTATCAAATTAAAGGTATTTGAGTCCTCTTTCAAACGTCACCAAGTTTGCTCCATTTGATATTCGGAGTAAAAAGTTATGCCCAATTTTGTGGAGCGCTGTCAGGCTGAGAAATCTTCACGACCCACTGTACGAGGCATGAAGCACTGTACGGCTCGTGAAGCCTTTCTTGAAGCCATTTCGGCAGTTTTTAAGTCAGAGGCTATTGGGTCTTTTCCCAATTGTTTTAACTCAATACTATGTCGTTTTGCCTTCTACCCAAACCCCTATATAAGGATTTTTACCCCAAAATCCCCCAATTCAATTCATTCTCTCAAATTCCAAAAGATTGACCAAGTTCATCCTCCCCAAATATTTCTCTCTCTAAGGAAGAAGAAGAAGGAGTCAAGTTAGGGTTTCAAGATCAAGTCTCCAATTCACCAATTGCTTAAGAGCTTTGAACCCCAAAGTATAATAGTGTTCATTCATGGAGCCTTTTCCTCCAAGGAATCCCTAAAATCTCCAATTTTCAAGTTAGAATTTCTCAATTGAATTAGGGTTTTCTTCCATGTCTTGGGTTCTTTGCAATGTTGATTTAGTTGATTGATTTATGAACTTTGATGTATAAATTGAGTTGAATTTAATGAATTAAGATGAATCCCCATGAACCCATGCCTTTTCCCCAATTTTGAAATTATGAAGGTGTTATTGGGTTGAATTGTGAAGACATGAATTTCATGAAGTCTATGTGAACCTATGTATGAACTATGATTCTTAAGCTATGAATTTCATGATGAGATTATGAATGACCAAAAGATGGTTTTATGAAAGTAAGCATGTTCAATAAAATCTATGATTTTTCTCTATCATGTGGGTTCCTTCAATTATGATCAAATTACCTTGTTTATGGTTTTCTAAGCATGAGTTTTCATTGAATTGCTTGATTTAAGATGAATTCTTATGAACCCATACGAAATCTATGATTTTCAAGTTATGAGTATGGTGAACCATGTGAAGATGAAATTGATGAACTCATACATGTTCAATTATGGAAATTATGATGATTTATAAATTGTTTTAAGATTGAAGCTTAATTGATGTTGTTGTTAAGTTGTGAAAGGGTTTCTCGCGTAATATTCACATTATGAATTAGAAAGGAATAAGAGGTGATTACCCATGTTTCTTAAGGAGTTATTCTAAAGGTAGATAAGAGGCGATTAACCATGTTCCCTAAGAGTAGACAAGAGGCGATTACCCGTGTTCCATAATGATTGATAAGAGGTGCTTACCCATGTCTACTAATGATAGAGAAGAGGCGATTACCCATGTTTACTAAAGTTAAGATGAATTATGATTTATGACTATTCAGCGGGAAATATGCTTAGCACCGAGTGGACGAGTGGCGAGAACCCATGTCTTATAAACTATGTGCCACCATAGGATTAGCTAGTGGATCCACATAAGCTAGAAGTTAAGGTCTTACCTTGGCAAGTAAGGCAACCTCTTTTCGGTGTGGGGTACACATCGAATTCCATGTTATAGCTCACATGGTCTAGGTCAGTTAAGTCTCCCTTCCCACAATAATGAACTAAAGCGACTCTCAAGTGATGTAAAGATGTTTAGCTTGCTTTGATCATGATGTATGACTTATGTTTCTAACCTCTTTCATGTTTTAGCTTGATCATCGCATGTCATGAAAATGTCCCGTTTTAGCATGTTTTAATTGTGTTTGTGCATTGCTATCATACTTGGTACTTGATTGTACTAACGCATACTCTTGCCTACATTGACTTGTTGATGTAGGACTTGGCGATTCTCCATCTATTCGTGGCTAGAGCTTAGTAGAAGGATTATTGCAGACTTGGTGAGTCCTCATCCATTCGAGGATGTAGCCTTGTTGTTCTTGTATGTTCTTTCATTTTGACATTGTATTGGGTTATGTCCCAACATTATTTTCATCCTTATGTTAGATTGGCTTTGAGACACATTATGTAGACTTTCACTACTTTCATCAAACTCTTATGATTTGAACTTGATTTTCAAACTTTTTAAAATTCTATGTTTTTGGACTATGTATGCTAAGTGAGTTGTATGAGGCCTTTCGGAGTCTTGTATGCCATGTCACGGCTAGGGGGTACTTTGGGTCGTGACATAGAAGGTTTCTTATTATGCATTATGAGTTACTATAGAAAGCTTCTGAAGGATATCAATACTCTTAAATGAGATATTGACATTTGACAGATAAACTTTGTATTGAAGTGGTGGTCTCTAGTTTACTACATCTTGAGTAGTTAGAGTAGCTATGGAGCTTCTTTTTAGGTTGACTACATACCAAATTCTGGCCAGGATTATTAGCAGGTGTGAAATGATTAAAGCTGAGTTTATTACTGGAGTACGAATTAAGCTATAAATTTTTATTCTGGCTAAGAGGATGTCCAATTAGTAAAACATAAGTACTCTCTCCGTCTCAATTTATGTGGCACTTTTCGAATTTCGAGATTCAAACAAGTCTATCTTTGACTTTAAATTTTTCATATATCTTTTAATTATTTTGAATTACCAATTATTGTGACTTATAGTGCTTTTTACGTAGTTTACAAATATATAAATTTCATTTCAAAAAAATTGAAGATTCCACGAGCAAATTTCTGATCAAACTTAAACTGTTTGATTCTCGAAAAATGAAAAGTGTCACATAAATTGGGAGAGAGGAAGTAAGACATATGGAACAGTTACATGTGGGAATTTTAGTTTTAATAAATAGTCACCCTTTAAAGTTGATGACATTACTTGCAAATGAATTGGGTTATACTCATGTAAATATTTTTTTTAAGGAATAGTTTTACATCCTCCTTTAGTTAAAAATGAATCTTAGTCGATACTGAATATGGATGTGCAGAAACACCAGACTGAAAAAGAAGCAAATAATTAGTCTGAAAATTGTCATGTAATTATGAGGGGTATTAACACAATGGGTGCATATGATAGACTCATCCTTTATAGCTACTGTTATATCACTTGTTTGGACACTCTGTTCATCACTTCAAACACACATAAGAATATCTTTTGAGGTTAATATCCCCTTAATTTTGTTTCCAACAGTAACTAAAATTGACTTGACCCATAATTCTTACATCTTCTTAGCAGCAACATATACAAGATCTGAGGGGCATACTATTGCAACCTTCGTATTTTAGAAACAATGTCTGACAAAGAGACCTGACCATTGTATTTCTTCTCTTGGCATTATTTTATTGCCCACACTAACCAAATAGAAAAATTTAGGAGATGATCAAACTACGTCACATCACCTGACATTATCAAATTTAACTATACCCCCCTTGAAATCATTAATGTAGCCCAAATAAAACTATAAATACCAAATTAGAGGCAACTCCTAAATAAGAAAGATATTTATTGATAGAAAAAATATAAGCTACATGACATGAAACCTGCTAACTGTTATAACTAACAAATTTTTCCAAAAAAATTCCAACTAATAAAAAGAATTTCATATAGCATTGGAATAATTTCATCAGAGAGAAAAGAATAAATTTAAACTACTAAGCAGTTAACAGGTTCAATCTAGTAATCAATGAAATATGATGGTGATGAAGGCTGACCAAACACTACACTTGCAAGTTGTACATATTTGATATACTCAAGAGGATAAACGCCTATGGAAGAAAATCATTATTGCCAAACATGGAGCCCTGAATCACTGTTGCTCTAAAGTCTCAACTGAACCTTACGGGGTTGGTTACTGGAAAAGCATAAGCAAGCTATGGAAGATTTTCTCACAACAAAAGCACCTGGTAGTAGGGTATGGCCAACAAATTTGTTTCTGCAGAGTTAACTGGTTGGGTAAGATCCCTTTGGAGATTGCCTACCCAAACATTTTCTAGATGGCAAACGAGCCAGGCACTACAATAAAGAAACACAGGGATGGAAACTCATGGAACCCTACCTCAAAAGAAACATACATGACTGGGAGATGGAAGAGTTGATTAACCTTTTAGAAGCACTTACAATGCCACAATCAACAGCCTTGCACCAAGTCAACAAAAATAGGGAGATAGGAGGAATGGAGAAATTTCAATTATGTGGAAGACCTGTAGAAGCTTAACAAAAACAAGAAGTTGGTTAAGAAGCTCATGAACAAGTACCTTGCTTTCTTGTCATCAAAAGTTGTTATTAAGAAAATATCCCATTTCTTGGGGCCTTGCTTGAACAAGGCAGGTAAGTTTCCTGCCCTTGTTTCCCACCAGGAATTACTTGAGTCTAAGGTTAACGAGACCAAGGTCACTTTCAAATTCCAATTGAATAATGTTCTTTGCATTAAAGTTGGCGTAGGTAATTTTGCTATGGAGGAGAAACAAATCTTCCAGAACGTGCAGATGACTGACAACTTTCAAGTGTCGTTGCTAAAGAAGAATTGGCAAAATGTGAGATGCTTGTACTAGAAGAGTACCATGGGAAAGATTAAACGCATCTTCTAAGTTTATTGTATTGCAATTTTTGCAGGTTCAAGAGTTTTGCCTTATATGTAATACATTTACTATTAAATTTTTTTTCTTAGTTGTGATTCTGGATACTGTGTTGAAAACATGAAATCCGTTTTGTGATGATTTTGCTTTTATTTTCTTCTTTCCAAAAATGAAAATGAAAAAGAAAAAGAGCACAAATTTAACTCCATGAACTAAACTAGATTATAGACAACTATTAATGAGTGTTTAGATCAATTTTATTTAGTTAACTCAAATCTAAAGCTTGGATTTGAAAATTGATTATCATTATATGATTACAAGTAAGTTGCAGAATTTCATTAACTGATTTTTAGGCCGAGAGTTGACTACAATTATAGGGAGACATGCCTTATTTACTTTAACAAATTTGAAGGCAGAGAGACGCACACTTGAGTGCAACTCTTTTGCTTATTTTCTTTAAGTAATGCTGAAAAAGAGAGATGCAACTATATATGTTAGTTGATTTTCCTCTAAAATGAATAAATAGAAGATACCTAGCTATGTAAGATTGTGTTTCTGGACGGGATGGAACAGGGGTAGGTGGAGCAACGCGAGGTAACTGATTTGAAAGAGTATCGCTGAATCTACTCTATATGAGTATGGAAGTTGTCAAAGTTGGAAAAGATTTACGAATTCAAACTAGGAAGCCTTAGTCTAGTCCTTTCTGCCTTTGAACAAATCTACAACATCAATTAGCAGATTCATTAGAAATCAAGAAACACCTAAAACTCCCATTAAGAGAAAAACAAAACTCCCGTCGTGTACAAAATTAATTTTGTAAGACCTCACAAACTACATACAAGCTGAGATTTTATGGACGTCATCAAACCAGCTTCAAATATTGCTAAAATCTGACCAATTAACCAAATTATATTGTCAAACAAACTTAAGTAGAAAAAGTTCTGAAATCAAACTCTAACAGAGGAAAATAGACATTAGGTGCATCTTGTAAGTATTCATCCATTGAGTATCATTATATGACTACAAGCAAGTTGCGGCATTTGGATAACTGAATGATAGTCAATTACAGATTATTTGATTCACCTAAGATGAAGAAAATAGAAGGAAGAGGAGTCCAACTGATAACATTAGAAAATTCATTAGCAAGGAATCAGGCAAATTTAAAAGTATAGCCAGATCAAAAAAATAACAAATCACTAGCAAACAAGTTTTAAAAAAATTAAACCTAGATGAAATCAAATAAGGTAAATTCAGAATATGGGCAAATCTAAAATTATAGACAGATCAAACTAATAAATAATCAACAACAAACAAGTTTTAAAAAAGGAAACCTAGATGAAATAATACTGGGTAAACTCAGAATTTGGCAAAATTAGGTGTTCCGCAAAGCAATTCACAGGTAAAACAACATAAACTTACCTTGCAGAGAAGAAAAATCCAAAATGAGTCCCGACACTATTACTAGAAGCAATTAGACCAGTAAAAGCAGGTGACAACGAGAAAGAAGAAGCCAACATTGTGTTCTGCAATCAAAATATGAGAGGCGCTGATTCATATTTTAAAGCTTAAACAGAGAGATATACATATTATTTTCTGTTAACAAACCTAGAAACTTGGAGAGATAAGCTGCTGAAGAGAAAGTATATCACTGTTAGTTGATATTCCACTATCAAATATGAAAATGAAAGCAGGCACGCCAATGTTATTCCTCTAACAATCTAAACAAAGAGCTTTGATGAGCAAATATATCTCTCGTTGTGTTTTCTTTTCAGAAGTAACGGGGAAAGGGGTGGGTGGGGAGACATGGTCATCTAGGAGTAAAAGAATAGCACCTCATTTTAATAATAAGGGACTAGATTTCAATTTTTTTTAACATCCCGACTTTTATCCCGTTGATAATATTAAACTAAAAATTGCTTTTCAACTATGGAAAAAAGTGTGTTGTTATAAATATACTTTTAACGACCATATTCCTATCCCTTCGTTAAGGATTGGTCACTTAAAGTGAAGTTTCTTATAGTGTAGCTTTGCCTCCGATGTTCTCAGCTATCCACCCAGTCTTTCATGTCTCGATGCTATGCTGGTATGTTCCAGATGAGTCTCATGTGCTCCAGTATGATGCAGTAGAGTTGGATGATTGCTTGAGCTTTGTGGAGGAGCTAGTTGCTATTCTTGCTAGAGATGTGCGGCGATTGCGCTCAAGAGCCATTCCTGTGGTCAAGGTTCGTTGGAGGCATCTTCCAGTTGAGGAGGCTACCTGGAAGGCCGAGCATGATATGTGGGAGTAGTTTCCTGGCTTATTTGAGTCTTTAGGTACTTCTTGACTCTTACTTTCGCGGACTAAAATCCCTCTTTGTAGTGGATGTTGTAATGACCTTAAGGTTATTTCTGTGTTTATGCCTCATGTTCATCATTTAGAGCTTTTCTGTAGGGACATCAAGTCATTTATGAATTGTTGGGACTGGCAGTTCGGTCACCTGGTCATTCGTTTAGTTTTTATGTGAGTTTTAGTGTTTTGGAGCTTTTGAACCTTGAACGATATTTTTTTATCAAAAGTTCAAGAAGTTGCATCTGAATCCAATTCTGATAGTTCCATCAACTCCGGAAGGGTTATTTTAGGCTAGTAGCATGGTTGGCATGACTCCCGAGGTTTTCAGTGTGAGTCGGTGTGATTAGGCGTTTTAACTTTAAAGTTTAAGCCTAAATTTGACTTTAGTCAACATTCTAAGTAAATGCACTCGAATGATAACTCCGTCAACGCGGTTAGCTCCGGAATGTTGAGTTTTGTCTAGATTGACCCTTTGTTCATGTCCCGAGGCTTTCGAGCAAATTCTGAGCCCATTTGTGGATTTTGAATTAAATATGTGGGACCTACTTTTTGTCAAAATGACCTCGTATGAAAATTTTGACTGCGCCATTGAGTCTGGTATATCGAATTTTGTATGGTTGCATATCTCGTTTGCATGCACAGGGCTCCGAACGAGTTCGGAACACCCCGTCGGAGTTTTTAAGTTTTCGAAAAAAATGCTGAAATCAGGTGCATATATAGCAGAAATATCAGCTCATTTTGGAAACTTCAAAACCTCATATCTCTCTCACTTCTTGGCCAAATGAGGTTATTCAAAGTGTGGAAGCTTCGTTTAGATGGTGGTTTCACTGTAGAGTGATCAGAAGTTGTTGGGTGTACGTCGTTCGAGGAAAAATCGTGATAAACCAGATTGCTGTAGCTCTTTTCGAGTTCTTGATTTTGACTATATTGATTAGGTGATATCTTGCTCATTTTAGCTTCGTTTTGGGTGATTCGAAGTCTCACGTGTCGGGAATTATCGAGGATACATCATGGAGTGTTCAAGGAGTGTTGGGCATCCTTCGATTTTTGGAAAGTCTGAGTTTTACCTGCTGCATGTTTTTTTAAAAAATTGATTGAAGTGTGATTTTTTTGCATGTTGAGTTTTAGCTGCGTTTTGAGCCCCGAATTGTGTTTCATTTTGGAACACAAGTTCAGGGGGTATTGTTTTGGTTCTTTTGGCAGAGTCAAGTCCGAAAAGTCTGATGCGGGTCCCATAATTGCCGTTCGACTCTAAAAATTGGTTTGGCTCTATTTTGGGTGATTTTGGTGTCTAAACGACCGTATTGATGTTGTGATCCTATTTTTTTTTATAGTGTGGCAGCATTTAGAGACCGCTCGAAAAACAAAAGCTCTGGCCTTGTGATTTGGAGCTCGTGCGGTCGGCTACGACTTCCTTTCTATCAAGATTGAGCCTGAATGTGTGAACTCATGTTGATTAGTGTGAATTGGGAGCGGGGACCTAGTAGTCTTACCTCTCTTCTTAGATACCATGTTTTAGGTTTGATCGGCATTATTTTGAGCATAGAACTTTGCTAGTTGGGTGGTTTGGATTTGTGCATGCTATGTGAATTACTTGAATTTACTTGCTTTCTGACGCATGTTCATCCTTAGCCTAGGATAGACCAGTGTTTCCTTAAGCTCTCGAGCTTTGTGTTTTACTTTGTCTCCGATGTCGTTTCGGATAGATTAGATCCTTGTAGACTGGAATAGCAGACTTGAGTCTGATAGTATGAACCTTAGTTAGGGAAAATTCTTGTCTTATTAGATCTTCTATCCTCTCTCTCCCTATTTTTGCGGTTCCGAAGTGTTACCAGATGTTTATGCTATCGCGACGAATGGAGATTGAGTTGTACTAGGCTGGGAGCCTTTTGTTGATACCTTTAGGTAGGCAGCGTCCCACAGTGACTTTACTTGACTTGACATGGGATTCTCCTTGAAATTAACACACCCTTGGCCCTCTTGTTGGTTAGGTTATGAGTTGGTTGGTTGTAGTAATTATTTACGGTTCGAGGCTGTTATTTCCAGTTTGAGGCTGACATTTTACGGTTCGAGGCCATTATTTCTTGCTTGAGACTGATGCTTTGGGTTTGAGACCCAAATTTTATCACCTTGGGTTCGAGGCCCAGATTCTATCATTTTGGGTTAGATGCCCAACTTCTACAACTTTGGGTTCGAGACCCAGATCCTATCACTATGGGTTTGAGGCCCAATTGACTTCTTTTGGACTTAGGTTTGAGTATCTTATTATTGTAGTCTTAGCTATTCTGTGTACCTGTCAGGCTTTTGGGGGTCCGTTCGAATTTTATTTAAACTTGCGTGAGTGTACCTTCTGGGCTTATGGGGTCCAGTTAGGTTTAATTTAACTATACTTAGATTTACTTTCAATATGCTCGGGTGTCTTTTTTATTTTTCCCGCTTTGACGTCTGTGTGTGCTTAGATTCTCCCTTTTTAGCTTGTTTTTACCTTTCTTGCACAGTCGGCCTTTGATGCCTACTGAGTACCTATTGTTTTGGTACTCAAGCTACACTCTACATCTATTTCGTGGTGCAGGTCCCAATACCAGGTAGTAGCGGTGATAAGTTCCTGCCATCTTTTGCAGCTATGGTTGGGAGATGAGGATGAGCACTTAGCGCTTTAGGTTTATCTTGTCTCTTCTTTTGTTTTAGCTAGTCTCATTGCTTTTTGAGACACGCGTTGTTGTGGTACACTTTAGGGACTTATACTCTTTATTAGATAGCTCTGTACTAGTGACTTCCAGGATCTAGGAGGGATTTATGTATATATTTATTTTGGTTTGCTTCCGCCTTGTTGTCCTTTGTATAGATTATTGGTTTTTCTAGTTTCTACCCTTACGCTCATTACTTGATGTTTTGGGTTAGGGTTGGCTTACCTTATGGTAGGGTATAGTAGGTGCCAACATGAATTGATAAATCGGGTCGTGACATTTTACAAGCTACCCATATGCTATTCTACCCATGGGTACTCAGACTTCCCCCAAATTTCATAAAGCATTGCCCAAATTGACGATTTGCCCTTAAGAAAGTCAAACTCTATCCATCATTGGGCAAATACAAGTCATCGAGGCAATACTGGCTAATCAGACTTCACCCTATTCATTTTAAAGCAAGATCGAGCAAATATAACAACTCAATTTCAACATTTAACCTTCACTAGGATGGCAATGGGGCGGGGCAGGTTGGGTGCGGGGCGGGTTGAGCTTAACCCGCAAAATTTTTAACCGCTCCACATGACAACTTTTTTCATTTACAACCCGCCCAACCCCGCCCCACATAAATTT
Organism: Solanum appendiculatum; assembly: GCA_018342035.1. Classification (NCBI taxonomy): domain Eukaryota; kingdom Viridiplantae; phylum Streptophyta; class Magnoliopsida; order Solanales; family Solanaceae; genus Solanum; species Solanum appendiculatum. Next base: position 483,999 of record JAGDQO010000798.1, read on the forward strand.
TTTAATATTTGTCCTTTTCAATAAAATTCATAAAATTAAGTTTATTTTCTAATTAAGTTGTATTAATTTAATAGATAATAGCATAATATTTTATTTTTTAAAGGTCAATTGGGAAGAATGTAAGAAACCGTATTAATATTTATTGAACCGGTTTCATTTACTATCTTGAATATTTTAGTAACTTTAAAGAAATTATCTCAATAAATAATGCTTTGTCACTCTTATAACATGTAAAAAGTTAAAATTAAGTTTGAACCCGCATAAAACCGCATATACCCGCAACCCGCCCCACCCCGCATTAGTTTTTAAAAAATTCACTTCAACCAGCCTCGCATAACCTTAAAACCGCCCTGCCCCACATAGCCTTAAAACTGCCCCGCCCTGCATCCGCCCCGCCCCATTGCCATCCCTAACCTTCACATTTAATTTTAGCAATTCCAGGCACAATATCATCTATCTTAAGCCATGGGCATAGATCAATTGACAACATTTAACACTACCCAGGCAAATTAAATAGAAAAACATCATCAACAACACAAATCCAACTCTTATGCATCAATTCTAAGCAAAAACAATGATGAAAGCTTCAAAACACGAACCTCAGATAAGTCAAATAAAAAAAATGAGGGGAGGAAGGATTTGGGATCCACTAAACTCGAACAAGCACACACTCCAAGTAAGAAAATCCATGCAAATGAGAACACAATTTCAAAGAAATAAGTGTATGCAGAGTTTGGGAAGTGAAAGATCTCACAAAGATGAAAATTGCTTTTTAAAAACTTGAAAAGACACTTGGCCTTTTTATTTCAGGCACACTCGATGGACTGCAACTATCGTGGCCGAACGTGTAAGAGGAATCACCGAAGGAGCTTAAGCTAGCAAATGAGGCCTGAACGGAAACCAAACTTGATGTTCAACTCGAGGGACCTGATGTAGTTCACCTAGTGTCATTCAGCGAATCGCTGATTAGGTCCCTGTTCGCCGAAATTGATACTACCATTTTCAAAAATTCTTGGCTCAAAAGGTGATCATGAAGATGTCTGCCCAATTATTTTGGTGCATCACCAACATGGTAATCTTATCATCCAATTTACCTTTTTCAACTTTTTTACTTCTACTCAATCTGTACTCACAACACACGTTATTGAAAGCAATGAAATAAACTTGTGTTGCCTCTCAAGAAGCACCTTATTTAACGTCATGGCAGAACACAATTCTTACTCATTTACAATTATTTTTGGGATTTGGGATGATGTCACTAGGCAACCTTCCTTTTTGCCTTGGATTAAGATGGGTGGAGAGTTGACACAGATGAGTCTCGAGCTGATTTATTGACACGGAATGAGAATTAACCATTTAAGTTAAGGTGGAGAAGTCATTTTTCAAATCCTTCAACACCTTGTCGGACCCTTCAACCTTGTTAAATATGCTTGTTAGCATTTCATCAGTGTGATTTCCTTTCGGTCCAGCTGATTCTTTTGGTATGGGAAGATCGTGAGGTGGGACATACCTATATTTTTCAGCTTCCCGATCTCTTCAATTGCCACCTTGGTCCCTCTAATCTCTCCAATCATTGTCTTGATCCTTGTTCCAACCTTGGTTTCCACCTGGTCTTGGGTAGTTTTTATGAGAATACCCCTTTTGATTTACCAAGAATTGTACCTCTTCATTTTATAATGCTCAAACTTGGCATCCTCCGGGCATTGCCCACTACTAGTACCAACCACATTGACTGAGTTAACTCCACCTCCCATTACATATTTAGACAAAAAGTGAAGTTGGGTCATCATTTTAGCCATGTTTTCATCGCACTCATGATCATTTTCCATTTGTTCCTTACTCATGCTCCATTGTTGAGAAGATACTTGATCCTCTCTATTATGCCATGCTCGGTTTACTTTTGTCATATCATCTAGCAACATTGTTGCTACCTCGTACGGTTGTCTCATCATCCCACCTTGAACAAGTTTATCAGCCAAGCCTTTGTTGAGTGAATCAAGGCTACAATAAAAGTATTGCAGCAGAAAATTGTCTGGAACACTATGTCTGGGACATTGTAGTAACAATTTTCAGAACCACAATCATGTTTCGTGAAGGGGCTCACCTCCCACTCTATTGAAGTTCTGGATGTTGTCCCTAAGCTTTACCATTTTTGAGGAAGGAAAGAATCTCTCTAAGAATGCTTCAGTTAACTCCACCCAAGAAGTGATAAAATCATTCGGCAATTCAGCCAACCATCTAGTAGTTTCCCCCTTTAAGGAGAATGGGAATAATTGATGTAAGACCGAAAATATATATTTTTAATCATGATTTGCCTCACATTTAATATTTTTATTTGTTCATTTTGAGCATGAATTTTATGGATTGTGCTTAATAGTGTATTTTATTTGTAGGAGTAAATTGGTATAAAAATGAAGAAATTTAGAGCTAAAATGTATTAAAGATGGAAGATTATAGAAGGAAATCAAGCAGACACCTTAATGGATTAAATTGAATATTATATTAATATTTATATATGCATTGGAATGTTGCCAAAGATCAGTGAAATCGAGAAACCATGCTACCACGTGGCACCAATTGAAGACACGCAAAATTATGTTGAGGCGGCACAATTCAAGTGGAAATCCATTGGTTTTGGTTTCCCATTTTGTTTTGGACTTAGTTATTTTATTCAAGTTTTTCTACACCTATAAATAGTCCATGAGAATAATTATTAGAAAAGAATATACTTTATAGGGAACATCTATTACCAAGTCGTCATACTTTTTAGGATTCTTTTCTTTTTCTTCTTTGCTTAGAAATTAGTGGCTAAAAACCCTTGTTCTTGTGTTGTAGCTACGAGTAATTGTTGAACATTGATTTTTATGAATTAATTATTGGTTATCGCTTAAATTACTTTTATATTCTGGTTTTAGTATTTCATGATTGGCCACCGTAGAGATAAATATATTATCTATTTTTGAACTCGAGAGACAGAGAGGTAGATAGACCAAGGAATACAAAGAGCTCGATCTCTCTTGCATATCACTTGTTCATATTCGTGTTTAGGATTGATACCCGGATGAACACTGAGCTTGGTTATGAAATAGGATGAAATATAAATGCTTGCCAATCGATTTATGTCTATCCCCGCTCAACGATGTAGTAAATATGAACTTGTCAACCTTTACCAAAATATCATAAAGAACATCGATAGGTCGCTTAATAGAACGATCAACCATGAGAAGTCACATTGTGGTTTACTTAGGCTCACCTAGCCCAAGTTTCTTGAAAATAGCATATGGCATCAAGTTAATACTAGCCCCCAAATCACACAATGCTTTGGCAAATTTGAACACCCCGATAGTGCAAGGTATCGTGAACGCTCCTAGATCATCCTTTTTAGCAACCACATTTGACATAATTGCGCTACATCTATGGGATACCTCCACAGTTTCAAAGTCCATACCTCTCTTTTTCGTGACCAATTCCTTCATAAACTTAGCATACCCCGACATTTCTAGTAATGCATCCACAAATGGAAGATTTATAGAGAGAGACTTAAGAACAGAGAGAAACTTTTGAAATTTTACATTGTCATCCCTCTTCTTCAACCTTTGTGGTAATTGAGGGTCAATTTTAGGCAACGTCTTTGGAGAAACTAATTTAGACACATCCCCCACCTTTGACATAGTAGTTCCACTGGGAGTAACATCATTTGTTGAATCAACATCTTTGTTGGGAATACCATTGTTCACATCATCATCAAAGTCATCATCATCACTCATAATAGGTGGGAATTTACTCCGTTCATCCCCATCGATCTCAACCACATCGCTACCCAAAACTTTGCCATTTCGCATCACAATCGCCATACATTGAGCATTCTCATTCTTTGGGTTAGCTAAAGTGTCACTAGGAAGGCCACCATTTGGTTTTTGATTCAATTGGGCTGAGATTTGAACCACTTGTGATTCAAGATGTTTGTTAGAAGCTGAGTGAAAAGTGACCGTTTGGTTTAGAGAGGAGAAGTCAGCCTTCATCTCTTTGAGTACTTTGTCCAAACCTTCCACCTTTTGCAAAATACGAGCAAGCATATCTTCAGTCCTAAAGTTCTCAGGATCAGCCTTAGGTTCGATAGCTTTGGGCCGATCATGTGGAGGAATGTACCGCTCTCTCTCACCATCTCTCCAATTGACAACTCGATCATGCCACTCCCGATTATCTCTCCAACCACCACCTTGTTCTTTGTTCCAACCTTGATTCCCACCCAGCTTTTGATAGCTCGGACGAGAAACCACCATTTGATTCGACACAAATTGGACTTCTTCAGTGTACATGGCTTCAAATTTAGCATCATCAGGACTCATAGCAACTGCATTCACGGCTTTAGAACCCGCACCCATAACGTGCTTTGTCAATAAATCCAATTGGGTCATCATCTTAGCCATATTAGCATCACGCTCTTGGTCTTTCTCAATTTGCTCCTTAGTCATTCCAACCAAAAGAGCTGATACTTGGTCTTCTCTTGTGTGCCATGCCCGGTTGATTTTAGTCATATCATCAAACAACGCTGACGCAATAGGAAACGGCTGTCTCATGATTCCACCCTGGATTAAACGATCAGCAATAGCCTTGTTCACTGAATCAAGGCTACGGTAGAAGTATTGCAGCAACACATTTTTAGGTAAACCATGAGTAGGACATTGTAGAAGGAGCTTTTGGAACTTAAGTCACGACTCATGGCTTTGTTCACCATCAAGTCTCTTGAAGTTCTGAAAACCATCTCTCAACTTCACCATCTTCGAAGGGGGAAAGAATCATTCAAGGAATGCTCCGGTCTGCTCTACCCACGAAGTGATTGAATCTCTTGGTAGTTCAGCCAACCAATTCGTTGCATCCCCAGTTAGAGAGAAGGGAAACAACCGAAGTCTCATCGACTCTTGAGAGATGTTTTTGAATGTGAAAGGGCTACACACGTCCAGAAAGTTTTGAATATGCTCATGGGGATCCTCATGAGCAAGCCCTCCAAAGAACCCTTGGATTTGCAACAGTTGAAGCATGGTCCCGATTACATGAAAGATAGCATTACCCATAGTAGGGGCAAGCGTATAGCTCCATCACTTCCGACTTGAGCAGCATTGAAGTCATTCAAATTACCAATGTCATCATTCACATTATGCAAGTCATCATTTTGACCAATAACACTACCAGCTTCACTCATGTTGTCACCTGCTGAAAATAAACAATGAACATACTAATAAGTAAATTCAACTACAATCAAACTAGTTCACTAAAACACTTAAATACAAGAATTCTACACACAACTCCCCGGCAGCGGCGCCATTTTTGATAACGCTCAACTACACCTATAACGATCCAAAGTGTAGGTGGTCGCTAAAAAGTATAAACCCAAAGAGGAGTTGAGGTCGATCCCACGAGGAATGGTTTAAATAAAAAATTCAAAATATGAAGTACTAAAGTGATCTAACTTTTTGTAGGTACAAATAAGTATAACGATGCATAATGTAAATTATCAAAATTTCAATTATCAAATAAGAGGAGATTGAATGGTTGATTCAAACAAACACGATCTAAAAATGAACTTAACCAATAAGAAATGGGACCTTAGGGCTGTGGGAGTGTTGAATTACTAATTTTACTAAATGGGTCATTACAGATTGCTTAAGTATGCTGAATCGTAATGGGTAGGCAAGATTACACTATGATAGCTATTTTAGAATCAACTATCATGCTTTCAATTGGGTTTTATCAAACCCCAACAGGCACATAGAGAACAATCTTATACCTTAATTCAACCCACTTTAACAAGCTGGGTAGTACGAGTAATAACTTATACAATCATCAATTGTTAATTCCACTCAATTGCATCTTCTACAAGCATACAAAGAGATATATAAACTAGAATTGAATTTGCAACTTCAATTCATAAGTTGAAAACATGAATTAAGAAGTAAACTCATTCTAAACCAGCATTTAATTCAGCAATCCATAAGACCCACAAGCTAATTAAATAATCAAACATATAATCACAACCCTAAGGCATTAGGGTTTTAGCCAATCATAGTAATGGAGAAGAAATAGTTACCAAATATGTTAACCATTGATTTCCCAAATCTTCAAACAGCAAATACAATCAACTAAAATTATACCCAATGTATCAATTCCCCAAGAACCCACAAGAATAGTTCACCAAATCACTTAGAAGTAATCAAAAATGCAATGTACTTAGCTCTCTCAATACAATGCTACTCAATCTCCTTCTCCCTCTTCAAAAATTTCTATTTATACTTCTCAAAAATTTCCTATGATTTCAAATTCAGAGCCACTTGGTGGCATTAGTCGAGCTCCCCCATCCACTCGGCGATGCACTGAGTTGCTTGACTTCACCTTTTTAATTCTTGACTTCAGTACCAATTTCCTTCTGGAATATTAGGCGAAGAACATCGGGATCGCCTTTCTGATCGGTGACACGCCAATTGGTTCCTCAGCTCGCTAACTTGACTGGACTCTTTTCCTTGTCTACTGGAACATTAGGCGATAAAACCATCCATTTGGCGACTCGTTGAGTTCCCTTTTACGAACTCCAACTTTCTTTTTCATTCAATTTTGTAACTTTTAAGCTTCTTTTTGCGTTATCTTGTCCTTGCCTCATTCCAAAGCCTTCTTGCTGCACACAAATGATTTAGCATTAGTTATGAGTGCAAAATGGGCATTAAGGACACCAGTTTAGTACAAATGAAGCTATAAATGAGTCAAAACTACCGACTCATTAGCCGACTGAGTTGGCTAGTCGTCGTTCAATTTCTTTTCTCTCCGACCTGCTTTAAGCTTTTTAGCATAGGTCTCAATCACTGTTAGTGAGATCCGGCTAGCTTGGCGAGTTGCCAGTTACTCTTGGCGAGCTTCAACTTCACTTTTTCTTTGTTTATCTATGTTTTTGCCTTTTTTGTATACATTTGTCCTCACCTTATCCTTAAGCCTTCATAGCTGCAAATCAACACTTTAGCATTAGAAATGGACATAAAAAGTCATTGAGAATACTATTTGGTGAACTAAAAAGCCTCAAATGAGTCCAAAATCTTTGACTCATCAACAAACTCAAAAAATCATATCTGGAAGAGTCCATAGTGAAGTTGAAATTCGTATAATGCTAATTCATGCATAAAACCCATCAAAGTTAAGGGAATCATAAAAGTCATGTTAAACTACTTTGATAAGATTTAAAACTGAAGTAAACAAAATCGAGAAAATAGGCTTACGAGGAAAGTCATGAACTATGTTAAAATCCTAACTTGGATTCTAACTTATTTAGTAAGACCTTTGAAAGTAAACACAATTTAGGTATGAAGGTGAAAGAATACTCTCATTTAAACCTTACATACCTGAGAGATTTAGATTTGAAGGAAGAACTTATCTGAAAGCCTTGAAACCCTAACTTTGCTTTTCTTGCGGGTGTTTTGTTTTTCTGAATTTAGGGAGTTGAGAGAGTAGAAGAGAAAGAAAACTAAGTAATTGACAAAATATATTCCCCTAATAGAAGTTAAAATGCCGTTTCTTAGGCTTAGGAAGGATAGAAAAAGACCAAAACAACCCTTACTTAAAATTTAACCGAATAATCCACGAGGGTCATCTACGATTCCTGGTTTGATCTACGTATCATAGATCCCATCCTTTGAATTCTAACTGAAATTTTGAGTTTTTTGAAATTCATTGTATGAGCCCAATTTATGACTCATAGATTGATTTACAACCCATTTTTGAATCCATAAAAGATAGGCTAAAAAATGAGTTTCTGAAGTTCATTTTACGGGCCCAAATTACAACCCGTAGTTGGGTTTACGATCCATAATTGAATCCATGAAAATCAGGCCAAAAACTAAGTTTCTCAACTTTTATTTTATGAGCTCCATTTACGATTCATACTTCAATTTACGACCCGTAAATGGGACTCATAAAAATTAGGTTCTGAAAACTCTACTGGGAGTATCTCTAGTAAAATGATTATAACATTTTACTCCAAAGTTTGATTGATGCAAACACGGTGGCGTTGGAAAGATGACTCATAGACCTTTAATTTGGTACGTAATATGCCACCTAATTATTTATGTACTGAGAGATATGTTCATTTGAAGTTGACCCTTACATGAACTAATGCAAAAAATGTAGCTGGTAAGAAAGCTATGAACTCGACTTAGTGTTTGAGGTCCCTTATAACCCTAAACCACTTCCGATACACTTTTCACGCCTAGGAATAGACCTTTACACATAAGTACAAGTAGGACATCACCCGCTTCAAGTCTATATTCTTACGACGAATGGTTCGAACCCATAGCGTAGAATATGCGAGGTGTTACAGTGACATTGGATCATCACAACCTTCTTTTGTTTTGTGCTATTTCATCAAAGGCTTTTGTTTTGTGCTATTTCATCAAAGGCTGTCAGAACTTGCTTCTTAGCATTACGTGGGAAGAGAATTTTTCTATTCAGCTCCCACGACTTCAATTACAAACTTTTATTTCTCAGTCTAACTTGGACTAAATTTCTACTAATGAGACAGAAAGTAAGTTTCCACTTATTACCAAATTACTGTCGTACCTCTACTATTTTCGGCAACTGCTTTCTTCAAATACCAACCGCAATCTTGAGGTGATATTTGCTCCCAAATATTGTTAATATCCTTCATATAAACCTCATGTACCCAATTTACCCACAATACATTTTTCTTACTTTCCAATTGCAATAAGAGCTTCCCAACAACAACTATATTTCAGAGTTTGCAACTCTTAATATCCGAGCCTCCATACTTCTTAGGTACAAATCCCCAGCTCCAAGAAATTGTTGTTTGATCTACCCTCTGATATTCCCCATAGGAACTCCTTGCACTTACTGTCTATGTCCTTTAGTACATTTTATGGTAGGATAAAAATTGTTCCCAAAAAATTGTATATTGAGAAAAATATAACCTTTATGCTTTGCTGTCTCATCCATATCAATCAATTGGAACAAATTTAGATTAGTTAATAGTTTTTTTTTTTGGTTTTTCACTCGGTATTCGGAGCCTACATTGGAGTCCTGACTAAATCTGGATTGCGCACTGCAGGGTGGCGCTCCCAATAGAATTTTCTCCATACCCAATGCTCGAATCTGAGACCTTCTGATTAAGGGTGGAGCAATCTCACCACTGCACTACAATCCATGTTGGTATTAGTTAATAAATTTAATATCACATTTTGCATAATAACATACATTTGGAACATTTTTGGCATCATGATTTTGTATTACTGTATTTATTTTTCATATATACTTTGAAATATACTTTATTTGAGTCAATTTATTGAGAATAATTTCTCTACCTTCACAAGGTAAGAGTAAATTTCACTTACATACCTTCTTTTCATTTTTCACTTATAAAATTATATTGAGTATGTAATTGTTGTTGGATCATTATGCACACTGGAAAATTAAAAAATAAAAGTTGTGTGGTTTGAAACTTCACATGTAATGATCCCAAATATTAGTAGTTTGTATAGTTAGTTCGTAAACCACATAACAATAGAGAAGTAATAAAGTGTTTTTGTGGAATGGAAAACGCATCACCATTATATAATTGTTCATAATGAGTAGTTACAATCCTTTTATTCCATTATAGTTGTAACTTATAAATATTAGGAAATTTTACACAAATTTCATATTGTTAAGAGCTAATTACATTCTATCCCTATTCTTTTTTGAAATTACAAAAATCTCTTAAATTTGGTGGAATCCTAATACATCTCAATTTGTCCCGGTTCTGGATACATCCCTCAATGTCACAATACATTGCGTCTCGGTTTTGGAATACATCACTCAACGTCCCGATACATCGCGTCGTCCCGATACATCTCGTAAAGTGATGTATCCGAGAATAGGAGAGAGCAGGGATTTGTGTAATTTTTTCAAATGGTAGAAAATTTTAGAGAACATAATAAAATAAATTGTGTATTTACGTAATTTTTCCTAAATATTAAACGTTGATAGAAAAAGGAAAGCCCTTCTAGCATTTAAGGCATGATCTAGTGATCAATAAAATAGGTTAAATCGCTAGGTTTTTCAAATTTTAATGTAGGAAAAAAATATTGAGTAATTACATCCCATTTTCCTATGTTTTGATGGACAAAATTACCTAGTATGAAAAGTAAAAGAAAAAAATCACACAAGATTGTAGTCTATGTTTTGATGGGCAAAATCATCTGATTCTTATAAACATTATTTTCCTGCATACATCATTTCTATTCAACTATCTTTATGATAGAAATCATTTTAGCTTTAGAGAGGAAATTTTAGTTACGAATTCAAATTTTAGTCGAACTTTAGACAGGAACTTCTTATTACGATTCAAGTTTTAGTCGAACTTCAAAATAAGTATACGAAATAGGTATAAGAAATTTGTTGGAAAACCAATAAGTAAATTAGTTGTTGGCTGAAATGTCGTTACAATATAACATAAAGTACAAAAGAGATGAAAAAAAATATAAATAGTAATGCCTAAATCAAAACATTTGCACTTTTCTGATACACCTCAAATATTTTTCTCCCAGGAAAGCACTGTCTCTATGCGCCCGCTCCAGCAGATTTTCACATTCAAAATACATACAACCGCTAGAAAATTGCAAGATGGTGACCGACGCAAAAAGGTTTCCAATGCCGCCGGAGGAAAAAATTACAGACGCGGCAACATCAGTAAAGGTAGTGGAAGAGGTATTGAAGTAACAATTTAAGAATGCAAAGCTTACTCACATTTCCTATCCTTATTCAGCATCATTAAATGGAAAAATAATCGAATTATCCTATATCTAGCTCAAATCCATAGACTAATTTCATCAAGTCCTCGCCATTGAAGTCTTACCCAACTTCATTTTACTTTCTCAAGCCAAAATGGTGTTAGAGAGCTCAATCCATGTTTGAAACAACTGATTTTAGATTAAAACTTCAATATAACAATAGATTCATGCATAACAACAAATTTTAGAACTGATTAATCAATACCCATTGGGTTTTACATCCACATCTTGCACACATGCCTCTAGTTACAATTTCCACTACTTGTAATCAAGGAAATGGAATAACCATATAGGGAAACTCCATTTCAAGAAAAAATTGATAAACAAATCTGAGATCCAAAGCTTAGAAGGATGCAAATCTGAGCTTTCTTCCATAGCAAGTAAGGAAAGACTCTTAGCTAATTTTTATCACTACTAAGTTGTCCTAAAAGTTCTCTCTTTCTCTCTACTACACCGAATTGGGAAGAAGATAAAGGTACATAATTAAACAAACCCCTATTCTATCTTCGAAACTTTCCAAAAGAAGCACTTTATCCTCCAAGTACGTTTTTTCCTTAAGCTTTCGCTCTTCAACCTGCACTGGATCAGTGGAATATCGATCTAAGAATGTTCCACGCCAATTGTTTCATTGCATCAGCCTTTAGTTCTTTCTGAAACCACATGTGTTGGGGTTGGTGAATCACCAATCAGGAATTGTACAACATCAATGAGTCACCGGTGCTTAGACAAGCTTTTTCTAGTCAAGCCAGCATTTAGCCGGCGAGACAATAACCAGCTAATGCGGGATGCCGGTTCTTTCATCGGTGTGCTTCAGTGATTTTAAGCTCCAAATCCTTCAAACTTGAATTTTTTGAAGAATGTTTGTACATAAGAGAACTAGGGCCTAAAATCCCCTCAATTAGCGTTAAAACATAGCTAATTCATAAATTTGAGTCTAATGAGTTGATAAAATACCAACTCATCAATATCATGAAGGACTTCTTATTGGCTTGTAATGTAGACTTAGGAATGGGTAGGATAATCATTTGAGATTGAAGTGACTTAATCCCTCCTTGAGAGTTGCATTGGATTGATGCTTTTGATGATTATTACGCCTTCGACACTCGATCTTCTTTGTTGTCCATTTTTTGTTTTGACTTTTTTCTAATCTTTGCATGTCTGAGCCTTTCCCTTTTTTTGTTTATTCTTTTGAAGTTTCTCCTCTATTATATGTAGTTTTTTTTTCTTTGTTTATTATTTTTTGTTGAGAATTTGTACTTGTTTTGACCTTATCGCGAGTTTTTGACTCCCAAGTGAATTCTTCAATTGGACGATGCTTTCATTGAATCTTCACTAATCTAATTTGTTTTCTCAACTTTCGAACATCCCGATCAAGAATAGCAACTGACTCTTCCTCATATTGAAGGTCCTTATTTAGCACGACTGAATCTCACTTGATGATTTACTCCTCATCCCCATGGTATCTCTTCAGCATGGATACATAGAACACTGGATGAACTCCAGACAAGTTGAGTGGCAATGCCAATCTGTACGCTACCAGTCCCACTCCTTCAAGAACCTCAAATGGGCCGATATATCAAGGGCTAAGCTTACCCGTCTTGCCAAACCTCATTACTCTTTTCATGCGTGATACTTTCAACAGAACCTGCTCACCAACCTGAAACGACATGTGTTACGATCCGATTTAGACAACTAAGTTTCAAAAAAAATTCATAACTTAGCGAAAAATACTCAATTATATTTATTTTAGAAAAATAATAATAGGAGTCGCCACTTAATTTTAGGAAAATTAAGAAAACCATTTAAAAGGAATTTTGAAAGAAATCTTTTAATAAACTAGAGTCGAGTAAGGATACAAGCAATCCTCTAAGGAAGGTTTTACGCACCTTAAAGGTTCTGCTAACATGCAGTTGACCGACGGATTAAAAATGTTGGCTAACTTTAAAAGAACCTTAAATTACTTGTAAAAATCTTATTTAAAAATGAGTAGAACTCTTTTGATACTTATACATTCATATTATTCCAAGTAATGAAATAATTCAAATATAAAGTGTCAAAATATAATTTTTGTTATAAAATCAAGCTCAAAACAATATAGCTATAAAGTGAAGAAGACAAGATAAGTAGATGAATGAGAAGACTTTTCTTCTTATTCAAGTGTGTCTTCCAAATGGTGAATGATATCTCTATTTATAGTGTTGAGATATCACCCCAAAAGCCATCATGTTAAATGCCCAAACAAATAGGTACATAGTTATCCACAATGCATATCACCTTGGAAATTTAAATACATGAATTCAAGTAATTCATGAATAAACTCAATGGACCATCCAGTTAGTTCAATGGATTTATAACACTCCTCCTTGGATGTCCATAGATAATGTGCCTCGTTAAAACCTTCCTAGGAAAAACCATGCGGGAAAAATATTCTAGTGAAGGAAAAAGAATACACATATCTTTTAATACGCATTATTTGTTGCCTCATTAAAAACCTTGCCAGGAAAACCTAGTGGGACAAAACCTCGGTCATGGAAAAAAGAGTGCAACACGTATTATACTCCCCTTATTAAAACATCACTTCATTTCTTGTGATGATGTCATCTAGTCATATATACCAACTTCTCAAATATTGACAGTGTCTTTGTGATCAAATCATATTCACGAAGATGTTGCATCGTTGAACTCATCCTGATATATCATTTTCTGGTTTCATGGATATGATGAGACTTTGAGCTTAGTGGAATACATTCTTGAAAATCACTCTATTCGTGATCTTGTTATTGCAAGTAAATTGCTCATTCAACTTATTCATAGCAACAATAATTTTGTGGAAACTTTCATTTGCAGTTGATTGTCTTGTAGGATAACTTCATATATGTCCTTTATGTCAATTCAACGTCTTCGTATAAATATCCTTGATGTCGTTTCAACGTCTTCTCGTTGGGGAGGAGCGGAATCTTTTCAATAAACTCACTGCAAAATATTTGATCATGTATAGCAAGGTTCATTAGTGTCCCAATTGACTGATACATGGAGTTTCATCACTAAGAAGCTCTTCATCCTTCTTTTGAGATCTAAATGGATCTTTATTTATGTCAAGCAATCTCATAATCATTGGGGTACTCAATGAATGTGATTTATCCATATAAAATCGTATCAAAACTTTTTTGTGTATGTTGATTGATGGACAAATATTTCATTTGTGAAATTCTCAATCTATAGGCCAAGACAAAATTTTGTCTTATCAAGATCTTTTCATTTTAGATTTTCTTTTCAAACACTCAACAACTTTTGAAAGCTCTTTAAGAGTGCTAATGTTCAAGTCATCAGCATACACAGATATTATAACAAATTTAGATCCTGACCTTTTTTTATAAAAGAAAATGCAAGGAAAAAATAGGGTCATTTTTTGTACCCTTTCTTCCTTGATTATCTCAATCCATATGAGGATTCTTAAAGCTTTATTGAAAAAGTTTCTTTCAACTTTTATATGTTTCAGGCACCTTGATTGCTTCAAGGATTTTCATATAACCTTCATTGTCTAGCTATAAATGACAATTATTCATTATATGCATTCAAGTTTTCATATATTGCCAGATCAAAGCAAATATCATTGCATCCACCAAAGGAGAAAACATCTGCAATAATGTCAGGACTTTTATGAAAAACCTTTATGCCACAAGGCAAGCCGTACTTGGTATTTACGATTATACTATCGCATAATAATTTATTTGTACCCCACTGACATTATACCTTGATTTTTGGACTATCAATCCAAAACGTCACTTTTCTAAGTGAAACAAAATATACTTGAATTATGCATTTTATTTGGCCAATCATTTATCTGTACACACTATATGAAATATTTGAATTTAAAATCCTCGTCATGATATATATCATTGAGCGCTACTTCATATCAAAGATACCGTCGATGGTTATTTGATATCAATTCTAATATGACATAACTTATCGAGATCTCTTTATTTTTCATCATTTCAGGTACCTGAATCTTTACTAATATTTTATGAAGTGTTATGTCGTTGTGCTCTTTTTAAAGCACTTGCCTCATTATTATGACCGTCTTGATCATTTGCTCCTCTCCTTCCTCAAGAAGTTTTATATTTGGAATCGATCAGTCTATCATGTTTCAAGTGTATAATAGACTCTTTCCTTCAAGGACTTCTCATTGGAGCATTTACAGCTGAATTTTAACATAAGGTCAGTAAACTCATCTGGCAATTGATTATCAACATTATGCAAATGAATTATCCCTTGAACTTCAAGTTCACATTTTATTTTATTTTTAACGAGGATTTAGATAATTCATAATTCATCTTTCACATAATTTTCAGTTGTCAATCATCTCTCCCCCTAATGTTAGAAACTCTAACATTCATCCCAAGCTCATTTAGGGAATCATCTTTATGCGTGTGGTGGAGCAATTAAATTTTAACCGCACATTCAAAGTTTTAAATGAAAATTATTTGGTTCTTGACCCTGAACCAATTTTGATAGGGGACCTTTGTTGGCTTGATGCATACAAATTTTGCTATAAGTTAAATAAATTCATCTCATACCAAAATTTCTTTCGGGAGATTTGTTCTCGTAACCATTGGTTTAGCAATAATTGGAGGCATACAATTTCTCCTAAATCAACCAGCATTATCAACATAATTTTATAATTTTGAACTATGCTCGTAATTTAATAATTCGAGCAAACAACCTTGCAAAAATCAATTTGTAAGTTGATAACAAATGCACATGTGACCATACCATAGATGCATCTATTAAATTATAATAATGAACAACGGGCCCATATTCACCTTTTTATATGTTCCAAAAAATTTTAGGGAATATAATCCCAAC
Source organism: Solanum appendiculatum (assembly GCA_018342035.1). NCBI lineage: Eukaryota > Viridiplantae > Streptophyta > Magnoliopsida > Solanales > Solanaceae > Solanum > Solanum appendiculatum. The sequence goes on from JAGDQO010000798.1 coordinate 499,688, forward strand.
CTGAACTGGTACAATGATAATTTTATCATGAGAACAAGCAACACAAGAGAATTCTTGAAGAATATTTTATTTCTTCAATATATAACCATATGAACTCTCAATTATTTTTGCATCATATTTTAATCAAAATTGTCAACCGGTTATGCCAACTGATCTTTATTTCAGTACACTTATAGTTTACTTTTGCATGTGATTCCATCAGCATGTCCATATTTGTGTGCAACGAACAAGAGGAAAAAAATGGGTAACCTTTTATATAAATATTTATAACCCACTTCGATTGTAGTAATATGAAGATATTAAATCTTTTCGTAATTTATAGTCTCAATATTTCATTTCAATTTATTCGAAACTTAAAAAGTTTCTTTTGAGACTTACTACAACCTCAATAATATTCCTCCGATAATAACACAATGACTCTTTAGAGCTTACAAATGACTTTGTGTACTATAACATATTTCATGACACCATCTGTATGGTGAACATCTCCTTCAAGGAGAAAATTATATTATTATTGTCATGGTCAAAATTATTACAAGCAAGGCATATTTCTTGCTTTACTTTTGCCGTACCATAGGTACACAATCAATGACAAATTTGTATTACCACACAATGATATTAATTTGGTTATTACCACAACCTTTATAGGCAAGACTTACTTTTTCCTTTTACCCTTTTGGTTGTTCATAATAAAACGTACCACAATATTTATAATGTACTTAAAGTACATGACTAAATGACCATTTATGTCAAAATATTTTTTTTAATTCTCTCAAACCTCTTGTAGAGGTGAGACGTGACATTTATCCAACCATACATGAACATGTCCTTATCCATACTTTTATCTTCCTTTCTTTTGATGGAGGATTTATAAATTTATCATATTTTAGATCACACAACAACCTCATGTCCAATGACCTTTTATATTCTTTTGATGATAAAAAAAATTACCTTCACATTTTGAAGGAATATTTGGAGAACCCACAATGTCCTTCAATTAACTACAATGATGACTATCATAATTTTGTCTTTTGTCATGCCCATATTTATTTGTATAACCACAATAATCATTGTTATCTTTCAGACTTATAATGTACTGCTATGACATTCACATAAGAGAATGGAGTAAATCAACTGGGTGAAATTCATGACTTTTCATCAAAAATACATTAGTTTGTCATAGTCATCATAAATCATCAATATGGTGCATTAGAACTTAAATCCAACGCCTTATCCATATAAAGTCGTCTTAGGCCATAAATCGGTGTGACTTGAACCCAACTTCTTATCATCATGGTACACCAAAATTTAAATCGATGTCTTACCCTCTTGGTGCAATGAAACTTGAATCCATCGTCTTACCCACAATCATTAACATTATATTCCAAAGTACAATGAGACTCAACCACGAGACTTTAAAAAATTAACATCATTCTGTAATAATATACATAAGTGAATTAGATTTCAACAAGTCATATAAAATATAACAATTCTTAATTTTATCAATAAAACATATTCCTTTGAGTCTGAGAGATAATTGAGTTAAATTTCATATTAATGGTTGTCAAAGTCCATCATTCTTGCAAAGGAAATAAACAAAGGAAACCTTATTCCACTGGCCAAGCACAAACTTGATTTTTTTTTTTAGTTTTCAAAATAATGAGGAATAACCTCTGGAAGAAATTTTTGGTCGCATGTGATTTATGCTATACCTATAGCTAAGCCAAAAAACAACATCAATAGAGAAAGAGAAATATCTTAAAGCATCCGCAAAGTAACTGCAAATTCATACCTTTTACAACTAGGCATTTTAGCATCTTGTTGTATCATAATGTATCGTTACCTAAATCTCTGTCCGTCTAACTCAGTTGCTTAGTCTCGTACTAATAGCATGTTATAAAATCAAGCTCAAAACACTATAACTATAAAGAGAAGAAGACAAGATAAGTAGATGAAGGAGAAGACTTTTCTTCTTATTCAAGTGTTGTCTTCCAAATGGTGAATGATATCTCTATTTATAGTGTTGAGATATCACCCCAATAGACATCATGTTAAATGCCCAAACAAGTAGGTACATAGTTATCCACAATGCATATCACCTTGGAAATATAAATACATGAATTCAAGAAATTCATGAATAATCTCAATGGACCATCCACTTAGTTCAATGGATTTATAACAACTTTAACTTAACAATTCAATCTGAATTGAAGATTTTGAACTAAATAATTAGCTCAAACTCATAAACGTGAATTTCAAGCTAACTACTAACTATGAAAGAATACGAATAATTCTCAAGTTAGTCTTAAAGCTTAAATTGACTAATTTAAAATGAGTTTGATAAACGCTTGTGGATAAAGATATTGAAAAGAAATGTTATCAATATAATGAATTCGAAGAACTCCACGAAGATTCATCTAAATTAATAAAAATGTTAGAAGTCATTGCAATCAATATCTAGACTTCATTGCTAAGTCTTTTCTCTCTTCTTTTCTAATCCTTGGACTATTGCCATGTTAATGTTGCTGCTGCAAGTTCAAATTGGACTCTTTTAAGTCCAAAATCTCAATTTCTTTAGCTCTTTGGGGCTGCTACTGAAACCTGCTACTATATAAATAGGTTTGGACCCAGAACATTCTCATTTTAGAGAAGTATATGTCTTTCTCTATTCTTAGTAAAGGGGGAAGTACATGTCTTTTTCTTCTCTTCCTTGGACTAGGAAGAAATCTCTATAAATAGGGATTCTTCTAACACTTGAAAGAATATAAGTTTTCTATACAATACTTGCCCACCCAAGTATTGAAAGAGTTCAGAAGTGAACTTGGGATCACTGTAGAAGACCGCAAAACTGTTGTCCAACTTGTGGATTCACTTAAAGGTTCTAGCTTGTGGCCTAACTGGTGGATTCGGTTGAAGGTATCTGCTTACGCTTCAAGAGTAGTTCTTGAGTTAAATTTCAGAAAGTTTATGTGCTCTAGCATGATTTTATGTGTTATAGCATAAACTATGGGTTATCTATTATTCATGTAAGTTGTATGATTCTGGTATGCTTCCGCTGTGCATATAATTTTCCAACAATTGGCATCAAGAGCCTCGCTTGCATCTAAATAGATAATCTGTGTGAACTACATATATATGCTTTTATATATGATTCATGAAAAAAAAAAGAAGGAAACGGAGGGATTAATTCAATGACAGTGAAGTCGTTGGAAATTTTAACAAAAATTAGGATCTCTCTTATTTTTTTAATAAAAATAAATTTGGACCTTATCAGTTGTAATGGCGGCTAGGAACCCTTTTATTTTGCAAAGGATAGCTTTTTGACAAGTTAAAAATTCTTTCTTAATTTACTTTGGTGATGAATTAAATGTGAATTTTGGAATTAGTGCCAGTGACTATTACTATGAGTTTCTTGGTTCTAATTTTTTTTTGATTCACGTAATTGAATTGAATAAGAAGGATGCAATGATATATGTGGACATATATGATTATATGATTTATTCAATGGTTGCCAGAAAGAATAAAGTGGCAAGGGCGACACCCACTGTTCAGGTGTATTTCTCAATAAGAAAATTTTGGGTTCTTTTGTTCAATAATTATTTGAGCATTATTCTTACACATATTATAAATTGAGAATAATAATTAATAAATAGGATGTAACACCCCAAAAATTTCTAAAGTTAAGACGCAAACCATTCTTGAATTTCATATAAGGTCGTATCGAGTGATTCTTAATTGTTCTTAGATTATAAGGTCAATTCATTAGTCTGAACATGATTTTTGATATCAATTTGGGTCACTAGAACCCCCTAGCTCAAAGTTGAGTTGGAAGCTTCCCTACCGAGTGAGTTTTCAGTTAAGATTCTACTTAGGTCAACTTCAAACGATCATAACTTTCAGCACATAATGATTTAGGTGGCCCATGAGCTATCAAATCGAAGGTCTTTGAGTCCTCTTTCCAACGCCACCATATTTTCTCCATTTGAAGCTAGGAGGAAAACAGTTATGCCCGTTTGAGGGAAGCCTCTCTAGTTAAGGCTTTTCATCCGTTTAAGGAAAGGGTAGTTTGGTCTTTTCCTTACCCCAATAGGCCTACCCACATTTTCCTAACCCAATTAAGGGTTTAATCAGATGCTAAACCACTCTTGGTCGTTCCCAAACCCTTAGAAAAATAAGAGAAGAGTTCAAGAGGAGAAAGCGCTAGGTGTTTCAAGCGTTCTTCAAGATCCGTCGATTTTGCAAAGAACTCTTGTTCTTTCTAGGTATGTGAGGCTTCCCATAGTGGTGGATTTGTTCATCCTCATGCCAAGCATGTAAATCTTTCGTTAAGTCACTCATATAATTGTTTATGTAAGCATTCTTGAAGAGTTCTTGAGTTTTAAGCTTCATTCTTTATCAATGGAGGTTTTGAGTTCTTGAGGTGAGAGTATTGCGAATAAGTGGTGTTTATTGATAGAATTTGAGTGGGATTTCTATAGTGTTGTGTTGTGTTTGTGAATCAAAGAGAGTGTGGAAGAAACCAATCGATTCTAGATGAGTTAGGACATAGAATTGAGCAAGAAAATTCGTCAAATATTCTGGGCAGGGGGTGAGGTAGGGCACCACCATAGCGCCAGAGAGTTTCTTCTAATGTTTGGGTCTTGGTGACCCACGCCAGCAGTGCACCCCAAACTTTCTTATGAAGTTTGGGGCCTGGCGCCCTACGCCAGCAGTGCGCCAGGGGTCGCCAGGGCCCATTTCTACTCCGTTCTTTTGGGTGTGTTCCTTTAAGTTGTGGCTATGTTTTCTCACTCAATATTAACTCCTATAAGCTCCATTTATCATTGAAAATTCATGAATTATCCTACTCACATGTCTTCATTTATATTCCAAATTAATGTAAGATAAAGAGGAAAGTTTAAGGTTCTATTTCATAAAAATTTAAGAACTTCAAATGTTATTTTTATATACATATATATGTTCCTATGTTGATTATTGAGGTTGAAAGATAATTCCCCATGTTGATTATTTAGATAGAAAGATAAGGTCCTATGTTGATTATTGGGCTTGAAAGATAAGTTCATAAGTTCATGTTTCAAGGAGGAGAGTATGTCTAAAGTTTTGAAACGTACTTCAGTATAGTAAAAAGTCCCTTCTTTGTAAAGGGTGTATTGAGCATAAAGTTATAATGATTATTTTGGGAGTAGTATCGAGCACTGAATTGGGTTAGAGTATTTTATGACTCGGAAGTCCCATAAAACTATGTAGCCAACGTAGGATAAGATAGCATTGATTCTTCGTGCGACTCCTCACTGCCTCTGAGAAGGCCTATTAGATGGATCCATAGTCACAATATCATCCTATACCCCGGAAAGGTATAAGATGGCCCTTGCAACGTGGGCGAAACGTTGTATCATTGCTAGGCTCATAGTAATGGTTGTCGGTTTGAGAAACTCCCCACAAGTAAAGTATGTTATTTTTCATATTTCTTTTATTGCATATCTTATTGTAAAGCTTAAAGAGTTTTCATGTCTTATTCATGTATTGATATACTGTCAAGTTTCTCTTAGTCATTCCTGTTGCTTTCATTGCATACCTTATTGTTAAGCGTAAATGGTTTTCACTTCATATTCATGTATTAATCCACTTATGTTGTTTTCGGTCATCCTAGTTAGTTAATTTCTTACTCTAGCCCTATCACTTACTATTACATTCAATGTACTGACGTCATTCGACCTGCATCTTATTATGATGCAGATATAGCTACTCAGGATCATCAACAAACATTTCGTTGAGATCACTATTCATTCAAAGACAGTATTTGGTGAGGCCCCCTTGATTCCGGGCGACTCTATGTTCATTCAGCTTAGTAGTATTGGAGGTGTCGTAGGTCTTAACGCGACATTTATCTTACATTGTTAGAGGCTTAATAGACAAGCAGATTTAGAAGTTTGCCTTCTCTTTCTCAGGATAATTATTTAACTTATGACTTATGTTAAGTATTTGCAAGACAGTATTTTAAGACTTTCATGAATGTCTAAATGTTCATCTATTTTAAGTTTCCGCGTAATATTTAGAATCATGTAAGTCATGTAGCCAGGCCAAGGGTTCGCTTTGGGATCAGAAATGGTTCCTGAGTGCCGGCCACGCCCAGGGTGTAGGCTCGGGGCGTGACAAACTTTGTATCAGACCCCAGAGTTCAAGAGTCTTAGGGAGTCTATGAAGCCGTGTTAGTAGAGTCCTAGTTATCGGTGTGAAGCGCGCCACATCTATAATTCGGAAGCTACGACATTTAGGAACCTTTAACTTTCTTCTTACTCCACTTCGTGCGATAGAGTTCATCTCTATAAAAGTTTTTCCTCTAATTCATGCTTAGGCGTGTCTTTTCATATATGCCTCCACGAAGAGCTGTTCGGGGATGTCCCGCTAGGAGAAATGTTGATTTGGAGAATCAGGAAGCTCCAGTTGCATTTGAGGTGCAAGACCCTCAAAGGGATGTTGCTAATGCTAAATTTAGGAATGCAATTCAGATGCTGACTCAGGTAGTGACTAACCAAGCTGGGCAGCAAAGAGTGGACCGACAGGATGTGGTACATCCAGAGTCTGTGAGTTCTTGCGAATGAATCCCCCAGAATTCATTGGATCGAAGGTTGCTGAGGATCCGGATGGCTATGTTGAAGAGCTTTAGAGGGTGTTCGAGGTGATGAGAGTTACATGTCACGACCCAAGGTACCCCCTAGATGTGACATGGCGTACAAGACCCCGAGAGGCCTTATACAAGCCCTTAGCATACATTACATACAAAATAATAGGGAATAAAAGTTCGAAAGAGAATTTCATATCAAAGCTTTTAAAAGAAACAGCGGAAGTTTACAACTCATGTCTCAAAGCCTTCTAATATCATAGAATACGAATAAAAGCTATAGGGATGCAGCCCAATACAATATCCAACATAAGGAAAGACATAAAATGAAAAACCCAACAAGGCTATGTCCTCGGATGGATGAGGACTCACCAAGTCTTCTTCTCAACTCTAAGTCAATGCTCTAGCCACGAGTGGAAGGTGAATCTCCACGTCCTACACCAAAGAAGTTAATGTAGGCAAGCGTATGTGTTAGCACAATTAAGTACTAAGTATGATAGCGATGCACATAAACACATAAGTCAAGCTAGAGAGAGATACATAATCATGACATGCGATGGCCAAGCTAAAAACATGATAAACATGAGAAACATGAAACATAGAGCATATATCAAGGACAAAGAAAGCTAAATCATCTTTCCTTCTTTTCTTTACTTCATTATGGGAACACTTGTTCATTAACTTGTGGGGAAAAGCCTTAACCGAAATGTAAGACCATGTGAGTTATCAACATGGAATCCGGTGTCTACCCCACACCGAAAAGTGGTGTCCTACTTGCCAAGGTAAGACTATGAACTTCTTAGCTTAGGTGGATCCACTAGCTAATGTCTACTTAAAGACAACATCCTATGGTGGCAACATAGTTTATGGGATAGAAATTGGTTTAGGAGACTCGGCCTTAACTAACGGGAGAGCTGCATCTAGAAAACTCGGCCTCTACTAATGGGAGAGCTTTCACTAGAAGACCCGGCCTCTACTAGCGGGAGGGCTTCCTCAATATCCACTCGGTGCTAAGCATAATTCCCACGGATTAGTCATTAACATATTTATATCATTAAACATGAAAAGGTACAACTAGGGTTACCAATTCAAGCCAAAATCATGCTTATAGACGTTCGTCTTCCATGGACCTTGTCCAAGCTTATGTCATTAGAATAGCTCCTTAAGAACATGGGTAATCGCCTCTTTGTTCTTTTAAGTCATATTGGGAGTATCATGTGAGAAAACCTTTCACAACTCAACCATAGCATCATCATATCATAACTTTGGTACTTTACTCTCAAAGCACCCTTAATTCATCATGCTCATATTTTATAGTTTATAGAGTTCATATGGGTTCATCCAAGTTCAACTCATATCATGCAATTCAATGCAAGCTCATGCTTAGAAAACCATAATTAAGGAAATTTACCCATACTTGAAGGAACTCACATAATAGAGGAAAATCATGCTGCTGACTTGATTATGCTAAATTCATAAGATTATCCACAATTCATTCATAATTCGTGCTTGATTTCATAGAGAATTCATAAACTTCATCAAATCATAACTCAACCCAACAATCAAAGCATAGATTGTCAAATTGGGGAGAATCAACTTGGGATCATGGGGGTTTATGCAATCTTTACATCAAATCATGTAATTCACGCTAATTCGTGTACTAAGTTACTTTATCATGCTAAATCGTGCACTAGGAATCATAAAATCAATAATTTGAGTCATAATTGAAGAACCCACAATGATTGATCACAAACTATAATTCAATTGGATTAGAGTAAACCTTTGAAAATCATGAAGAAGAGGAAGGGCCCATTAGAGGAAAGACTCCTAATGGTGAACACTATCATACCTCAAAGCAATCCACAAGAAATTGGAGAAGATTGAAGGTCTTCAATGGAGGACTCAAGCTTCTTCTTCTTCCTTGAGAGTTAAGAGAGTTTCTTTTTAGAGAGAGAAATATTTGAGAGAGGAGAGTTTTGGAATGAATTAGAATGAAAGGAATTAGGCTTAGAAAGTATTTATAGGTCTTAGATTAAGGGTATAACCAACTTAGCTTAATAGGTAAACAATTAGGGAAAAGACTAAAAAGCCCTTAATTAAAAACTGTCGGGGCCAATTGACGGATAGGATCTACGGTCCGTACATCAATTGACGGACCGTCCTGTTCTTCCGTCAATTTATTCAGAAAGTTCATTTTGGGCTGAAAATTTGGCCAATTCTGGAAGACATCTACGGAACCTATCTATGGCCCGTCAACTAAACTACGAATTGTCCTGCTATTCCGTAGGTCAAAGTTCAAAAACTTGGAAAACCTAAAATTTCACAGTGCCATTGACAGTCCCCACCTATGGCCCGTCAATCCATCTATGTCCCGTAGGTGGCCTCCGTAGGTCATTGTCTTCAGGTGAGTTCTGCATTTTAAAATCCTTTAGAAGCTTGGGGTGTTACATTACAGATGCTGAACGTGTGGAGTTGGCCTCATACCATCTCAAGGGTGTTGCCAGGATCTGGTACAATCAGTGGAAGAAGAGTAGAGCAGAAGGAGCCCCACCTCTAGGCTGGACGGAGTTTGAAAACGCTTTCTTGGGACGCTTCTTCCCTCGAGAGTTAAGAGAAACGTAGATGAGAGAGTTCTTGAACTTGAAGCAGGAAGGCATGAGTGTGCAAGAGTACAACCTTTAGTTCGCTCAGCTATCTCGTTATACTCCAGAGATGGTGGCAGATATGAGAAGCTGAATGAGCTTGTTCGTGTCTGGGTTGTCTCTTCTATCTAGCAGGGAAGTTAAGGCGGCGATGCTGATCGGAGACATGGACATAACTAGGTTGATGATTCATGTGTAGCAGGTTGAGGAAGACAAATTGAAGGATAGGGAGGAGTTTCGCAGCAAGAGGGCCAAGACTACAAGTCAGGAGAATGACCATCAAAGCACCGGCAATGGGAATCGGTCTAATTTTCAGCAGAGATCATTTGGACCTGCTCCATCTTATGCTAGCACACCTGCACCTACGAACTGGAATGATCGCAAGGGTCAAGTGTCCCAAAATTTTAGGGCCCAAGGCACTCAATCACAGGGAAGTGTAGCACAAAGCACGGATCAGGTTCCCGCTTGTGCTAAGTGTGGCAGACGTCATAGTGGAAAATGTCATGATGGATCCAATGATTGCTTCAAGTGTGGCCAGACAGGTCACTTCATGAGAGAGTGCCCAAAGAACAAGCAGGCTAATGGGGACAATAGTGCCCAGTCTTCTTCAGCAGCTCCATCAGATAGGAGCATTCAGAGAGATGCTACTTCAGGGACAGGCGGAGGTACAAACCGTTTGAATGCTATGGGTACCCGACAGGATCAAGAGAACTCGCCAAATATTATTACTGGTATGCTTTGAGTTTTTACCTTCGATGTTTATGCCTTAATTGATCCATGTGCGAGTCTATCTTTTGTGACTCTTTTTGTAGCTGCGAAGTTCGGCATTTCCCACACATGTTGGTGAGACTATTCTAGAAGAAAGAATCTACCGTGATTGTACCATCTCTATCTATCACAATGACACCATGGTTGACTTAGTTGAGTTAGATATGGTGGACTTTGATGTTATTCTAGGTATGGACTAGCTTCATGCTTGTTATGCCTCAGTCGATTGCAAAACTCGAGTAGTCAAGTTTCAGTTTTCTAATGAGCTAGTTTTAGAGTGCAGGAGTAATTCAGCAGTGCCTAAGGGTCGTTTCATCTCATACTTTAAGGCTAGAAATTTAGTTTCCAAGTGGTGCATTTACCACTTAGTCCGAGTTAATGACTCTAGTGTTGAGGCACCGCCTATTCAATCAATTCCAGTTGTGAGTGAGTTTCCAGAGGTCTTTTCCGATGATCTTCCCAGAATCCCTCCTAAGAGAGAAATAGACTTCGGAATATATATTCTTCCTGATACTCAACCCATCTCTATTTTGCCATATAGAATGGCTCCAACTGAGTTAAAAGAGTTAAAAGAGTAGTTGAGAGATCTTCTTGATAAGGGTTTCATCTGACCAAGTGTCTCACCTTGGGGCGCTCCAGTCTTGTTCGTGAGGAAGAAGGATGGTTCCCTTAGGATGGTTCCCTTAGGATGTTTATCAATTACCGCCAGTTGAACAAGGTCACAATAAAGAATAAATATCCTCTTTCGAGAATTGATGACCTTTTCGACCAACTTCAGGGTGCCACTTGTTTCTCTAAGATAGACCTCAGATCTGGCTATCATCAATTGAGAGTGAGAGAAAGTGACATCCCGAAAACAGCTTTCAGGACCCATTACGGTCATTATGAGTTTCTTGTTATGTCTTTTGGTCTGACTAATGCTTCTGCAACATTCATGGATCTAACGAACAGAGTATTTAAGACATATCTAAGCCATATCCGGACATGTTTGTTATCGTGTTTATTGATGATATACTGATTTAATCAAGGAATGAGGAGGACCATGCTAGTCATCTCATAATAGTCCTTCAAACTCTTAAGGATCTAGAGTTATATGCCAAGTTTTCTAAGTGTGAGTTCTAGCTCAAATCTGTGGCATTCTTAGGCCACATTGTATCTGGTGAAGGGATTCGAGTTGACACTCAGAAGATTGAGGCAGTGCAAAATTGGCCAAGGCCCACCTCTCCAACTTATATAAGGAGTTTCATAGGATTGATTGGTTACTACAAAAGGTTCGTCGAGGGGTTCTCATCTATTTCGTCTCCATTGACTAAGTTAACTCAGAAAATAGCTAAGTTTCAATGGTCTGAAGCTTGTGAGAAAAGCTTTTAGGAATTGAAAACTCGGTTAACTACAACTCCCATGTTGACCCTACCAGAAGGTACAGAGGGTTTTGTTGTCTATTGTGATGCATCCAGAGTTGGGCTTGGTTGTGTATTGATGCAGAATGGTAAGGTTATAGCCTATTCCTCCAGACAGCTGAAGATTCATGAGAGGAACTACCCAACTCTTGATCTCGAGTTCGCAGCAGTAGTCTTTGCTCTCAAAATATGGTGTCATTATCTCTATGGTGTTCATGTGGATGTGTTCATAGACCACAAGAGTGTCCAATACGTCTTCAGTCAGAAACAACTCAATCTCAGACAAAGGAGGTAGTTAGAGTTGCTCAAGGATTACGACATGAGTATCCTCTATCACCCAGGTAAGGCTAATGTGGTTGCTAATGCTTTGAGCAGGCTTTCCATGGGGAGTACTGCTTATGTGAAAGAAGGCAAGAAGGAACTAGCGAAGGAAGTTCACAGGCTTGCACGGTTGGGTGTTCGGTTGATGGATTCCAATGAAGGCGGAGTTGTTGTGATGAATGGAGTTGAGTCTTCATTAGTGGTAGAGGTAAAAGAGAAGCAAAACAAAGACCCCATTTTTCTTGAGTTGAAAGCAAATATGCATACGCAGAAGGTGATTGCTTTTGCACAAGGGGGAGATGGAGTGTTAAGATACCAAGGAAGTTTGTGTGTTCCAGATCTGGATGGTCTTCAAGAGAGGATTATGGAGGAAGTTCACAATACCAAGTATTCGATTCACCCGGGCTCCACAAAGATGTACCATGACTTGAGAGAAGTGTATTGGTTGAGTAGCATGAAGAGGTGTATTGGCGAGTTTATTGCTAAGTGCCCAAATTGCCAGCAGGTCAAAGCTGAACATCAAAGGCTGTGTGGTGTGACTCAAAATATAACCCTTCCGGAATGGAAGTAAGAGATGATTAATATGGATTTCATTACAGCTTTACTGCGATCTCGCAGGCAGCATGATTCCATTTGGGTGATTGTGGATCGGATGACCAAATCAGCCCACTTCTTACCAGTGAAGACTACCAATACAGTAGAGGAGTATGCAAACCTGTATATTCGCAAGATAGTTAGACTGCATGGAGTCCCTCTATCCATCATCTCAGACAGGGGTGCTCAGTTTACCACGCATTTTTGGAAGTCATTTTAGAAAGGTTTGGGTTCAAAAGTGAACCTTAGTACTGCTTTTCACCCTCATACGGATGGTCAAGCAGAGCGCACCATTCAAACCTTAGAACACATGTTGAGAGCTTGTGTTCTTGATTTCAAAGGTAATTGGGATGATCATTTTCTTCTTATCGAGTTCGCATACAATAATAGTTACCACTCTAGCATTCAGATGGCTCCGTATGAGACTCTATATGGGAGAAGGTGTAGATCCCCTATTGGCTGGTTTGCGGTTGGTGAAGCTGAGTTGATAGGACCAGATTTGGTTCATCAAGCCATGGAGAAGGTGAAAATAATTCAAGAGAGGTTGAAAACAGTGCAGAGTCGTCAGAAGTCCTACACAGATGTTAGGAGAAGAGATTTGGAGTTTGAGGTAGATGATTGGGTATATTTGAAGATTTCACCCATGAAGGGTGTGATGAGGTTTGGTACAAAGGAAAAGCTCAGTCCCCGCTACAATGGTCCTTATAGCATATCTAAGAGAGTTGGCAATGTAGCTTATGAGTTGGAGCTACCATCAGAGTTAGAGGCAGTCCATCCGGTATTTCACATCTTTATGCTAAAGAAATGTTTGAGTGATCCTTCATTTGTTGTGCCTACCGAGAATATTGGTATCAAGGACAGTCTATCTTACGAGAAGATTCCCATTCAGATTCTTAACCGTCAGGTTCGCAAGTTGAGAACCAAAGAAGTTGCATCAGTGAAAGTCTTGTGGAGAAATCAGTTTGTTGAGGAAGCTACTTGGGAGGCCGAGGAGGAATTGAAAGAGAGATATCCACATCTCTTCACCTGAAATACAGACCCGAGCAAGGTACTAACTCTTAACGAAGTACCACTTTCAGTTTAGCATGTTGAGTTCTTGAGTTTAAATTTAGTTGGACTGTGTTTGCTTTGATTTGCAATGTGATGGGTTGTTAGGAGTGTCCCCATCCCTTACAGGCTTAGTGGGAGCTCATTAGAGGATGAATGTTCCCAAGGGGGAGACAATGTAATACCCCGTAACTTGGAGTTGGGAAAAATGTAGAAAACTGTTGCAGCACTGGTGCGAAGCGTCGATGGCACTGTCAGCCCTAAGGATTTCCAAGTTTCTGAACATTGACCTACGGAGCAACAGGACGAGTCGTCGTTCAGTTGACGAGCCGTAAGTAGGTCTCGTAGGTCCCCTCCAGACTTAGTCAAATTTTTAGTCCTAAGGCCTGATCTACGATTTCCATGTACGGACCATAGGTCAAAATGACGGGCCGTACATAGGTGTCATCGTTAGAAGGCCAAAGTTGAGAAAGTTTTGAATCAAACGACAGAGGAACAGGACGGGCCGTAGGTCGATTTCGACAGTTTTAATGAAGGGTATTTTAGACTTTTTCCTTCCCTTCTAAGCCCAAAATCCAACCCTTTTCCTCTTAGTTAAGGCTTTATCAGTGTTTAGACATATTAGATTGTCATTAACACTTAGGAATTTTGGAGAGAAGATTCAAGAGGAGAAAAGGTAGGGTTTGCGTTTATCCAATTTCTTCAAGATTCTTCAAGATCTTTGATCTTCCAGGTATGTAAGGCTTTTTAGTGTTGGGTTTGCTCACCATCACGCCCTATATATGTCAGAAATTCTACAAAAGCAACCTAGGGTTTTGTTCCTTGATTTCTAGCAAAGTTGAGTTAATCTATTGATTATATCTAATCATATTCTTGAGTAAACATATTCATATTGTGAATGTTTTGTGCTATTGTTCATGTTCCTATATCAGCATGAGCCCTATCCCATTAAGTTAATTCTAAGTTACTGATAAGAAGTCTTTTAAACTATTTAACTGTTTTAAATTGATTTCTTAAAGAAAAGTCTTGAGAAGAGCTTAAAGAAGAGTTTTGAGAAAAGTTTTAAAGAAGGAAGTTTTGAGAAAAGATTTGAGAAGCATTTGGGAAACTAAGTATTTTCCCCAGGATATCAGTCTGTTAAGAATAGAAACAATGATTTCTAAAGTGAGTTATTGAGTATTGAGATACTCTAGAAAACAGTTACCTCTTTAAGAAGATTAGTCGAGTAATTACCTCAACCCAGAAAAGATAATATTTTTAAATATTTGAGATGAGCAAAGTAAAAGATTTTGGGAGTAGTATTGAGCACCGATATGGGCGAGATTTAAACAACTCACAGCCTCCATAAACCATGTAGCCAGCATGGGTAAAGGATTCATACTTTTTAGATGATTTTCTTCCATATAGTACTTAGTGGATCCACTTAGTGAGTTTGAGAGTCCTATGCCTGGCAAGTATAGGACCGTTCTGGTAGCGTGGATGTTACGCTGTATCATTACATAGCTCATAGTGATGGTTGTCAGTTAGAGAAACTCCCCAGAGTAAAAATATACATTATTTTCATATTACTTGAGAAGTTGAGTTTTTAGAGATGAGTTAGCTTGTGAAATTTTAAAGTGACTTTATTCATTTAATTCTTTACATTCAGTTTTTAGTTCAAGGTAAAGCTAAGGTGTTTTCTATATACTTATGAGTCTCATGAAAATAGAGTTGAGTAAGTGAAATTGTAAAGTCTTAATGGTTTTCTACATTCAGTTGAGTTACTCATATCCTTATTGGTCTTCAGTCCTTTCATTTCAGTTATTTATTTGCTAAGCTATATTACATACTCGTGCATTTCATGTACTGATGTTGTTCGACCTGCATCTTTGTGGATGCAGATATAGGTGTTTAGGATCATCAACAGGCGTTCGTTGAAGATCATTTACACTTCCGCAGTTAGTAGTTTTGGTGAGCCTCCTAGCACTCCCGGAGGATTCATCTTTATCTTTTTTTTCCAGTTTTGTTGAGTTGCCGTGGGGTCTGTCCCGACATCCGTCTTAGTTATTTAAAGGTTTCATAGACAGGTCTAGAATTGATGTCCCTCAGACATTATTCTTATTTCCTTGCATTTGAGTTTTGACTGATGTTCTAGTAAGTTTATTAAGTATTTTCAGACAGTAATTGACTTGCCAAATTAAGTTAAGCTTTATGAGTTATCTATGTCAGGATAAGAGCCTTGTATGCTCAAGTTAATTCTTCTGCTTAGTAGTAAACCAGGTCAAGGGTTCACTTGGGGATCAGCAATGGTTCTCAAGTGCCGGCGAAGTCCAGAGTGTAGGCTCGAGGCGTGACACGTTGTGCATATAATTTTCTTGGTTCTAAATTTTTTTTGATTCACGTAATTGAATTGAATAAGAAAGATGCAATGATATATGTGGACATATATGATTATATGATTTATTCAATGGTTGCTAGAAAGAATAAAGTGGCAAGGGTGACACCCATTGTTCAGGTGTATTTCTTAATAAGAAAATTTTGGGTTCTTTTGTTCAATAATTATTTGAGCATTATTCTTACACATATTATAAATTGAGAATAATAATTAATAAATAAGATCTATAAGAGTGATCTATTTATTTGAGTTATTATAATATCCTCAATATATCATGTATAAATTCTCCTAAGTGAATATTGATTTACATGAACGGAGATTTACCGTAATATGCTAGTAATGCTTAATTAATTTATGAGAAGAGATATTGAGATTTTCACTCAAAAGGAGAAAACATCATATCTTGAATTCTCATATGTATTAATCGAGAGGACAATTTGTTATAAGAAGGTGTTGTGTGTTTTAGCCAAAGAAAGGACTCAATGTATACCCTGTGCTCAAGATAATTATAAAAAGAGATTGAAAATCTGAATAAAGTTATTTTAATATTTAACTATGTCTAAAATGATTATTTTTCAAATTTGGTCATAGTTTAGGTGGTCATGAATTTTTGATCTCTAATTGACTTGAAATTTGATGGTTCCATCAAAAATTATTTAGATGGGTTTTAGTTAGTTTGTCGGATTAAAATTTGATTTGAATATGATAAGGTCATTCTTTTTGTCAGTTATATTTATGTTAAATTTGGAACATGATTGCACATTATGATTTAACATGAACTGATATATGATAAGGATATAGATCTGATTATTTTTCCTTAAATCATTTGAATCTGAATTTGATAATAGCTTTGGAGATAAATATTATTTTTTAAACTCTAATTGATCTAAACTTCAGTAGATTCATCAGAAAGAACAAATAAAAAAATTCATTGCTATGCAGTGATTTGACAATTTGAGGTCATTTAGATGATGTTTCTGGGTATTTTTTGTATCTTGAAAATTAATTTAAATGAAAAATTACTCCACTACGATATAGTGGTGATAGAGTTTGTTATCTATGGATGACTAAATTTTAGTGAAGCATTAAGTTCATGTGTTCGCTTTAGACCTTCCTCCATATCGGATGAAATTAATACAAGTCACTAGATTTAATCTGATCTCTAGTTTTGATAATTTGTATTGACTCTCCCTATCTGAGTAATATAAGATTGGATCAATGGATCTAGGGATATTGATAATCACTTGGTTTAAATTAACATAAACTCTCCATCTGAGATAGCTTTTGTTCTAAATTTATTAGAGTGAATATCTGTCACCACATATGTATATTGTATGAGTAGCTGCTTTTCATCAAACTTTATCATTCAAGATGCATGGATATCTATGAGGTGTGTTTTGAATTTTAATATTCAATGTATATATAAACATGCTGATATTTGAAAAATAGTACTCAGATAATGTAAATAGTTTTTAGAATTTTGTTCTTTGTTCTTGATTCGTGTATTTATTTCACAAATGATGATATGTGATAAGAGTTATTGAACGGGAAAATCTTAAATTCTATTTTGGCCAAACAACATTTTCAACCAAATTGATCATAGTTTTAGAATTCGGAAAAAAAAGGACTCTGATTGATCTGGAGTTTGGTAGATTCATAAGAACAACGTAGTAAGAAATATTTTTTTTGGGATCGTTATATGAGTTTTTGGTCATAGTTAGTTATAGGGTTCCCTCCCTTGATTGCCAAGATTAAATAATAGTGAAGTATTAGTTTCATCTACTAGCTTAGACCGTCCTCCATATTGGATGAAATTAATACAAGTCACTATGTATTTAATCGCTAGCTTTGATTATCTGTATTAACTCTCCTAAATTGAGTAGTATATGATTACATCAATGTAACTACAGGATTTTCACTTGACTTAAACTAACAGTAGACTCTCCATCTGAGTTAGGTCTGCATAAGTTTATTGAGTGAATAATCGGTCATTGTACATGTGTATTGACTGAGTAGTTCTCCAATCCCATCGATTGGCTATTCAAGATGCATGGATATATATGTATAAATGAGCCCTGAATTTTGTTATTTAGGATTATTCGACATATTATGATCTATTTAATATATTGTATCTCAAATTCTCAATAGACTTTGCAGATCCACTTAGTACTACTCAAGAATTTCTTTCGATAGAGATAACATATTAATTCAAAGAATGCATTGTACATGTACCTTATGTTAGAAGGAATTATTTTCAGTTTCTAACTAGATAAGAGATGGATACTTAATATATTTATCTTATAACTCTCCAATTATTGAGTTTGATGAATATATTTTATTTCTTGTAGTAAATTGATGCGTGAATTTTTTATTTGTATTATCTCTCATGAATTGAATAATATAAATCTATCTTATAAGAGAAAATATCTTTTAAATTGAATGAAACTTATCTGTACACTAGCGTCTATGTCATTAATTCTAGATAGAACTTCGAGGTTGGTTAAAGGATGGACATAACAGTTCATTGAAAGTGAAATCACTACTAACATATGAGTCCTGTTTAGAAGGAAAAATGACTAAGAGACCTTTCCTCTTAAAAAGGAAATGGAGGTAGTGATAAGTTAGAGTTAATCTATTCTGATTTGAGTGGTAAATTAGCACTCAGGCAAGAGGCGACTTTGAGTATTCTGAATTTTTTACAGAAGGTTACTCATGATTTGAATATATATTTTTTGATATTTTGTAAGCCTGAATGTCTTGATAAACTCAAAATATTTGAGACAAATAAAATAGCATCATGAAAAATATATAAAGTCACTACAATCTTATTGTAGTGACATATACCTCTATGTAGAACTGATGAGTCACTTATCTGATAGAATAATTGCATTTCAATTGTCTACTCCAGGCACTCTATAATAGATTGGTGTAAAAGAAAAAAGAAATAGACTCTTACGAAGATGATAAGATTAATGATTGACTTATTCATAATTATTTTGTATCTTTTTGGGATATATTCTAAGAACTACATATCACATTCTGAATTTAATTGTTTTATGATTAGTACCTTTGACAACTATAGAACTAGTTGGATTTGACGTAAGTCTAATCTGTGACATGTTCAGATATATGATTGTCTAGCACATGTGCTGAGAGGGAGAATAAGCAAATTGGAATTAAGAATGGAATGTGTGTTTGTTAATTGGATATTCAAAAAGAATGAAAGAAGGTTTATTTTATTGTCCTAAAGAAAATGAGGCAATTGTTAAGACAACTGTCAGATTTCTAGGAAAGTACTATTTAGTAATCCATGTTCCTAGAAGTAAACTAGTTTTACAGGAACTGAACAAAGAAATAACAAATGAGTCAATTGTAAATTCAAACGCTCAAGAACATCTAACCGGTACGTAAGAATTGACGTTCCATTGCATTTAATTAGTGGGAGAAACGTTACTAGACATAAGAAAACTACTACCTCAAGTAGTGAGAGTGATGTTGGGAAAATTAAAGAACACTACATGAAAAAGTTGTTAATATTTCATGATCAAAAAATTTTGAAGAAAATATTAAGACTCAAGAACATGAAAGTGTGATTATAGTAGTAGTACTTAGTCATAGTGGGAGAATCATAACGAAGATTGATTTGTTTTGTATGTTTAAGAGGACTTTCATGATAAAACTCTTGAAAAGAAGTACAATTTTGAAGGGTTTCATGATAGGGCCTCTGCAGATCTAATACAAAATCGATAAGTTACGACGAAGCACTAGTAGACGAAGTTGCATAAGAAAATAACTTGATAAGATCCTTTTGAGAAGAAATATAAAAGGAATATCTGCGAAAGTTGTAAATGCATAGTTAAGAGTCTAAGTGGGAGATTGTTAGGGTATATACTATTAATCATGTGTTTAGAAATAGTGTTTTAACAATTTTCTAGATTAAATATCTACGTGGGAGATTGTTAAGGTATATACTATTAACCATGCATTTAGATATAGTACATTATAACAATTGTGATAGTTAAAAGTTTAAGTGGGAGATTGTTGGGATATATACTACTAACCATATGTTTGGATATAGTATTTATTCAAATTTAATAGATCATATATTCGTTTATGATGTCTGTTTACTTATATAGTAGATAATTTAGTGAATAGAGTTTTAGCTTATACACAGAGGATTAAATCATCGGTTCTTATAAGTATAAAGTTTTTTGTTCACAATCTAATATGGAAATTGGACATGCCATCGGGATGATTGTAGCACAAGATTATATATAATTTATCTTGATTATGAGAATGGTATAGTTCCAACTTCTTGTGCTAGTCCATTTTGTATGTATTGAACGGGACCGAGTAGAGATAGTTGCTTTAAACTGACTAACAAAAGCATATTCTATAAACTATTAAATGTACTTATATTTTTAATCCTGATATTATTATTATATAATCTTGTGCTACAATCGTATCGATGGCATGTCCAATTTCCATCTTAGATTGTGAACAAAAAACTTTAAACTTATAAGAACCCATGATTTAATCATTTGTGTATAAGCTAAAACTATGTACACTAAATCATCTACTATATAAGTAAACAGACATCATAAACGAATATATGATCTATTAAAAGTGAATAAATACTATATCCAAGCATATGGTTAGTAGTATATATCCCCACAATCTCCCACTTAAACTTTTAACTATCACAATTATTATAATGTACTATATCTAAATGCATGGTTAATAGTATATACCTTAACAATCTCCCACTTAGATATTTAATCTAGAAAATTGTTAAAACACTATTTCTAAATACATGATTAATAGTATATACCCTAACAACTACTACTGTACATACACATACTCTGAATTATGAGGAACAACCATGATAAGGGTAAAAATGCGTAACAACTTAATCGTGTAGGTTTACTAGCAAGAGCTTTACTCTACTCCAGTGAAGTTATCACATACTCAATACTAAAATGAAATCACACTTCATACGAAAAATAGGTACTAAAAAAACACCATATCTAATACTCGAAAATAAATCTAACTACTAGAATACAAAATAGAAATGAACAATAAGTGGATTGCAATGCCTTAAAGAATTTTGCACAAAGACAATACTGAAAATAAATAAATAGCTACACTAGGCATGGCTATTAACCATTAACTGCTGAATCTAACACTTAAGTTAATCAGCCAGATAAAAACCTAAAAGAAATAAATGAAGAAAACTAAAGAGGAAGATGGGAAATTAACTGGTTCTGGGGAGCAAATCGGAGCGACGAGTTGAGAAGACGATTCCATCGTTGACTTTTGAATCGAAATAACCCTTAATCAATGAGGTTTCAGCTATTAAACTATCATGACATTGGGCTTCCAATAATTAGTTATAACTATCGGGTAGAAGCAACGGCCCAGATTAGATGTAGATTAATGAGATTAGAGGGTGGAAATGAAGCCACAATGTCATTGTACCAAACCAACACAAGTCACGTTGATTTAACCAACTCTGCAGAGGAAAGAGAATCTGAATGGATAATTAGTATCTTTCTCACCTCTTCTCTCTTCTCTCTTCTCTCAGATTTCTCCTTTCTTCTTCTTCCTTCCTAATCCCACTCATTCTTCTTCTGCAGATTAAGGACTCAACTATGGAAACTTCCAAACTTTAGATTCATTTTCCATTGTTTTAAGTTGTAATTTCTTCAATTCAGTTGATTAATAGAAAATTGTCCCAAAAACTTCTACTGTTTAATTAAATTTCAGTTTGATAATTGTTGAATCGAGGTCAGCTTCTGACAATTGGTATCAAAGACAGGTTAAGCTGAACTAGTGAAGGTGAAAATGGCTGAAGGGACCCGGATGAACCTGCTAGACAATAAGTTGCTGTGTCATGATGAAATTTTGGGAGATCTCACTACAACTTGCAGGGAACTCAATGAAACTCAAACTGGAATCAGGGGAACCTAGGAGCTAAATTTGGATCATTTGACAGCTCTAGAAAGAGCACCAATCAGAGCTCCTTAATGTGCTTTTCCAATTAGAGATGGGTTGCTACCAAATCCCATACATGAGGCTAGGGCCAGATAGCCGATTCCACCTCCTAAACGGGAACTACCAAGCTTCGAAGGGAACGAACTTAAGGTATGGTTGTGTAAGTGTGAAAGGTATTTAACCTATATAGAACTGTTAGTAATCAACAGGTAGATAGAGCTGCACTCTATTTGAATGGTCTTGCTGAGACATAGTATAATTCACTTGTTTTGGATAGAGGAGTAGTTGCTTGTGCTGAATTTATGGAGGAACTCTGTGTGAGATTTGGGGAGATAGTAGTTGAAGATACAGTTGAGGAATTTAATAAGCTATCAAAAATAGGAACTATAGATGAATTCCTTGGCAAGTTTGAAGACTTGAAAGCCCAGATGATAATAAGGAATACAGCCTTGAATGAGGCTCATTTCCTGTCAAGTTTTATTGGGGATTTGAAGGAAAATATTAAGTTTGCGGTTAAAATGTTTACGTCGGTAACATTAAGAGCAGGCTAGACTACAAGAGAAAGCAATAGAAGCAGCTCAAAAGAAGAACATGATGACGGCTAAAACTTCCTATCAGGTGGGAGGGTCTAGCTCTACAAAGAATGATATGGTAAATAATCCAATTCCTATTGTTGCTAGTGGTTCAAATTACTCCAAACCTGCTACTGCGAACAACCCTCGACTAAACACTTTTAGGTTAACCCCAAAACTTATGACTATAGAAACAGCAACAAGTTATGTTTCAGGTGAGGAGAGAAGTACTACCTAGGACACAACTGTAAGGCTAACCAGTTGAATTACATAAGGGGTGAAGAAGAGGCCATAGTGCCAGATGAAATAGAGGTACATGAACCACCAGATCTTATCATTGAAGGAGAGATACAACAAGAGGTTGTGGAGGCCATATGCTTAAGTTCCTTGTCTTGTAGTAGCCTAGGAGTAAATGCTATATTGGTTAAGGGATCTGACAAGAATAGGACACTGGTTGTGTTGATTGATTCTTGTAGCACTCATAGCTTCATAGATGAACAAGTTATTGGTGACACTGGTTATGTGGCTGATTATAGCCATCTTATAAAGGTCGTTGTTATTGATGGGAATTATGTGATGTGTCATACTAGTTGCCCTGGTTTTAGTTGGAAAATAGAAGGAAAAGCCTTCAAGGAGGATCTAAGAATAATCAACTTAGGAGGATGTGATCTAGTGTTAGGAAATGATTAGATGAAGAATAATAATCCTACCAAGTTTAATCATGAGAAAAGATGTGTGAAAATTGGTAGAAAGGGAAACAAAATCAATTTGTGTTTGGTTGTTTGCTGAGCCAAAGTCTTTACCACCAGTGAGACAGCTGGACCATGCTATTAACTTAAAGCCTGGAGCTTCACCAGTTAGTCTAAGACCTTATAGATACAATCACTACCAAAAGGAGGAATTGGAAAAACAATTTTCGGAGATGCTTACTAATGGGATTATTAGTCATAGCCAATCTCTATTTTCCTCACCATCTATATTGGTTAAGAAAAAAGATGGCACCTGGAGGTTTTGTGTAGACTATAGAGGGTTGATTGAGATTACAGTGAAGGATAAGTACACAACATCCATTGTTGATGACCTTTTAGATGAGTTACATAGAGCAATGGTCTTTTCCAAAATTGATCTCTGGATAGGTTATCATCAAATCAGAATGAAGGTTGAAGATGTGTACAAAACACCATTCAGGACTCACATAAGGCATTATGAGTTCAAGGTTATGCCCTCTGGGCTTACCAATGCCCCTGCCACCTTTTAAGCCCTAATGAATTGGGTCTTTCAATTGTACCTCGGGAAGTTTGTTTTGGTGTTTTTTGATGATATCCTCATTTATAGTAAATCATTGTTTGCGCATGTAGAGCATTTACTATTACTGTTCAACACCTTATTATTCCATTGATTGTATCCAAAGAGGTCCAAGTGCCCTTTTGTTCAATCCAAAGTAGAGTACTTAGGACATGTTATTAATGCGGAAGTGGTATTAACTGATCCTGCCAAGGTGAAAGCTATGGAAGAATGGCCTACCCCTAGAACTATGAAAGCTTTGAGGGGATTTTTGGGCTTAACAAGATATTATAGAAAGTATGTAGCTAATTATTGAAGTATAAGCAGACCACTATCTGACTTGTTGAATAAGGATGCTTTTGTGTGGACTGAGGAAGCTGATCAAGCTTTTGCGGCACTTAAGAGGACCATGTCTACTACACTAGTGTTTGCCTTCCCAAATTATGATGAAGAATTTGTAGTAGAGACTGATGCAAGCCATTCATGAATTGAAGTTGTGCTATTACAAAGGGGAAGGCCAATAGACTACTTTAGTAAGGTATTTGCTATGAAGCATAGAGATAAATCCATTTATGAGAAAGAATATTTAGCTTTATTGAATGTTGTAGACAAGTGAAGAGATTACCTTCAATACAAGCATTTCGTGGTCAAGACTGACCATCATAGCCTCAAATATTTCTTTAATAGAAGGTTACTACAACAGTACAACAAAGAGGTCTGACCAAATTTTTGGGGTTAGATTATGAGGTGCAGTATAAGAAAGGGGAAGAGAATAGAGTGGTTGATGCACTCTCAAGGCAGCATGAAGGGTATAGTGTGAGTGAAGCTGATACAATTTCAAACCAACAAGCGGAGAACCACTTGAGTGAAGAAAGCCAGTTACATGCCATCAGTGTAGCAGTTCCATTGTGGGTCAAAGAGGTTGCAACTAGCTATGAAGGTGATCCTATGGTTGTGGAGCTAATTACACATTTGATAGTGGATACTAATGGTCCTAAATTGTGACAGTTTTACTCAGGAGTATTGAGAAGGAAGGGGAATATTTATGTGGGCTCTAACGGACCTCTTAGGCATCAGTTGATCTAGACCTTCCATGCTTCTAACTTAGGAGGGAATTTTTGCCAACTTGGAACTTTCAAAAGGTTGTCTCTACTATTTTATTGCCCTACAATGAAACAAATGGTGGTGCAATTTGTATTTGAACGTGAGGTTTGTCATTGGAGCAAGGATGAGAATGTTCCCTGTCCAGGTTTGCTGAAACCTTTGCCCATTCCTGATCAATCATGGAGACACATAAGTTTGGATTTTATTGAAGGTTTGTCTAAACCTCAGGCAAGGATGTTATTTTGTAGTGATTGATCTCACTAAAGATGCTCATTTTATAGAGAGTACACACTCTTCATGGTGCACTTGAGATACGATATTTTCGAGTAACTTTTGGCAAGCTCTCTTCAAATTTAGTGGCACTCAACTCCTATATAGTTCTTCCTATCATCCTCAAATAGATGGGCAAACATAGAGGATTAATCAGTGTATATAAAACTACTTGAGGTGCAAGACTAGTCACAGACCTCATCAGTGGAAGCAGTGGTTGTACCTAGCTGAGTGGTGGTACAACACCAACTACCATACAAGCTTGCAATGCACCCCTTTTGAAGCTCAATATGGGTACTCACCTCCTCAACTAACTATGGGACCAATGATGGATATTGTGATGCCTTCTGCTGAAGATTTGATCATGAAGAGGCAAAATATGCAACAAAATTATTAAGGATAATTTGTTGAAAGCTTTAGAAAGAATGAAGTACTATGCTGACCTACGTAGGTCAGAAATGGAGTTTCAACCTAGTGAGATGGTATACCTCAAGCTTCAACCTTACAGATAGTCCTCAATTGCTCTACAAAGAAATTTGAAGCTCAGCTCCAAATACTATGGCCCATACAAGATTCTAGCAAGGGTTGGACCTGTAGCCTATAAGCTAGATCTTCGGCCTACTTCTAACATACATCAAGTGTTCCATGTATCTCTTCTCAAAAAGAGATAGGGGCTTAAGAGGTGGTGCAATCCATTCTACCAGTTATAGGGGATGATGCTCAATTTTTGGTTAGATCAATGGTTGTTCTTCAAAGGCAGATAGTGAAGCTGAAAAATCGAGCCAATGTGAAATTGCTCATACAATGGTCGAATCTACCTCCTGAAGATGCTACATGGGAAGATTAGCATTTCATCAAGGTCAAGTTTCTTGATTTTGGTATTAATCCTTGATGACAAGGATGCTTTACAAGGGAGGGAATTGTTATGGCCTTGGGCTTCCAATAAATAGTTATAACTACTAAGTAGAAGTAACGGTCCAGATTAGATGTAGATTAATGAGATTAGAGGGTGGAGATGCGGCCACATCGTCATAGTGCCAAACCAGCATAAGTCATGTTGATTTAACCAACTCTGCAGAGTTAAGAGAAGCTGAATGGATAATTGGTATCTTTCTCACCTCTTCTCTCTTCTTTTAGATCTCTCATTTCTTCTTCTTCCTTCCTAATACCACTCATTCTTCTTCTGCAGATTAAGGACTTATCTATGGAAACCTCCAAACTTAAGATTCATTTTCTATTGTTTTAAGTTGTAATTCCTTCAATTCAGTTGATTAATAGAAAATTGTCCCAAAAACTTCTACTTTTTATTAAATTTTAGTTTGATAATTGTTGAATCAAGGTCAGGTTCTGACATAAACCAAAAACTCCCAAAACCTTTTTTAGGGTGCTCCCACTTATAGCCTCCACAAACCGTGAACGAACAGTGAGAGGGAGGGGGTCTATATACAACCCAAAAATCCCAAAATCTTAACGAATTTTCATGTGGGATTCAGAGGATTTTCATAATCCCTTAATAGATACTATGTATGAATTTGTACCATTTTTCAAGAAATTTGGAAAAGGTAAAGGAAAATTGTATGGACAATATTGTTGGGGAACTTCCTGGAAGCATTGCTTGTACGAGAACTCGTGCTAGGCAGGCTTGATATACAAATCTAAGGAACTGGGACGTCCTCATTGGGAGAGAAATCATTTAGGGCTCTTCTACTTTGCTTAAAGTTGAGAGAAGAGGGTGTGTTTTGTGTGGTGCATCTGAGAAGAGTGAGAGAGAGAGAGAGTATTTGGGCTCTTAGGCTGAAGTGGAGTTGATCTGGTTATTTTAGGGAATTAAGGCTGAAAATAGTGTGAAGAGGGCTGATTTGGTTTGATTCAGGGAAAAGGAAGGGACCAAGTTCCTTGGTCTAAAATGATAAGATGATAAAATTTAGAACCAAATAAATTACGTATTTAATCAGCTATTAAGTTTCTAATTTTAACAATATAAAATAATCATTTAACATAAACTCTTAATTATTTTGAAATAAATAGACTAGTCATGTGGTCTAATTGATTTTTGAGGAAATAAAAAATGCACACATAGTTAAAACATCATTTTTGTAAAACGGGTTTTCTCAAATCTTTATTAAAAGTAATAACTATATATTTTAAATATATAGGGATATATTTTATAGGAAAAATGGCAAAATTGTCTTGAAAATCATTTTGAAAGTATTTTTTATTTTCAAAAACAATTATTTCAAATTGTTTAAAATTGAAGAAGCTTGAAAGTTAATTAAATTGTGGATGACCAAAATTGGGTGTCACTACCATGTCCCTGACCCTGCGATCTGCATATTTTTTTCTATTCTAAACTACCAACAACTTGGTTTGAATACCTCTCACCTTTTTCTGAGCTTACCTCACCAAGTCTATGCCCAATGGTTTCACATCACCCGCCTCAAACCACCCTATGGGCGACCTACATCACCTCCCATGAAGTACTTCGAATGGGGCCATGTCAATACTGGTGTGATAATTGTTGTTATAAGAGAACTCACACAAGGGTAGAAATTGATCCTAATGGCCCCCAAAATTAATCACACGGGCTTTTAGCATGTCTTCCAACACTTGAATTGTTCTCTCTGACTGCCCATCTGTTTGTCGATGAACGGTTGTGCTAAATGTGAGTTGGGTTCCCAACGGTTCATGTAACTTGCCCTAGAACTTAGAAGTAAACTGCGTGACTGTGTATGAAATTATGGAAAGGGGCACCCCGTGCAACCTTACTATCTTTTTGACATAAATTTTGGCCAAATGTTGAGAATTATAGTCCACTCTGACTGGAATAAAGTGGGCAGATTTAGTCAACCTGTCTAAAATGACCCTGATGTAATAATACCTGCCTAAAGTCTTAGAAAGACCCACCATGAAGTCCATAGCTATCATTTCCCACTTTCACTCAGAAATAAGCATCTTTTGTAGTAATCCTACAGGCCTCTGGTGCTCATACTTCACCTACCGGCAATTTTGACACTTAGACACATATTCTGCTATATCCTTCCTAATCCCAGCCATGAGCTTCTACCAACACATTCTGAATCAATTCGTCAACCTGAGGGACACAAACTACCCCTTAAAACTGAGCACCCAACATGCTTCAAGTGTGGCATCCAGGGCCTCACTAGACACCACCTTGTCCCGGAACTTACTCAATTGCTCATCCTGAAATTGCTTGGTTTTGATTTCTTCCAGGAATGTGGGTTTAATTTTGATAGTGGCGAATACTCCACCCTTTTCTGAAATCCCAACTATATGAAATTAGATGCTTGAGTCTGAATCTCCCAAACCAAAGGTCATTTAGACACCCCCAAATAATACAAACTACCTACGCTAACGTTTTCTTACTTAATATGTCTGCCACCACATTAGCCTTATCTGAATAGTATTGGATAGTCACATCATAATCCTTCAACAACTCCATCCACCTTCTCTATCTCAAATTCAAATCTTTCTGTGTGAATACATATTAGAGGTTGCAATGAGCAGTGAATACTTCACATGTGACACCATAAAGATAATATCACCAGATCTTGAGTACAAACACTACCGCTGTCAACTCCAAAACATGTGTTGGGTAGTTCTTCTCATGGAGCTTCAATTTCCTTGAAGCATAGTCTATCACATTCTTGTCCTACATCAACAAAACAACCAAACCCGAATGGGAAGCATCACAATACACAATGAAATCCTTACCTTCCGCTGGAAAATGCTAGGATC
Source organism: Solanum appendiculatum (assembly GCA_018342035.1). Classification (NCBI taxonomy): domain Eukaryota; kingdom Viridiplantae; phylum Streptophyta; class Magnoliopsida; order Solanales; family Solanaceae; genus Solanum; species Solanum appendiculatum. The sequence goes on from JAGDQO010000798.1 coordinate 528,436, forward strand.
AGAGCCGTATTCAAGAGTGTCTTGAACTTTTAAAAGCTCTCCTCACACTTGTCACAGCACACAAAGAGTACCTCTTTTTGAGTCAGTCTAGTCAGGTGAGTACAATGGAGGCAAAATTCTTAACAAATCTGTGGTAATAGCTAGTAAGGACCACAAAGCATCTAACCTCAGTCACAGAGCTAGGTCGAACCCAACTCTTAACTACCTCAATCTTTTGTGGATCTACCATCACCCCTTTTTCCAAAATCACATTTCCTAAGAAAGCAACTAAAGTCAACCAAAATTCACACTTTAAAAACTTGGCATACAATTTTTCTTTTCCCAAGATATCCAGAATGACACGAAGATGCTCGGCATGCTCCTCTTTACTCTTGAAGTAGATCAAAATGTCATCTATAAACACTATTACAAAGGAATCTATAAATGGCTTAAAGACACCATTCATTAAACTCATGAAGGCCATTGACGCATTGGTTAATCCAAATAACATCACCAAGAAGTCATAATGGTCATACTGAGTTATGAATGTCATCTTAGGTATATCCTCAGGCCTGATCGTTAAATGATGGTACCCTGATCTCAGATTAATATTCGAAAACATTGAATCACCCTGCAACTAGTCAAATATACTAGCCATGTGATGTGAAGGATAATTATTGCGGATGGTAACCTTGCCCAACTGCCTGTAGTCTATACACATCCTCATGCTACCGCCTTTCTTTTTCACAAACAACACCAGAGCACCCCAAGGCGATGCACTAGGACAAACAAACCCCATTATCTAGAAGCTCTTGAAGTTGAGTCTTGAGTTTTGTTAACTCAGTTGGGGCCATACGATAAGGAGAAATAGAGATTGGGTGAGTTTTAGCTCCATATCTATGCAAAAGTCAATATCCCTATCCGTAGGCATACTGGGCAGATCCTTAGGGAATACCTCTGGAAATTCTGAAACCATTGAGATTGACTCAATAGAAGGGTACTCCGCACTAACATCCCAAAGGTGAGATAAGTGGGCTAAAAAACCCAGTCCCCACCAGCCTTCTAGCCTGCATAAATGATATGAACTTTACTGGCTTAGGTCTGTACACACCTTTCGACTCTTGTCTATCCCTACCAGAATCTCTAGAGTTACTGTCTTAGAATTACAATTCAACACAACATGATAAGGAGACATCCAAGTCATACCCAAGATCACATCACAATCTAGCATGTCCAAAGAACAAAATCTACCCAAGTACGAAGACCCTCAAACACCATAGAGCAAGAATGATACACATGAGTCACTACTACAGACTCTCCAACCAGGGTGGAAACATGAATGGAGGTATCAAGAGTATCACAAATCAAATCAAGACCCAAGGAAAATTTAACAGATATGTAAGAATATGTAGATTCCGGATCAAATAAACTATAAGTCATTCGATCACATATGAGAATAGTACTTGTTATCACTGCATCAGACACCTCAGCCTCATATCTACCCGAAAAGGCATAAAATTGAGCTCTATCTGTAGTTAGAACGACCCCTCCAGCTGCTTGTGCCACTCCCCTCCCTGTATTACCATTTCCTGTGCCCCACATCCTCCTCAACACGAACTTGAGGTGGGGGAGGGGTTGCCAGTATCGGCCCAGTCGTTGCCTGAGCTCCACCCTTGGCAAGCATTGTTCTTCCTCTTCCCTAGCCCCTTCCTCTGCCCCTGCCCTTCCTCACCTTCGCACTACTGGTTCTACAGCTAGAGCTAGTAATCTCACTCTGTTATGTCTCATATCGACCATTTGTGAACAAAGAATGAAGGGAGTCAGATACCAATTTGTATGACCAGATACAAATTAGAATCAAGTAATCGCACGAAGGAAGAAAAGATGAGATAATTTCCTAAAGTGTTGTAGCCTCTCAAAGAAAAGTATAGACGTCTCTGTATTGTTCCACAAGAATCTACTAGACATGTTTTGGAATGACGAAATCAACAAATCTAGGGCTCTGATACTAACTTTATCATGACCCAACTTGCCATGAGAGACACCCACACTACACCCCCAGTGGGAGAACCAACTATCTACCAATAACAAGAAATTTATCAACTTTAAAACAACATTTTAATAAGTAAAACAAGTCTATATATCAACCATCGCCAAACATTCACGAAAAAACCTCTATAGAACCTAATAGTCGTGTACCAAAACATATATTCTTAGTCTAGAATATGGGGATGCAACCCCAAAATAAGGAGTCTAAGTCTGAACTATAGACTAGAAAACAAAGATAAATTCATGGCAGCTCGGAAGAAGCGGTTCACCCTTGGATTCAAGAAGCGTCAGACTCACAACTGAGGTCGTGTAGTAGCCTCTGAAATATGTCTTGTACTCAATAAAAAGAGAGCAAGTGTAGTATCAGCACACAAAATCCACAGTGTATTGGTAGAATCATTGTCTAGCTCCAGTTATATGAAATATGAACAAGTAACCATATCTTAGTAGAATAGGTAACATACAACTATAACCACAGTCAGAATCATGACCTAGACTCATATCCCTCTGCCCAACTTAATATGCACAACACACATAATCAACAACATTACAACAAGCCAACCTTGTTCACTAATGGAACCCATACATAAATAATAACATGTACTAGGCATCGTACCCAAGCCAATAGTTAGTAACCTGTACCGATGTGGTACACGAGCAAACCTTATAGATATCCAGTACTAGGTGTGGTACCCAAGTCAACCGAATATGTACCAAACGTGGTATTCGAGTCCACCAAGAGATATCATGTAGCAAGCGTGGTACCCGAGCCAATCGTTAGTATGTATCAGGTGTGGTACCCAAGCCAATCGACAATCACACAACACAATCACAATCACAATGAAATAAATCACACATGTACCCCCAAGTAAATACATTCATTGCATGAGATTTACAATTGGCTAACATTTTAGTTTATACTCCTTTATTTTCCTAACCATACATTATATAGGTAATACTAACGAAGCACTTAACAAACACATATAACATAAATGGGAAACAAAGAACTATCACCTACTTTGATTCAAGCTTGGAATTCTCTACTGAGCTTGAACTTTCCCCTTGTTATGATATTTATCTTGTTCCTGGTCTACAAATAATTAAATAACACATAATTAGACCCAATGGCCTAAATATATCTGGATTATATCTCAATCCCAACCCCAGGCCAATTTCATGGTATTCCCATGCCCCAACAAGGGTTTTCCACAATTAAGTCAAAGCAATTCCTCTCCTAAAGCCACTACCATGGATTATAAGGCCTAGTAATTGAATCACCAAGTTAGGAGAGTAATTTACTTACTTTTACTGATGATTTCACTGAAAAATAGATGAAAACTATCCTAGGTCACCTCTGCACTTTTCCAAAATGTTCTTGATTGATAATGGACGATTTTGGGGAGTTTTATGTGATTTCAGCAACTTACCCCGCTATAGCAGCCCAATCCCACTGTAGTGGTGCCGCTGTAGCAGAATCTTCCACTATAGTGGGAATTAATTTGGGCCATTGTAGCTGCATGCCCTCCCCTATGGTGGCTTGCATGGGATAGAACCTCAAAAAATCCTCCAAAAAGCGCCCATTTCACAACACACCTTCGAACCTTGATGTTCTAAACTAACCCCTTCACATCAAGTTTAATATCGAGAGTTCTACTTATCCGAATTAACTTCCAAAAAGTCTTATGAAATCCTTAACATCTTAGCGATAAGAAAAGTAGAACCCACTTAGACGTTCCACCCAATCCTTTCCCCGAATTTCCCTAGACTTTACCTCACTCTGATTTCGTCCAAGCCTAGCCTATTTTTAACTCACTGCTCCAAAAGTTTTCTCACTCATTTTCTTTCACTATAATAGTTCTCCCATAATGATGAGGGAGATCGTTACATTTGAAAACAACCTCTCTATCTCCGCGAGGTAGTGGTAAGGTCTACACACACTATACCCTCTCCGGACTCCACTTTATCAAATTTCACTGTGTTTGTTATAGTTATTGTTGGTATGGTCTTCTTACAATTTCATTAAATAGAATTTTCTCTTATGTCCCATCGACCACCATGTTGAATTAAAATTGATACATTGTAATAACCATCATTAATTCACTAAATTTGATGAAGAAATTCACTCAAACTATCCAAATTTTTGGATGAGAAATATATACCTTGAGAATTAAAGGAGAGAGAATTGTGAAGTATTTTTCAAGAAGAAAAGTTTACTCGAACCATCAACAATGGTGACTCTTTTACAAAGAAGAAGAGAAAACGAAAGAAGAAAGAGAAGAGGTCTAAGAGAGAGAATTGTTATTTGGAAAAAATTGAAGAGAAGTGAGAGAAGTTATATTTCTAAAAGAAAAACTCAAAATTGAATATAGGAGAGAGAAAACATAATTTTTTTTGGGAAAATTACATAGCTAAGCAAACTTATACTACTTAATTATCTACCATAGCTATAGTTTGCATTAATTACAATTTGAAACTAACTTTAAGGTATAATTTCATTCTCTCTCTCTCGCCTCTCTCCTCTCTTCCTCTCTCTCTCGTGCCTCTCCCCCATCTCTTTGGAATTCTCGCTCGCCACAATCCTCTCCCTGCCCAGTCTCTTTCTCTCGCTTCTCTTCTGCCAATCTCTCTCTCATTTTATACAAACGCAAATGTATAATTTGTGTTTGTATAAAGCGAGAGAGACGGGATACACAAATACATATACATATCTCTCCGCCCTATACATTTATAATTATACATATACAAATCTTCCCCTGCCCAGTTCTTTTTTGTCTTTCTCTCTCTCTCGCTTTATACAAACACAAATGTATAATTTGTGTTTGTATAAAGCGAGAGAGATTGGATTTTGCCCTGCCCAGTTCTCTTTTGTCTATCTCTCTCTCTCTCTCGCTTTATACAAACACAAATGTATAATTTGTGTTTGTGTAAAGCGAGAGAGATTGGATATACAATACAAATATTTTAACTCTATTCAATTGTATACGAATTCAAATTATATGTAGATATACAAATACAATACTTGATACATATACATATATACAATTATTTTGACATATATACATATGTATAATTCGACATATATACATATAAAATTTGCCTCTCTCCACTCTCTGCCCTCTCTCACTCGCCTCTCTCCACTCTCTCCCAGTCTCGCTCGCCTCTCTCCTCCCTCTCCCAGTCTCACTCGCCAGATATACAAATACATATGTATATCAGTTACATTTATACATTATTTTGACAGATATACATATACAATTCGCCTCTCTCGCTAGCCTCTCTCCTCTCTCTCCCAGTCGCGCTCGCTACTCTCCTCCCTATAACATGTAGATACAAATCGTAATTATCAGACTATAGCTATGGAGCATAATTAAAATATTTGGAGTGGCTATATGTGAAAGCTCATCATTTTTTTTCCCATAAAAACATATCAATGTGGGAATGTCTTAGGCCTCATTTGTTTGCACTTAATGGATGTCTGAATCTTAATCATTCTGATTCAGCCTATTAAGTGCATTTGGTTTTTAGATCTGAATCTTAATCATTCAGATTCAGCCCATAAGTCTATTTGTTTCTTTTTTTAAAAAAAAACCTCCTAATGGGTCTTAATGATTCTGAATGAATCAGATCTATAGCAGAGTCTTAATACCATTCAGACTCTATTAAAATAATAAGCACTATTTCATTAAAAAAATCTCTTCTTCCTTGCTTCTCTTCTGGGTAAAGTTTCAAGTTTCTTTATTTCCTTTTTCAACCAAATACCATTTTTTTTCTTTTGAATAAGTAAATTTTCATAATCTTTTGCAAGTATTAATTATTTATCTAATATTTTTAATATATACAATATTCTTGGGTGAATTAATATTTATGAAGAACTTTTCTTGTCACAATTCGTTTGCTTCAAAACTTCTTTGGAGAAGTTATCGTTGTTTCTCGTGAAAAATTATTTTTGAAGACAAACAAATCATTTTTTTTGGGTGGGAGGGGTGGGTTATAATCTTAATTCTTAAAACAATGTTTTGAAGAAGTTATCTTGTTTTGGATTATAACTTTTATTGATATTGTGTTTAATTCCTAATTTTTAAAAATGATAAATTATGCACATTCAAATATTGAAAACAAACAATCTTAATTATTCAATGTTCAGACCTAGAAACTACATCTTAATATTTAGATGTGCATTCAGATTCCGACATCTTAATCTTAATGCACATCTTAATATTCAGATGTGCATTCAGATTCAGACGTCTTAATCTTAATGAAAACAAATGAGGCCTTAGTAAATTTCCACTCACAGAAAAATAAAACAAAAATCTAAAAATTGGCGGAAAACGTGGATAATTAAAACCATTATATTTTGTAATTACAAATTAGAAGATTTATATATTGTAAATTAGGGTCTTAAAGACAATATCTATGTAATTTTTTTCCTTTTAAAATAGTAATACATTCAAAAGTATAATTCATTCTACGTTTTATAAAAAATATAACTAATTGCTATAAAAATCAATGTCTGCTTATTCTCCTCTTCTGCTTATTCCGCTGCTTTTGTCGGCTCCATCTATATTTTGTACTTGCTCCATTTATTTTAATTTGTTCATTTTAAATTTTACACATCTCTTGAATAAATTATTATTGCAATTTTTATACTAATCTATATATATATATATATATATATATATATATAGCTGGATGTAGGGGTGTGCATCGGTCGATTCGGTTCGATTTTATGTATTATCGGTTTGATTTATCGATTTTCGGTTTTTAAATATGCTAACCCAATAACAAACCAATAAGATATTCTTTATCGGTTTTTGGTTGTTATCGGTTCGATTTTCGGTTTACCCAATAAGAAAATGTCCATAAAATAATAAATGACTTCTCACTTATCTAAATGCTTTGATATAGTGAAACAAGGAAGATAATGAGAAATTGCATTAATAAAAGAAAATATAGTACGAAGGCTACACTTACATGTCACTGCCCAAACATAGTATGGAATTTCTGAGGTTAATCAAATTACATATACAAACTTGCAAAAGCTACAGATTACAGTTACAAACTAAAACTAAAACTAAAATCAAATAGTCCAACAAGACTAAAACTAAAACTAAAATCAAATAGTTACAATTGTGAACCCTTACTTTAGTCTTTAGGTTTTGAGTAAATAGTAAAAACTAAAGCGGCCTAGTGTGAAGTAGGTAGAGTACTGATAATTTGATATGATTATAGTGTCTAGTTATATATTAAATTATTAATATTTAATATTTAGGAAGGATAAAGTAGTAAATTATTACTGTCTTATTGGGTTATCGATTTACCCAATAACCCAATAGTAAAAACCGAAACCGAACCAATAATCCAATAACTTTTTTTATAAACCCATTAAAAACCCAATAACCCAATAACAATAACCCAATAACATTTTTTTGGTTTGCTTTATTGGTTGGTTCGGTTTTTGCACACCCCTAGCTGGATGGGAACAAGATGATGTGGCATGTTTCTTTGGCCAGAATCTCTATTTATCTTTTTTTCTCAAATTTTTGAATATTTTCCTCATTTTGTGCTTTAAAAATTCAGAAAAATAACTACACTCACATTTTCTCTTTCCTCACTATTACTCCACTATTAATGTTTTCCCAAGAACCCTCCTTTTACCTTTATTGTCATCCCATTTTTTCCTTTTCAAAAAAATTGTTTGTTGTCTTTTCCTCTTTATTTGATTTAAAATATTCACAAAAATATTTCAATTAAAATATTCACGAAGGATCAGAATATGTATTTATTTATTTTCTTAGAATTTAGGCCTTTTTTCTTTTTTTTTACACACTTATAATTAATTATTATTAATTAATACTTAATAATTAGTTATACCTTCCTAAAAATAAGAAATTTCAAAAGGCTAACGTTTTGTCTCAACATAAAAATACATTCTCAAAATATTTCTTTTCCTTATAGTCGGTCTTCTACCTATTATTTTTTGTGGTATTCTAAAAATAAATCTTACTTATTTCCTTTTTACTATCATAATTTAATCTTATACCTTCTATTTCTATTATTTTCTACAAATAAAAATATCTTATTTATCTCTTCTCCTTATTACCATAAATGTGTTATTTTTTCCAATATTTTCCCTATCAATCAATTTTATTTAATATGCTGCCATTAAAACAACTGAAAATTAAAAATATTTCTTTTTCAATATCATTATTAATATTATTAATTCCTAAGACCCTTCCTTTTCCTTCTCTCATATTTCTTTTATTTATTAAAAAAATAAAACACTTCTTAAATCTTAAATTCTGATAAATCTCAATTACTTTTATTTTTTATTAAATGACTTTTACTAATTAAACATTATAATTTCAAATCAGTTACAAAACCTTTTACCTTCTCTTCCTTTTTACATTTCATAAAATTCTCATAATTTTGTAGTTTCTCATTTCTGACATAAACTCATTTACTGTAATGACCCTCCAGGTCATTTGTGTGTTAATGCCTTCTTCCCATCATTTAGAGCGTTCCTGTAGCGACCCCAAGTCATTTATGACTTGCGGACACTGGCTGTTCGGTCGCCTGGTCGTTCGTTTGGGTTTTATGCCCGTTTTCCTGTTTTGGAGCTTTTGAAATTTGAAAAGTTGATTTCGGTCATTACCTCAGGTAAACGACCTCAGAATAAGATTCTGACGGTTCCATCACCTCCAGAGCTGCAAAATTAGGCTAGAAGCTTGGTTGGCATGAGTCCCGAGGCTTTCGGTGTGACTTTAGGGACATTTGGCACTATAGCCATTGAAATTTTTCTTAAGGTTGACTTTGGTCAACATTCTTGAAAAACGTGCTCTAATGAGAATTCCGTTAGCGTGGTTAGTTCCGGAATGACGAGTTTGGTCTAGAATGACCCTTCGTGCGCTTCCCGAAGCTTCTGATCTAATTCTGAGGCCCTTAGTTGAAGTTGGCTAAATTGGCGATTGGGAAGTGGGACCCACTTTTAGTCAAAATGACCTTGTATGGGAATTCCGACTACGCCATTGAGTCGGGAATGTCGAATTTTATTGGGTAGCATATCTCGTTTGAGTGCACAGGGTTCTGAACGAATTTCGAGCACCCCGTCGGAGTTTTTAGGAAAGCCAAGTTCAGCTGGTGCAGGAGCTGATGTTGCAGACTCATTCCTTCTCCGTGTTCGCGGTCATGGATCTGCTATAGCGGAGGTCTGAGTCTTTCTTCTTCGCGTTCGCGTATAGGGCTTCGCATTCGTGGAGGTCTAGGGAATCTTTCTCTCCAGGGTTCACGGAGGTGTGGATTCTTTCCCTCCACGATTGTGGGCTCCTGGCCGCGTTCGCAGAGGTAAGTTTATTCCCTCTCCGCGTTCGCGGAGGTCTGCGTGTCTGGCAGTATATAAAGGGGCAGTTAGGGTTGATTGTTGTTGTTAGTTTGAAAGTTGATATATTCTTCAATTTAAGTCTGGTTTCGGTTATTGGAAGTCCCAGGTGTTCGCAATTGCGTACGCTTAGTGGGTGTTGGTTTGGATAGCGTTGGGTGACCTTCGATTCTCATGAATTTGAGGCGTAAGTGGCTACCCCAAGCTTGAAGTGTAAAGTTTTGCATGTTTTGTTTTCTTGGGTTGTCGGCTGTTCTGAGCCCCGAGAGGTGTTCCATTTTGGAACACAAGCTCGGGGGAGGGTTTAGGACCCTTTCAAAGAGTCAATTCTAGGATTTCCAGAGCGGGTCCCACATTTCCCAATTTTGACTCTGAAATTAGTCCGTCTCTGATTTTGATATTTTTAGTGTCTAAATGACCGTGTTGATGCTGTGATTCTATTTTTGATAGCCTGGTAGCATTCTGAGGCTGTTCAGAAGGGAAAAGCCCCGGTGGAGTGATTCAGAGAGCGCGCGATCGGCCTTGTGGTAGGTTACGACTTCCATTCTTTTTAGATTGAGCTGGATTGTGTAAATGCATGTTGATTTGTGTGAAACTAGGTAGGGTACCAGTGGTTCTTCTCCTCTTCTCAGAAATCATGTTTAGGCTTGTTTTGCGGGCTATTTTTTACGTTATATCATGTTATTAGGGAAATTGGTTATGTGTTGATGCATGTGGCTTATCTGTTTGGTTGTGTACTTGTGTTGGAGCATGTTGTGGCCTTATTCTAAGATAGACTAGTGTTGCCTTAGACCCATGCACCTATTTGACTTTGGTATGTATCCGACATCGATTCTGATGGACTAGGTCCTTGTAAACCGGAATAGCAGACTTGCGTCTGATAGTATGAGCCTAGCTTTGGCTTTGTATTGTTGTTATCTTCTGGCTTCTCTTCCCATTTCTGTGGTGCCGACGTGTCATCGGAGGCGTGGTATTTTCCTGAGATTTCGGGTGATTCGACATCGGTTCTATGGTGATGTGGTTGGTAGTGGACGACGATCCATATTGGTTTGGTATTCGACATCCTCTACGGAGTTGATATGCCCCACACACTTGTCTGGCTAGGGCAGGGCCCCCGGAGTGTTAGCTGGCTCACTCTTCTGGCTGGGACAGGGCCCACAGAGTGTTAGCCGGCCTAGCAATTGGATATGAGTTATTGAGGTCTTCTTTGGAGTTGACATGCCTCGCGCACTCGTCTGGCTAGGACAGGCCCCCCGTAGTGTTAGCTTATTGGCGATTGGATATTAGGGCCTTTGGGGGAGTCGTTATGCCCCTTGGCACTCTACTAGCTAAGGTAGGGCCCCGGGAGTTGTCATCATGATGGACGGCCTGATTTTGAAGTCAGACTTTTGACTGGGTTGGAGTTGGCCGATTGTTTCGGTTGATTTGGTTGGTGGTTTTGGTTCGCAGTTGGGCTTTACTTCGGTTTCATCGATTTAGCTTTTATGTGTACTTGTCGGGCTTATGGGGGTCCGTTCGAGTTTTGTTTGTCTGTGCTTGAGTGTACCTTCTGGCTCTTATGGGGGGCCAGTTAGGTTTAGTTAGGTATTCTTAGATTTGTTGTCGGTTAGTTTTGTGCTTATTTCCTTTGAACTCTGTTATTGTAGATTCTATCCTTTTAGTGTGTTTTTACCCTTCTTTCTCAATCGGCCTATGATGCCTACTGGGTATTCGTTGTGTTGGTACTCATGCTACACTCTTCATCTATTTTCGTGATGCAGGTCCGAGCACCAATTATCAGCATTGAGTTTGAGCCTGCTGCATTCTGTTCCGGAGGCGAGGGTGAGCACATGGCATCCTGAGATTACCTGCCTCCTTCTGTACTTATATTTTGGCTTGTCTTTTGCTTCTGAGACAGTCTTGTTTCAGTGGTTCACTTTTGAGACTTGTACTCATTTTTTAGTAGCTTTGTACATGTGACTTCCAGGTTCTAGAAGTATCGTTTGGGTTCTCTTTCGCTTTTTCCTTATGTGTTCCTTATTTATGCTTCCGCTTAGTCGAGGTTAGTTTCCACCCTCATCCCATTACTGTTAAGTTCTGGGACATGGTTTGGCTTTCCTACTGGCGGGTTGGTAGGCGCCATCATGACTCGAGGAATCGGATCATGAAAGTTGGTATCAGAGCCCAGGTTTGTCGGTTTCACTTGTACAGAGCTAGCATCTAGTAGAGTCCTGGGAATTGGTGCAGAGACGTCCGTGACTTATCTTCGGAGGCTACAGGATGTCTTTAGGAAGTCTTCCCATTTTGTATAATTTTTGTGCGTTGTTGTTCGATTGGTTTCATGAAATCTTAATTGTTTCACTCTGTCACAAAATGGCTCGCACGCGCGGTAGACCAGCCGGGGGTGATGCAACAAGGCCAGTAGATAGAGCCCTAGCTAGGGTAGGGGCCGACCCCGAGGTCGAGGTAGGGCTATGACGTCAGCCCGAGATAGAGTGAGAACTCCGAAGCCAGAGGTGAAGCCTTTGATAGATCAAATTCCTCCTCAGCCGATGGGGCCGGGACTAGCCCACCCACCGCCCCCACCAGCTGCCGCCCCTGACCTTCAGGCTATGCTCGTGTATATACTAGCAGCGATAGAGGGTATTCAACAGCTGTAATCAGCCCCAGCACCAGTTCCAAAGCCAGCTCCAGCACCGCAGGGTCAGCCTGCAGTAGCGGCTCCAGAGGTCCAGCAGCCGCTAGCACTGGTCGCCGTTCAGTCGGATGTCTTAAAGGGGGTCATGTCACTGCGGGAGTAGAAGATGCTCGAGGTGTTTCTGAGATTGTCACCACCGAGGTTTTCTGGGGCTATTGGGGAGTACGCCCATGAGTTTATAACTCCTACCAGAAGCGATTGCATGCTCTGGGGTTAGTGGAGTCGAGAGGAGCCGACTTCACCGCTTATAAGTTAGATGGATCGGCCAAGCAGTGGTGGCGTTCTTTCATGGAGACCAGGTCAGTTGGGTCCCCACCGATGACTTGGACAGAGTTTTTTGAGCCCTTCTTGGCTATATTTATCCCACGGAGCATTAGAGATCGGCTTCATGATGAGTTCTCGAGGTTGGAGCAGGGCTCTATGATGGTATCTGAGTACGAGGCTAGATTTCATGAGTTATCCCGTCATGCTACTATGATCTTGCCCACACAGGAGGAAAGAGTCAGGTGCTTCGTTAGAGGTTTGAGATTCCAGCTGCGTATTGAGTCGCAGTCTATGATATCAGTGGGCCGCTCTTTTCTAGATGTGGTGGACTATGGCCGCACACTTGAGCAACTTCATCGCAAGGCACAAGGGGGCAGCGACAAGAGGGCCAGGCAGGGCAGGTGGCAGGGTGGATGCATGGGGTAGAGGTGCCGAGGGACATTTTTATGCAGCTCCAGCCAGAGTAGAGGCTGAGGCGTCAGATGATGTGATCACAGGTACGGTTCTCTTATGCCATCAGTCTGCTTCAACTTTATTTGATCCCAGATCCACTTATTCGTATGTGTCTACTTATTATGCTCCTCGGTTGGGGGTGAGTCCAGAACCTTTAGTGGTACCGTTTCGTGTTTTGACCCTTGTAGGTGATTCTTTAGTAGTGGATCAGGTTTCTAGATCATGTGTGGTGACTATTCAGGGGCAGGACACTCGGGCTGATCTTATTGTGCTTAGTATATTGGATTTTGACTTGATTCTGGGTATGGACTGGTTAGCCCCTCACCGAGCTGTCTTGGATTGCTATGCCAAGACCGTTACTTTAGCCATGCCTGGTATCCCGTCGGTGGTGTGGCAGGGTTCTTGTAGTCGCATACCAGTTGGGGTGATTTCTTGTACTCAGGCCCGGAGGCTAGTGGATAGCGGATGTTTGGCTTATTTGGCTTATGTTAGATATGTTAGTAAGGAGGGCCCTACGGTGGATTCAGTGCCTGTAGTCCGAGATTTTGCTGATGTATTTCCTGTCGACCTTCATGGCCTACCCCCAGAGCGAGATATTGATTTTACCATTGACTTGGAGCTGGGTACTCGTCCCATTTCCATCCCACCATACCGTATGGCCCTCGCAGAGCTCAGTGTTCAGCTTCAGGATTTCTTGGTTAAGGGATTCATTTGGCCTAGTGTATCACCTTGGGGTGCTCCAGTCCTGTTTGTGAAGAAGAAGAATGGTACTATGCAGATGGGTATTGATTATAGGGAGCTGAATAAGGTAACGGTGAGGAACCGTTACCCAATGCCTCGTATTGATGATCTATTCGACCAGCTTCAGGGTGCCGCAGTGTTTTCTAAGATTGACTTGAGGTCCGGCTACCACTAGTTGAGGGTTAGAGCAGCGGACATCCCTAGGACAACATTTAAGACTCGTTGCGGCCATTATGAGTTCCTAGTGATGTCTTTTGGGTTGACTAATGCCCCTGCCGCTTTCATGGACTTGATGACTCGTGTATTCAGGCCGTATCTGGACTCTTTTTTCATAATCTTCATTGATGATATCTTCGTATACTTGCGGAGCCAAAGTAAGCATGAGCAGCATTTGAGGATAGTGCTCCAGACATTGAGAGATCATCAGCTTTATGCCAACTTCTAAAAGTGCGAGTTCTGGCATGAGTCCGTAGCATTCTTGGGGCACGTGGTGTCCAAGGATGGCATTATGGTAGATCCAGCGAAGATTGAGATTATCCGTGATTGGGCTAGGCCTACCTCTGTGACTGAGATTCGGAGCTTCGTCGGATTGGCAGGGTACTATAGGCATTTTGTTGAGGGTTTCTCTTTTATCACGGTACCTTTGACTCGATTGACTCGCCACGATGTTCCCTTTGTGTGGTTGGAGGAATTTGAGAGGAGCTTTCTAAGGCTTAAGGAGTTTCGTACCACCGTTCCTATATTGACTCTTACAGTTGAGGGCGAGGGCTTCACAATTTATTGTGACGCATTTGGCATTGGTTTGGGTTGTGTATTGATGCAGCAAGGCTGGGCTATTGCTTATGCGTTGAGGTAGCTTAAGCTGCATGAGCGCAACTAACCCACTCATGACTTGGCGTTGGCGGTGGTAGTTTTTGTGCTTAAGATCTGGAGGCATTGCCTATATGGAGTTCATTATGAGATCTACACTGATCACAGGAGCCTTCAATACATTATGACCTAGAGGGATCTTAATTCGAGGCAGCGCCGTTGGATTGAGCTCTTGAAGGATTATGATCTCTCTATTCTCTACCATTCGAGCAAGGCGAATGTGGTAGCGGACGCCTTGAGCCGGAAGGTAGTGAGTATGGATAGTCTAGCCTTCCGTTCTGTTTCGGAGCGACCCTTGGCTTTGGACATCTAGTCCCTAGCCAACCAGATGATCAGTCTTGATGTTTCAGATACCAGTCAGGTGTTAGCCTATGTGGGAGTTCAGTCATCTCTGCTAGATCAGATCAGTGGCCGTCAGTTCGAGGATGAGTCCTTGGTGGCACTCCGAGATAGAGTATTGGCAGGTGATATTGGGCAGACTACATTAGACTCAGATGGGATTTGAGATTTGCTGGCCATTTCTTTGTTCCGAGAGTTGGGGATTTGATTCAGCTGATCCTTAGTGCGGCCCATGACTCCAGGTATTCTATCCATCTGGGCACCGCTAAGATGTATCATGATTTTCGGAAGCATCACCTGTGGAGCGGTATGAGGAGGGACATCTCAGATTATGTGTCCCGTTGCTTGTGTTGTCAGCAGGTGAAGGCCGAGCATTTGAGGCCTGGTGGTGAGTTGCAGAGATTACCCATTCCTGAGTGGAAATGGGAGCGTATCACCATGGATTTTATTGTGGGCTTGCCTCGAACTTCTAGAGGTGTTGACAACATTTGGGTCATCATGGATCGATTGACCAAGTCAGCACACTTCCTTCCAGTTCATACTTCTTTCAGTACCGAGAGGTTTGCCCGTATCTATATTCGGTAGGTGGTTCGTCTTCATGGTGTGCCTGTTTCAATCACTTCAGACCAGGGTTCACAGTTCACTTCCAGCGTTTGGAGGGTATTTCAGGAGGAGTTGGGCACCCGTGTCGACCTTAGCACAACATTCCACCCGCAGACCGATCGCCAGTTAGAGCGTACTATTCAGATCCTTGAGGATATGTTGCGGACCTGTGCTATGGACTTTGGAGGTCAGGTGGACCAGTTCTTGTCCTTGGTGGAGTTTGCGTATAACAGCGCTATCACTCTAGCATTTGGATGGCCCCGTTTGAGGCTTTGTATGGTAGGCGTTGTTGCACTCCAGTTAGATGGTTTGAGTCTATGGAGCCTAGGCCGCGTGGTACATACTTGTTTCAGGAGGCCTTAGTGCATGTGAGGATGATTCAAGATCGGCTTAGGACAACTCAGAGTAGACACCAGAGCTATGCGGATCGTAGGTGTCAACCGTTGAGATTTGCTGTTAGTGATAGAGTATTCCTCCGAGTATCGCCCATGAAGGGCGTGATGAGATTTGGGAGGCGGGGCAAGCTTAGCCCAGGTATATTGGGCCTTTTGAGATTTTGAGGATAGTTGAGAGGTGGCCTATGAGTTAGCTTTACCTCCAGCATCTTCAATTATTCATCTAATTTTCCATGTTTTGATGCTGCACTAGTATGTTCCAGATGGGTCTCATGTGCTCCAGTATGATGTCGTTGAATTGGATGATCGCCTGACCTACATTGAGGAGCCAGTTTCTATTTTTGCTAGAGATGTAAGGCAGCTGAGGTCTAGAGCCATTTCTGTGGTTAAGGTCCGTTGAAGGCATCAACCAGTCGAGGAGGCTACATGGGAGACCGAGCAATAGATGTGGGAGCAGTTCCCCAGCTTATTTGAGCCCTCAGGTACTTCTTGACTCTTACTTTTGCAGACGAAAGTTCTTTTAGTAGTGGATGTTGTAATGACCCTCCAGGTCATTTGTGTGCTAATGCCTTCTTTCCATCGTTTAGAGTGTTCCTGTAGTGACCACAAGTTATTTATGACTTACTGGCACTAACTGTTCGGTCGCCTAATCATTCGTTTGGGTTTCATTCCTGTTTCCCTGTTTTGGAGCTTTTGAAACTTGAAAAGTTAATTTCGGTCATAACCTTAGGTAAACAACCTCAGAATAAGATTCTGATGATTTCATTAGCTCCAGAGTGGCAAAATTAGGCTAGAAGCATGGTTGGCACGAGTTTTGAGGCTTTCGGTTTGACTTTAGGGCCATTTGGGGCTTTAGCCATTGAAATTTTCCTCAAGGTTGACTTCGGTCAACATTCTTGGAAAACACGCTCAAATGAGAATTCTGTCAGCTCGGTTAGTTCAGGAATGCCGAGTTTGGTCTAGAATGACCCTTCGGGCGCTTCCCGAGGCTTCCGATCTAATTCTAAGGCCTTTGGTTGAAGTTGGTTAAATTAGCGATTGGGAAGTGGGACCTACTTTTAGTCAAAATGACCTCGTATTGAAATTCTGACTGCACTATTGAGTCTGGAATGTCGAATTTGATGAGGTAGCATATCTCGTTTGCGTGCATGGGGTTCCAAACGAATTCAGAGCACCCCGTTAGAGTTTTTGGGAAAACCAAGTTCAGCTGGTGCAGCAGCTAATGTTGCAGACCCATTCCTTCTCCGCGTTCGTAGTCCTGGCTCCGCGTTTGCGGATGTCTGAGTTTTTCTTCTCCGCCTTCGCGGAGGTCTGGGAAATATTTCTCTCCACGTGCGCTCGTCTTGCTAGGACAAGGCCCCCGTAGTGTTAGCTGATGGGGCGATTGGATATTAGGGCTTTTGGGGGAGTCGTTATGCCCCTTGGTACTCTGCTGGCTTGGGTAGGGCCCCCGGGAGTTGCCATCAGGATGGGCGGCCCGATTTGGAAGTCAGACTTTTGACTTGGTTGGAGTTGGCTAATTGTTTCGGTTGAGTTGGTTGGTGGTTTCGGTTCGTAGTTGGGCCTTCCTTCGATTTCGTAGATTTAGCTTTTCTGTGTACCTGTTGGGCTTATGGGGTCCATTCGGGTTTTGTTTGTCTGTGCTTGAGTGTACCTTCGGTCTTATGGGGGGGCCAGTTAGATTTAGTTAGGTATTCTTAGATTTGCTTACGGTTAGTTTTGTGCTTACTTCCTTTGACCTCTGTTATTGTAGATTCTACCGTTGCAGTCTATTTTTACCCTTTTTGCTCAGTCGGCCTATGATTCCTAGTGGGTACCCATTGTGTTAGTACTCATGCTACACTTTGCATTTGTTTTCGTGATGCAGGTCCGAGCACCAGTTATCAGCGTTGAGTTCGAGCCTGCTACAGTCTGTTCCGGAGGCGGGGGTGAGCACATGGCGTGCTGAGATTACCTGCCTCCTTCTGTACTTATATTTTGGCTTGTCTTTTGCTTCTGAGACAATCTTGTTTCAGTGGTCCACTTTTGGGACTTGTACTAATTTTGTAGTAGCTCTGTACATGTGACTTCCAGGTTCTGGGAGGTATCGTTTGTTGGTATATAGTTTGGGTTCGCTTCTGCCTTTCCCTTATGTGTTCCTTATTTATGCTTCCGCTTAGTTGAGGTTTGTTTCCACCCTCAGTCCCATTACTGTTAAGTTCCAGGACAGAGTTAGGCTTGCCTACTGGCGGGTTGGTAGGCGCCATCATGACTTGATGAATCGGCTCGTGACATTTACATGCTTATTCTTTTTTAATTCTTCATTTCATTTTTTTTAAATGCAAGAGCTTAGATTTTCGTGTGACAAGAATGAAGGAGAATGTTGTGCTAAATTTTTTCAACAAAGTCAAGGTCCAAAGGTGTGTTTGTAATCTCTCTTTCTGCTGTTATTATATTATTTATGTTCTCTACTTCTTTCTTTTTCTTGATTTATTGTAATTTTTACCTTTTGAAGACTTCATGTATTTTATTAGGATATTTCAATATGAATGAAGAAATTAGAACACTTGGAAACATTCAAAAGGTATCCAATTTCATTTCTTAAAATGAGACGTATATAGTGAATTAGTGATGAACATTCTCTATTTGTAAAATAAGAATAACAATGTTGTAGTTCTAATTTGGTTTCTTCTAATTTCAAAAGTTATTTCTTCCTCTACACCAAGTTCGTTCACTTCATGGAGTTCCTGTTGGAAATAATAATTCAAAGTTGGAGTAGGAATCATAAGTTGTTTAAGATTTGTTATTAATGGTATTACTTATTTATGTTTAATTAGAATTTGTAGTTAGAGTGGTTCCTAATCCTAGTTTAATTTGGTTTTTACTACTATAAATAGGGATGTTACTAGATAGTCTTCAATATACAGGAATATACAAAAACATAGAAAAATACAAGAGTTTATAAATAAAATATTTTCCTTCAATTCCTACCCAAAGGAAGATGAAACTCTTCAACAAAGCGGGGTTTGTCTAGAGATGAGATTTGGTATTTGTCGATAATTTTATTTTATTTGTTAGATATTGTATTTACAATTTACAAACTCGCATTTGTATATAATTTTCATAATATATTTATTAAACATAATTTGTGATAAATTGTGATAGGTGATACTGAAATTAGATTTTTTTTAAAAAGATAAGTAAAGCTATCTTTTTAATGTACAACTAATAAAAAATTAACCTTTTTATTTATTTATTTATATGTCAATTAATAGTCCCAAGATGAAATTTATATAATTTTACATATTTTTTGGTCGAAAATACCAATTTATGACTGAAAGTGGATGGTGACAGGAGCTCGAAATATTGTGTATTGATTTTTTTCTTTTGTGCTTAATGACTAAACGAATAAGAATAATGTTGCATTCTTTATTTATTTATTTAATGTAGTTCTTTCTATGATTTGATCTCTTTCCTTTGTATTTTACATAATAAAGTTATAATTTCTCTTGGTTCTTTAAAATGCCTAAATAAAATATTTTTGTCTCTTAAAATTTTCATATTTATTATAATCTTTGGCTAAGATTATATTTATTTTCTTATTTTCTTGACAATTTCTCTAATTTCTCTATTTTTTATTCTAAAATAATAAATATGTCAATTAAATGTTCATTCAATATTCTTTAATGTAAAATTTAATGGACTTTATTTCCATTATTCTCATAATTTTTCATTATTATAACTAGTAAAATAATTAATAGTCATATTCATGACAATATTTGGTATTCATTCATATTATATAGCCCTATAAATAGAGACATTGTAAGACTTTGTAGAATGATCATATTAGCCTTTTAAAATGTTATGTTTTCAATACTTATTTTATTTATAGTGGTGATCGACTTGTGGGAATGGATGTTGACAAGAGCTCGAAAAATTGTGCATTCATTTTGTATTTTTTTTCCTTCTATTTGTTAATGATTCAGATCATAAGAATGATATTGCATTATTTATTTATTTATTGTAGTTCTCCCTATCATTTCTCTTTATTTTGTATATTATATAAATTTTTGATTGTCGTAAGTTTATAATGAGAAATTATTTGAGGTTGAGAAGATACACATTGATGATAATCCTTCAGATATGCTTACAAAAGTGGTGATCGTAGACAAGCATGAGTTTTGTAGATGTGTGGCAGGCATGAAGCATGTCAAGAGTTCCTCCACTTGAAGTCCATTTGGCCCCTTGGCTAGAGGGGGAGTTTGTTGGGCTATGTCCCATGTTCCAGCCAAAGGCCCATGGCCTAATCCTATTTGGAAAAGGATTGGAATTATTCTCCTTATTTGGTTTCCAATTCTACTAGGAAAAGGATTGGAATTGTAATTCTATTTGGAGTTGGTTTTGGCTTTATAAGGAAAAGCACAACTCTATAAATAGAGGATGGTTTTGAGAGAATAATTCAATTGCTCATTAGTATTGTCATTGAAAGACATTAGGACGTAAGAGAGGTTTTTGAGAGAGCTTTCTACAAAAGAGAAGAGAGAAGAAAATGGTTCTTTTTGCTGCAGTCTTTTTCTCCGACCAGCAACGTTCAAATTGTGTTTCTGTTTAACTAACCGTTGGATCAGGACGAAATTTAGACTAAGTGTTCCTAACATCTTGATGGTTGATTTGAACGGTGAAGATCATATTCGGAGGTCAGCAGGATCCTGATTTAGGTCCCGAGCAGTAGCTCTGTTTGGGTGGTTTTTCTTTCTATTTATCTTTTGTTGGTGTAGCTATTGTTTGTTCTCTTTTGGCACTTGTTGTGTAGCCATTAGAAGAATATTTGTAACCTTCTTATTGTTATAGTGAAGCAATTCGGATCTTGTTGATCCCGTGGTGGTTGCCTTCGATTTGAAGGGTTTCTCCACGTTTAAACTTAGTGTTCTTTATTGTTGAGTTTTCATTTTCATCTTCTTGTCACAACAATGGTATCAGAGGTTTGCTTTGCTACCTTCCGCATAACACCTGATAATTGATTTTTCAATCCTAACAATTATGACTTTACTAAAAGTCAACTAACACTACTAACCAAATGTTTTTCTCTATGAAATCAATCATATGTGTGAATAAATTAATATTAACATCTTATTGTCTAATATTAACCGGGCGATGCGCGGACAGATTTAGTAGTTGATATATAATCTTAAATTTCGATAAATAATTTGAAAAATAAGCAATAATGTTGAGGGTAAGTCATAAGACATGAGAAAGAAACTCTTGATATGCTAAAAGTAAAAATAAAAAACATATTTTTAATATGGTAGACAAATAAAAGTGAACGAATGGAGTACTTAGCAACTTTCTACTATTCTCAATGGTAAGATTTACCCTAAAATCCAAAGGACAAAAGAAATTTTGTTATAACAACTGTGTGTTCTATTTGTTGACATGAAAAGACAAAAAAATACTTGTGTGGTCAATCATTTCTTTTTCACTTCTAAGTTATCCATTTCACTATAAAATTACGATTCACTTTTTTTCAGAATAAATTTTACTTTATTTGAAAATCAATATTTGACCGTGAAAATTCAAAATGTAATTTGAAGTTATGTTTCAAGTTTGAAAAATAATTAATTATAGTTTGTTTTTAACCCACTTATAAAATAGAAGCACATTCAAATGTATAATTCATTCCATGTATTATAAAAATATATAATCAATTGCAATAAAAATTAATGTTATGAACACGTGCCCAACACATGCTATCCTAATTAGTATATATAAAAGCGCAAACCAAATCATGAACACCCTAATTATTTGAATAAAAAATTATCAGATATCATAGGAAACTAGTAGAGCAAATATTGAATGATATTTTTTCAAAAGAAAATTAATATAATATAACATGGATCAACCAACCAACATTCATAGATAAAAATGAACAATTTATTTATATTAAAATATGAAATAGGACATAAAATCTCCTTAAAACTTTAACAAAAATAATGCATGCATTAGCTTTATGTATTATTAGTATCTTGTTTGGTGCACTTTTTTATGTATTAGTTATACAATCTATTGTGTATTGGGAAGTATATTACTAATACCATTGATTTCTATGTATTAGTAATGCAAAGTGATTTAATGCATGCATTATCATGGTTAAAGAACCAATTACCCCTCCAAACCCCCTTTTACATTTTTTCACCATAATTGTAAAAGATATTTGTATACAATGCATGTTATTTTTAATACACCAAACCAAATAATGCATAAAAATGATCTATGTATAATTAATATAAGCATAACTAATATAAGCATTACTACTTAGCCAGGCTGCCCTTGTCCTTGGTAGAATGTCAGTTGATAATGTTATACTACGCCATGAACTAGTCAAGGGATATGGGAGGAAAGGGATCTCACCTAGATGCATGTTTAAGATTGATATGCAAAAGGCATATGATTCTTGGAGTGACATTTTCTTGAGGAAGTATTAATTGATATGCATATTCCCGCCAGGTTTATAACATGGATTATGAAGTATGTCAGGACAGTTTCTTACTCTATTATGATTAATGGATGCCCAGTCCCCCCTTTCAGACAAAGAGAGGGGTGAGACAAGGGGATCCTTTATCCCCTTATATATTTGTTTTGGCTATGGACTACCTTATCAGACTGTTGAGATCATTGAGAACCAGGAGTTCTTTTATATTCTATCCTAGATGTCATACACAACAAATCATTCAACTGAGTTTTGCAGATGATCTCCTCTTGTTTAGCAGAGGAGATATACCATCAACTACTCTATTGTATGAATGCTTTCGGCAATTCTCCAAAGTACCAAAAGTTGTGTGTACTTTGGTGGAGTCCCAGAACCAATTCAGCAATTGATACTACAACACACAGGCTTCACAAAGGGATCTCTACCTTTCAAATATCTTGGGGTTCCTCTAAGCTCCAAGAAGCTGTTAATCAGCCAATGTCAACCTTTAACAAATAAGATGGCGGAAAGGATCACCACATGGACAGTAAAGTTCTTATCATACGTAGAAAAATTCAATTGGTACAAAGTGTTTTAACCTCTGTTCAAGTAGACTGGTCACATATTTTCTTCTTTCCTAAAAAAAATCTTACAAAAAAATGAAATAATGTGTAAAAGATTTTTATGGAAGGGAGACACTCAAAGTAAAGGAAAAGCACTTATAGCATGGGACACAATCTACTACCCCAAGGTAGCAGGTGGACTTAATGTGACTGATGTGTATGTATGAAACAAAGCATTTATGGAATCTTGCAAAGAAAAAAGATAAGTTATGGATTGTTTGGATCTATACCTACTATCTTAAGGGAAGGAAACCATGGAAAGTGTTAGGCAAGCAAGCTTCTTGGATTGTGAGGACAATCATCCCAGCAGGTCACTGGCTTTCTTAGGTTGGAATACAAGTGATAGAAATCATGGAGGTAGAAACTTTCACTATAAAAGAAATGTACAAGAAACTTAAGGGGGAGTATAACAAGGTGCCATGGAAAAGGTTGACATGTAATAATCAAGGCAATCGTAAATGGATCTTTATACTCTCCTTGGTCATACAGAGGAGACTCTATACCAAAGATAAGCTGGACAAATGGGGGTTTCACACTGATCTAGCCTACTCATTCTGCAATACAGAACCATAAACACATCAACATCTTTTCTTCTCATACACTGTGTCCACTATGATATGGCATTAACAAAAGTAGCACAAGGTGGACTGAATAAATGGATTCGGCTATAGCACAATGTAACACCCAAAATTTGAAAGAAGAAAAAGTTACAGGTTCTGGTGCCACTGACAACAGAGGCCACCTACGGACCGTAGATGGACTGACGGACCGTAGGTGGGAACCGTAGTTGGCCTATTGAATGCCTTTAAATCATCAAGCTTCAGAACTCTTTTTACAATTTAGCAGGATGGTTCTTCATTTCTTCCACGGACCGTAGGTGTGTCTTGTAGATCTCTTTCAGACTTAGTGGAATTTTGAAGGTCAAAGTTGGGATCAACGGTTGGTATGTACGATCCGTAAGTGGACCAACGGATGGTAAATGACAACCGTCATTGGAGGTCTAAAATTTAAGGTTTATAATTCTTTCTACGGTAGATCAGGACGGTCCGTAGATGGACCTACGAACCATAGGTCCCAACCGTAGGTCTCAGTTCGGCAGTTATTCTTAAGGGCTTCTTGATCGTTTCCCTAAATGTTTAATTCCTAATCTAAGTCGGTTACCCTTTAATCCTAGGCAATATATAAGCCTTCTAAGCCTAATTTCTACCCTTCCTAATCACTTCTCAACTATTCCCAAAACCCCTCAAAATATTTCTCTCTCTAGAAGCTTGAAGAAGAAGAAGGACCTAGGGTTTCAAGATCAAGCCTCCTAATCCTCCATTGATTTCAAGGTTTTAGCATTGAGGTATGATGATCTTCATCTATGGAGCCCATTCCTCCATAGAGTCCCTAAAGTTCTCAATTTTCAAGTATCAAATTCCCAATTTGATTTAAGGGCTTTCTTCTATGATTTAGGTTCTTTCAATTATGATCAAATTACTTTCAATTATGGTTTTCTAAGTATGAATTGAGTTGAATTAAATGTTTTAAGATGAATCCCCATGAACCCTTATGAAATCCCCTAATTTTGAGATTTATGAATTGATGATGGGTTGAATTATGAAGAAGATGGATTTTAATGAAGTTTATATGAACTCATGCATGTTTTAATGATTTCTAAAGCTATGATTCATGATGAACTGATGAATGATGAAAAGATGGGTTTTATGAAAGTATGCATGTTCAATTATGAAATTGATGATGATTTAAGATGCTTTGAGGTTGAAGTCTCAATGTTGATAATTGTTGCATAGTGAAAGGTTTTCTCACTTGATTGCTCAATTGAAGAATGTGAAAGGTTTTCTCACATAATGGATTCATAACTTGTTGAAAAGTCTTTCTCAACTAAAGTTGAATCAAAGATTAAGGAGCTACGCTAAATGATGTAAGCTTGGATTGGTAACTCTAGTTGTACCTTTTTCATGGATAATAAGATGCATTATGATATATGATTAATTCCGTGGGATTTATGCTTAGCACCGAGAGAATATTGAGATGGAAGCTCTCCCGTAGTAGAGGCCGGGTTTCTAGTGGTAGCTCTCCCGTAGTAGAGGCCGGGTTTCTAGTGGTAGCTCTCCCGTAGTAGAGGCCGGGTTTCCAAAAGCAATCTCTTGTCCCATAAACTATGTGCCACAATAGAATGATTGTCTAGATAGACATTAGCTAGTGGATCCACGTAATCTAGAAGTTTATGGTCTTACCTTGGCAAGTAGGACACCTCTTTTTGGTGTGGGTTAGAAACTAGATTCCGTGTTGGTAGCTCACATGGTCTTACATATCGGTTAAGGCTACTTCCCACAATAATGAACTAAAGTGACTTATAAGGTATTTCTCAAGTAAAGTGAAGATGTTTGGCTTGCATTGATCATGGTTTATAACTCTTGATTTCTAACCCTTTTTATCATGATTTAACTTGATCATTGCATGATTATGAAAATGTCCTTTTTAGCATGTTTAAATGTTTTTATGCATGGTTATCATACTTGGTACATTTTTGTACTATCGCATACTCTTGCCTACATTTTCTTATAAGTGTAGGGTCCGGCACATCCCCATCTTCTCGTGGCTAGATGGTGATAGTAGAGATCTTGAAGAATTTGGTGAGTCGTCATATGTTCGAGGACGTAGCCACATTTACTTTTATGTCATTTACTTACTTTTGAAGACTTTGTATGGGTTACGTCCCAACGTTCTTTCATTCCTATGTTAGATGGATTTTGAGACTATATGTAGACTTCTGCTATTGCTTAAACTCTTTTGATAATGAATTGTCTTTTGAACTTTTAAATCACTATTATCTTGTATGATGCATGCTAAGTGGCTTGTATGAGGCCTCTCGGGGTCTTGTACGCCATGTCATGTCTAGGGGGTAATTTGGGTCGTGACAAACTTGGTATTCAAGAAGTATGCTAATCCCTATCCTATGCGTTTCAGGATATGTCTACTCAAAGAGCATATGCTAGAAGAAATGCGGGAGAGAATGTGGAACAAGAAGCTCTTCTTCAAGCTCCCTTAGTTTCAGCCGACCCTTTTGCCAAACAAGTGACTAATGCAGAGTTTAGGGATGCTTTTCAAATCAATAGGGAGGTTGTGGCTCCCGTGAACCCAAATGTTGGTACGACGGCATCTAGAGTGAGGGACTTCACTAGAATGAATCCTCCAGAGTTTCACGGTTCTAAGGTTGAGGGAGATCCTCAAAAGTTTATTGATGAGGTGTATAAGGTGCTAATGATCATGGGTGTGACGCCGGAGGAAAAGGTGGAGTTGGCCGCTTATTAACTTAAGGGTGTGGCTCAAGTGTGGTTTGAGCAATGGAAGAGTGAGAGGGCGGATTATGCGGGTCCTCTTGATTGGGAAAAGTTCAAGGTTGCTTTCCTTGATAGGTTCTTTCCCCTTGGGATGAGGGAGGCAAAGGTGCTTGAGTTCATCAACCTTCGTCAACGAAGCATGAGTGTGAAGGAGTATGCTTTGAAGTTCACAAAATTGTCTCGATATGCTCCTACTATGGTTGTCGACCCTAGGGCAAGGATGAGTAAGTTCATTTTGGGAGTGTCTGAAATGGTGGTTAAGGAATGTCGTACTGCCATGCTTGTCAATGACATGGATATTTCTTGTCTCATGGTTCATGCTCAACAAATAGAAGAGGAGAAACTTAAGGAAAGGTGTAGGAAGACAAAGAGGGCTAAGACCGGTGATGGTAATTTTTCACATTCGAGGTTCGATGGACATGGTCGCTCTAGGTTTTGACAAAGGTTTTCCGATCAAGATTCCTTCAATTCTCCTCCTAAGTTCACCAAAGATAGGGTGCCTAACCCTAAGCCTCAAGGTGGAAATGGTGGTGGATTCTCATCGACTATTTGTACTAAGTGTGGGAGGAAACATGAGGGCAAGTGCTTAGCCAGTACGAATGGTTGCTTCGGTTGTGGTTAGAGCGGTCATAAGATAAGGGATTGTCCATCTCTCACGGCTAAGGGAAGAGAAGTTAAGCAAGCTCCACCTAGTGGTTCGGGTTCAAATGCCAAGAGGGTTCTCCTGATGTGGTTACCAGTATGTTGAAAGTTTTTCACTTTGATGTTTATGCTTTGCTTGACCCCGGTGCTACTTTGTCTTTTGTGATGCCATTTGTGGCTATGAAGTTTGATGTTCTTCCATATGTGTTGTTAGATCCTTTTTGTGTCTCTACTCCTATTGGTGAATCTATTGTGGCTAAGAGAGTCTATAGAAATTATCCCGTCTCCTTATTCCATAGAGTCACTCATGTTAATCTTGTAGAGCTTGACATGTTAGATTTTGATGTTATTCTTGGGATGGACTGGTTGCATTCTTGTTATTCTTCTATTGATTGTAGGATTTGAGTGATCAAGTTTCAATTTCCAAATGAGCCTATCCTAGAGTGGAAGGAGGGAAATTCTATGCCTAAAGGTCAATTTGTGTAATGTCTTAAAGCTAGAAAGATGATTTCTAAGAGGTGATTATACAATCTTGTTAGGGTGAGGGATGTGGATTACGAAACCCCTACTCTTGAGTCGATCCCCGTTGTTAATGAGTTTCTGGAAGTGTTTGATGTACCGTGAACTTGCGGTACTTTTGATGCATTAAACTTGGAATTTTGCATGTTACTTAAGTAAGTTGGTTATTAGATTTAATATTATTTGTGCTAAGTTTGCAGGGAATAGGCCTTTGGAGCAGTTATGAAGAATAATGCAGCAGCAGTGGATTTTTGGTGATGTACGAGACAATCTACGGACCGTCAATTGATTGATGAGACGTCAGTTGGGGTCGTAGGCTTTGGAGCCTGAAGAAATTGGCTAAGTATGGAATAAAAGACCAAGATGATGGGCAGTAGATCCTGCTACGAATCGTAGATGCCCAATCGTAGAAAACTTCAGAGAAGGTCACCTGCAGAGCTTGAATGACGGAAGAACAGGACGGGCCGTACATGGAATAAAGAATCATAGAAAGAAGCCCTCAAGATTTTGTCTAACTGCTGATTGACGGTTGGAACCTACGAGCCGTAGGTTGCCAACCGTAGATCATGACACTGCCCAAGCCGAATTTCCCCAGATTTCCTTTTCCTAGTTTAATTAGGATTTATTTTCTATATATACCCTATGTAAACT
The DNA here is from genome assembly GCA_018342035.1 of Solanum appendiculatum. Classification (NCBI taxonomy): domain Eukaryota; kingdom Viridiplantae; phylum Streptophyta; class Magnoliopsida; order Solanales; family Solanaceae; genus Solanum; species Solanum appendiculatum. The sequence continues at coordinate 556,408 of JAGDQO010000798.1, forward strand.
TCATTTTAGGGTTGTTGACCAGTGTTTGAATATTATTCAATTACTTTGGGAATTGCTTTTCATCTTTTGGGATGACAAATTCTTGAAGCTTATTTATGCAATTTTGCTTTCAGTTTTCAATTCAAGATTCTGGAATTCATCTCTATTCACTGTAAGTTCATGATTTCTTCAAACCCGAATGTGAATTGTGATCAAACAAGCATGAGTACCTAAATCCACAACTAGGGTTGTGGGAACCATAAGTAATTAACGAAAGTAAAACTAATAATGTTGTAATTCTTGAATGTGTTTATGCATGCTTTTGTAAATCTCTTTGCTTAGAACGTTTTCTAATGGTGTACAACGTTAGAACCCTCCTAATTCATGCTAATCCGGTTTAGGTAGTAATGAACATCTAAGAGATTATACAACAGAGATTTAGTTGTTGATAATCCGCTATCTAATAACCCAATCTAGAAATAGTTGTGGGTTAATATGGGTCAAAGGTAAGGGTTGGTAAATCAACACACGTAGACAGACCAAGTTGCGGAGTGAAATTCCCTATTTAGAGGACCAATCACTTAGGGATACAAAACTTACCGATCATGCATGCTAAATTGATTGAAAAGAATTACCATTGTTAGGTTTACTGCGTTAAGAGCTTATGGGGAACACATAAACCCTAGTTTCATTCTCAGATTGATATCTCAAACTGCAAGTTTTGTGTTTTGGTTACTTTTTACTAATCGAATCGTCAATTATTATTTGTTTCAATTATTGCAAATTCCCCCCCTTTTACTTCTTCTAGAAATAATCTGACGAAACGCACAACTAACCATTAATTAGCCTAAGTCTGAACCATATTCCTCGTGGGATCGACCCTAACCTCTATTAGGTTCTATGTTTGACAGCGACCGCTTATATTTCCTTAGGGAGGTGTAATTTGAGCATTATCAAATTTTTGCGCCATTGCCGGAGAATAAGGCTTTTAGATTAGACTAATTTTTGTTATTGCATTTTAGTCAATTATTTCTCGATTTATGTTTTATCGTTGTTTTTTATTTTCTATAGCTCTTAGTTCCAGTGTATGCCAAATACACATAGTCAAGGCATTCCCCTGACTTCTTATGATCCTGAGCTAAGAAGAACTCTGAGAAGAATGGCTACAACAGGTCAACAACCTAGGCACGAAGATGAACCAAATGGCGAAGTCCGCCCAGAGGTACCTGGCATTCAACCGCCAGGAGTTGTGGTTCCACCTCAGAATCCACAACAAGTTCAAGTATAGCATCAGCATGCACCTGATGTTCGTCGTAACTTTGAAGTGGATTATAATGATACATGATCGACTAGTGCTATAGTTGTTCCTCCACTACCACAAGGATTCACATTTGTGATTACAAGCAGCCTTATGCAGATGCTGACTTCTCGGGGGCTATTTGCTGGATTACCATCGGAAGATCCCCATGCTCACTGCACAAAGGTGACTAGCATTTGCAAAAGCAGCGTGGGAAATCCAAATCTTGACATGAACGTGGTTATCCTACGAGTATTTCCACTGTCTCTAACTAGAGACGCTACTGTGTGGTTGAATGAGCTCCCATACAACTCTATATTCACATGGAATGAGCTGCATGATGTGTTTATTGAGAAATAATTCCCAATTTCAAGAAAGCTGAATCTCAAGGATAAACTCAACAACTTCAAAACTCTTCCGGGAGAGTCCGTCAGTTGTGCTTGGGATAGATTTACAAGCTATATGAGGGTCGTGCCAAACCACCGCATCGATGATGAGTCACTCAAGGAATACTTCTACCGTGGAATGGACGATAACGGTAAGGCGGTGCTTGATACTATTGCAGGTGGATCTTATGGATCAATGACTTTCTTGGAGATTGCGGAGAGGCTTTAGAAGATCTGGAAGAACAACAAGGCATGGAGCACTAGAGCGTCATCTACGACGAAGAGTGCTTTCTCAATACAAGCTGTTGAAAATTCATCTCACGATGAACTCCGTGAAGAGTTGGCGCAACTAAGAACTAAAATGGGCCTAGTACTAAAGCATGTGAGTGGTAATGCAGAGAAGGTTAATGCAATCCAATATCAACAGAATATACCACCAAATGATTGGTACACATATGAGGAGGATATGAATCTTATGAATGAACAGCCGGGGGGTTTTCGGACCAACACCCAAGGATCCAACTAGGAGAATTGGTGCCAAGGTCAAGGAAATCAAGGTTGGAATTATGGAAACTACAATAGGGAAGGACAATATAACCGCGAAGGGAACTTCAACCATAACAATAATTACAACCAAGGCGGTCAGTACAACATGAATGATAGGAGCGGTACATATATCCCACCAGGTAATAGGGATGGCGGATCAAGTATGACTCGCATTGAAGCTATGATGAACAAGATGATGAGGCGATTTGATACCACGGATGACAATGTGAAAGAAATGCGGACTGATATCTCAAGCATCAGGCAAAAGGTGGAGTAACATGCAGTGGAAATTCGGCAAATAGAGTAGCAACTGAACCAACTATCGGTGAATGCAAATCCGCATCAACAAGGAACACTTCCCAGCAACACTGTGCACAATCCCAAGAATAACGGGCAGTGCATGGCAATGACGACTAGAAGTGGGGTACAAACCATTGACCCACCATGCCAACAGAAGTGGAAAGCACGAAGGCGTCTGATGAAGGTGAGAAAGAGGTAGCAGAACTACCCAAAGATCAAAAAGAGGTAGAGGCTGAAGTAACCCAAAAGTTCATCCCCATGCCAAGACCTCCACCTCCCTTTCCACAACGATTGGTTAAGAAGACGGAAGAAGGGAAGTATAGAAAATTCATCTCTATGTGAAAATAGTTATCTATTAATGTTCCGTTGATTTAAGCTTTAGAGCAGATGCTGGGATACGTGAAGTTCATGAAGACTTGGTGACCAAAAGAGAGCTGCAAGTTAGAGTAAGATGACAAGTTGCAGCATTGTAGTGCCATTGCAACAAGATCACTGGTGCAAAAGAAGGAAGATCCTGGAGCGTTCACCATCCCGTGTACTATTGGTATGATGCACTTTGCAAAGGAACTTTTTGATTTGGGTGCAAGCATAAACCTCATGCCGCTTTTCGTGTTCAAAAAATTTGGCTTGGGAGCCCCCAAGCCGACTTCAATGAGGCTACTGATGGCCGATCAGATGGTAAAGAAACCAATAGGAGTGTTATATGATGTCCTGGTGAAAGTAGAGGCATTCATATTTTCGATTGATTTTGTGATTCTGGACTGTGAAGTGGATATTGAAGTACCCATAATCTTGGGTAGACCGTTTCTTGCAACAGGGCGCTCTTTGGTAGATCTGGAAAAGGGGCAGATGAAGTTTCGCTTAAACAATGAGGAAGTTACCTTCAACATTTGCAGAACAATGAAGCACCATAGTGACATCAAGGCTATATTAGTGGTAAGCTATGTGGAGGAGCCCAGCCCAGAGGTGCCGATCGAGGAAAGGCTAGGAGTTGAAGCACTTGCGGCTGTAATCATGAATTTTTAAGGTGATGGAATCCCTGAATATGATGCATTAGTGGCTGCATTAGATGGGAGTGTGATCCATCGTCGTCAACCCAAGCTGGATCTGGATTTACTTAATCGAAAAACCCTGCCTGCAAGACCATCCAATGATGAACCCCCCAAGTTAGAGTTGAAAGCTCTTCCAACCCACTTGAGGTATGTATTCTTAGGCCAGAACAACACACTGCCTGTTATTATTGTTGCTGACCTTAATGTAGGGCAAGTGGAGGCTTTAGTTGCGATGCTAAAGTGGTAGAAAAGGGCGATCGGATGGACGATAGCAGACATCATCGGTATCCCACCAGGGATTTGCACGCACAAAATTCAACTCATGCCGGAGAGCATTCCTAGTGTGGAGCATTAGAGAAGGTTGAACCCACTTATGCAAGAGGTGGTAAAGAAAGAAATTATGAAATGGTTGGACGCTGGTGTGATATACCCCATAGCTGATAGTAAATGGGTATGCCCGATCCAATGCGTGCCTAAAAAGGGAGGAATCACTGTGGTTCCAAATGCTAAAAATGAGCTTGTTCCTATGAGGCCCGTCACAGGCTAGAGAGTCTGCATGGACTATCACAAACTCAATGCATGGACAGAGAAAGACCACCTTCCTATGCCATTCATGGATCAAATGCTAGATCGTCTAGTTGGGAAAGGGTGGTACTGCTTTTTGGATGTATATTCGGGATATAATCAGATCTCTATAGCCCCTGAAGATTAAGAAAAGACAACATTCACATGTCCCTATGGTACATTCGCTTTCCAGAGGATGCCATTTGGACTCTGCAATGCACCGGCAACATTTCAACGTTGCATGATGTCTATTTTCTCAGACATGGTGGAGGACACCATTGAGGTATTTATGGATGATTTTTCTGTTGTTGGTAACTCTTTCGATGATTGTTTGTTGCATTTAGGTGAAGTGTTGCGTCGATGCGAAGAGTGCAACCTTGTGCTGAACTGGGAGAAGTGTCACTTCATGGTTAAGGAAGGTATAGTGTTGGGCCATCGAATCTCCCAAAAAGGTATTGAAGTGGATAGGGCCAAAGTAGAGGTGATTGCAACATTACCCCATCCCATTTCTGTAAAAGGTATTAGGAGTTTTCTAGGGCATGCAGGTTTCTATCGCAAATTTATAAAGGACTTCAACAAAAATTGCACATCCTTTGTGCAAACTGCTTGTTAAGGAGGCGAAGTTCGACTTTGATGAAGCATGCTTGAGGGCGTTTGAAGCACTAAAGGAGAAGCTGTCTTCTGCACCCATTATCATCTCACCAGACTAGGAGAAGTCGTTCGAAGTTATGTGCGATGAGACCGGAGTAGCACTTGGCGTAGTTTTGGGACAAAGGCGCGAGAAAATATAACATCCTATATATTATGCTAGCAAAGCATTGAATGCTGCCCAAAAAAACTATACGGTCACTGAAAAAGAGTTGTGTTGTTTGCGGTCATCTTTTCTTTTGAGAAGTTTCGATCCTATCTGCTAGGCACCAAGGTAATAGATGAGGCTTTTGAGGAGGAGCGGAGTGGGTCCGAATATGACCCACCTTTGAGAGCTAGCTCTCCCAAGTCACCCCGGACGACTAGACAATAGGCACACCAAACGGACATAGTACCGGTACCGGAGCAGTCTCCCTCCGGAGATGAGGAGGCCACTTCCCAGTCTGATGAGGAGGTGCAGAGTTCAAGCAGCGGGCTACTGAGCCCTCTCGTGGGGCAGGTAAGCGTACCCGTTCTGGTGTTAGCACTGAGGGAGACCCGAATGAGGTGTGGCAAGCCCGTAATAGAGAGAGACGGGATCTAGAGACTGCCCAGCGCCAGTCCTTGATTGATGAGCAGATGCGACAGGAGCGCGAGCAGGCGATGACAGTCGGTGTGTCTAATTCGGGGCTTGCTACTGATGGTGTGCCCCACACTACTACTGCGGGTGCTACTGATGGTGCCCTACTTGATGATACCGTGGATTTCGTTCTATCAGACCCACCAGCACTTGAGTGATCTTCGGCTCTTAAGCGCCACAGGTTTGTCTCACCCGATGTTTTACTTTTCTTGTGCATTGAGGACATTGCACTGTTTTCTTCGTGGGGGTGGGGCAAATGGGTTTTGCGTTAATGTGAAGTCTGAGTAGCATAACTTATAAATCCTTCCTTGGGGTTTCTTGCCTGTGTTCGTTTTCCCTAAGGAACTGTTTAAATTTTTGTTGAACCGGCATGTTTAGGATTGTGATTGTGTATAAGTAATCTGGAAATAAAGCATGATGGCATGCATTAGTGTGCATGAAACTGATATCCCCCCAATTTTCAAATTTTTGCTTTGTGCTGTGAATATGAACTGAATGAGTTGAATGTTTTGGATATTTGCATGACATGATGTAGTATCGGTATGACACTATTACTTAAGCTATAGCATTAACTGGGTTCAATTATGATTCGATAATTGCAACAAGGTGCCATGTGAGTGTGAGAGTTTTGATTATTCATATGAGATTTGCGAATCTAGAACTTGCCCCGTTGATCTTGCTAAGGTAATTTGAACTTAACACTAGGATATGATCATAGGCCATTGTAGTTATTAAGTCCACTTAAGCCTAAAATGAATTAACCAATCTTGTGTGAAAATCTTTCCCTTTTTAGACCAAAGGTTTGAGCCTAATGAATACCATTCTTTCTTTACACCCAGTTCACCTTCCCCTAAAGTGTTGTTAAAAATTTGTGTTGGCCCTGGTCCCTCCATGGACATCGTGCACCTCAACATAGGCCAAAAGCCTAAGTTGAGGGTGGTTACTACAAAGTTACCTGAATTCTGGCCCTGGTCTTTTCTAAGGATAACGTGTACCTTAGCTCATACTAAATGTGTAAGTTGAGGGTGGCTATTATGAAGGAAAGCAAGAAAAAACAAGGGTATGAATAGAGTTGTGTGTATAGCAAAGGAAGCTGATCGTACAAGAATGAAGAAAAAATTTAGAGTGTGAAGCAACAAAAAGAAGTGACAAGAATCAAAAGAAGTGTAATAAAAAAGAAATCACACTCAAGCTAATAAAAGTCATAGGGAAGAGAGTATCAAGCAAACAAGAGAATGAAAAGTGGCAGAAAAAGAAAGGTAATGAGCCAAATCAGATGTCAAGGAGGGTAGGGTAAAGTTACTTAATATCCAAATATACCGCACCTAACCCCGAGCCAACATTGCAAGCCAATAAAGTCCTATAGTGATTCTAGTGGGAAGTTTGGAAAGCTAAAGTAAAGAAAATAAGGGCAAGCCTATGGTATTGTGCACAGATTGTATTGAATTTGTTCTGAGTATGAGTGTATACTGAGTCCCTCGATGAAAAAGTTCAAATTTTGTGTGAAAAAGAGATTTCTTTGTAGTGAGGGCACAAGTTGTGTTATTGGAAAGTTGACATCCTGGTAAATTGTTGTATGTGTTTCTATTGGTATGTCGATGTCATGTATTGATCCACATAATTTAGCTTATTGGGTTTATAATGAAATTGCACTTAGTTGAGAATGAATAAGGAGGAAGAAGATTGAGGAAATTGCTGCGTGATTGCTTGAAGTCTGGGGTTCTTATATATTTGTGTTGTTTAGAGTATGTTGTGTCGCTTGAGGACAAGCAATGGTTTAAAGTTGAGGGTGTTGATGTACAATGAACTTACGGTACTTTTGATGCATTAAACTTGGAATTTTGCATGTTACTTAAGTAAGTTGGTTATTAGATTTAATAGTATTTGTGTTAAGTTTGCAGGGAATAGGCCTTTGGAGCAGTTAGGAAGAACAATACAGTAGCAGTGGATTTTTGATGATGTACGAGACAATCTACGGACCGTCAATTGATTGACGAGCCGTATGTTGGGGTCGTAGGCTCTGGAGCCTAAAGAAATTGTCTAACTATGGAATGACGGACCAAGATGATGGGTCGTAGATCCTGCTACGAACCGTAGATGCCCAACCATAGAAAACTTCAGAGAGGGTCACCTGCAAAGCTTAAATGACGGAAGAACAGGACAGGTCGTACATGGAATGACGAATCGTAGATAAGAACCGTAGAAAGAAGCCCTCAAGATTTTGTCAAACTGCTGATTGACGGTTGGAACCTATGAGCTGTAGGTCTGTCTACGAGCCGTAGGTTGCCAACCGTAGATGACACTGCCCAAGCCGAATTTCCACTGATTTCCTTTTCCTAGTTTAATTGGGATTTATTTTCTATGTATACCCTATGTAAACTTCGTTTTAGGGTTGTTGACCAGTGTTTGAATATTATTCAATTACTTTGGGAATTGCTTTTCATCTTTTGGGATGACAAATTCTTGAAGCTTATTTATGCAATTTGGCTTTCGGTTTTCAATTCAAGATTCTGGAATTCATCTCTATTCACTGTAAGTTCATGATTTCTTCAAACCCGAATGTGAATTGTGATCAAACAAGCATGAGTACCTAAATCCACAACTAGGGTTGTGGAAACCATAAGTAATTAACGAAAGTAAAACTAATAATGTTGTAATTCTTGAATGTGTTAGTGCATGCTTTTGTAAATCTCTTTGCTTAGAACGTTTTCTAATGGTGTACAACGTTAGAACCCTCCTAATTCATGCTAATCCGGTATAGGTAGTAATGAACATCTAAGAGATTATACAACAGAGATTTAGTCGTTGATAATCCGCTATCTAATAACCCAACCTAGAAATAGATGTGGGTTAATCTGGGTCAAAGGTAAGGGTTGGTAAATCAACACGCGTAGACGGACCAAGTTGCGGAGTGAAATTCCCTATTTAGAGGACCAATCACTTAGGGATACTTATTTTACCGATCATGCATGCTAAACTGATTGAAAAGAATTACCATTGTTAGGTTTACTGCGTTAAGAGCTTATGGGGAATACATAAACCCTAGTTTCATTCTCAGATAGATATCTCAAACTGCAAGTTTTGTGTTTTGGTTACTTGTTACTGATCGAATCTTCAATTATTATTTCTTTCAATTATTGCAAATTTCCCCCCTTTTTACTTCTTCTAGAAATAATCTGACTAAACGCAAGACTAACCGTTAATTAGCCTAATTCTGAACCATATTCCTCGTGGGATCGACCCTAACCTCTATTAGGTTCTATATTTGACAGCGACCGCTTATACTTCCTTAGGGAGGTGTAGTTTCGGCGATATCAGTGTTTCCCGATGATCTACTCGGTGTTCTTCTCGAAAGGGAAATAGACTTTGGTATTGACCTTCTCCCCGATACGCAACCTATCTATATTCCTCCTTATCGAATGGCTCCAGTAGAACTTAAGGAGTTAAAGGAGCAATTGAAAGATTTTTTTGATAAGGGTTTCATCCGACCAAGTATCTCTCCATGGGGTGCTCCAGTTTTGTTTGTTCGAAAGAAGGATGATTCACTTCGTATATGCATTGACTACCGTCAATTGAACAAAGTTACTATAAAAAATAAGTATCCTCTTCCAAGGATAGATGTCTTGTTTGATCAACTCCAAGGGGCAAGTTACTTCTCTAAGATTGATCTTCGTTCGGGTTATCACCAATTGAGGGTGAAAGAAGATGATATTCAAAAAATGGCTTTCCAGACTAGATACGGCCATTATGAATTCCTAGTGATGTCGTTTGGGTTGACGAATGCTCCGGCCGCATTTATGGATTTGATAAACAGGGTGTTTAGACAATATCTTGATATGTTTGTGATTGTGTTCATAGATGATATTTTGATATACTCAAGGAGAGAGGATGAGCATGCCGATCATTTGAGGGTTGTGTTGCAAGTCCTCAAGGACTAACAACTCTTTGAGAAGTGTAGTAAATGTGAGTTTTGGCTAAGGTCCGTGGCTTTTCTTGGTCACATTGTCTCCGATAAGGGTATTGAGGTAGATCCTAAGAAGACGGATATGGTTAAGAATTGGCCTAGACCTCTATCACCTTCGGATATTCGGAGTTTCTTGGGTTTGGCTGGCTACTATGGAGTTTGTTGAAGGGTTTTCTTCAATTGTTTCCCCATTGACGGCTTTGACTCAAAAGAAGGTTAAGTTCATATGGTCTGAAGTGTGTGAGAAGAGTTTTCAAGAATTGAAGGATAGACTTACCTCGGCTCCGATATTGACTTTACCGGAAGGGTCCGATGGGTTTGTGGTTTATTGTGATGCTTCAAGGATTGGGTTAGGGTGTGTTCTTATGCAAAATGGAAAGGTCATTGCTTATGCTTCAAAGCAACTCAAGATACATGAAAAGAACTATCCTACTCATGACTTAGAGTTAGCGGCGGTTGTGTTTGCTTTAAAGATTTGGAGGCATTATTTGTATGGTGTGTATGTTGATGTCTTTACCGACCATAAGAGTTTCCAATATGTTTTCAAGAAAAAATATATAAATCTTCGCCAAAGGAGGTGGCTTGAGTTGTTAAAGAACTATGACATGAGTGTCCTCTATCACCCTGGAAAGGCAAATGTGGTGGCGGATGCTCTTAGTCGGTTGTCTATGGGTAGTGTTGCTCATGTTGAGGATGGTAAGAAAGAGTTGGTTCATGATGTTCATAGATTGGCCCGATTGGGTGTTCGGTTGATTGATTCTAGTGAGGGTGGTGTTATGATTCACAATGGTTCAGAATCGTCTTTTGTGTCCAATGTGAAGACTAAGCAAGATCTTGATCCTAATTTGGTTGAGTTGAAGGAAGCGGTGCTCAAGAAGTCTATTGAGGCTTTCTCCCAAGGGGGAGATGGTGTGCTTTGATATCAAGGTCATTTATGTGTTCCCGATATAAATGACCTAAGGGAAAAAAATTTGTCAAAAGCCATAGTTCTAGATATTCCATTCACCCGGGAGCTACCAAGATGTACTGTGATTTGCGGGAGGTCTATTGGTGGAAAGAGATGAAGAAGGATATTGCGGAATTTGTGGTTAAGTGTCCTAATTTTCAACAAGTGAAAGTTGAGTATCAAATGCCGGGAGGTTTGTCCCAAGATATTAGTATTTCTACTTGGAAGTGGGAAGACTTGAATATGGACTTTATTGTTGGTTTACCAAACACCCGGCGACAATATGATTCGATTTGGGTTATTGTGGATTGTATGACGAAATTAGCCCATTTTATTCCCGTCAAGGTTTCTTATTCAGCGAAGGATTATGCTAAGTTGTACTTGAGAGAAATGGTTAGGTTGCATAGAGTGCCTTTATCCATTATATCCGATAGTGGTGCACAATTTACTTCTCAATTTTGGAAGTCTTTCCGAAGGGGTCTTGGTACTCCTGTTAAGCTTAGCACGGCCTTTCATCCTCAAATCGATGGGCAAGCGGAACGTACTATCCAAACTTTGGAAGATATGTTGAGAGCTTATGTGATTGACTTCAAGGGTAATTGGGATGATCATTTGCCTTTGATTAAATTTGCTTATAATAATAGCTACCATTCTAGTATTGGTATGGCTCCGTTTGAGGCTCTTTATGGTAGGAGGTGTAGATCTCCTATAGGTTGGTTTGAAGTTGGTGAAGTTGCTTTGATAGGTCTCGGGTTGGTACATGAGGCTATGGAGAAAGTTCGGTTTATTAGAGAAAGGTTCAAAAACGGCTCAAAGTCGAAAAAAGTCCTATGTGGATGTTAGAAGGAGAGATTTATGATGTACCGTGAGTTTACGGTATCTTTGATGCATTAAACTTAGATTTCTGCATGTTACTTAAGTGGTTTACTATTAGATTTGATGTTATTTGTGTTATAATTGCAGGAAATAGGCCTTGGGAGCAGTTGGGAAGAATAATACAGCAGCAGTGGATTTTTCATGATTGACGAGACAATGGATGGACCGTCAATGAATTGACAGGTCGTCAGCTAGGGTCGTAGGTTCAGGAGCCTGAAGAAATTGGCCAAGTATGGAATGACGGACCGAGCTGACGGGCCGTAGATCCTGCTACGAACCGTAAGTTCCCAAACTGTAGATAACTTCAGAGAGGGTCACCTACAAAGCTTGAATGACGGAAGCACAGGACGGTCCGTACATGAATTGACGAATCGTAGATCAGAACCGTAGAAAGAAGCCCTCAGGATTTTGTCTAACTGTTGATTGACGGTTTAAACCTACGAGCCGTAGGTCTGTATACGAGTCGTAGGTTGACAACCGTAGACGACACTGCCCAAGTTGAATTTCCTCAGATTTCCTTTTCCTAGTTTAATTAGGATTTATTTTCTATATATACCCTATGCAAATTTCGTTTTAGGGTTGTTGACTATTGTTTGAATATTAAGTTATTACTTTGGGAATTACTTTTCATGTTTGGAGAAGATTAATTCTTAAAGCTTGTTTATGCAAATTACTTTTGATTTTCAATTCAAGATTGTGGAATTCATCTCTATTCACTTTAAATTCATGATTTCTTCAAACCCGAATGTGAATTGTGATCAAACAAGGATGAGTACCTAAATCCACAACTAGGGTTGTGGGAACCATAAGTAATTAACGAAAGTAAAACTAATAATGTTGTAATTCTTGAATGTGTTTATGCATGCTTTTGTAAATCTCTTTGCTTAGAACGTTTTCTAATGGTGTACAACGTTAGAACCCTCCTAACTCATGCTAATCCGGTATAGGTACTAATGAACATCTAAGAGATTATACAACAGAGATTTAGTCGTTGATAATCCGTTATCTAATAACCCAACCTAGAAATAGATGTGGGTTAATCTGGGTCAAAGGTAAGGGTTGGTAAATCAACACGCGTAGACGGACCAAGTTGTGGAGTGAAATTCCCTATTTAAAGGACCAATCACTTAGGGATACATAACTTACCGATCATGCATGCTAAACTGATTGAAAAGAATTACCATTGTTAGGTTTACTGCGTTAAGAGCTTATGGGGAACACATAAACCCTAGTTTCATTCTCAGATAGATATCTCAAACTGCAAGTTTTGTGTTTTGGTTACTTGTTACTGATCGAATCTTCAATTATTATTTCTTTCAATTATTGCAAATTTCCTCCCTTTTTACTTCTTCTAGAAATAATCTGACTAAACGCAAGACTAACCGTTAACTAGCCTAAGTCTGAACCATATTCCTCGTGGGATCGACCCTAACCTCTATTAGGTTCTATATTTGACAGCGACCGTTTATACTTCCTTAGGGAGGTGTAGTTTGGGCGATATCAAATTTTGGAGACGCTGCCGGGGAATAAGGCTTTTAGATTAGACTAATTTTGTTAGTGCACTTTTAGTCAATTATTTCCAGATTTACGTTTTATTGTTGTTTTTGATTATTTTCAGACTATAGTTCCTGTGTAAGCCAAATACACGAAGTCAAGGCATTCCCCTGACTCCTTACGACCCGGAACTCAGAAAAACTCTGTGAAGAATGGTCGGACTAGGTCAACAAGTTTTGAGAGAAGATAATCCAAATGGCGAACCTCGCCAAGAGGTACTTGGCATTCAACCGCCAGGAGTTGTGAATCCACCTCAGAATCCGCAACAAGTTCAAGTACAACATCAGCCTCCACCTGATGTTCGCCGTAACTTTGAAGTGGATTATAATGATACAGGATCAACTAGCACTATAGTTGTTCCTCCACTACCACCTGGATTCACGTTTGTGATCACAAGCAGCCTGATGCAGATGTTGACCGCTCGAGAACTATTTGCTGGATTACAATCGGAAGATCCGCATGCTCACTAGACGAAGGTGACCAGAATTTGCAAAAGCAGTGTGGGAAATCCAAATCTTGACATGAACGTGGTTGGCCTACGAGTGTTTCCACTGTCTCTAACTGGAGACGCTACAGTGTGGTTGAATGAGGTTCCATATAACTCTATATTCACATGGAATGAGCTGCGTAATGCGTTTATTGAGAAATATTTCCCAGTCTCAAGAAAGCTGAATCTCAAGGACAAACTCAACAACTTCAAAACTCTTACGGGAGAGTCCGTCAGCTGTGCTTGGGATAGATTTACAAGCTATATGAGGGCCGTGCCAAACCACCACATCGATGATGAGTCACTCAAGGAATACTTCTACCGCGGAATGGACGATAACGGTAATTATCTTATGGATCAATGACTTTCTTGGAGATTGCGGAGAGGCTTGAGAAGATCTCGAAGAACAACAAGGCATGGAACACTAGAGCGTCATCTACGACGAAGAGTACCTTCTCAATACAAGCTGCTGAAAATTTATCTCAAGATGAACTCCGTGAAGAGTTGGCGCAACTAAGAACTTAAATGGGCTTAGTACTAAAGCATGTGAGTGGTAATGCAGAGAAGGTTAATGCAGTCCAATATCAACAGAATGTACCACCAAATGATTGGTACACATATGAGGAGGATGTGAATCTTGTGAATGAGCAGCCGGTGGGTTTTCGGCCCAACCCCCAAGGATCAAATCAGGAAAATTAGCACCAAAGTCAAGGAAATCAAGGTCGGAACTATGGCAACTACAATAAGGAAGGACAATATAACCGCGAAGGGAATTTCAATCGCAACAATAATTACAACCAAGGCGATCAGTACAACAGGAATGATAGGAGCAGTGCATATATCCCACCTGGTAATAGAGATGGCGGATCAAGTATGACTCACATTGAAGATATGATGAACAAGATGATGAGGCGATTTGATGTCACGGATGACAATGTGAAAGAAATGAAGATTGATATCTCAGGCATCGGTCAAAGGTGGAATCACATGCAGTAGCAATTCGGCAAATAAAGCAGCAGTTGAACCAGCTGTCAGTGAATGCAAATCCGCGTCAACAAGGAACACTTCCCAGCAACACCATGCACAATCCCAAGAATGACGGGCAACGCATGGCAGTGACAACCAGAAGTGGGGTACAAACTATTGACCCACCCATGCCAACAGAAGTGGAAAGCGCGAAGGCGTCTGATGAGAGTGAGAACGAGGTAGCCGAACTACCCAAAGATCAAAAAGAGGTTGAGGCTGAAGTAACTCAAAAGGCCATCCCTATGTCGCGACCTCCATCTCCCTTTCCACAGCAATTAGTAAAGAAAACAGAGGAAGGGAAGTATAAGAAATTATTATTTATGCTTAAAGAACTATTTGTTAATGTTCCTTTGATTGAAGATTTGGAGCAAATGTCGGGTTATGCTAAATTCATGAAAGACTTGGTGACCAAGAAGAGAGCTGCAAGATTAGAGGAAAGTAACAAGTTGCAGCATTGTAGTGCCATCGCCACAAGGTCACTGGTTCAAAAAAAGGAAGATCCTGGAGCATTCACCATTCCATGTACTATCGGCGTGATGCACTTTGCAAAGGCACTTTGTGACTTGGGTGCGAGCATAAACCTCATGCCGCTTTTCGTGTTCAAGAAATTGGGCTTAGGAGCCCCTAAGTCGACTGCAATGAGGCTACTGATGAACGACCGGACGGTAAAGAAACCAATTGGAGTACTGCAAGATGTCTTGGTAAAAGTGGAGGCATTAATCTTTCCAGCGGACTTTGTGATTTTGGACTATGAAATGGATTTTGAAATGCCCACAATCCTGGGCAGACCATTTCTTGCAACAGGGTGCACTTTGGTAGATCTGGAAAAAGGACAGATGAAGTTTCGCTTAAACAATGAAGAAGTGACCTTCAATATTTGCAGAACAACGAAGCACCATAGTGACATCAAGGCGATATCAGTGGTGAGCTATGTGGAGGAGCCCAACCCAGAGGTGTCCATCTAGGAAAGGCTAGGAGTTGAAGCACTTGCGGCTATAATCATGAATTTTGAAAGAGATGGAATCCCTAGATATGATGCATTGGTGGCTGCATTAGATGGGAGCGTGATCCATCGTCGTCAACCCAAGCTGGAGTTGGATTTACTTGATCGAAAAACACTGCCTGCAAGACCATCCATTGATGAACCCCCGGAGTTAGAGTTGAAAGCTCTTCCAACCCTTTTGAGGTATATATTTTTAGGCCAGAACAACACATTGCCTGTTATTATTGCTGCTGACCTTAATGTAGGGCAAGTTGAGGCTTTATTTGCGATGCTGAAGCGTTACAAGAGGGCGATAGGATGGACAATTGCGGACATAATTGGTATTCCAACAGGGATTTGCACTCACAAAATTCAACTCATGCCGGAAAACATTCCTAGTGTGGAGCATCAGAGAAGATTGAATCCACCTATGCAAGAGGTGGTAAAGAAAGAAATTATCAAATGGTTGGACGCCAGTATGATATATCCCATAGCTGATAGTAAATGGGTATGCCCGGTCCAATACGTGCCTAAAAAGGGTGGAATCACTGTAGTTCCAAATTCTAAAAATGAGCTTGTTCCTATTAGGCCCGTCACAGGTTGGAGAGTTTGCATGGACTACCGCACGCTAAATGCATGGACAGAGAAAGACCACTTTCCCATGCCATTCATGGATCAAATGCTAGATCATCTTGCTGGGAGAGGGTGGTACTGCTTTTTGGATGGATACTCGGGGTATAATCAGATCTCTATAGGCCCTGAGGATCAAGAAAAGACTACATTCACATGTCCCTATGGTACATTCGCTTTTAAGAGGATGCCATTTGGACTCTGCAATGCACCGACAATGTTTCAACGTTGCATGATGTCTATATTCTCAGACATGGTGGAGGACACCATTGAGGTATTTATGGATGATTTTTCTGTTGTTGGTAACTCTTTTGATGATTGCTTGTTCCATTTAGGTGAAACATTGCGTCGATGCGAAGAGTGCAACATTGTGCTGAACTGGGAGAAGTGTCACTTCATGGTGAAAGAAGGTATAGTGTTGGGCCATCGAATCTCCCAGAAAGGTATTGAAGTGGATACAGCTAAAGTAGAGGTGATTGCAACATTACACCCTCCCATCTCTATAAAAGGTATTAGGAGTTTCCTAGGGCATGCAGGTTTCTATCGCAGATTTATAAAGGACTTCTCCAAAATTGCACATCCTTTGTACAAACTGCTTAAAAAGGAGGTGAAGTTTGACTTTGATGAAGCATGCTTGAGGGCGCTTGAAGCACTGAAGGAGAAGCTGTCCTATGCACCCATTATCATCTCATCAGACTGGGAAAAGTCATTCGAGCTTATATGCGATGCGAGTGGAGTAGCACTTGGCGTAGTGTTGGGACAAAGGTGCGACAAAATACTGCATCCTATATATTATGCTAGCAAAGCATTGAATGCTACCCAGAAAAACTATACGGTCACTGAACAAGAGTTGCTTGCAGTCGTCTTCGCTTTTGAGAAGTTTCGATCCTATCTGCTGGGTACCAAGGTAATAGTACATACTGACCATTCTGTGTTGAGGTACCTCATGGTGAAAAAAGATGCTAAACCAAGGCTGATCCGGTGGATTCTATTGCTACAAGAGTTTGACTTCGAAGTCCGAGATAGGAAAGGAACAGAAAATCAAGTGGCTGATCACCTATCCAGATTATAATATGCAGCTATGCAGAATTTGGCTAATGGCCTAGGGATTAATGATGCCTTTTTGGATGAACAGGTATTAGCTGCTTCTTTTAATCTTATTCTGTGGTTTGCAGATTTTGCCAATTATTTGGCTAGCGATGTGGTGCCCTCGGACCTGTCATTCCACCTACGGAGGAAGTTCATGGCTGATGTGAAGAAGTATTTCTGAGAGGAGCCCTATTTGTTTTGTATCTGTGCTGATGGGATTATTCGTCGTTGTGTGCCCGAGGTTGAGATGATGAGTATACTGGAAGCTTTCCATTCATCCCCTGTTAGTGGTCATCATAGTGGCATCCGGACTGCTCACAAGATCTTGCAATGTGGGTATTACTGGCCTACAATTCACCAAGATGCTCATGATTTGGCCAAGGCATGTGATCGATGCCAAAGGGAAGGAGGTGTTTCAAGAAGGCAGGAGCCTCCTATGAATCCAATTCTAGTCATTGAACTCTTTGATGTATGGGGCATTGATTTCATAGGCCCATTTGTGAGTTCAAATGGTATGAAGTACATCCTGGTAGCAGTTGACTATGTGTCAAAATGGGTGGAAGCTATATCGCTTCCAAACAATGAAGGTAAAAGTGTCACCGACTTTCTTAAAAGAACATATTCTCCAGGTTTGGTACACCAAGGGCCATAATCAGCGATGGAGGTTCCCATTTTTGCAATAAATTGTTCAAAGCGTTGCTGGAAAAGTATGGTGTTTGTCACAGTGTAGCAACTCCGTATCATCCAGAGTCGAGTGGGCAGGTTGAAGTGTCCAATAGAGAGATTAAGCAGATTCTGTCAAAGACTGTGAATGCAAACCGCACTGATTGGTCAAGAAAGCTCGATGATGCTCTATGGCCTTACCGCACGGCATTCAAAACTCCCATAGGTATGTCTCCTTACCAACTTGTTTTTCGAAAATCATGTCACTTACCTGTAGAGCTTGAGCATAAGGCGATGTGGGCACTCAAGAATCTGAATCTTGATTGGGGTGCTGCATCCAGTCAAAGGATGACCGAGCTGAATGAGATGGATGAGTTTCACCTCAAAACTTATGAGAGTTCAGCCTTGTACAAGGAAAAGATGAAGAAGTACCATAATCAAAAGATAGAAAGGCGCAGTTTTGCTCCTGGTGATATGGTACTCCTCTTCAACTCAAGGTTACGGTTTTTTCCTGGCAAGCTCAAATCAAAATGGACGGGTCCAATCAGAGTTGTCCAAGTGTTTGCCCATGGCGCCGTTAAACTTGAAAACACTAAAGGGACTAAATTCAAAGTGAATGGCAAGAGGATCAAACTCTATGTAGGCCATCAGGAGACGGTAAATGAGCTAATTGAGATATGGGGTCTTGTCGAAGTCTGAGTAGGCAAGACAACTGCATCGTGCCGCGACGTTAAATCAAGCGCTACTTGGGAGGCAACCCAAGTTGTAGATTCTAGCCATGTTAGGATTTTTCTTACGTATAGGGTCCGTGTCCAAAAAGAGTCAATAAAAACAAATGGAAGTCCTACTGTTTGTGGCATGTGCAGGAAAATAAGGCAGGTTTTGCAGAACATTAAGTGCAGAATTGTCTATGGGTCCCATATACGGTTCGTAATTCAAATGAAGAACCGTACATGGCATTCGTAGACTTGAATGATCAGGAATAGTTGCAGCTTTAAGTCTACGGTTGCACAGTACGAACCGTATATCGAGTTACGGACCGTAGTCTGCAACCGTAGACCCCAGGTATGTTTTGAAATTTTGTTAAGTGTTAAGGAGCATTAACGGTACCTATTGACGGGCCGTTGAACCATCTACGACCCGTCGATGGGAAACCGTAGACGACAGTCAGGGTTTCAAACGACCCAACCCACGAATTAAAATATAAACCCCTCCATTTTTAAAACATTCCCCATTTCCCTCCTTTCACCCAACCGTCAGAACCACCACCCCTTGCCAATTCCCAACCGCTGAAACACCCCTTCACTCACCCCCCCCACCACATATATATTCTCCCTTCCCTGATTCCTTCTTCTACCTTCCTTGCCCAAACTTTTGTTCCATCACTGCCTCAGTTTTCCATCAATATCTCGTGGGTTCGGTGTTTATTTCTTGTGTGGTTGCTAGTTCTTCTACTTTGCATCTCCGGTATGTGTTCTACTGACATTTCCTTATATTGCATAACTTTAATTTTGCTTAGTCCTTGCCCTAGGTAGTAACTTTTGTGCAAAATTGTGAGTGTGTGTTGTTTATTGCTTACGAGGAGCGTCATGTTCATAGTAATTGGTTGCTTACACTTGAATCATGCAGAATATTGGTTTTGGTAGTAATTTGAACCTATGGTTGCCTAATTTTGGTAATTACGAAATTGAACTGTAGAGTTGGAGCCTTAGGATTGCATGAATGTTTTGATTCTAGGTTATTTGGCTTGTTAGAAAGTTGATGGTCTTGATCGAAATTGTGTTTGGGGGTAGAACTTAGTGAAACTGACTATGTGTGATCGATGACCATGACCTACAGGTCGTAGGGAATCCTACGGACCGTAGGTCCCTTTCGTTAGTTTGTCTTCCCCTTAATCTAAGTCATTGTTGACGGTTCGAGCTACGGACCGTAGCTAAGATGAGGAACCGTCCTGGCGACCGTCATTTGAACTTCAGAAAGTGGAATACAGGACTCCCCTATCTACGGTCAGGTCTATGGCCCGTAGTTATGTCTACAAACCATAGGTCCTTCTCGTAGGTACCAAAATAAGAAGCAGTGGGAAAAAAAATTATTATTTGTTATTATTTTCGTCCTTTTTCTTTTCTGTTTTCTTTTCTTGTTTTGTTTCTGCATTTTTTTTAGTGCCTAATGATGGCTCTGCAGGTACGATGCCTCCAAAAAATAATGCAACACTACAAAAGGAAGGCACCTGCCTAAGCTCCTCCTGCCCGACGTCGGTTGAACATAGATGAGGCTTCGGAGGAGAAGCGGAGTGGGTCTGAATATGACCCACCCTTGGGGGCCAGCTCCCCTAGGTCACCCTGGACCACAAGGCAGTAGGCCGGACAGATGGCCATAGTACCGGTTCCGGAGCAATCCACTTCCGGAGATGAGGAGGCTACTTCCCAGTCTGACGAGGAAGTGCAGAGTTCGAGCAAGGGTGGCGATGCTACCCCAATCAGAGATGCCCCTTACTCTCAGCATACTGCTCAGTCGGAGCCTGGTACTCACTCTGATTCAGAGTCTGATTCCGGCTCTGCCTCTGGGACCAGTTCGGGTGATGACGACCTTGGCGAGGAACACCCAATTCGGGTTGCAGGAGAGCCCAACCTATGGTGTTTCCCGGGCATGTTTCGTATTTACCAAGAAGTCATCCTTCAGAATTCCCAAAACAAGTCCGCTAGGCAGATAGAGGAAGAGCGACGGGTTCTTACAGGTAGCCTTCACACTATTCCCCAGATACATGAGCTGTTCAGGAAGCATCACTGTGAGTGGATGGTTGAGACGCTTACTCGGCATAGTCCGATCATGGTCCGTGAATTCTATTCTTCTTATGCTGCCACCGTCCTTCAGACTTTGCCTCAGCGGGCAAAGCCATTAGAGCAGCCACCACTCCAGTCTACCTTAGTCTGGGACATTCCCGTTGACATTTCAGAGGCCACACTACGCCATTTTATTTACGGCCCTTCACATGCTCAGCCTATCAACACAGCCGAGTTTGATTATCAGATGCAGCAGGTCCGCGTCGAGCTATGAGAGATGTTGCGCAGAGAGAGTCCTTGTTGAGATGGGTGGCAGGCCACATTGCTGAGTGGGTTCGAGAAATGACCCTACCGATTAAGAAGGCCACACTTAGCTTTGCAGCAAAATTCTGGTGGTCTATCGTACGTACCCAGTTGTACCCTATTATAGCGGATAACTAGTTGACTTGGGACCGGGCTGTCATGGTTGCCTATTTGATGGCAGGGCATGAGATTAATTTTGCCCATGTGCTCATTGCTGTGATACATGAGCGAGCCTTCTGGAAGACGACGACCTTGCCCTTTCCTTGCCTCATTTTTAGGTTGTGTCGTGAGGCGACGGTCCCAGTCTATTTTGCTGATTCTTACATTACGGTGTCTAAGACCGTGGATATTTGTCTTATCCGAGATGACACCAACCCTGCCGCACCGCGCAGGGATATTTCGGTGGAGCTACCACCTATGGGAGAGGCCTTGGCGCCCGAGCAGGTTGATGTTACAGCCCCCGCACCTGCAGATGAGCCACAGGGGTCCGTGCCTCCACCTACTGCTTCAGCTTCTACAGCAGGCACACCCGGGCTCCACCTACTACAGGGGCTGCCCTACTCCCCATCGCTAGAGTGAGCCGGTTAGAGGCTCAGATGGCGGCTCTCCTACAACATATTTTCCCATGGATGCAGAAATCGGTAGAGGAGTCCGAGGCTCGGATAGAGAAGATGATACATTCAAAAATTCTGGTTGTTAACCGGCGGATATATGTTTTTGAAAGCCGGATGATGGAGAGGTCCCAGCCTGGACCGATGATTGATCTTACCGCTTTCCAGACAGAGTTATCTAGTCTCCGAGCTGATCTCACTACCTTGGCTGCCACTGACATGGCTGCTCCTCCACCGGCCCCGGAGCTTGACGCGGATGATATGGTGTGTACTGCACTCTTTGGTGGAGCACAGCAGGCCACTGATCCCTCTCATGGAGCAGGAAAGCGCCCCCGTTCTGGAGCTACCACTGATGCTGATCTGGAAGAAGTGCGGCAAGCCTGAAAGAGAGAGAAACGAGCTTTAGAGGCTGCCCAGCGCCAGTCCGTGATTGATGAGCAGATGCGCCAGAAGCGTGAGCTGGGGATGGCAGCGGGTTCTTCTGATTCGGGGCTTGCTACTGTTGGTGAGCCCCACACTACTACTGAGGGTCTTACTGAGGGTGCCCATCTTAATGACCCCATGGATTCCGTGCTACCGCCCCCACCAGCACTTGAGTGATCTCCGGCGCTATGCGCCATAGGTTTGTCTCACCCGATGTATTTACTTTTCTTGTGCATTGAAGACATTGCACTGTTTTCTTCATGGGGGTGGGGCAAATGGGTTTGGCGTTAATGTGAAGTCTGAGTAGCATAACTTATAAATCCTTCCTTGGGGTTTTCTTGCCTGTGTTCTTTTTCCCTAAGGAACTGTTTAAATTTTTGTTGAACCGGCATGTTTAGGACTATGGTTGTGTATAAGTAATCTGGAAATAAAGCATAATGGCAGTAGTGTGCATGAAACTAATATCCCCCCAATTTTCAAATTTTTGCTTTGTGCTGTGAATGTGAATCGAATGTGTTGGATATGTGCATGACATGATGTAGTATCGGTATGACACTATTACTTAAACTATAGCATTAACTGGGTTCATTGATGATTCGATAATTGCAACAAGGTGCCATGTGAGTGTGAGAGTTTTGATTATTCATATAAGATATGCCAATCCAGAACTTGCCCTGTTGGTCTTGCTAAGGTAATTTGAACTTAACACAAGGAGGTGATCATAGGCCATTGATTGCTATTAAGTCCACTCAAGCCTAAAATAAATCAACAAATCCTGTGAAAATTTTTCCCTTTGGTCCAAATGTTTGAGCCTAACGAATACCATTCTTTCTTTACACCTTGTTCGCCTTCCCTTTAAAGTATTGTTAAATATTTGTTTTGGCACTGGTCCCTCCGTGGACATCGTGTACCTCAACACAGGCCAAAAGCCTAAGTTGAGGGTGGCTACTGCAAAGTACCTAAATTCTGGCCCTGGTCCTTTCTAAGGATAATGTGTACCTTAGCCCACACTAAATGTGTAAGTTAATGGTGGCTACTAAGAAGGAAAGCAAGAAAAACAAGGGTATGAATAGAGTTGTGTGTAAAGCAAAGGAAGCAGAGAATGCATGAATGACAAAAAGGTCAAAGTGTGAGGCAAAAACAAAGTGACATGAATCAAAAGCTGTAATAATAAGTCACACTCGAGCTGATGAAAGTCTTAGGGAAAAGAGTATGAAGTACAAAAAGAATGAATGAAAAGTGGCAGAAAAAGAAAGGTAATGAGCCAACTTAGATGTCAAGGAAGGGTAGGGCAAAGTCACTTAATATCCTGATATACCACACCTAACCCCGAGCCTACGTTACAAGCCAATAAAGTCCTATAGTGATTCTAGTAGGAAGTTTGAAAAGCCAAAGTAAAGAAGATAAGGGCAAGCCTATGGTATTGTGCATAGATTGTATTGAATTCGTTCTGAGTGTGAGGGTACTCTAAGTCCCAAGATTGAAAAGTCAAATTATGTGTGAAAAAGGGATTTCTTTGTAGTGAGGGCACAAGTTGTGACTATTGGAAAGTTCATGTCTTGGTGAATTGTTAGATGTGTATGTATGTGTGTCTATTGGTATGTCGATGTCATGTACTTGATCCACATGAGTTAGCTTGTTGGGTTTGCAAAGAATGCGCACTTACTTGAAAATGAATAAAGAGGAGGAAGATTGAGGAAATTGCTGCAAAAATTGCTTGAATTATGGGTTGCTTGTATACTTGTGTCGTTTAGAGTCTGTTTTGTTACTTGAGGAAAAGCAAAGGATTTAAGTTGAGGGTGTTGATGACCGTGAGTTTACGGTATCTTTGATGCATTAAACTTAGAATTATGCATGTTACTTAAGTGGTTTGCTATTAGATTTGATGTTATTTGTGTTATAATTGCAGGAAATAGGCCTTGGGAGCAGTTGGGAAGAATAATACAGCAGCAGTGGATTTTTGATGATTGAAGAGACAATCGACGGACCGTCAATGAATTGACGGGTCGTCAGTTAGGGTCGTAGGTCTAGGAGCCTGAAGAAATTAGCCAAATATGGAATGACGAACCGAGATGATGGGCCGTAGATCATGCTACGAATCGTAGATTCCCAAACCGTAGAAAACTTCAGAGAGGGTCACCTACAGAGCTTGAATGACAGAAGCACAGGACGGTTCGTACATGAATTGACGAATCGTAGATCAGAACTGTAAAAAGAAGCCCTCAGGATTTTGTCTAACTGCTGATTGACGGTTTAAACCTACGAACTGTTGGTCTGTCTACGAGCCATAGGTTGACAACCGTAGACGACACTGCCCAAGTCGAATTTCCCCAGATTTCCTTTTCCTAGTTTAATTAGGATTTATTTTCTATATATACCCTATGCAAACTTCATTTTAGGGTTGTTGACTATTGTTTGAATATTAAGTTATTACTTTGGGAATTACTTTTCATCTTTGGAGAAGATTAATTCTTAAAGCTTGTTTATGTAAATTACTTTTGATTTTCAATTCAAGATTCTGGAATTCATCTCTATTCACTTTAAGTTCGTGATTTCTTCAAACTCGAATATAAATTGTGATCAAACAAGCATGAGTAGCTAAATCCACAACTAGGGTTGTGGGAACCATAAGTAATTAACAAAAGTAAAACTAATAATGTTGTAATTCTTGAATGTGTTTATGCATGCTTTTGTAAATCTCTTTGCTTAGAACGTTTTCTAATGGTGTACAATGTTAGAACCCTCCTAATTCATGCTAATCCGGTATAGGTAGTAATGAACATCTAAGAGATTATACAACAGAGATTTAGTTGTTGATAATCCGCTATCTAATAACCCAACCTAGAAATAGTTGTGGGTTAATATGGGTAAAAGGTAAGGGTTGGTAAATCAACACACGTAGACAGATCAAGTTGCGGAGTGAAATTCCCTATTTAGAGGACCAATCACTTAGGGATACATAACTTACCGATCATGCATGCTAAACTGATTGAAAAGAATTACCACTGTTAGGTTTACTGCGTTAAGAGCTTATGGGGAACACATAAGCCCTAGTTTCATTCTCATAGTGATATCTCAAACTACAAGTTTTGTGTTTTGGTTACTAGTTACTGATCGAATCGTCAATTATTATTTCTTTCAATTATTGCAAATTCCCCCCCCCCTTTTTACTTCTTCTAGAAATAATCTGACTAAACGCACAACTAACCGTTAATTAGCCTAAGTCTAAACCATATTCCTCGTGGGATCGACCCTAAACTCTGGCAGGTTCTATATTTGACAGCGACCGCTTATGCTTCCTTAGGGAGGTGTAGTTTGGGCGATATCAATTTAGAATTTGATGTTGATGATTGGGTTTACTTGAAAATTTCACCTATGAAGGGTATGATGAGGTTCAGAAATAAAGGGAAGCTTAGTCCCCGTTATGTAGGCCCATATCAAATTTTGAGACGTGTTGGTAAGGTTGCTTATGAACTTGACTTGCCTAATGATTTGGCATCGGTGTATCTGATTTTCCATGTCTCTTTGTTGAAGAAATGTGTTGGTGATCCGACATCGATAGTACCATTGGAGAGTCTTGGCATAAAGGATAGCCTTTCCTATGAAGAAGTTCCGGTTGAGATTTTAGACCGGCAAGTCCGGAAGTTAAGAAATAAAGAAGTTGCTTCCGTAAAGGTTCTTTGAAGGAATCAATTAGTTGAGGGTGCTACTTGGGAGGCCGAGGCCGATATGATCTCCCGATATCCTCATCTCTTTCCCTCCAACCCTACTCTAGCTTGAGGTATTTAGTTCCTCTTTGTTTCCTCTTTTGGTCTCATGTGTCTTAGATATTCCTATGATTCCTCATTTATGCATGTTCATGTAAAGTTTAAATTTTGAGAAAATGAGTTGGCTTGATTGATTTCTCTATGATTATGTGCATTTGAGTATGAGTTGCATATGGCCTTCATGAAATGATTTTTTGAACATGCTTTAGCTTGGAGTTGATGTTTCCTCCTCGGATATGTGCATTTATGTGATTGCATTCATTTTAGGCTGTTAGACTAAGTTCCTATCCTTCCTATTGATGTCTTGATTCCCATTCGAGGATGAATGTTCCCAAGGGGGAGATATTGTAACACCCCGGATTTGAAAGAAGAAAAAGTTGCAGGTTCTGATGCCAGTGACAACGAAGGCCACCTACGGACCGTAGATGGACTGATGGACCGTAGGTGGGAACCGTAGTTGGCCTATTGAATGCCTTTAAATTGTCAAGCTTCAAAACTCCTTTTATGATTTAGCAAGACGGTTCGTCATTTCTTCCACGGACCGTAGGTGTGTCTCGTAGATCTCTTTCAGACTTAGTGGAACTTTGAAGGTCAAAGTTGGGATCAACGGTTGGTATGTATGGTCCCTAAGTGGACCAACGGACCGTACATGGAAACCGTCGTTAGAGGTCTAAAACTTAAGGTTTCTGATTCTTTCTACGATAGACCAGGACGGTCCGTAGATAGACCTACGAACCGTAGGTCTCAGTCCGGCAGTTATTCTTAAGGGCTTCTTGGTCTTTTCCCTTAATTTTTAATTCCTAATCTAAGTCGGTTACCCTTTAATCCTAGGCACTATATAAGCCTTCTAAGCCTAATTTCTACCCTTCCTAATCACTTCTCAACTATTCCCAAAACCCCTCCAAATATTTCTCTCTCTAGAAGCTTAAAGAAGAAGAAGAAGGACCTAGGGTTTCAAGATCAAGCCTCCTAATCCTCCATTGATTTCAAGGTTTTAGCATTGAGGTATGATGATCTTCATCTATGGAGCCCATTCCTCCATAGAGTCCCTAAAGTTCTCAATTTTCAAGTATCAAATTCCCAATTTGATTTAAGGGCTTTCTTCTATGATTTAGGTTCTTTCAATTATGATCAAATTACTTTCAATTATGGTTTTCTAAGTATGAATTGAGTTGAATTAAATGTTTTAAGATGAATCCCCATGAACCCTTATGAAATCCCCTAATTTTGAGATTTATGAATTGATGATGGG
Source organism: Solanum appendiculatum (assembly GCA_018342035.1). Lineage (NCBI taxonomy): Eukaryota > Viridiplantae > Streptophyta > Magnoliopsida > Solanales > Solanaceae > Solanum > Solanum appendiculatum. The sequence continues at coordinate 583,155 of JAGDQO010000798.1, forward strand.
TTGAATTATGAAGAAGATGGATTTTAATGAAGTTTATATGAACTCATGCATGTTTTAATGATTTCTAAAGCTATGATTCATGATGAACTGATGAATGATGAAAAGATGGGTTTTATGAAAGTATGCATGTTCAATTATGAAATTGATGATGATTTAAGATGCTTTGAGGTTGAAGTCTCAATGTTGATAATTGTTGCATAGTGAAAGGTTTTCTCACTTGATTGCTCAATTGAAGAATGTGAAAGGTTTTCTCACATAATGGATTCATAACTTGTTGAAATGTCTTTCTCAACTATAGTTGAATCAAAGATTAAAGAACTACTCTTAATGATGTAAGCTTGGATTGGTAACTCTAGTTATACCTTTTCATAGATAATAAGGTGCATTTTGATATATGACTAATTCCATGGGATTTATGCTTAGCACCGAGAGGATATTGAGATGGAAGCTCTCCCATAGTAGAGGTCAGGTTTCTAGTGGAAGCTCTCCCGTAGTAGAGGTTGGGTTTCCAAAAGCAATCTCTTGTCCCATAAACTATGTGCCACCATAGGATGATTGTCTAGATAGACATTGGCTAGTGGATCCATGTAAGCTAGAAGTTTATGGTCTTACCTTGGCAAGTAGGACACCTCTTTTCGGTGTGGGGTAGACACCAGATTTCGTGTTGGTAGCTCACATGGTCTTACATGTCGGTTAAGGCTACTTCCCACAATAATGAACTAAAGTGACTTATAAGGTATTTCTCAAGTAAAGTGAAGATGTTTGGCTTGCATTGATCATGGTTTATAACTTGTGATTTCTAACCCTTTTTCTCATGATATAACTTGATCAGTGCATGATAATGAAAATGTCCTTTTTAGCATATTTAAATGTTTTTTATGCATGGTTATCATACTTGGTACATTTTTGTACTAACGCATACTCTTGCCTACATTTTCTTATAAGTGTAGGGTCCGGCACATCCCCATCTTCTCGTGGCTAGATCGTGATAGTAGAGATCTTGAAGAATTTGGTGAGTCCTCATATGTTCGAGGACGTAGCCACATTTACTTTTATGTCATTTACTTACTTTTGAATACTTTGTATGGGTTACGTCCCAACGTTCTTTGATTCCTATGTTAGATGGCTTTTGAGACTATATGTAGACTTCTGCTATTGATTAAACTCTTTTGATAATGAATTGTCTTTTGAACTTTTAAATCGTTATTATCTTGTATGATGCATGCTAAGTGGCTTGTGTAAGGCCTCTCGGGGTCTTGTACGCCATGTCACGTCTAGGAGGTACTTTGTGTCGTGACACACATGCCACTAATAAAGTAATGCAAGATGAAGTATATAGAATGACCCTGTCAGCTGTAGTGTATTATGCTTGACAAGAGAGGAATTATCGAATTTTTCAACATAAGGAGAGGACCACAGAGATGATCACCAGAAATATTATACAAGAAATCCATTGCAGAGGCAGTATGCAACCTAAACTAGCTGAACTTATGCTTAAACTTGATTTTTATCCATAGTATAGCAAAATAGTGGTTATATAAGGTAGATGAGTTCTGAGATTGGGATTATGACCATGTCCTGAGTTTCAAAAATGTACACATTGAAATAATATCTGGTAATAAAAAATTACAGTTACCAAAAAAAATTAAAAACAAACCAACACAATTATTTTTATAAAAATTATTTCTAAATAATTTATTAAATAAGTCATTTTTATAATATGTAACATATAAAGAAATTAATATAAAGAAGGGCAAATTTGTCAAATTGTAATTAATTTATATTTATTTTAAATAGATTTAAAGAATAGTTACCAAAAAATCAAAATAAAGGAGGTAAACATAATATCTTAAACCACGGAGAAGTGAGTGTAATAGAGCAAAACCTGAAAGGAGGTCTCTGAAATTATCCTTAATTATTAAATATAAATAAATAAATCCTAACACTATATAAAGTTTGTACGTCCAAACATGAGACGATACAAATCTGGGTCCTGTTGAGGAAGCATAATTGTTTAATAAAATAAAATAATTATAAATTGTCATGGAAAAATTCTATTTATAAGGTTTTAAACAATTTGTACCTAGATAATATTATTGAAATGTGACTAGTTGTAAATCGCATTTTTGTTTTTTTACTCAGCTCCCGTCGGTGAGCATGGGCCAAGAAAGCACGTTTACAGCTCAAAAAAGAGCCGGAGCACTCCCTACAACCGTTACGGCCAACGGCGGCGTCCGTGGCCGCTCCCCCAACGTATTACCACGCGGCCGTCAGATCCAACGTACCTTCAACAATGTCAAAATCACCATTCTTTGCGGTTTCGTCACTATCCTTGTCCTCCGTGGCACCATTGGTATTGGCAATGTTGCATCCTCGGAAGCCGAAGCGGAGAATCAGAATCTAATAGAAGAAACTAATCGAATCCTCTCCGATATCCGTTCCGATATGGACCCAGATGATCCAGCAGGAGATCAACCTGAGACGTTCATGAGTCTTAATGACACTTACAGTTTAGGTCCTAAGATTGCTAATTGGGATAAAGACCGGAAAATGTGGCTTCAGAAGAATCCAGAATTTCCCAATTTGGTTAATGGTAAGCCTCGGATTTTACTTGTAACTGGGTCTCCTCCAAATCCTTGTGATAATGCAATTGGGGATCATTATTTGTTGAAGGCAATAAAGAACAAGATTGATTATTGTAGGATTCATGGTATTGAAATTATGTATAATTTAGCTCATTTGGAAAAGGAAATGGCTGGTTACTGGGCCAAACTTCCATTGATTCGTAGGCTAATGTTGTCTCATCCTGAAGTGGAGTGGATTTGGTGGATGGATAGTGATGCTTTGTTTACTGATATGGTTTTTGAATTGCCTTTATCAAAGTATAATCGTCATAATCTTGTTATCCATGGATACCCAGATTTATTGTTTGATCAGAAATCATGGATTGCTTTGAACACGGGTAGTTTTCTTTTTAGGAATTGCCAGTGGTCTCTTGATTTGTTGGATGCTTGGGCACCAATGGGACCTAAAGGGCCCATTCGCGAGAAAGCTGGCAAGATTTTGACGGCTTTTTTAAAGGGTAGACCCGCATTTGAAGCTGATGATCAGTCTGCCCTGATTTACTTGTTGGTATCACAAAAGGATAAATGGATGCCCAAGGTGTTTGTTGAGAATTCTTATTATCTACATGGATATTGGGCGGGGCTAGTTGATAGGTATGAAGAGATGATTGAGAAGTACCATCCTGGTTTAGGTGATGAGAGATGGCCATTTGTTACACATTTTGTAGGGTGCAAGCCTTGTGGGAGTTACGGAGATTACCCCGTTGAGAGATGCTTGAAAAGCATGGAGAGGGCTTTCAATTTTGCAGATAATCAAGTGCTTAACTTGTATGGGTTCAAACATAAGGGCTTGTTGAGTCCCAACGTCAAAAGGATTAGGAATGAAACTGATCACCCGCTGCAGTACGTAGATCAGTTAGATGTTCGACATGCAAAGCCCAAGTACACGGGAACTTGGAGCTAGGAGTACATTGTCTTTCGCTGGAAAGAATCTTCAGGTACTAAAGATATTTACTTTGTTTTGTTGGATTTGTAGATTAGATCTCGTTTGTTGTAGCTTTGCTAGTGTTTAGTATGTTGCTTTTGTGGTTACCAACTACTTAAGTATGTATTGATTGATGTCATTCTAGCTGCTACATACTAGCAGAGGTCTTGGGGAGACTACATCATTCACTTCACCCTCCGCCTGGTTCTTAAGGGAGGAAAGAAAACTGAAAACTGAAAAGTTTTAACAGAAGAATATGGTGGGAAAATTAGCAGGTATCCCGTGGAATTAGTCAAGGTATGCACAAGCTGACCTAGACACCACGATTATATAAAAAATGGTGGAAAATGATTTTGTATTCTTAGGTTGCATGCTGGCATCAGTGGCGGATCCAGAATTTCAATTAAGGGGGTTCGAAAAACCTCTAATCTTACATTTAGGAGGTTCAAAATCAATATATAGACATAAAAATTCTTTAAAATACCTTAAATATATAACATAAATTTTTGCCGAGGGGGTTCGGGTGAACCCCCTCGGGTTGCTCTAGGTCCGCCCCTGGCTGGCATGCCTTTCAGTCTGTTTTATTTTTATCTTTATAGTTCCTTGGTGTTTTTCACCCTGGAGATTTAGAAATTGCAACTTTTTACTATTTCTCTTTGCCACGAGGTGGAGGTGTCCCTTTGTTTCTGATTACAATCCTAACTTACCGGAGGATTGAGTGTATGAGGGAGACTGGGAAAACTGATGTCTTATGCTTTTGTTTTGGGCTAGGAAACATGGCTTTAAAATGTCTCTTTACTGTGGTAAAACTTTGTTTGTTAAGTCGACTATTAGATTCTGATCTGCAAAGAAGCTTATTCGGATGTGGGCGCAAGGTATGAGATAACCTCATTCAATAGGAAGCTTTGTGCTTTTCTTAGCTCTGGCAAGATCTCTTCATTTATTGAGATAAATTGGCTCTCTTTGGCTCTGTCTGGCCCTTTGCTTCAATTCACCTTATGCTAGTCACCATGATTTTGTGCTGATTGAAGTATTGCCATCGATATTGATAAGAATCGGGTTACTTGAATAAAATCAAGAAAATAATATGGAAGCTAAAATACAGAGATTAAAGGTGAAATTTTGAAATTGATCTTAGTATTGAAAATTAGCAGATTAAAACTAATTATGATACTAGTAGAGTCAATTCAGGAAATTAGATCAAAAGTGATCTAGACCACTATTTCCAAGAAATTAAAGACAACAATTAGTATAAGACTAATTAACTTCTTTAATTTACTTTAATAGAAACAAAAGATATCAGGTTAAGAATTGATCTTACCTCCTAAAAAATGTTTCTTATAAGGTTGCAAGATAAATCTATAGTCATCACGCACAAAGATGTATAGAAAATCTCTCAAACAATATTCATCATAATCTTGTCTAAAAAAATAACAATATTCACCCCTTATATATATAGGGGAAATCTATTTCAAATAACATGGGATACGAATCCTACTTTTATGAAAATAATAAATACTAAAACCAAACTAGGAAACTTTAAACCGAAAAACTTTAACCAGGAAAACATGTAAAATAATGTCAAACTTCTTCCCTAATAAAATAAGGACAAAGTTGCCAAGTAAACTCACACCCAAACAGCCCATTTTGGCAACGAAACTCAAATTTCATCCATTTTTGGACTTGAATTTCAGCCATTTATTGGACGTGAATTGCAGCCCTCTTGGGCTTGATTCTCATCTCTTTTGGGGCTGAATTTTCAGCTCCTTGCTTAGGCATTCTTAGCTCCTTCTATGGGCCCTTCCTTTTGGGCTCCATGGGCCCTAATCTTCTTTTCTATTCCTTCTGCCCCAATTTATATGACACTTTTTGTTTTAGTCAATTTCAAAAAGAATGATACAATGTTTATTTTACTCTTAATGAGATGTTTATAGCCACACAAGCATCTATGACTTATTTTAGACTACAAGTTTCAAAAGTCTTTCTTTCTTGAACTCCGTGCCTAGTCAAAGTACATCATATAAATTGGGACGGAGGGAGTATTAGATTTGCACTTGGACCATGAAATACGTGTACTTGTGTAGCACTTAGCCCACTCTCGCCATAATTCTTGGGCTCATTCTTGGACTTGACTTCCACAATAAGCACCTTCCAAATCCCATTGAAGTCCGCCAACCTCACATGAAGGAACTCCACCATGGATGCTATCAGATATGCATATGGAATAACTAAAACTATGTTGTTGATTGAACTATTTACGACATATGAATGTGGAGAGGTAGCATATGGATTTTAGAAATCAATTCATTCAGTTTTCAAATTTGTCTAGTCAACTCTTCATACATGTACATATTAAGTAAAGAATACATATGACCATGATTTGTTTGCAATGATTCAGTTTAAGATGCAATAAAATCACTATAATTTCCATGAAAAATGAAGATATGCAAATTGCATCAGTTATTGAAGCTTGTTTGTGCTTGAGTTAGTGTACAAAAATTCCCTCTATTGCATGTTTGAACAAAGAATTGTGTGTCAGAACCTAGGATTTGATATCATATTAGCATAAACTATTTCTCTCATTCTGCCAAAGTATGTTACCTTTTCCTCCAATTTTGACAGTTTTTCGTGGTCTTGCTTGGGAGGTGCTGACAAAAGGATTGATCTGTTCTTGCACCAATCAAAAAAAAGAAAAAAGGAAAATAAGTTTGATATGTCTCTATGAGAATGGCACTGTTGGAATGAAGTGCTCTTGCTTCTTCTGCCTCTCTTTCTGTGATAGCGAAGCATTGCAAGAAGAGGGCAGAATGTCTTTTTATTCGATCTCCCAAGGAGTAAGTTTGTTTTACATTTACTTATTTGTTGCAACATTTTAGCTCCTGAGCAAGTTGAGAGAATTCTCAGCTGTGTCAAATGATGCGGCGCGAAAGGAACCACTTCGAATCATCATCAAGGAAGTCAATCTGATATACCTAGACCAGCTTCATATCATGATCTCTCTTGTATAATCGCAATCTTGATTGCTAGTCTCTTGTTCATATTTTTTGGTATATGGCAGTGGACAACAAAATGTTTAGTTTGAACTTGGAAGTGTACCAGCATTAATACATGTTCTTTCATTCTTTTGCCCATTTTCCAAAGTTTGGTTAGTTTGGTCCCCTTTTATATGGTAACTCATCCAGGCAGCTTGCATCTAGTTGAAGGAGATCCATGAAAATAGTGCAGTTTCTTTACTACATTTGCAGAATATTACTCCCTTCGTTCACTTTTATTTGTCTACTATACTAAAAAATTCATTTTCATTTTTACTTGTCACTTTTTTAGCATTTCAAAAAAAAATAAAAAAATTCATGTTTTATCCTCAATATTAGTTACTTAAATCTCAAGATTGATTGATGAAGTCCTCATGTGCCAAAATTCACTTCTATTTTAACTCTACATTTTCATAGTATTTCTTTTTTTATTATCACCTCTTAAAATATGGATTTATCTAACATACACTGCCAATTCTATTTTTTATTACACTTTAATGTGTGGTGTAGCAGGCTGATTGCCCATTTCCCAATTAACTCTGTAATTTTATTATTGGCACATGAGGTTAGTTATTTATTTTTTCTGAAATTAGGCTTGATGCATAATTTACTCTTCAAGGTTGTTTCCAAATCCCCTTTACACACCCTTGGTCATGGGAATAACTTTAAACATTAAATATTTTAAAAAGTATGTTTAAGTCACCATTTTGGTTGCGTGACACTAGGTGTGTGCTTAACCCAAAAATGAACGCATCAAACTTAGGTGTTAATGGCTTTTTAAAAATCCATTAAAAAAATATCAAAAATTAAGTAAATTGTATTAATACCGAAAAAAAATCGAGATGATGAAATTGTTTTAAAAATTCTAATTTTAGTTATACGGAATTAAATACCCACAATATTGATCTGGTATAAATTTTACATAATAATCGACTGAATTGTATCATTGAGCCTAGTTTTTTTGGTAAGTAATTATTTTATTTATCAAGTAAACATTTCAAAGCAGAAAAAACCTTAGCTGGCATGGACATAAGCTCCATCCTTGCTATTCGTACCAATTGCAATACTCTTAGCTACACTCTATGGATAACGGTTCAATTCACATAATCTAGTAGCTATTCAAGCGTATCTATTGCCTCTCCCATGTATTTCCTGAATGATGCGTCTGACCATGTATTTCCTGAATGATGCGTCTGACCAGTGAGCTTGCTAGCTTCTGCTTCTGTTGGAATATCCTGGAGTTGTGTTCCAACCATATGCGATAAACTGTATTTGCCATTGCCATTCTATACACCATGGTTGCACCTAGTTGAGCCTAGTTAAACCTTTGAAAAAATCATATTTTTTCTTTTTAGAAATAAAGTTACTCATCCGTTTCAATTTGTTTGTATTAGTTTTTTTTCTAGTTTTTCTCAAAAAAAATGCCATATTTTTCAGAAATGGAACCGGGGAAAGTATACACAAAAGACAGTTCTTTTCTATTGTATTAGATATATTAGATTATTATATCAGATTAGTATTAGTTAGTGATCTCGATCGTATTTACTCCTGTACTCTCAGAAAAATGTTATATTTGTCCTCGTTATACTTTTTTGATATATTTGTCCTTATCTTCCAATTTTAGGCACATATTTGTCCTTAAATTGTTAACTCACATGTCCACACCTTTATTATCTTTCTTAGCGTATACATAAATATATTTTTATGTTAATAAAAAATTTCTTCCAATATAGATTTTTATCCGGCCCAATATGTATACCCGCCTCAACTAACTCAATAAAATTGTCATATACACAAGATGATATTCACAGATATAGAGATATATAAAATTGGAAAAATTACTAAAGAACACACCTTTAAGTATATTATTTTCCATTTGTTTCTATATCTTTTAAAAATAACTAAAATCCCTTATTTTAATAATGTATCCGTATAAATGTATTAATGTATCCGTGCTTGTATTAATGTATCCGCGCTTTCATTAATGTATCCGGATTGAGTTAATTTTTATTTTAATAATGTATCCGTATTAATGGATTAATGTATCCGTGCTTGTATTAATGTATATGTGCTTTCATTAATGTATCCGGATTGGGTTAATTTTAAGGGATTATTGTAATTAGAAAAAAAAAGTAGGGATAGATAGTAATTTCATCTTTACACTATGTGATTTATGTAACTTACCCTATAAAATTTCTAAAAAAGTTTCTGAAAGCATCACTTAATTATTTTGTGCCCCAACATTCACCTAAACACAAAAATAAAGATTAAAAGCACCAATTGTCACTATCTTTGAAATTATATCTATGTTTAAAAAGGTACCATTGAATCATCTCCTTCATGAATTTCATCTGCTGAGGCCTTCAATGTGTCACCACTCACCACTAACATTAGCATGGTTGAGTGCAACATATGGCATATCCATATTGTGGAACTCATCACAATCAAACCGTTGGTTTATACCATCATCTACATTTTGATTAGTTTGTCTATTGGAAACCTGTTAATAGCAAAAAGGTTAGATTACTAGAACATAAATTAGAATTGATTTGTCATTTACCTTCCAACCTGAGTGAAATTTTCCTTTTTGGAATGCATCAACAAAACTGCCCTTCCATATAGATCGTCGTGGCATGAACGAATTTCTTCGCTTTCCTTGACCATTTTGAATTAGTTTTTCATTTAAGTATGAAGATACATTAACTTGATGTCAATTGAAGTGTTTGTGTCATACTAAGTAGTTGATATAACTGCTTTTTTATGTTCATAGCTCGCATGTATGATTTTATCAGTATTTCAAAGGATAGCTTAGACCAAGGAAACTCCCCGTATCTACCACTCTCAATCAAATCAAAATCTCCATTTTATCAATACATACACCATTTTGTTGTGAAAAAATGAATGTGTATATTGTTGGGTTTAGAATTTTTTTCCCTTCCTATGTGTATAAATAAAAGGGCAAATTACATGCTTAAACAAACATATACCACTTAATTATTACTTATAACTATAGTTTTTGAAAATTTTAACTCGTCTCAAACATTTAATTGGAATTACGTGGCGCAACTTTTTGATTTTGTATAAACGTGTACGCTATCTCTCTTCCTATATACAAGCCATTCTTTCTCTTTCTTCATAAGCTCTTCCCTTGTTTTCTCCTTAAATCTCTCAAAACAAATTGATTTCAAAATTTGAAATTTTCATTCATTCCCTCTCAAATCGTGCTTCCAGATTTTTTGGGTTACTTTTATGCGGTTTCAGTTTCTTCCTGCCTTTTTTTGGTTATTTTTTGGTGGTTTCATTGTTATTCTTTTGATTTGTTTTGTATATGACTTCGATTTCGTATGGTTTTTCATATTTATAGTTAGATACAATGAAGATCATGGAGGAAGAAACACCTTCTAAGAGAATCACTAGAGGTATACAAATGCACGACCAGAAATTGGATAATTTCCCTTCCTTTTCCTTGGGTCTAACTCAGGATTTTCAAGAAATTTCAGGATCTATTGCTAAATCTAGACTTATTGAACAAGAGATTAGATCAAAGTACAGGAATGATCCTTTGAAGATGCAACAACTTATGCATGTATCTAGTTCAAGGATAAGAACAAAAAAGTTCATGAACACAGAGGGCAAATCAGTTGATGTTGTGAGTTCAAAGAGAAAGCGTAAACTAAAAGAGATCGCATCAACAAGAAAAAAATCAAAATCTGACGTCAACGAAGATGCCCAAGCTGATTCAACTGAACATCAACATGGTGAAAGAATTGATGTAATCTGTATAATATAATTTGTATAAACTTTTGAAGTTCGGATCTACATTACGAATTTTTTATATAAATTCGTATCTGTATATATAATTTTTCAAATTGTATATTTCTGATATTTATGTTTGTATACATTATAACGAATTGTTTAGTATTATAATAGTAATACAATTTCAGAATTTATATTACTTCGGAAAGGAAATCTGATTTTAGGTATTAAAATTGTATATTTGTATATATTTTTGTCCTTGTTTTGGGATTTCTTTCTTAGTTGTACTCAAATTTGTATAAATTGGTAATTATATACTCTTATTCAAATTATAATGAATTATCTAGTGTTATAAAAGTTATACAATTTCAGAATTAACATTACTTAGGGAAATAAGACTGATTTTAGGTATTCAAATTGTATATTTGTATATATTGTTATCTTTGTTTTGAGATTTTTGTCACAGTTGTACCCAAATTTGTATAAATTCATAATTATATATTATTATTCAAATTGTATATTTCTATATTTCTTGTCACTGTATTTGAAATTGTATCTTGTATAATTATATATTCAAATTGTATAATTCATTTTTATACAATTTATTAGGAAGTACAATTTATTGTCAAACAAGCTTCAATGAAGGCCCCCATATGCAATGTTATACAAATATTGTTGTAATGGATGACCTACGCAATAAACTGCCTGAAGTTGCGTACAATCGTTTTTGTACAACAACTTGTTTTTTCTGAATTAACAACCATACATTGTTGTCATGTTCAAGCTCAACTTATTAGAAGTTTTATGTTTCGAGAGGTGGAGGGTAGTTGTCCTGATGCCATTATGATATACATAAATGGTACTACTCTACGTTTCACCCTTACGATCTATCTATTGTTTCTAGACTGAAATGAAGTGATGATTTGGAACAATTTGTGTTCAACACTGAAGAACCAAACAGGATTCTTCAGATGCATTTTGAAGTCAAAAATGATATATCGAAAGCAGAAATTATTCAAAAATTTAACAAGAAGGTATGGGGTGACAATGTTGATGATGCATTCAAGTTTGAAATTTTGTATTTCATACCTACATACATTCTATCCGAAGAGCCGAATTCTACAACAATTGAGCGAATCGACTTTAACTTGGTAGAATCTGGTACGTATATGGATTATCCATGGGGTAACAAAGCATTTGATGAGCTAGCGAAAAATCTCAACAGAAAGCTGACACCCAAAGAGAATTACTACGGAATTCATGGGTTCCCTATTGCTATTGTCACGACCCAAAAATGGGCGTGATGACACTTGTCATTTCCCAACAAGAGAAGTCAGCCTCAACCCAATGAAGACGAAAGAAAAGCGAAAATAAATAAAGCACGAACAAGACAAAGGCAAAAACTTATTCATTCTAAACAATACCCCAAAACCTGGTTATCACGCGTACAAGCCTTTAAAGTAAATACAGAATTCGAAAGATAAATACGAGTCTCAGTCTTTGTTTCTCAAATAGAACAACGCTTAAAGAAAAAAGGAAAGAGAATGGCCCGCCAAAGTGACAAGCAGCTACCTCTTCAGTCCTTGACAAGCCTCGAAAATTAGGAGAAAGAGATCACACAAGTTTGGGCTCGGAACCTACACAAGTGTAGAAGCAAAGGGGTGAGTACCACCAACACGGTACCCAGCAAGCAACCTAACTAAATCGAATACTTCTTTCCATCCAACCGAACCTCCACAAACTACAACCTGCACTAAAATCAGCCAAACCTAGAAGTTCTATAATAAACAAGTCTCAAGGCTCAAGATCATAGACCAAACGTCATAATTCAACAATCGATAAGTATCAAATCATTGACTCTCAAGCACAAGGCATCTCAATTCACACATAGCAATATGTTCAACTCATATATCATATAAACCAATCAAAACACATCAAAAATCTCACTAATATGCATCAAGAAAGTCAAGTGTATGCATCAAGTAGATTGGTCACAAAGTCAACATTGGCCGGAACCATTTCCTTTCAGCACAATGTCATTAACCGAAACCATTTCTTTTCGGCTTTCACATTATTTCACTTGCCAAAATTATTTTCCTTCGGTATTTAGATCACTAGCCGGAACTATTTCTCTTTGATTTTTATCACAAAATAGCACTTGCCGGAACCATTTTCCTTTGGCATTTATATCACTAGCCGAAACCATTTTCCTTCTGCTTTCACCTTAATCACTTGTCGAAACCATTTTCCTTCGGCATTTACATTACTAGTCGAAACCATTTTCCTTCAGCTTTTATCAAGTGTCTCATCACGGTGTTCATCAAACAATGCACACAAGCAATATAACACCACACGGAGAGACAACAATTCACATCACACAAGTCCACTTTCATGCATTCAAGCAATTCACCAACCAATCAAATAGGGTCACAACAAGGCAATTCACAATTTAACATGATCACCAAGAAGCATTTTCATTTTTTTCCCCTTTTTGTTGGTTTACATTAATCAAGTGGAACAAAATAACCTTTCACCTCATTCCCGATTACTCCCAATACATAGGCAATGAAGAGAAATAAACAATTCAACCAAATTACAAGTTTAAGAGATCACTTGCCTCAAATCAATCAATTAATCACTCCAAGAGTTGAGTCTTCCCTTTCTGAGTCACTTCCAAAGCCACACAATAAAAAATGATCAAGTATTCACAATCATCTACCACAAATCACAATACTCACACCAATTATCTTGAAAAGTGGGTCAATCAACACAAACCCCAATTTGAAAAAGAAGGTTTGAATTCGCAAAATAATACTTGAAAACATTACTCAAAGTTTTAGGAACTCATTTGAGAAAATCTTTTCGAAAAAGCGATTAAAATCACTTCAAAATAACCATTTTAGTTCAAGAACTTGAGTTCATGAAAAATCTCATTATTCACCAATCAAAATCTCATATTTTGATGTTAAAACTCATAATTAATCCATGGAAAATGAAGGATTAGGATCAAGCAGGCTTACCCAAATGATCTAGCACAGAAAGGACCTTCAAAAATCACCACCAAGGATTCCCTAAGATAAAAAATAATGAAATAGGGCTTAAATCCCGAAATTGTAGGTCACAAAACCCTCTCTGATATCGCAAAAAGCGAACCCCGCCAAAAACACGGGACTCGCTCCTGCCACAAGATCTTCGCTTAAGCGAAGGTCACTTAAGCAGTGGCCTCTTTGCAAATGTGAAGGTCAACAGGGGTTGACCCTTCGCAAAAGCGACCCAAACCTCGCTGAAGCGAACTATCTCTCGCAAAAGCAGAGTGCACCAAAACTCAGGCATCATAAAAATTAGCAAACTCTCAAACATCAAATCGACCCTCGGGATTCATTCGGAATCCCATACACACAAATCAGATATGCAAATCAATTATACTCGACGTTCCGAATTCAATGAAACCGTCAAAATACAAATCTGAGGTCTTCTTGACCTGATATCCGTGAAAACCATAAGAAACTAACTCAATGCCTAAAAAGGCCAAATCAAACTCGGGACCTCTCAAAAATCAACCAAGACCACTCCTAGACCTAAAATCATCCCCCGAATCCAACGGAACTCTCATAATTTTGAGTCGAGCATCCGAACTCCGAATGTTGACCAAAGTCAACCCAAAAGCTAAAATTTCACAATTTAACATTTGGGACCTCAAATCCTCAAAATGACTCAGAATCAGAAATCAACAACTCTCATGGATTAGATTCCACATGCCAGAACTAATGAAATCAACGAAATTTCATTCTTACACTCGAAACTCCAAGACTCCGAAAATCACTTTTAAGCAACTTTAGCCTTTCAAACTCAAACTTTACCAAAAACTCAATTTTTACTCAAAGTTTGGAACCAACTTTCAAAACTCAATCAAGAAACAACTCGGGTCGATATCGGGAGGGGCAAAATGGTAAATTTCACAAAACATAAAAAATGACCAATCGGGTTATTACAGCTATGCAAGTTTGGTTCTATGAATGTTGTTCGAAAGTTGACCGAAAAATTGATGTTAAGATTTCTGACCACATTCCTAGAATTCTCAACTGGGTTACCAAAATGGATCAACCTCACCTCGACTCTTCATGATAGGGAAGTTTAGGCATGTCAATAATCTGGTATGTTCTTTTTCCCCTTTTTGTAATGTGTATAAGTTATTTAATTTATATACAAATTATTTATCATGTTTTATACATACACAAATTAAGTAAGACTATATTTGTATACATATACAATTAATGTGTTACAACTGTTTATACATATACAATTTTTGTACATGATTTCATTCAGATTATGTATATTAAATTTTATATACATTTCAGATTATTTTTCGAAACATAACTCCAACCATAATGGAAATTGCAATTAACATTACCGCCTGAGTATATTGAATCTGATACAACTCTACCATCAACACCATCTTCAAAAGTTGAACCAGATGATGATTTACAAGTCCCTGATTCAGATGATGACTTTTAAGACCCACCAAAATTAATTAACAACAAGGGAAAGGAAAAAGTTCTATCTGATTATGGCTCCTCACCTGCCAAGAAGAAGTTCAGGCAATCTGTTCAGGTTATATCAAAGAAGACTCCTCCCAAAGTTGTTCGAGATCACGTTACAAAAAAGTCAATCACACATAATGCACCAGTCTCACCATCAGCGAAAACTCATCTTGTGAGACAAACAAAGCAACCTGATGTTGCTGTAACCAAGCCAATCACCAACCAACCTAACAAGCGTAAAAAATCAAATGATTCTAGTACCAGAGCCTCAACCAGTTAGTCACATCAAATCAACATTACCAATATGGAATTTGATTTATTCAAATTGTCTCTAAAGAAAGAGTTTAAAGATTTAAGAAAGTTGATACACGATAATTTTAATGGTGTGTTGGATGTCATTAACACCAAAAACTCAACTGTGGAGGTTTGTTATTAAAACACATTATTATATTTATTGTATAATCTAACTTTAATGATTGAATTTGTCAATATTCATTTTAGGTTTCTGATACAGAAGTTTCACCCGACATGTCCAAGGTGGATATGCACCAGTCACCCATACATGATCCATCTTCACTTTCAGGACTACACTGTCCAGGACAATCGAGTAACTTTGAGAACCACAAGGTTATTCAATATTATAGTTTGTATATATGTAATGTTCAACTGTTTATTTTTATAATATGTACAAATGGATATCTGTATTCATTATACACTACAGGTTTATATAATTTGTTATATAAAATGTATTCAGTTATTAATTTATGTACTATTTGAACTTTTTGAAGATCCCCATTATGAATGAGTTATCATCGGATCATAAAAAGAAAGAGGTTTGATTATGTTCTAAATTCATGTTTTGTATATGTAGTTTTATCTTTTTAAGTTTTATGTATAAATTCTATGTATGTACATATCCAATGTTAAGTTTGTTGCTCAGTCTTCGAAGGTCCCCATCACTGATGAGTTATCACCGAAGGATAAACTTGCAGAGGTTTGATTATGGATTATACTATGTATAACGTTGTATGTATAGATATGTTTTGTATAAACTATTTGTTTACATTTATATTTATTAAGAGTTCATGTTTATATTAATTTCAAGCCCATTGGTCAAGATTTACCTCCTGAATGTCAAGTAGAGCCAAATCTCATGGATGATCATTTGGAAGTTGATAAAAATTTAGCGGTGCGTATGTATTTTTTATTAATTTATGTAAATAATTTTTTTTATACAAATCACTTTTTTATATAGGATGTTCTCATCAATGATGAATATATACATGATCGTATAGAAGATGTGCACAAACAAGATTTGATTTGTGGTGTTGATCAATCTTATCAGAACATGCAAGACGATGAAGAATACATCATCAGTCCCGCACCAATTTAGATGGTACCTCCTATTGATGCAAATTAGTATACAGTTCCAATGAAATCTTCGAATTTGATTCCCGATCATCCATTAGCAAGACAAAATTTAGAGAGAACTATGGTCTTACACCAACAGGCTGATGTTGTTGATGAGACACCAGTACCTATCCCTCAAATTAGGCGTCCAGGTCGATATAATATATTACCATACATGACAACATTTCAATCTGATTCTGGTATAATTTTAACTTTATATATTTGTTTTGATTTATACATATGCAATCATTATTTATAGAGTCATCATAATCAATGTATTATAACCATTTCAGGTGGTTCATCAAAGTTGCCTTTGATATTCAATCAAAAACATCCATTTGATTCCATTTCTAAAAACATATGATACAACGTTATATACCTATTTCTGAAAATGTAACACCAAAGCAAGTAGGTGTACATTTATATCAAAAAAATGTAATTTATTCAAATTATGTATATACATCAGTTATGTATATCTTTTTAATTCTATGGAAGAAAAAACAATGATGATCGATACAAAAAGAACAAGGTTGACTTACTAGTGTCAATGAATTTTGGTGTTGTCACTGTTTGTGACAAGAATTGGTTCTACAAACTTGCTAATGTCAATCAAGTGCTTGATGATTCGGTATAATTTTTTTAACTACATCTTTACAATATATTATAATTTTACATTTGTATAATATATATATATATATATTATTTTCCTTAATTCCTACAGCACATAAATGTGATATTGTACTATCTAAGCAAAAAAGCAAAGTACAATCCTAGCAACACATCCACCTTCACAACTGTTGATTGCAATTTTAACACATTAATTTAGAACATTTGGAAAGCATATTACGAATCCAATGAACTCTCATCTAAGGCCAGTTGTGAGAAGACAATTCTTGAGTTTATTGATGGATACAAGATGCATGTTGTTGTGTCGTGGTATACTGTTGATAATATATTCATTCCGGTTAATGTGAAAGAGAGATTACACGGGTATTGATTGTTGTGTCTTTTAACGATCGATGTATAATGGTATATGATTCACTCAGAGATGCCATTCATGATTCACATGTAGTCAATGAGATCAAGAAATATGCATAATCTACACCCATGTATCTTTCAATGTCCGGGTTCTATGAAAATAAAGGATTGGATGTAATTTCGCACCCGAATTTGTGCTTGTAAGTTATTATACACTTATTTGTTATTCTTCAATTCAACAATTGGTAAATGTCTTACAATTTTATGTATATGTATATAGGGATTGTGGTGTATACATTTCAGCATATGCAGAGTTTCTGAGTGATGACAATGGTATTTCAATAGCTCTGTTTGATCCTGAGTTAATTCGCACTAGGTAAGCAACACTGTTGTGGAATTATGGCATGCACAAAATTTAATGTGACGCCATTAGTGAAGTGAAGCACCAGGAAAGCCAATCAGATCTCGCGTTGATTGTGATGTTAGTGAACGTATCATAATTCAATAGTTTAATTGTATTTTTCTATCTTTGTTTGGAATTTTGGATTAGTAGTTATACTTTTTGAATATTTCAGTTTGACTGAAACAACATTGTGTTGGTTTTGAATATATTTCATTGTGTTTAATCAATTTCAGTTATATCAACCTCGTGTTTTTTATCTGTTGATATCAGTTTTGTATATTATTCAAATTAAAATAACATTATTCAATATATAAACAGATATATTATAATTTATACAAAAGACAAACTAAATTATACAAAAAAATTAATTATAGATAATAATACTAAACAGTTTGACTGTTTATACGCTAACTTTTATACATTATACAAGTCAATTAAGAACTAACAATACAAATGCAATCATTAGTATACATTACAGATTCATAACAGGCAAAAATTTTAAACTCACATTAAACATATACAAATAACAAAATTTTACGTCAATGATCTTATTAGTTTTATTTGTTCTTTAGTTTTTATTTCACATGCAATTATACAAAATGAAACATTATTTTAAAACTAAATCAGTCATTAATCAACCATGAGTATGTATCAATACAATTCAGATAATACTCAAATGTCAAAAGAATGCCTACACTAAATGTATAAAATTACCAGACTTAATTTAAATGAAATATTTTTCTAATCTTCCTGAGACTTATTCCTGCAAGAATGCCTATTGTGACCTGCAACACCACTTGTACTGCATGTATTCGTCCCCTTATTTTCAAATATCTCTCTTGCTGATTTGTCGCGATTCTTATTTTTTGGCCTTCCAGGAGGCCTTTTGAATGGTGGAGGCAGAACTAAATCTGCCATTATATATTCAGGGATCACCCGCTCAGTTTTGTCCAATAATGGATATATTGAAAACTCATAAGTGCTCATCACTGTATTTGGTTTGTATAAATCAGAGTAAAATTCATCTGGAAACTCTTAAACTTTAAGATAGCCCAAGCATGTTCACATGGTATTTCTTCGTGCTGAAAGCTTCCACACGTACACGTTTTCTGTTGAAGACAAACTATATAATTCCTACCATTATCATTGACATTGTGAACATATTCACTTGATGCAACAACCTGCATTATACAAAAACAAATACAAACTGATGATTATGTTCAATCTTATACAAATATACAAATATACAAATATATAAGAACCATACCATCAGTCGTGTACTCATTTTTTTCATTGATCTTGAGTATCTCCTGAAGTTTTCCAATCATGGGAGTAAATGTGAATGATGCCTTTTTCTTATTACCACAATTTCACCTGCCGAACATCAACCTAACTTCCTCCAGAAAATCATAAATTGGCAATTCTCTTGTTGAAACTAATGCCGCATTTATACTTTCTGTAATATTCAATGACATTGACGACCCACAATGAACTGGTGCATAAATCCTAGACCACTTATCATATTCAACTAACACCAAGTATTTTTTTACTCGTATATCAACCTTTTCTACTATTTTCATCAGTCTATTTAAATCACATTGATTGCATGTCTTTGACATTGTGTAAAATATTGGACTTAATTTGTCATTAAATTTTTTGTACCTTGTCTGAACATTCTTCCACAAGTGTCACATACAAGCATAATGTGGCACATCATTATACACTCGCGTAACAACCTTTATGATGCTCTCATTCCTATCAGACACAACAGACACGTTACTTCTTTCCCCGTAAGATTCTCTTAGCTGTTCAAAGAACCAAATTCAAAAGGCATCATTCTCTGAATCACGGAAAGATATGTCCTACACATACATATTTATACAGTTTCAAAATTGCAGGCTATATGTATATATACAAAGAGTTATGTATAACAGTCATTCACCATTCATTTATATATATATATACATAATATAAAATACATGTTTACATACCTGCACCATCTGTCGTGCTTACTGCAACAAATGTTCCATTATAAGGTCTTCGAAAGTGACTCCTAATCACTACAACTACAGGTCTACAATTGTCAAATCCTTTTATGAAAGGATCCAATGCAACAAATAGGTACAAAAACCTATCTTCATCTATTTTCTTCAAATGTATATGAGATTCTAGGTATGTAATACCCAGCATATACAAATACTCTGGTAGTTTGTTGTATGATCTTCCAGGCGTCCCCCTCAAAGAAATTAAAGCCTTTTCTTTAGCCCTCCAAGATAACATGTAAGCTATATCAACACCAAGATCCATCTTCATATCTTTTCTTATGTTGGTAGGTGTGTATTTCCTTTTATGATCTGCCAACTTAGGCTTAACAATCCCACCAACCAAATTGCTTGTTACTTGTCGTTGTGAATACACCCTATCATTTAGGAAACATGTATGTTCAGCGTTGAATACTCTAATTCTAAACATTCGTGATTTGTTAATATCTGAGGCCTTCATCAACCAGTCACATTCATCGGAGAAACACACAAATGTATAACTACACATAAAATCATCAATATATTCAGATGAGTCAAAATAATATATCTAACAGTAGTTGAACTGACTTATAAAAATGATATTACCTGATTGAATTTGACTTCTTTGTTTTAAACTAGAATCGTTGCACAATTGCATATTGCTCCATCACACTATTCAATGTAGCTTTATTATTGTATAACTTGTATACCTCCACATACTTATGTGATGGATCAGTAATCACCACACTACAGTTCTCCGTTTGAAATGTATCAAGTGGATTTACTATTTCTGCAACTGTCAGGTTCTAATTTTCAAATTGCTTTCAATCAATTATACGAAGTGATCCATAAATATCAGAAGCAACCTGAGTTGAAATTTCACAAAGTTCATTGTTGTGACAACACCTATCAGAAATAGTTATACAAAGGGGGTACCTGTTAAATTCATTTGTAAATTTTTTTAGCATTACATATACCCGCACATCAATCTCATTGTGTATCACCATCTGAGTACTGCACTGATCAACCTTATATTCAATTTTTAGTATCTTCAAAGTCACATCCCCAGTTAGTTGAGTTGCAATTATATTATAAAACTCTGTATAAGATGTATTTTTTCTAAAAACAATTCCCTCAATAACATAGTCAACATAACAGTTTGCATCATCCCATTTTTCAGAATGCATTACCAAAATAGCTATGGAAGACATTCTTGTATACAATTAAATATAAGTATGAATCAATTGTGATTAATCCATTTATACAATTACAAACAAAAATGGCCCATTAATACATACACTAATTCCACAGAAATTACAACTACCAATGAATTATACATATTCAAACACTAATTCCACCAAAACTATTTAATTTAATTTTTCAAACTGAAATCAATTGATACCAACTAATTTATACAATAATAAACATAAATCAATTGATACCAACTAATTTATACAATAATAAACATAAATCAATTGATACCAACTAATTTATACAATTACTAACTGAAATAGCTCAATTATACAACTGCGGATATCAAGTCTTCATTTATACGAACATTAATTTATAGAAACTCTAATTTCATAGAAACTACAATTATCAATGAATTATACATATTCAAACAACAATTTCACTAAAACTTATTTATACTATTTTTCAAATCGAAATCAATTTATATCAACCAATTTATACAATAATACACATAAATCAATTGATATCCACTAATTTATACAATTATGGACTGAAATAGCTCAGTTATATAACTACAAATATCAAGTATACATTTATACGAACACTAATTTATACAGACACTAATTCCACAGAAAACAACTGAAAACACACATTCAACCAAAGCTCCAATTATCAATGGAGATTTTATGCAATTACAGTTTGAAATCAGTTCACATTAAGCAATTTATTCAAATATAGATATATATTCCTCATTAATAGATCAATTCAAATACAAATGAAATAATTTCTTCACTTAGAACACCTAATTACCAACCGATTCATATAAAATTCTGTCAAAATACAATAGAAAATCGATATTCGACCAAAGCTCCAGAACACCAAATTATCAATAAATTCAATATTGAATCTCAAAAAGACGAAGTGAATACACATCATATCATATATAATAGAACACCAAAATTACCAATCGATTCATGCAGATGCATACAAATATAAAAGAAAAAAGAGTTGAATTCATTGTATTATGTACATATTGTATAATCAACTAATTTATTTTTGAATTGAAGTCGTCGATATCAGGATCTCAGAAAAATTTGGGTTGTTGATATGAAGGAAGATATATTTGGTATGAAAGTCTAACGAGTTAATATTCCGTAAATTAAGGGGTTGTATGCCTTTTTCCAACAAAGACTATCGCCATTACCTTTCAAAAAAATTGAATTTAGTTTTTTATAAAACTTTGAAAAAATACGAATTATACAAACTATCACCCCTATATTAACTTAAAAATATAGCTACTGTCAGTAATTATGAAAACTGTAGCTAAGGAGAATACATAATTTAATTATGGTAGCTATATCTGAAACTTGCCCTAAATAAAAGTCTTATTTGGACCAGCCCACTTTAATCCATAAGTCCAATATTATGTGGCATATATAAGACATGTTTAGGTCTTATTTTCAAACACACAAGAGAGAGAAATCAAGAGAGAGCCGTTTTAGAGAATTTCTGCTCAGGCAGTTCACTTTAAACAGATTTTACCGCTCTACTAATCGTTGGATCGTGCTCAAATTTAAACTGGGAATTCTCAACATCTAGTTCTTGCATTTCAATGGTGGAGATCGGATTTCATTGTCTGGAGCTTCTGATTTTGTGGCGTGAACAGTATCTTACTTTTGAGTGAATTCTCTCCTTTAATACTCTAGTTTTGGTGCAATCTTGTTTCGTTCATTGTTTGACACTTATTTTGTGGCCAATTTTGGAGAAAAACATTGTAACTCTGGGTGATTATAGTAGAGCTTTTGGTCTCGTTATTTTTTACTCTTCACATCGAGGGATTTTCCACGTAAATCGTTGTGTCTTGTGTGATTGATTTATTCTTGTCTTGTTATTTTTGTTTGGTTGATACACTTGCTGTTTTTTCTTTGTAGTGCTTGATTTAATTTGTCTGCTCTTGGTTCAAATTGAAAAGAAAAGATTTTTAGACTTGGGCATTATTCCATTGTATCCTGTCGGACATTCTTTGTTAGTGTCTTGCCTTTCCCAACAAAGTGGTATCAGAGCATTGGTTATTGTTGACTATTAATTTGAATGATGGAGGCAGCTATGAGCAAGATGATTTGTTTGAATAGTAGTAACTATCATACTTGGAGAGGCAAGATGAAAGATCTTCTATTTGTCAATAAGATGTATTTGCCTGTGTTTGCTTCTAATAAACCTCAGTCCATGACGGATGAGGAATGAGAATTTGAGCACTTGCAAGTTTGTGGCTATATAATATAACGGGTTGAAGATAATATTAGAAATCACATTGTCAGTGAGACACATGCCAGAAGTTTGTGGGACAGGCTCGAGACACTTTATGCTTCGAAGGCTGGCAACAATAAGTTGTTTCTATTGAAACAATTGATGAATATCAAGTATAAAGAGGGCACTCCTATTTATGATCATATTAATAATTTTTAGGGTGTTCTTGACCAGCTATCCGAAATGAATGTAAAGTTCGATAAACAGATACAGGGACTTTGGCTTCTTAATACTCTGCCAGACTCTTGGGAAACTCTTCGAGTTTCTTTAACTAATTTTGATCCTAGTGGTGTTGTAACTATGGAATATGCTAAGAGTGGTGTCTTGAAGGAAGAGATGAGAAGAAGATCTCAGGCCTCATCTTCTTTAACTTCACACTCCGATGTTTTGGTTACTGAAGACTGGGGGAGAAGCAAGTTCAGAGGTCAGAATAACAGAGATAAAAGTAGAGGTAAGTCAAAGTCTAAATACAAGAATGTTACATGTGACTATTGCCACAAGAATGGGCATATCAATAAATATTGTTTTAGGTACAAGAGAGATATGAAACAACAAAAGAAAGATGGCGATGATAAAAATCGTGTTGTTGTTGTTGATCTTCTTATTTCTTGTGATGAAAATACCGTTAATCTTGTTCACG
This sequence comes from Solanum appendiculatum, assembly GCA_018342035.1. NCBI lineage: Eukaryota > Viridiplantae > Streptophyta > Magnoliopsida > Solanales > Solanaceae > Solanum > Solanum appendiculatum. Next base: position 606,983 of record JAGDQO010000798.1, read on the forward strand.
ATGAGTCTAGCTGGTTTGTGGATTTTGATGCTACCTCTCAAGTCACACCAAAAAAGGAATTATTTTCTTCTTATATTCCAGGTAATTTTGGGATATTGAAAATGGGCAATAATCATGAGGTTGCAGTTCTTGGCATTGAAACAATTTATTTGGAAAGTGACAATAGTTCCAAACTAGTTTTCAATAATGTCAAACATGCTCCAGATGTTCGCTTGAATTTGATTTATGTGGGATACATTGTTTATGAGAGTTATGTTAATACCATTGGTGCTGGCCAGTGGAAGCTTACTTGAGGTTCGATGGTTGTAGCCCGAGGTGAGAAATTGTCTAACTTGTACATTTTTCTGGGCTCCATTTTTAGAGGCTCAGTAAATTTTGTAGAGAGTAATACTTCATCAGAGTTATGACATAGAAGACTAAGTCATATGAGCGAGAAGGGGATTGACAATTTGGCTAAGAAGAATTTATGACAGTTTGGCTAAGAAGAATTTACTTTGTGGAGTGAAACAAGTAAAGTAAAAGAAATATGTTCATTGCTTAGCCGGTAAGCAGAAAAGAGTTTCTTTTCAGAGTCATCCACCTTCGAGGAAGCTTGATTTGCTGGAGTTGGTACATTCTGATTTGTATGGTCCTTTTAAGGTAAAGTTTCATGGTTGTGCACTTCACTTTATGACTTTCATTGATGATCATTCTCGCAAACTCTGGTATTCTCGTTGAAGTCCAAGGATCAAGTACTTGATGTGTTCAAGAATTTTTAAGCCTTGGTTAAAAGACCGACAGGGAAGAAATTGAAATGCATTCGTTTTGATAATGATGGTGAGTATATTGGTCCTTTTGATAAATATTGCAGAGAGTAGGGTATTCGACATCAGAAAACTCCTTCAAAGATTCCTCAGCTAAATGGTTTGGCAGAGAGGATGAATAATACTCTAGTTGAGAGGGTTAGATGTATGCTTTCAGATGCTAAGCTGCCAGATTCCTTTTGGGTAGAAGCACTTAATACTACTGTCTTTGTTATCAATTTATCTCCTATTGTTGCTTTGAATAGTGATGTCCCTGACAAAGTTTGGTCTGATAAGAATGTCTCTCTTATGATCATCTTAAAGTTTTTGGGTGCAAAACCTCTTTGTGCATGTTCCTAAGGATGAGAGGTCAAAGTTAGATGTTAAAACTAGGCAATGTATCTTTGTTGGTTATGGTCAAGATGAATTTGGTTATCATTTCTTTGATCCAGTTGAGAAGAAACTTGTTAGAAGCCATGATGTTGTGTTCTTTGAAGACCAAACAATTGAAGATCTTGACAAAGCTGAGAAAGTTAATTCTTAGAGTAGTGAGAGCCTAGTCAATGTTGATCCAGTTCCTTTGACTATTGCTCTTGATAAAATCTTCAAAATGATAAAAATCAAGTTGATATTGAAGATGGTGATCATATTCAGAATGACCAGTATGACTTTGATGCTCCAGTGCAAAACGATGTGGTTGTTTAGCAACCAACTATTTTTGATGCTCCTGAGAGTTCTCTCAGAAGATTTACTAGAGAGAAAATACCTTTATCTTTTTATTCTCCCAATGAATATGTATTCTTGACTGACGGGAGAGAACTTGAGAGTCTTGATGAGGCCATTGAAAGTGAAGAAAAAGAGAAGTGATTTGATGCTATGAAAGATGAAATGAAATCTCTACGTGATAATCATACCTTTGATTTGATTATGTTACCTAAATATCGAAAAGCTTTGAAAAACACGTGGGTTTTCAGGGCGAAACATGAAGATGGTAATTCAGTTCCACGGTACAAAGCTAGATTAGTTGTGAAGGATTTTAACCAGAAAAAGAAAGTTAATTTTGATGAGATATTCTCTCCCGTTGTGAAGATGTCATCTATTTGTGTGGTTCTAGGCTTGGCTGCAAGTCTGGACTTAGGGGTTGAACAAATGGATGTTAAAACTGCTTTTCTCCTTAGTGACTTAGATGAATAAATCTATATGGAGCAACTGGAAGGGTTCAAAGTAAATGGAAAAGAGAATTATGTTTGCAAATTGAAGAAGAGCTCGTATGGTCTAAAACAAACTCCCAGACAATGGTACAAGAAGTTTGATTCTTTTATGAGTCAGCAGGGCTTCAAGAAGACTTCTTCAGACCATTGTGTTTTTGTGCAAATATTCTTTGGTAATGACTTTATCATCGTTTTGCTTTATATTGATGACATGCTTGTTGTTGGTCATAATACTTGCAGGATTCAAAAGTTGAAACAAGAGTTGAGTAAATCTTTTGCTATGAAAGACTTGGGACCAGCAAGACAGATTCTTGACATGCAGATTGTCCGTGACAGAGAGGCCAAGAATTTATGGTTGTCACATGAGAAGTACATTCAAAAAGTACTTCGTAGATTCAACATGGACAAAGCTAAGGTTGTCAGTACACCTTTAGCTATGAACTTCAAATTGAGTACAAAGCATTGTCCTTCCAGTGATGGTGAAAAGGAAGATATGAAGAAAGTTCCTTATGCTTCAGTTGTTGATAGTTTGATGTATGTGATGGTGTGTACAAGACCAGATATTGCTCATGCTATTGGTATTGTTAGCCATTTTCTTTCTAATTCGGAAAGAGAGCATTGGAATGCTGTAAAGTGGATTATGAGATATCTTTTGTGGCACTTTTAGTCTGAGTTTGTATTTCGGTACAAAAAATCATATTCTTTGTGGTTATACTAATTCAGGCATGGCCGGTGATGTTGATACTCATAAGTCTACTTCAGGCTACTTGATTACCTTTGTAGGGAGAGCTATGTCTTGGAAATCTTGGTTGCAAAAATGTGTTGTTTTATCTACTACAAAGGCTGAGCTTATTGCAGTTGTTGAAGCTTGCAAAGAGTTGATCTGGATGAAAATTTTTTTGGGGGAACTTGGTTGTGCTCAAGAGAGGTATGTGCTTTATTGCGACAGTCAAAGTGCTATTCATCTTGGCAAGAATTCTATATTTCATGGTCGGCCTCCTCCACATAGTTGTAAGGGGGAGAATTGTTGGGTGTATGATTTTTTTCCCTTCCTATGTGGATAAATAAAAGTCTTATTTGGACCAGTCCACTTTAGTGCATAAGCCCAATATTATGTGGCATATATAAGGCCTGTTTAGGTCTTATTTTCAGACATACAAGAGAGAGAAAATCAAGAGAGAGCCATTTTAGAGAATTTCTGCTCAGGCAGTCTACTTTAAATAGAGTTTATGGCTTTATTAACCATTGGATTGTGCTCAAATTTGAACTGAGAGTTCTCAGCATCTGATTCCTGCATTTCAACGGTGGAGATTAGATTTCATTTTCTGTAGCTTCTGATTTTGGGGCGTGAATAGTAGCTCATTTTTGGGTGAATTCTCTCCTTTACTTCTCTAGTTTTGTTGCAATCTTGTTTCGTTGTTGCTCGTTGTTTGGCACTTGTTTTGTGGCCAATTTTGGAGAACAATATTGTAACTCTTGGTTATTATAGTGAAGCTTTTGGTCCCGTGATTTTTTACTCTTCGCATCGAAGAGTTTTCCACGTAAATCGTTGTGTCTTGTGTGATTGATTTATTCTTGTCTTGTTGTTTTTGTTTTGTTGTTACACTTGTTGTCCACTCTTTATAGTGCTTGATTTAATTTGTCTCTCTTGGTTCAAATTAAAAAAAAAACGTGTATTATTCCGTTGTTATTCTGTCGGGCATTCTTTGTTAGTGCCTTGCCTTTCCCAAACATGTATAAAGTATAAGATGGTTATTTTAACAACATTTTGATCATTGTTGCCTCACCACTTTCCTTCAAAACATTCCATCAAATGCGATATCTTGACAATTTTTATGCCTTCAAAATATTTATTTTTTCAATAGCCTATTATTTTCAGTGGTAGGGAATTCAAAATCCTCATTCTAGATGTATTTCAACCCAGTAATTAAAGTAAACTCCACAATAGTGAACTGTAGAATGGTTCCATTAACCAGAATAAAAACTCTTTTTCATTGTCCTGAGCAACTTCATGATTCATGAAACATTGGATCATCTGTGCTTGAATCATGCATTTGGGAAGATTGAGATGATTAACAATCTGATCATTTGCAGAGCTATCCATACACAAAGCCTTTAAAGGCGGATTTGTCACTATATACTTAAATTCCTGCAGTATATATCATTATAAATAAATTATAAATGTAGATACATGTCTTAGAGTTTAATATATATGAGATACATCAATCCAAACAAAAAAAAAATTGAAACAATATCTCATAGAATTGATATTGTATCTATTAAAAATTGGAAAAGGGCATAAATTGTCCCTGAAGCGTTGAAATTGGTACAAAAATATCTTTCGTTGACCTATTAGCTTCATAATATCCTCGATGTCAATGTTCATGCCCCTGTAATGCCCTTATTATAGACGGACTCGTTAACCAATATAATTAAATAACTTATTTAATACTAGCACACTATGATTGGTAGAAAATATAATTAATTTAAACTAATTAAATCTCAACCCAAACTCGGATCATATATATATATATATATATATATATCAAATTGAACTGTATCCTACAAACATCCATTTAACAAGAAAATTAAGCCAAAAAAAAACCATATTTAAACAAGCAAAACAAAAGGGGAAAGGAAAATCGCATCATTTAAAGTTAAAGTACCCATCAAAAAGTCCATTTTCAGTCTTTAATCTGAAGATCCACTTTGCATTTCACATCGAGGGTAATAGCTTTAGTCAGAGTTTTTGTCGAAGGACAGTAATCCAATGGGTATTTTACTCAGGGTGGATACGGATTAGACGTGGATCTGCGTTTAGGTTGGGGTATAATTAGTTTGGATTAATTATATCTTCAATCAATTATAATGTATCACGTATTAAATGATTTATTTAATTATATTGGTTAGTGGGTCGTCTATAATAAGGGGTATTATAGAGGAAATTACATAAGTTGTCTCCCAGATCCAACTTGATTTTTATCCCTCATGAGAAAACTCTTTAAAAAATGGTCTTCCTTCCACTTTAAGTAGAGTAAAAGTACATTTTTGTATCTCTGCACCTCAAGTTTTTTTAAACAACTCTCCATGCTCAATTGCCTCTCAATTTTTATATTTTTTTTTTCCATTTTTTTCTTTAATTTTCTTTTATTTATTGTTTTTCCTTTCTCTTTTTTTTTGGTTAAGAAAAAACTTTTTTTCTTTTTCATTTTCTTTTTTCTCAACTTCTATTTTTCGTTTTTTTCATTTTTCTCTTTCTTTCTTTATTTTTTTATTTTTATTATTTTATTTATTTATTTTGTATTCTCTATTTTTCTAAATAAAATTATTCTTTTTTCCTCTTTTTTTTTCTTTTTGCCCATGCGGCTTAACTTATTGTTTGAAAGTTTTTGGACTGATAAGTCTTACATCTACGACAATAGTTATAAAATATCTCACAAATCAAGACCTCTTGCATATGGAGTGTATCTTATTCTTTGGAAGTTCTTTGGCTAAGTCTTGCCTATAAGGCAAGAGTTATGAAGCATATGATAAATTAAAACACAAGATGGTAGTGTCAAGACTTCCCCATGGGTATTCTTTGGAAGACTTGGGGCTAAGTCTTGCATCTAAGGCAAGAGTAATAGAGCATCTCATAAATCAAGACACACTATGATAGTGTCAAGTCTTGCCCATGGAGCGTAATTTGTTATTTTGAAGTTCTTGGTCTAAGTTATGCCTCAAAGGCAAGAGTTATAAAGCATCTCATAAGCTAAACATAGTGAAATAGTGTAAATTGTTGCTTTTGAGCTATATGTTATTTTTTTAACCCCGACTATGTTTTACCTCTAAGTCAAAAGTTATTGTGTCCTCCCATAAGTTAGACTTAGTAAAAATGGTGTAAAATGTTGTCCATGAGACTCGACTTGTTCTTTGAAGTCCTTGCATCCTTTTCAAGGACAAATTTTCCCTTTACAACATATGTATCTCGTGTATCTGATGAGTTCTTCTTTGGTTTTTCCTTCAGTTCTTCAGTCAATTGTCTAAGTTTGATGGAGTCATTGCAAAACTTAAATCTGATCTCAGGTCTAGAAATAAAAGCAGCAGCAGCAGAACAAGCCTTTGCATTATCTTGTTCTTGAGTAATACACAAATCAAAAGGGTGGGACATCTTGGCAAGATGAAATTGTGGGTAAGGTGGGATACCTCTAGCAATCCTCTTAACGGAAGAATCCTCTTTAGCCATTGATTAACTTGGAAAAACCTTGCTATAAACCCTAAATCAATTTGAAATTAATGGATTTAAGTTGCTAAGAACTTAGATACAAGAAACAGACACAAAATAAATAGCTTGAAACACAATTACCAAACTTTGAAAATGGAAGATAAAACAATTAAGGAACAAGGATGAAGGCGGGAGACAGAAACAGGGTAAAAATCTAAGAGTTTGGGCATGTTTGTGTTTATGAGTAGTTATACTAGGGATGTTTGCTTGGTTACGTAATTTTTTCTTTATAATATATATAGATATAGATAGATAGATAAAATGAAATATTAGGTTTCATGATTGAAATTTAAAACCAAACTGAACTCACCACAGGTCCAGCCAAGATCAAGGAATTCCAAGTTAGTCGGATCAGCTATAGGAATCCTGTGTATCAAATTTCATTCGGTTAAAAAAAAAAAGAGAGTAGATAAGAAGGCAATAAAAATTAAGATCTGTTGTTGCAAATGGCTTTAGCATTATTTTCCTTCCATCTTGAGAAATTCCATGGAGACTCACTAATCACACTTAAGTTCACAACGCGACTGTCCATCCACCAAGGCTACAACAATTCACTCAATTGAACTTCAATTGAAGCCATTGAGATACAACAATATTAATGAGTTGCACAAACAATACAACTGAGAAATGTAAGGTTCCCTTCACTGCCTGCTATAAGGATTCTTCAGCATATGGTAACTTGCAGGGAGCAGCCCGGTCCTTTGACTTATATTGGCCTAGCACTTCAGCAACAGTTCTACAACGGCATTGGTTTCCAGGTCGGATAACATCCCCATAAACAGCCATTTCAATAACATCGAGCTCCTTATCTGCATGGCCCAAGTTTTATGCTAAGTATTAATAGAGTAAAATGTCACTGCTGCAAAAATAATTTGACAACCTTAATTTATGTCCAATTCTGTGTGATGTTGGAAAGGGTGGCTAATCACTGTACATTTTAAGGAACCTCAGGGGTGGTTAACTTATGTTAGAATCTGTAGAAAATCATATATACCATATGCCATTTTCCGCACTAACCTTCCCAACAAGAATATCTCTATTTGTCCTAATTGTGTAGAAGAAGGCGGCATTACTGGTCTCCTATACTTACCAGTCTATATACCTTGTACAAAAACAAAAAAGAAAAAATAAATTACCATACCCATTCCATTTACTACAGTTTCCAAAGCTGTTGTGTTACAAGGAAAGTTCTAGGCTTAAGTCATTGACATCCACTCAAAGTTGTCCACATATTTCACTTGGACACCTCAATCTAGCCTTATACCTATTGAACACCTCTACCAGCTTGAATTTGAACCATTTAAACACTTTTTTGACAATCAACTAATAGTATAAGATGTGTGTAATACACTCGTGCTGATGTGGCAAATTGACAAATTACTGACGTACATGTGGCATTTTGAGCCAAAATATTTATTAAAAAATTATGAAGAAAAGAAAGAAAGGAAAAAGGCCTTTGTCCGCCCTACCGTCGACCTTCAACCTCCTTTGTTCAAAATGCTGCCATCCAGCCACCGTCGCCATTGTCAGTCGTCACCTGTCATTTTTCTTAGTTCAACTTTTTCTTTTCCAGTTATGATTTTAAAGAAAAAAAATTGAATTAGCAAATTACATATCCTTCTTCAATTTCTTCATTTTTATCCTTTTCTTAATCGTCTCAGATTCCAAAGGAAGTTGAAGAAACTCAACCAGTAATGGTGAAATTGAGATGTTTCAGTGAAGAATATTTTCAACTCTAGAAAAGGACTTTTGAAGCGGTTTGTTTGAAATCAACGCTTCTTCATTTCTTCACTTTCATCCCTTTTCTCATCTTTGTTGCTGAAAGAAATTCAACAGTTAATGACGGAATTGAGCTGTTTCAGAAAAAATTACTCATTTCTGAAAAGGGGATTTTGAAATTGTTTTGTTTGTAGCTGAACCCACCTCCATTTTCTTCTTTTTATCTCGTTTGTGCATTTGGTGCTGAAGGAAATTCAATTTCAAGTTGAAATTTTTAATTCTTGAAAACGGTAATGGTGCTTTCCAGATGAATATGATAGAGGTGAGGTGGCTGAAGATAAGACAGAAAAGAAAAGGGTGAATCAAGGCGGCAGCGGCGGTGGAAATGGTGGTGGTGTTGGAAGAAATTATGTTTAATTAAGGAAGAAAGAAGAAGAAAGAGATTTTAAAAATAGCTAAAAATGCTCCCTCACGAGCTGAATATATGTGTAATGCACTTTCCCTGCCACTTCAGTGAAAAGTGTTTAATAGATACTTGTTTTGAATAGTGTAAGTGTTCAATAGGTACATACTCTAGTTGAGGTGTTCAAGTGAAATACGCGGACAACTTTAAGTGGCCGTCGATGACTTAAGCCAAAGTTCTATGATGACTTATTGCATGTGCTATATTATGAAAGAACAGGAAATACTTGCACAACTAGGGAGAGGGATCTAACCAGTTGAAAGAACCAAGCAAATGTTATTGGTCCTATCCTTTGTGAGAAGATAATATAGAGATCGTAAGCTTTGCTACTCTGAGGAAGTTAGGCAGCATCTACAAAGATAAAGAAATTCTTTATGTATTACAAAAGGAATTCTTCTAGGTGGAAGAATATAGTTCTCCTTTGCTTGATCTTTTACAAGGGTATCTTATTTCTGATAGGATCTATATCGTCAAAGAATAGTCGAGCAAACAAAAAAAATGAAAATGAAAGAACAATCACAAAGAAGATACAATCTACATAGTTTCAGAAGAATTGTCTAAATTCACATTCACAGAAGAGAAAAACAGTTCTATTACTTGTTGTGTTCTGTTACACCTGTTTCCACATCATACCTTCTCAGTTCTCACTACAGTAATGCGATAAGAACTAGGACTTCAATTCGAAACAAAACTTCAATTTGGATTCAGAAATCAGCTTAAAATCAAAAACCTTCTCCAACCGCTACTGGCCGTAGGAGGCACAAAAAGGTGTACAGCAAAGATTAATCTTAATGTGACGAAAGCATACTGTATTACTGCCCCTAATCTGATTAATGTTTTTTATATATAGAAATGAGACCTTAGCAGGGGCCAAAAGAGTACTGAATGGAAAAGTATTTATCTGAGAAGGAAATCCCGACAAAAACCATCACAATGACAACCATGAAAACGCAACTTAGGTTCAAACCAAATACCAAACAATAGCAATTTTTCACATGATTTCTTATTATAATGCAAAGCAATTTGCCTTCCACTTTAATTGATATTGCATCTCTATACATCATTCATGAACTGTGTCAAATTATCTTGTTAAACCTGAAAACATGGGAATACCTGAAAACTGCCATAAAAATAAAATCATTACAACAAGTATAATGACACTTTAGTCCCAGATGGAAACAAGATCGTTTTAGCATAATGATCGGAAGTGATCCTTTAATCCAGAAACAGATCAGGCAATGACTTAACTCCAAAATTACCAAGGAAATCACACACTTCAAATCTTAAGAGGCTACAGAAGTAACAAAACTATCATGTAGCTCATATATCTCCACTGGAGTGGCTAGTCGAGAAGCCACAAAGATTGATACCGTGACAAGTGATAGAAGCAAAACAAATAGGAAAGATCAAAGTAGAATACCATTGAACTTGATATCACAGGAGTAGCCTTTTAACCGACTAATATCAATCTCATCCTTATTGGATTTAAGCCTGTTCACCCTTGTCTGAAGGATCTGGCAATTCTCTGCTATGGACTCACCCCCTGCATAAGAAAACACATTTTAAACGGTGCATTAACCGCATATTGACTACCAAATAAAAACTCAAGAGACCCATCTCCACCCTTGCCACCCAACCACCGGATGTGAAAAGAAATAGAAAAGAAAGACTTTTCATCGGTTAATATTCTATCCATATGATTAAAATCACTAAACAACAAAAATCCAAAATCAAATTTAGGTGTGAATCAACAACATACCCAGTGAAATCCACAAGTGTGGTTTGGGAAAGGTATGATGAACCCAGACCTTAACCCCCTACCTTAGTGAGGTTGATAGGTTGTTTCTGATAGATCTTCGGCTCAAAAAAGGTGTAATCAAAGCAAAATAACAACAACTAAATAGCAAAATAAACAAAGCAAATGAAGCAAAAGGTAGTAGTAAAAATGTAGAATAAGATACTACAACAACAACATAACTAGTGTAATCTCACAAGTGGGGTCTGAAGAGGTAGTAATAAAAATGAAGAATAAGATACTACAACAACAGCATAACCGGCGTAATCACACAAGTGGGTTCCAAATAGGGTAGGATGTACTTAGACCTTACCCCTACTTTTGTGGAGTAGAGAGTTTGTTTCCCATATACTCTTGGCTCAAAAGAAAAGTTTCTGGCACAGCCAAACAACATATGAGATTCTTCCATATCAACATAAATCACGAATGAGTCACATAGAACACCATATTCCTTATAAAACTACTATTTCAGCCTTGCAACTCCCTCCTTTTATCTAAACCTATTTAAACAAAATTATACACTAAATTCCAACAGCCCAAAGAAAGTTCATTTTTCCCACTAAATGACGGGCAAATTACAACTTCATATCCAAAATCAACAAAGCCTCAATTACAAACTAGCTACGATTGAGAATGGAAATCATATATATCAAACTCAAGTCCATTTCCAAAAATTTGAGTTTGAGAGTAATAAACAATCAATCCACTAGTTATGTTACCAAAGCAATAGGAGGGCAGAAGCTAAACCTTTGGAAAAGGGAATGATGTGGTCATACTCAAAGCAAAGACAGCCTTGACAATTGAAGAGGCGTTTACAGAGAATGTTTCCGGCGGAATCTTTCCGCCAGCGTTCAGGATGTCGACCGGGTACGGTCTCTGCCTTGGCCCAGCACATTCTTTTTGCTTCATTGTCAAAACTCCTCGGCCTCTCTCCTGGAGATCGAGTAGGTGAGCTTGAAGAGCTCATCTCACAAACCCACTTTACTTGCCCGGTCGAGGAGATTGATAGCTTACACAAGGAAGGAACCCGAGAAAATCCAAGGAAAGGTATTTTAAGTCTTGAATTAACTATTGGTGACTATTTTGGCCAACAAAAAGGTCAAAGACACTCAAACATTATATTAAGGGGTGGTTCGTTTGGTACAAACATTGATAACGTAAGGACTAGTAATAAGGGATTAATAACACACGAATTAGTAATGTAAGGATTAGTAGTGCACGGATTATTTTTTATCAAGTGTTTGGTTCATTGCTTTCCATTTAATTTTGTGTTTGATTTAAAACTCTACAAAAAAATTATTTCCTAATAAACCCTTGTGTTATTATGAAATTGTTTATTTCATGTAATTGGGTCAAGGTAGATAACCGCCGGACAATATTATTTTTTTGTAGAATTTTATATTCCATTTACCTAGTTAAGTTTATATATATATTGTTATTGTTATTAATTTTAAGGTGTGATGTACCACTAAGGAGATCCTTGATGGCACGGTGTATTTCTAATTTTTTGTTGGTCAAATATATGTTAAACTTAACATAGATTTAAGACTATTTAAATTGTTCAATACCTAAAGCTTATTAAAAAAATAAATAGTTCAAGTGGTTAATCGACAAACTACATTTAATAAAAAAAATATTTTAAATGGGGAAAAAAATATTAGTGAAACCATTAAATTACACTAAACGAATTTGGAGAATTAAAAAGAACATTTATAACCATTCCAATATAAATAAAAAGGAAATCAAATTACAAAAGAAATTTAGGAAAAAGAATAAGGAGATAGTTTTGTCATTTAGGGGTCTTATCCAAGGTTTGTTAAACCTTGGATTAGTTATTCCTCCATTTTCTAGGGATAAAATAAGACCACATATGGTATATAAGCAATCCATGGATTAAATTAAATAAAGTAACCAAACAATTTATTAGATGGACTAAATTTTAATCCATGGACTATTCTATTTAATATCGCCTACCTCCTAAGTTAATTGGGGACTCAATTAACATTTCAAAAACTTATAATCTTTTTAAAAATACAAAACAATCCACACTCTAAATAAACAAACATTTCACTCCCTCTCTCAAAAGCGTTTTCCTCTCTCTCGATGTATAGCCGGCCGCGAACTCAACGGAGAACATCAACACCGCCGTCGTCAGTAGTATAACTGTCGTAAGGTATACACACCATTGAAGCAAAAGCCCCTCTCTCTCTGGGCAGACGACCAACCCTCTCCAAAATTTCAAAATTTCTCCATTCTTCCAACCAACTTCTCCGGCAACTTTCAAGTTCCGACGGCCTAACTTTTCAACTTCCGATTCTTCTATTCTAACCAACCAAGGGAACAGTGATTTGCAGGTAAAGCTTTATTTTTTAAAAAATATTAGGGCTTTTTAGTTTATTTTTTTGAGAGAAATTAAAGACCCAAATGTACATTAAAACTTGAAATACTCAAATCTAAGCTTTTGCTTGTTTATGCTTTAGGAAGTGGACCAACCGATTGTTCTGGAAAGAGCAAATCGTTGTAGAATTTTTCCGTTAAAAATTAAGGCTTTTTAGTTTAAGCTTTATTTATTGATTTCATTCTTTTTAGTTTTTATCAAAATGTTATCTTGGGGCTACCAAATCGAATATCCGTCATAACTCATATTTTTGCTTCCTTGTTCTATAATATTTGGTGCTAATCAATTTGAAAAAAAAGAAGAAGGAAAACCCGAAAACAAGAGCCTTGTTGATAGCTATTTCAATTGGTACTATGCTAGCATAGGGGTTTCAACTATTCTTGCAGTTACCACTGTCGTTTATATCTAAGAGCGTTATGGTTGGAAAGTTGGCCTTGGCATCCCTGTTATCCTCATATTTTTGTCTGTCTCAATGTTCCTAATTGGTTCTCCTTGTTCTCCTTGGTATATCAAAGTGAAAGCTAAAGAAAGCTTGCTCGTAGGGTTGCTTCAAGCAATTGTAGCAGCATTGTCACGACCCAAGCCTAGGGCCTAGATGTGACCGGCGAATGGGGAACCCGAAGGAACCCCAAACAAGCCTCATAGCGTATCATTACACATCCTTGGTCGCGGAAGCAATTAAATGACCATAAACGATAAGCATAATCAAGGGGGAAATCGGGACTAAGGGAGCAAAAAAAGAAATGATACATAAATACCATAGATGAGTCAAGCTCAAGCATAATACACAACTTGTCAAACACCACCTCTAAACATGAGTACTTAGCGGGGGCCAAGACAAACTACCGGGCTCACCCTCATAGTCAAAACATAACTAGAAAGGAAAAGTTTTATACATAGCAAAAGATCATGAGCAACGTCCCCGAAATGGAGGACTCACCAATAACCACTATAGAAAATCGTACTAGCCACGCGGAGGAGGATGGTCAAGCGGTGCTCCGGTCCCTACATGGTGACATCATGTAGGCATAGAGTATGCGTTAGTACATTTGAATGTACTAAGTATATGGGATGCAATGCAATGCTACATTAGATGGACATCATAGAAAAAATGCGTAATCATACCCAATAGATAGCATATTAATGAAATGATATGTATAATGATGCTTACATAAAAATCATATTTAGTGGGACGTAGTACATTTGTGGCGAGTGACCATCAATATAGTATTTCCAAGGCCTACCACCCCCTTGGAGAGGCGAAAGAGGTACAAACCCCTCAATATGGTTACACGGACCTACCACCCCCCGAGCTAGGGACCAAGGTACAAACCCCTCGATATGGTTATACGGGCCTACTACCCCCCGTACTAGGCAACCAAGGTACCAACCCCTCGATACGGTTATACGGGCCTACTACCCCCCGTACTAGGCAACCAAGGTACCAACCCCTCGATACGGTTATACGGGCCTACTACCCCCCGTACTAGGCTTGGTCGACTCACAACACTTATATAGAGAAAATCGTATACATGTGTCCATTTCATCATCATTTCAGTAATTACATAACCATCCGACTCATAGGACGTACCTTGGACCTTCCCTTTCCTAAGAATTCTATAAATGGGCATTTTATCAAACACAAGGTGGGCAATTGTTCATGTAAATGAAATCATGTATTTCAAGAATACTAAGTCCAACCAATTCCAAAATCCATATAAATCAGCCCACCAACAACATACATATATATATTCAACCTTCATAATTTGATCATGGAAGCATGTAAACCATAAACATCACATAATAATTCCATTTCATGATAATATGCAAAATGGACCATAATAGGGTGTGTAGTAGTAATTCCATAATTCAAGAGTTCATAAATAATCATAAGGACCCATAAACTTGAAGTAGAAATAGAGGATAAATGGTTGGACTTGTGGAAAGGAAGGTTTCCACAATCAAACCCACATACCTCAACTTTGGAGAATCCTTGATGAAGATTGGAATGGAGAATCGAAGCTTGAGATTGAGTCTTGAATCCGGAATTAGAGCTTGAGATGATTGAATTTGGTTGAAGATCTTGGTGGAATTTTTGGAGAGGGCTTAGAGAGTGTTTTTGGAGTTAAGAAAAATGACTAAGTATGGGACATATCCCCTTTTTATAAAAAAAAATGTCTCCAACCCGCCTAAAAAAAATAGCTCACTGGAAATTGCAAATCTGCACAGACAGGTTTTACGAAAATGGTCATAACTCCCTCATCCTAACTCGGACTAAGGTGAAACCAAGTGCGTTGGAAAGCTAACTCAAAGAGCTTTAATTTGATAGTTTTCAGCCCTTCCAGTTCCTTGTGTGCTAAGAGATATGCCCCTTTAAAGTTGACCCTCCAAATCGCAATTTTTGTGATTTTTGAATTTTGATACGGTTGCTCTAAAATTCGGGTTAGACCCATTTCCCACTCAATTTGACCCCACAAATAAGAATATGAAGTCGAATTTCCGAAATCATGCACGGATTTTGAGATATATGGAAATTACAATTATAGGTGTTTCCGAAGCACATTTTCGGGCATTTTTGGGGTCGTTTCAAGCATTTAGGAAAAGAAATACCCGTCTTCCATTAGAATTCTTCTATTGTTGGGGAAAGGTTACAGTGAATATACTAAACTATTGACATGAAAGAGATTTCTTTTAATGGTACATGGACCTTGTTGTAGGACATTTTTGTGTGTGTTTTGTTTTAGGCTGAATGGAAGATATTGTGCAACAATGAATCTTCATTCTTTAATAGTTAAAAAACAACTACTTGTGACATTCATAGTTTTTTTCGTGTCAATTTTATGCCCATCCATGTCCTCTTGCTTTGAGAAAAAATGCTACATGTTGATACACTAGGAACAATAGATGCTTCATGGTCTTATTGTGGAATTTGGGCTAGAGGGTATTTGGTGATCGTTGAATCAATGGTATGATTATGGATTTCGTTGGATTTATTATTCTCCTTTTATCGATTATTACTAATGTACTTGCGCATAATGCTCTCACAGCTTAGATAATTGGGTAAGTGTATGGATATTTGATAATTCCATAGAACTAAAGGATCAAATGGAGCAAGTTAAGCAAGTTGAGGGAGGGCTTTTTTCATGCTTGTGGTGAAGATAGTCATTCTTATTATCTTTATGTACTAAGAGAATATCATTGTTGATATTAAGAGCTCTTCATCAAAAAAAAAAAAAGAGAATATCATTGTGTACTCAATTCAAATCGAAAAAACTTAGGAAAATGTAGTGGATAGATTTAAATGAACTTTAATAACTAACAAAACTTCACTACATTAATAGCAAACAAGGTGGAGTACCTTAGCTTGTTAATCCACACCACTAGATCACATGGTTCAAATATTTGATTCCATTTGATAGAAAATAATAACATCATAAGGTCTAAGAGATACATTATAAATAATAGATCCTCATTCAGAACTTTAGAACCTAGTTTAAGTGGGTAGTCGAAACATTCAGCTTTTGATAATGTGTTATAGTCTTTGGTAAGAGGTACATAATGTTTAGAGTTGATGTTACTAAAAGTTAAAGTTGAGTTTGATTACTGAATTGATCTTATATTTTTCTTTTTAGGTTAACTACATTAGGGCCTCCTCTGTTGCAATAGATGGTCTATTTGTTACAACATATGGGTTATTTATTGCAACAGGTGGGTTATCTGTTGATTATTGTATTATGTTGTATTTATTAAATTCATTGCTATTTTTTTAATGATGCACACATTGATTGTAAATTTTTTTATTTTTTTTATTTGTAGTTAAAATGACTTTCAAACGAAAAGCAAGTGAATCAGTCTCTGATAAATCAAGTAAAATAGTTAAAGTACAAACACCATTAGAAGAACTTGCTGAACAAGTCCTTTCACAAATAGATGATGAATTGTCTTCTGTAGATGTATAAAAAGAGAATGAAAATGTGGAAATTGTAGAGGAGGAAGATGAAAATAAAAGTGAAGAAGAAAAGGAAATAAATGATGAAGAAACTGAAAGTGATAAAGAAGATGAAGAGGAAGGTGAAAAAGAAAGTGAGAAAAGAGATGAAGAGGAAAAAGATGAAAATGAAAGTGATGAATCACATGATATTGAAAGTGGAAAAGATGCTGAAGAGGAACCTGAAAAAGATGATGAAGAGGAAAGAGTTGATGATAATATTGATGATGATGATGTTGTCAAAACTTTTAGTATTGACAAGTTTCAGGTGGAGATGCGTATAGATAACCCTACAAATTTGATTGGTGATTTTGTTGTAAAATCAGTCATGGCATCAAGTTTGATGATTTTAGAAAGATATTGAGGGATGAAAAATTGAAGAATTTCTTTAAGTCTAGCTATTTTGGACACTTCCTTGATCTGCCGAAGGTTAAGAATGTCAAATGACCATGGTATATGATCTTCTCAAGCGTAGGATCAAGTATAAGGGTAATGATGATGATGCTTTGGAGGATGAGGACACGAAGATGAATGAGATTTGGATAAACTACTGTGGCATGCCAGTTTGTTTTGGCATGAAAGAATTTGCCATAGTGACTGGACTAAGATGCCATCCTACTTCTAAACCTCTTTCCAAAGTTACACCCTTAAAAAAGCCAAGAGAAAAAAAGATATCTAAATCAGTCAAAGCTGGAAAGAAAGGCAAAAAGCCAACCAAGACAGTCAACACAGAAACCAACAAAGGCAAAGAAAAAATAAATAATGAGAATGAGTTGTTGACCATTATTGGACCTAGTTATAAAGCCAAAAATTTGTTAGAAGATCTTAGAACAAAAAGGTTTTGAAGAAGCACAAAGAGTGATTGTGCTTAGTTTGGTATGTGCATGCCATTTTATGGGCTAAAGACATCAACAAAGTCATAGATCTTGAATTGTTTGTGCTTTCTCAGGCTTTGAATGCATTCAACAATTACCCATGCGATAATGAGAGTTATTTCTTGACTGTCAAATATTTGTTGGTTATCATCGAAGACGAACAATTTATATGGCTTTTCTTGAGCTTTCATGGTAAACTTCACCTCTAATTTTAGTGTTTTATTTACTTTTATTATTGAATAATTATTCTTTTTTTTATTTCTATCATCTTTATATTTTTAGGCTTGGACATTTGAAGCAATACCTTAACTCTGGAAGCAACTCAAGGATTACTCGAAAGAGATTTTCAACCAAGGACTCTTATAGGTGGTTGTTTGCCAAGAACAACGCAAAAATAAATTATGTTGATCTCTTCAATCCTCCTCATGATATAGTAAATCTTTTATAGAATAATCTTCACTTAAGTTAACTGATTATCTGTTTTGCTTTCGTTTAGTTTTCTTCCGACAGATGACCCATCTATTGCAATAAATGACTAATCTGATGCAATAGATGAGTCATCTATTGCAATAGATGGGTCATCTATTGCAATAGATGGGTCATCTATTGCAATAGATGGGTCATCTATTGGAAGAAAACATAAGAGTTTGTTACTGTTCTGCTTTCGTCCAACAAATGACCCATCTGTGGCAACAGATGGATAATCTGTTGGAAGAAAATTTAATTGTTTGTTGTTGTTTTGCTTTCTTCCAATAGATGACCCATCTGTTGGAAGAAACTTAATCGTTTGTCACTATTTTGCTTTTTCCAACAGATGACCCATTTGTTGCAATAGATGGGCCACCTGTTGCAATAGATGGGCTATTTGTTGGAAATACAACATATAAATAAATATTACAATAACTATTTTATCTATTATAATTTATAGACTAGTTTTAATATAAACTACTTTTGTTTGTAGATTGTGCATCCCTGGCTTGTCCCCACAGAGCAAGAGTTGCAAATGCCATTCTTTTTAACTCTAGGAATCATTGACACAAAATCAGACCCTACGGTGGATCTGATAAAAAGAGATTTGGTTGGAGCAACAACTATCAAAAGGGAAGCACCTACTGTTTTTGGTGATGCTGATGATGTTGCAACAAATGTTTGCGTTGATGTTGATATTGGTGATGCTGGTGCTAAAAGTGGTGGTGAGCATATTGATGATGTTGGTGGTATATATGGTTTATTCACCCCTTTCAGTGGGCATACCACATCTTTTGCTCCTTCTTCTAGCTCATGTTCTACATATAAATGTGAAGAATGCACAAACAAATATGATGAGTTAATATCTACTGGTGAAGATGTGAAGAAGTCTCCTGATGCTCTTACTAGTTCTGTTAAGGAATTGATATCTAAGAGAGGTGTTATTCCATTAAAAAAAATTTCAGAGCCATTCACACCATTGAAGATTAAGAGGAGAAAAAAATCAATTTCCAATATACTATCAAATATGAAAAAGAGACAAACATCAACTACTCCTCTTCCTTGCAATGTTGAGTCATCTTCAGGAGCCATAGAAGAGCAACAGAAGTTGTAGAAGGTATGGCTGCTGAAGTCCTATTTTGTAAGCTGAAGCCAAGTATTTTGTAATTGCTGATGATAATATTTTATATTTAGTAGATGTCCAGTTATTTTATCATGAATTCTATTTTATAAGTTGAAGAATCTGATATGGATTGTAATTCATGAACACTTATCATATTTAGTTAATCATATTTTGTAATTGCTGATGAAAATGTTTTATATTTAATAGATGTCCAGTTATTTTACCATGAATTCTATTTTATCCTTAGATTTGTAAAATATTAAATTATACTATTGGAAATAGACATCTGTTGCAACAAGTTATGATCTATTGCAATAGTTTATGAGTTACTTGTTGCAACAGATGACACATATATTGGAAACAATCAACATTTATTGCAATAGATTATAACTTGTTGCAACGAATGACTCACCTGTTGGAAATAATCAAGAAAATATACACATATGTTGCAATAGGTTATAATCTGTTGCAATATATTACAGTTAGTTGATCATGTAATTACTCTATAATGCATTGAGATTGTAATTGAACTTATTAATTGAAAGGTAATTATAATTAAATAACTTTATCTATTACAAATTATGGTTTAATGAAGCATTTTCATATCAAATTAATCAATTGATCACTTTATTTAAGACAAATACAATTAGTTGATCATGTAATTACTCTATAATGCATTGAGATTGTAATTGAACTAATTAATATTGAAAGGTAATTATAATTGAATAACTTTATTTATTACTAATTATGGTTTAATGAAGCATTTCATATCAAATTAATCAACTGACACTTTATTTAAGACAAATATAGTTAGTTGATCATGTAATTACTCTATAATGCATTGAGATTGTAATTGAACTAATTAATTGAAAGGTAATTATAATTAAATAACTTTATTTATAACTAATTATGGTTTAATGAAGCATTTCATATCAAATTAATCAATTGATCACTTTATTTAAGACAAATACAATTAGTTGATCATGTAATTACTCTATAATGCATTGAGATTGTAATTGAACTTATTAATTGAAAGGTAATTATAATTAAATAACTTTATTTATTACTAATTATGGTCTAATGAAGCATTTCATATCAAATTAATCAATTGATCACTTTATTTATGACAAATACAGTTAGTTGATCATGTTATTACTCTATAATGCATTGAGATTCTAATTGAACTTATTAATTGAAAGGTAATTATAATTAAATAACTTTATTTATTATTAATTATGGTTTAATGAAGCATTTCATATCAAATTAATCAATTGATCACTTTATTTAAAACAAATACAGTTAGTTGATCATGTTATTACTCTATAATGCAGTGAGATTGTAATTGAACTTATTAATTGAAAGATAATTATAATTAAATAATTTTATTTATTATTAATCATGGATTAATGAATCATTTCACATCAAATATATATAGAGTCGGTTGAAAATGATCAAGCATATATGTTCATCTGTTGCAACAGATGAATCATCCGTTGCAACAAATGAGCATATATACTTGATTATTTTCGACGGATGGGGGTCATCTATTGCAACAGATAATACATATTAGACATTTGCTGTAATAGATTTCTATATTTGTTGCAACAGATGATCATATTTATTTTATTATTTTCAACAGATGGGTAATCTATTGCAACAGATAATGCAATGGATAATGCATCTGATGCAACATATGCAGAGTCTGTTGCAACCGATGAGCATAACTAATATATTTTATATAATAAATATGAACATACATAATCAATCAAAATGAGTTAAAATTATCAGATTCATAACTAAGTAAACAATAAAGCTATTTCACTATTACAATAATTATGGAGTATTTCGAATTGGGCATGTAATTCTTTTGTGGCCAATATTTTTACATATGTAACACTTATTTTTTCTTGTTGGAAATGATTCCCCGACTTCACGTCTCCTCTTCGCTCGCCTTCTTCCCGGTTTGCTTGGTCAACATATGGAGTAGGTATTTCTCTCTACAAAATCTCCCAAGGAACAATCCAAGAATCTTCAGGAGGCACCGGATTAATTTCCTCACAATATGCAATTATGTATTTTTCCACCGAATAATATGGAGACGAGTACTCATAAATCAGATTTTTGAATTGTGCACCATATTGGGCTCGAAGAGCTGCCATAGCATGTGGACAAGGTATTTTGTCCAAGTCAAAAATTCTACATGTACACGTTCTTCTTTAAAGATCGACCGTGAAAACATCACCATGACTGTTGATACTGAACTTGTAATTGGCTATTTGATGGGCCAATAACTTGTTTCCCAAATTGATGTACTTTGATATTTATTTTTCCATTGAAGGAACAAGTATGTTTGGTGAGTTGACCAACTCCATACACCTCTCGTGAAATAATTTTACAAATCTCATATTTATTTCATCAAATAAAGCGACGATAGGAAATTCTCTTTCAACTTCAAACATTGCATTCACGGATTCAGTAATGTTTGACGTCATAATATTATACCTATACAACAAAAATAACTTAATAAGATATATAATTATAATAAACTCAAACAAGATACTCAATATATAATATTGTACCTATTTCCTGGGTATAATGCCTTGCTCCATCTATGAAATCCAACTGATTCAAGATGTTCGGCTTCCTTGGGTACCATATCCCTTATTTGATTGAAATAGTCATAGAACACAACTCTATTGTACGCTTTCGCTGCATTATAAAAATGAGATACGACCTTTGAATTGTGAAAATTGTTTCGAATATTTTCTCCAAGGTGCCTCATGCAACAACCATAATGAGCTGATGGATACAGAATTGAAACCATCTTTTGAATACTTGAATGCCTATAAGAAATTATGCACAACTCATCAGTATCATCTACATAACTTCTCATTTGTTCAAAAAAATATTGATATGAGGCATCACATTCTTTATCCACTACACAAAAAGTCACCAAAAAATAATGATTCTCTGCATCTTGCGCCACCGTCGATAGCAAAACTCCTTCATACTTGCTCTTCAAGAATGTCCCATTGACAGCTCTGACTTTTCTCAATTGTTGAAAACCTTAAATCCAAGCCGCATAGGCTACAAAAAAGTACTTGAACTTTCCATTTTCATTAACCTGCAATGCCGTCTTACTTCCTGGATTTGCGGACTCAAGCATATAGCGATATGCATCAAGCACTCCATACTCGTGCTCATGTGTTCCCCTAACCAAAGACTGTGCAATCTCCCTGGCCTTATATATCTTTCAATAACTCACCTTACAATCCAATTCTGTACGGAGTTGATGGGCCATATCTCTTGTAGATGGACCTTTACCATTAGGGAAGCTATTTTTGTAGTATTTACCAAGGACCATTGCAGTGGCATATGGATTATGACTCATAATATGCTCCGAATCACATGTTTGATACTTTTTATAAGTTTTAATACAAAATCTTTCAAAACTTATGAATTTCACAGCCCTCAACCACCACTTGCACTCTGGATGTGCACATTTAAAACAATACACATTACGCGGATTAATCACCTTTGCGAGTCTGAAATCTTTTTTCAAGCAAGCAATATTCAATGAAGTGACTAGTTCTTCTTTGTTCTTGAATGTCATTCCTATGTTGAAACTTGTTTCATCATCTTGAAGATTGTTCAACTGCTTTGATTAAGAACTGCCCACTATATCAACAATGGGTGTAGGTGTTTGGTCCTCCTCCACATCATGTCCACTCTCATCATCTGGAATATTCATGTCCATCCCATTCAATTCATCATTTAACATATTTTGTTGGTTTTATTCTACATTTTCATTCTCTATCGATTTTTCAACAACGTACACCCTTAAAATGGGCCTAGCTACATCACTCAGATAAGCACACAAACGAAGTTGATTGCTTATCTTAAAAGGTAGGGCCCTATGATTTTCAAAAGACTTGTGCATGTAACTGATGACAAGATCATTTGTTTGGTAATTTAGTCCACAATAGCTAATGATTGAGATCACAAAATCATCATACAAAATATCCTTTTAGACTGTCATCAATATTGACTCTAACATGTCACCATCCTTCCAACGCCAAATAAAGGCGAAATGGTCTGGTGGACCCTTGTACTTGTATTGGTTTGTATTGTGGACCCTTCTACTTACCCCTTGTCATCTGGACCCCTGAACTCATCCAAACGCAACATTTTAAACACATTTTTTCCTACTCAGCTGTGTGTGTATCACTAACGCTTGACACATAATTTTAAAAATAATTATAAATTGACATGTATGATTATAAAATGACAAATGTATATATAACCCCTCCACATCATCATTTCCTTTTATTATATTTGATTAATGTATATGTACTTCTTTTTCCAATTTTTATTTTTCTCTGTCATACGTATCCTTATTCCCACAATTTCATTTCATTTCTCTCTCTCTCATCTTCCTTACACTTTTCCTTTCCCAACCTCTTCTACTCTTTCCATCGAAGAAAAAATGTCGGAATGATTTCTTGTTGTTTACAATCTCCCCAGAACTCGAAGTTGATTTTGGGTTCTGTTGGGTTGGGATTTTGGTGGTGACTGGCGGCATTGAGGAAGAGTGGGGATTTGTTGGGTGGTCTGGTTGTTCACAATCTCGCCGGAGTTTGGGGTTGGCGGCGTTGTGAAGATCGAGGCTTATTGGTGGAGTTGCTTTGGGGTTTTTATCTTTTGTGAAGGGTTTTTCGCGATGAGCTTTGTTTTGCCCTGGTTTTCTGATGCTTCAAGAAATTCTTGAAGAGATTGTTGTTTTTTAGTTTTTAATTTCAAATAGGAGGACTACTATTTGGAAATGAGCTTGAAGCATTTAAATCAAACCAACTAAAATACAATAGAATCGCACAAAGAGGAAGAAGAGATGCCTTTAAATTGAAGGGAAAAAAATAAAGGAGAAGAAATTTGGAGAGACAAGATCGAGAAGAGAAGAAATTCAATTTGCCCAACAATGGTGATGAATGCAAATGAGGAAGATGAGACAACTCTAATGCCTTAAAAAGGACCATTAATGGCTTTTTGGAATGTCTCACGCTCCTGTTTTGTGTGTTTCACACGCTCCGTGTGGACTCTTGCCACATAGGATGCCACATCAAAAAATGTGTTTAAAATGTTGGGTTTGGATGGGTTTAGGGGTCTAGAGGACAAATGGGTAAGTAGGAGGGTCCACAATACAAATCGATACAAGTACAAGGGTCCACCAGACCATTTCGCCCCAAATAAATCGATTGTTCTTCTCGATCCATTCACCATAACAATCAACAACTATTATTATTGATTCTTTCATTAATGATACCTAAAGATATTTATTAAAAATATTTAATAATGATTGTATAGTAAAGTTGCGTGGCTATATACAGTTAAAAAATCATATGCACAATCATTGTCCCAATAATTTAGTCATCTGTTGCAACAAGTAGGTCATCTGTTGCAGCAGATGACTCACTTGTTGCAACTAATGACTCGCTTGTTGGATACATGTCCAGAACCAGAAGCTTATCCAACATGTAAGTCAATTGTTGTAATAGATGAATCATTTGTTGCAACAGATGACTTATCTGTTTGGACAAACTTCTGGTTTTGTCCCAATTTGGCATGATACTGTAACATGTATCTAACAGGTAAGCCATCTGTTGCAACAGATGAGTCATCTGGTGCAGCAAATGACTCATCTATTGCAATAAATGACTTATCTATTGGGACAAGCTTCTGGTTCTATCCCATCTTGGCCTGGTACTGTAATATGTATCCAACAGGTAAGTCCTCTGTTGCAACAGATGAGTCATCTGGTGCAATAGATGACTCATCTGTTGCAAAAAATGACCTATCTGTTGGGATAAGCTTCTGGTTTTGTCCAGCTTGGCCTGGTACTGTAATATGTATCCAACATGCAAGCCATCTGTTGCAACAGATGACTTACCTATTGGATACACGACTGTAAATTATTGAAGAAACACTCAAAATACCCAGATGAAAAATTAGACTAAAAATCATTATTTTACTTACCAAAATCACCTATGAAGTAATGCCCAGTGATATAGGAATGAAATTTGGTCCGATAGCAGCAGTACCAACAATGTGAATGTCACGACAAGCAAAAGAAGAAGAAGAAGAAGAAGAAGAAGAAGAAGAAGAAGAAGAAGAAGAAGAAGAAGAAGAAGGAAGAAGAAGAAGAAGAAGAAGAAGAAGAAGAAGAGAAGCAACAGGAGAGCAACAACAATGGAAGAATAACGAAGAGAGAGAAAAAGAAAAAAGGAGCCGTGGGTACCCTTTTCCCCCCTTTCTTATTATTAGGGTTTTATATAAGATGGGCCAAAGTGTAGAATAAAAAAGTTGGGGATGAGAAATTCATCCCCTCAATCCTTAATCTAAAAGTTGTCACCCCTACTCAATAATTAAGACTTGAGTCACCTACACCTAATTTTGAAACTTTTCTATCACCCTTAATTCATTGTCCCAAGAAACCCTCTATAAATAGTGAAATAGCGCAAGAGGGAGTCATCTTCTTTATGCGTGACCCTCGAAGTTTCTGTACAAAAATGAATAAATTCAAATTTTGAAATTAAAATATTCACTCAGTCAAATAAGATTTAAGGGTATGTTCAGAAAATTACGTGCTAATTGGATTTGATGTAATTGAGTGAAATTATATTGTCTTAATCAACAAGTAATTGAGTTTTATTAGCACAGGTAATTACACTCTCCAATTTACAGGGGAAGCTGTGAATTGCTGCTAATTAAATGGTGTAATTACAAGACCAATTACTTTTTAATTTCCTTCATTTTTTCTATTTTTATTTTTTCATTTTAATTTAATTTTTAATTTTATTATTTTTAATTATTTTTATTTTTATTTCATTTTCTTTTCATTCTCAACCTTTACTTTATGTGATTCCATGCTATTTTTCGTATTTATTTTTAATTTTATTTTTTCTGTTAGTATAATTTTGTTAGTATTTTTATTTTTAAATTGAAGTAGAAGTTATTGTTGAATAAGGTTATGGACTTACGTTTTTCTTTTCTTTTAAATCATATTTATGTATGTTGTGTTCAGGGGCGGAGCTACTGTGAGTATTGGACACCCTTCATCGGAAAAATTATATTGTGTATATAGATAAAATACTATTTAATATGGCTATATATTAAGTTTTGGAAGTAGTTATTTTATTTTTTCAAAATATTTCACCCTTTAAAATAATAATAATAATAATAATTTATTACTTTCTATATCTACTAATTATAAGTAAGTATAATAGTTAATAAATTTGTTATTTATTAAAATAGTTATTAATTAGTGACGGAAAATGTAAAAAAAGTAATTATTTTATTTTTTCAAGATATCTCACCCTTTAATATAATAATATAATTTATTACTTTCTATATCTATTAATTATAAGTAATTATAATAGTTAATGAATTTGTTATTTATTAAAATAATTATTAATTAGTGATATAGAATGTAAGAATCTATAAAAATAAATAAATATATCAATTACCAATTGAATTCCAAATGAATGTGTCTCTGGAAAAAAATAGTTGATTCTACTCTCTGTTCTTATGTCTCATTGCTATCGTTACCATTGTGAAAACTTAAAAGTAATTTTTTTAAACTCTGTTTGTTCACTTTATATTTGATTAGATATGAACGATTAGTTACACATTTTGATTTTAAAATTTTTGGAGCATTCATTCAATGATAAATAAATCAATCACTAATATGACGTAGTTTGACTTAAGAAAAAATTTGGTGCATCCATTTTTTTTTTTAAAAAAAGTACTTATAACTTATACACCCTTGTTGAAATTTCTGGCTATGCGACTGGTTATGTTGAAATTTGACATAAGAGTATTATGTTAAAATTTTTTATTTTGAATTTAGAACTTATGTTATATTTTCAATTTCATTTGTTTTAGGAGTATTGACTCGATATTTTACATTGCGATCTATTTGTTTTAGTTAAACTTGATAGATTATCTTTTTGTCAAATATTTTTATAATTCTATGACATTATATTTATAATATTAATCTTTTTGTCAAACATGAATTTCATGATGTTCATAGAAATTTTGTACTATTAATTTTTATGATTAATTTAATTAAAATATACTAATTTAAAAAATATAAATTAATTATTTTTATAATATTAGTTAAGAACATATGTTTATTAACTAATATATTTTCAAAAGACAATATATATCTTAAATATTCAATTTAATATCATTTATAAAGGTCTTTATTTGTCTAATAAAATTTTTTAATTTCAGATAATTAAAATTTATTTTTAAAATTCAATATAACCTTATGATTACACTTGTGCAACCAAACAGTACGCTTGTAATTACACGATAATTGCATTGTGGTAAACAAACAGGTCAGTGCAATTACTAGGCTGATAATTACTACCCTAGTAATTACACCAATTCCAATTATCAGGTGACTTTCCAAACAGACAAAATGATGATGAAGATGAAGACGATAAAAAAGAAGAAAATGATGGAAGAAAAGAAAAGTCTAGAGAGAAAAACAAAGAAGAAAATTGTCTTCAGTCAGCTCTGAATCTGAACTCAATGATTGCTATTCAAGAAGGGCATGAAGCTTTGGCTCAGTACAGTAGTATTTGACTTTGGGAAAGACATCAGATCATCTTGGACGTTTACTGATTCTATTCTTCTGGATGCGCTTTACATTCATCAAGCTCGTAAACTCGAAATTGACTCCAAAATCATTGTTGATTGCTTCAATGAAAATAAAGAAGCCCCTCCTTCTCTTTCAAACTCATTTCTTACGGTTCGGAGATGCTCACCCGTCTACCGGGATAGGAGAAAGAGAAAATCTTGACTAGGAGTCAGAGGGAGTCTCTAGCGGATCTTTTCTAAGCCAGGAAGATGCCTCTGCTTAAGTTGCAAGTATTGGGTTTTCAAACTGAGATTTTCCTTCTGCTTCTTCCATTAAAAAAAAAGGTAGTCTTTCCTTGGTAAATAGTGTCTTGAAGTGAAGCGAAGGCATTATTGAAGGAAAGAAATGGCGGGTCTGTCAATTGCATTAGGTAAAAGATGCAGGACCTGTCTTAACCGCAAGTGCATTCGCTATTCGATTCCATCCTAAATCCCACCAATTCCAAACGACCTGAGCCTACACCCTGGACGTGGACGGCACTCGAGAACCATTGCTGGTTCCCAAGCGAACCCTCATCCTGGCTGACTACAAGCGGAAGACTAACACAAGCATACACAAGCATCAAACTGAAAGAAATGCTAAATCAACAGTGTGTTAAATTTCAAAACTCTCTGAATATACTGAGTATTAAACATAAGTTTTTAAAAACCCCCTCTGAGACTGAAAGACTCTCCGAAACTATCTATCTATGAAACCTCTACAGTAAAGAAGGATGTCGGGACAAGACCCACGGCATCTCAAAGCTACTAACTAGAAAGTAAATGTGAAGTCCTCCGGAACCAAGGAGGCCTTACTCAAAAGCTGAAAAACAGATGAAGTGATCTCAACGGAACTCCTGTTGAGGATCCTAAGTACTTGTATCTGCATCATAAAAGATGCAGGTCGAATGCCATCAGTACATGAAATATACGAGTGTGTAATATAGCTGAATAACAAATAGCTGAACTAAAACTCTGACAATAATTGAACTGAAATATAATATAACTCATGATGGAAAAATCATTTAAACTCTTACTGAAAGAATACAATAATAGCATATACTGAACTAACCAGGCTGAAAGAAATACTCAACTCAACTCAATGTAAAGCATAAATGGAGATAATATCATTTAAATCTTCACAAAGTATAATATAATAACTCAAACAAAATTATATGTGAAAATACAATGAAAGTACTCTTTACTCTTTTAGGGAGTTTTTCTAGCCGACAACCATCACTATGAGCTACATGATGATACAACAACTCGCCCACGCTGCCAGAACTGTCCTATACCTTGCCGGAGTATAGAACACCTCAACTAAGTGGATCCACTAAGCAACAAGGATTCATCTAAAAAGTATGATCATTTACCCATGTTGGTAGACATGGTTTATGTGGATTTTGAGTTGTCTGAACTCAATCCCATATCGGTGCTCAATACTACTCCCAATAATATACTCATGCTCAAATGTATAAAACATGCTCTTTCTCTGTTTTGAGGTAATTACTCAAAATAACCTCTTAAAAGAGGTAACTGCTCTGAAGTATCTCTGAACTAATAAACTCATTTAAAAATCAAAGTTTCTTTCTCAATGTAAAATTAATACATTTGGGAATAAAATAGTTCCCTTAAACTTTATTCATAAATCCTCTTTAATTAGACTATACTCAAACCCTGCTTTACTTTTTAAAAAAACATGTTTAAGATAAATGTTTATTGTGTGATCTGATCATTGATGACTTGAGAAGTCATACTGCACAAACATTGATGGCATACTCGACTGTCATACTAATCATGAATCATAGTTCTCTTCTCAATATAACAAAATGATATCTTTGGGACTACTTAGTTCCCTTATACTCTTGCTCAACTCTTGGTTAAAACTCTTTCTCAAACTCCTCTTTACTTTCTCAAAACTCAGTTTAAAACAATTATGTTTTGCTTAAAAAGATTCCCAAAATTCATAATCCGAAATAGGGTTCATGCTAAAATATAGACATGAACAACTCAACTCAAGGATCTCAATAACAATATAGAAAAACATAATACTTAGAGTTCAAGAACTCAGAACTCAACTGTAACACCCCAGTTTCTGAAAAGAAAGAAAAATATAGTTTTAAAATTTTTCTGGTGCCAGTGACGACGGAGGCCATCTACGGACCGTAGGTGGAGTGACGGGCCGTAGTTGGGAACCGTCGATGGCCTTGCCAACTTTATGAATTTTTAGTTTCTGAACCTTGACCTACGTAATAGCAGGACGGTTCGTAGTTCGGTTGACGGGCCGTAGATGGGTTCCGTAGATGCCTTCAAGACTTAGCCAAATTTTCAGTCCAAACGAACTTTCTGAATCGATTGACGGAAGAGCAGGACGGTCCTTCAGTGGATGTACGGACCGTAGGTCCTGTCCGTCAATTGGCCCTGACAATTTTATTTAAGGGCTTTTTCCCTAAATGTTTATTCCTTATTCTAGACGATTTTGCCCCTTAGCATTGGCCCTATTTATATTTTCTAAGCCCTAATCCATTCATTTTCCAACTCTCATCTCCCAAAATATTCCTCTCTCTAGAAGAACAAGAAGGAGAAGAAGAGAGCTAGGGTTCTCATCAAGGTCATCAATCCCCCTTTTATTTCAAGGCATTGGCAATAAGGTATAATAGTATTTACCATTTGGAGTCTTTCCTCCAACGGGTCCTCTTTTCCTTAAGATTTTAAAGGTATAGTCTTGCCCAAGAGAGCTAGGGTTTGACAAATTCTTATGGGTTCTTCATTATGCTTTCCATTGTTGATGTTATGGTTGATAGTGCACGATCTAGCGTGGTAAAGTAAGCTAGTGCACGATTTAGCGTGGTTTGCATGCAACTTGATAAATCCCATGAGCTTATGCTAAGTATCCCCCAATTTTATGATTATGCTTATGATTGTGGGTTGATTGAAAAAAGTTGAATTGCATGAACTCTTTGTGAATTGAGTTATGGATTATGATTATCAAGCTATGAATTCCATGTAAGACTATGAATGATGAAAAGAGGATATTTTATGAAAAGATGCATGATGAACCAAAATCTATGATATTCCTCTATTATGTGGGTTCCCTCAATTATGACTAAATTGCCTTGATTTATGGCTTTCTAAGTATTAGCTTGCATTGAATTGCATGTTTTGAGGTGAAGCTTATGAGCCCATGATTTATGAGTTAAGAGCATGATGAGCTATGTAAATATGAAACTTATGAACTCATGTATGTTTATGAAGAAAAAGCATGATAGAATCATGAAGAAAGAGGTTTATAGAATCAAGCATGTTTTGTATGAAATTATGATATGTTAGTGCAAATGTTGAGTTGTTAAAGGGTTTCTCATGTAATGCTCAACCTATGAATGTGAAAGGTTTTCTCACACGTAATGATTCATAACTTGTTGAAAGGTTTGCTCAACTAAGCTTGAATCCATGATTAAGGAACTATTCTACGAAGGAACAAGAGGCGATTACCCATGTTCCCTAATGTAGACAAGAGGCGATTACCCATGTCTACTAATAATGAAATCATGACTAATAGAAGAACAAGAGGCGATTACCCATGTTCTTAAGGAGCTATTCTAATGAATGAAGGGACAAGAGACGATTACCCATGTCTACTAATAATGAAATCATGAATAATAGAAGAACAAGAGGCGATTACCCATGTTCTTAAGGAGCATTTTAATGAATGAAGGGACAAGAGGCGATTACCCATGTTCCCTAATGTAGACAAGCGGCGATTACCCAAGTCTACTAATAATGAGTTTTTGACTATGTAGACAAGAGGCGATTACCCAAGTCTACTAATAATGAGTTTATGACTATGTAGACAAGAGGTGATTACCCATGTCTACCTAAGATAAAATGAACTATGATAAATCCGTGGGAAGTATGCTTAGTACCTAGTGGACAAGTGGCGATTACCCATGTCCCATAACCTATGTGCCACCATAGGGTGATGGTGTATGATAGACACAAGCTAAGCAGTTCATGGTCTTACCTTGGCAAGTAGGACACCCCCTTTTCGGTGTGGGGCAGACACCGAATTCCATGATCATAGCTCACATGGTCTTATATGTCGGTTAAGGCTATTTCCCCACAACTAATGAACAAGTGTTCTCATGATGAAGTAAAGAAAAGATAGAAAGATGATTTAGCTTGCTTTGGCCTTGAGATATGCTTTATGCTTCATGTTTTCTCATGTTTATCATGTTTTTAGCTTGGCCATTGCATGTCATGATTATATGTCATTCTAGCATGGTTTATATGCTCCTTTGTGCATTGCTATCATACTTGGTACTTGATTGTACTAACCCATACTTTTGCCTACATTGATTCGATTGATGTAGGGCTTGGCGGTTCTTCTGATCCCACTCGTGGTTAGTCAGTTCCAGTGATAGTGAAGACTTGGTGAGGCCTCCTATGTCTGAGGACCTAACCTTGTTACTTTTTCATGATTTTCGTTATACTTTTTTATATTGTACTGGGCTGCGTCCCAAACCTTTATTTCTATTCTATTATATTAGATGGCTTGAGACATGACATATAGACTTCCGCTGATGTTCTTCAACTCTGTTGTGATTTTATCTTTTGAACTCTTTAATTTCTACTATTTTGTATGAATGTATGCTAAGTGGATTGTATGAGGCCTTTCGGGGTCTTGTATGCCGTGTCACGTCTAAGGGATACCTTGGGTTGTGACAAACTTGGTATTCAGAGCACAAGGTTTTAGAAAGATTCTAGGATGACTCATAAGCCACGTCGAGTAGAGTCTTGTTCATGAGTGTGAAGCGCGCCACATTTATGAATGAGAGGCTACAAGATGATTAGGAAACTCCACTTCTTCATTATCCTTAAATCGTGCATAGAGTGTTACTCTATATGCCCCTCTCTTCTAATCCCTATCCTACGCATATCAGGATATGGCGTCTCGAAGAGCTTATACTCGAAGTAATGCGAGAGAGAGTGAAGAGCAAGAAACCCCTCCTCAAGCTCCTCAAGTTCTGACCGATCCTTTGGCCGAGCAAGTAACCAATGTGGAGTTCAGGGCTGCTTTTCAAGTGTTGGCCCAAGCCGTGGTGGCTCAAGCCAATAGGGAGGTTGTGGCTCCCTTGAACCCAAATGTGGGTACGGCGGCGTCAAGAGTGAGGGACTTCACCCGGATGAACCCTCCAGAGTTTCACGGTTCTAAAGTGGAGGAAGATCCTCAAGAGTTTATTGACGAGGTTTATAAAGTGTTGATGATCATGGGAGTGTCACCGACAGAAAAGGTGGAATTGGCTGCCTAACAACGCAAGGGTGTCGCTCAAATTTGGTACAACCAATGGAAGAGTGAGATGGCGGTTGATGAAGGTCCTCTGGAGTGGGAGAAATTCAAGGGTGCTTTCCTCGATAGATTCTTTCCCCTTGAGATGAGGGAGGCTAAGGTGCTCGAGTTCATCAACCTTCGTCAACGGAGTATGGGTGTGAAGGAGTATGCTTTGAAGTTCACACAGTTGGCTCGACATGCTCCTTCTATGGTGGCCAATCCTAGGGCAAGAATGAGCAAATTTGTTTCGGGAGTGTCAGAAATAGTGGTCAAGGAGTGTCGTACCGCCATGCTTATTAGTGATATGGATATTTCTCGCCTCATGGTTCATGCACAACAAATAGAGGAGGAGAAACTCAAGGAAAGGTCTAGGAACTTCAAGAGGGCTAAGACCGGTGATGGTGGGTTCTCTCATTCAAGGTCCGATGGACATGGTCGTTTAAGCTTAGGCAAAGGTTCTCTAATCAAGGGCCTTCCAATGCCCCTCCTAAGTTCAACAAAGAAAGGGTGTTTAACCCTAAGCCTCAAGGAGGAAATGGTAGTGGCTCCTCATTGCCTACTTGTGCTAAGTGTGGGAAGAAACACGAGGGTACTTGTCTAGCCGGTTCGAACGCATGTTTTGGATGTGGTAAGACGGGTCATAAAGTAAGGGATTGTCCCTTGGCTGCTATGAAGGGAGGAGAAAATCATCGAAGGGCTCAACCGCAAAATTCGGCAAGTTCTAGTGGAAATCAAAAGCAAAACCGGTTCTATACACTTCAGGCCCGTCATGAGCAAGAGGGTTCTCCAGATGTGGTTACCGGTATGTTGAAAATCTTCCACTTTGATGTTTATGCTTTGCTTGATCCCGGTGCTACGTTGTCTTTTGTGACGCCTTATGTAGCTATGAAGTTTGATGTTGTTCCGGATGTGTTGTTAGATCCATTCCGTGTCTCTACTCCTATTGGTGAATCTATTGTGGCTAAGAGAGTCTATAGAAATTGTTCCGTCTCTTTATTCCATAGAGTCATTCATGTGGATCTTGTAGAGCTTGATATGCTAGACTTCAATGTTATGCTCGGGATGGATTGTTTGCATTCTTGTTATGCCTCTATTGATTGTAGGACCCGAATGGTCAAGTTCCAATTTCCAGATGAGCCTATCCTGGAGTGGAAAGGGGGAAATTCTACGCTTAAGGGTCAATTTGTTTCTTATCTACAAGCTAGAAAGATGATTTCTAAGGGTTGTATGTACCATCTTATTAGGGTGAGGGATGTGAATTCCGAAACCCCTACTCTTGAGTCAGTCCCCGTTGTTAATGAATTTTCGGAAGTGTTTCCCGATGATTTACCCAGTGTTCCTCCAGAGAGGGAAATAGATTTCGGTATTGACCTTCCCCTGATACGCAACCTATCTCTGTTCCTCCTTATAGAATGGCTCTGGCAGAACTTAAGGAACTAAAAGAGAAGTTGAAAGATTTGTTGGATAAGGGTTTCATCCGACCAAGTATTTCGCCATGGGATGCTCCGGTCTTGTTTGTTAGAAAGAAAGATGGGTCACTCTGTATGTGTATTGACTACCGCCAATTGAATAAGGTTACTATCAAGAATAAGTATCCTCTCCCGAGAATTGATGATTTGTTTGACCAACTCCAAGGGGCTAGTTATTTCTCTAAGATTGATCTTCGTTCGGGCTATCACCAATTGAAGGTAAGGGATGATGACATTCCGAAAATAGCTTTCCGGACAAGATATGGGCACTATGAGTTTCTAGTGATGTCTTTTGGGTTGACTAATGCTCCGGCCGCGTTCATGGATTTGATTAATCGGGTGTTTAGACAATACATTGATATGTTCGTCATTGTTTTTATAGATGATATCTTGATTTACTCAAGGAGTGATAGTGAGCATGGTGATCATTTGAGGATTGTGTTGCAAGTTCTCAAGGACCAACAACTCTTTGCTAAGTTCGAGAAATGTGAGTTTTGGTTAAGATCCGTAGCCTTCCTTGGTCACATTGTTTTCGGTAAAGGTGTCGAGGTGGATCCTAAGAAGATGGATGCGGTCAAGAATTGGCCTAGACCTCTATCACCTTCGAATATTCATAGTTTCTTGGGTTTAGCCGGTTACTATCGAAGGTTTGTTGAAGGGTTTTCTTCAATTGCTTCGCCATTGACGGCGCAAACTCAAAAGAAGGCTAAGTTTACTTGGTCCGAAAGGTGTGAAGCGGGTTTTCAAGAGTTGAAAGATAGACTTACCTAGGCTCCAGTGTTGACCCTACCGGAAGGGTCCGATGGGTTTGTGGTCTATTGTGATGCTTCCAGAATTGGGTTGGGGTGTGTACTAGTCATTGCTTATGCTTCAAGGCAACTAAAGGTGCATGAAAAGAATTACCCTATTCATAATTTGGGGCTGGCGGCAGTTGTGTTTGCTCTAAATATATGGCGGCATTACTTGTATGGTGTCCATGTTGACGTCTTTACCGATCATAAGAGTTTGCAATATGTATTTAAGCAAAAGGATCTAAATCTTCGCCAACGAAGGTGGCTTGAGCTATTAAAGGACTATGACATGAATGTCCTCTATCACCCTGGCAAGACTACCGTGGTGGCAGATGCTCTTAGTCGGATGTCAATGGGTAGTGTTGCCCATATTGAGGATGGTAAAGAGGAACTAGTTTGTGATGTTCATAGATTGGCTCGTTTGGGTGTGCGATTAGTTGATTCCACCCAAGGTGGTGTTTTGGTCCACAATGGTTCAGAATCTTCCTATGTGCAGGATGTGAAAGCTAAGCAAGATCTTGATCCGAACCTAGTCGAATTGAAAGAAGCGGTGGTAAAGAAGTCCGTTAGGCATTCTCCCAAGGGAGAGAAGGAGTGCTCAGATATCAGGGTCGTTTATGTGTCCCTAATGTAGATGACCAAAGAGGACAAATCTTGATTGAGGCCCACGGTTCTCGTTATTCCATTAACCCTGGAGCTACCAAAATGTATCGTGACTTGCGGGAGATCTATTGGTTGAATGGTATGAAGAAGGATATTGCGGGATTTGTGGCTAGATGTCCTAATTGCCAACAAGTGAAAGTTGAACACCAAAGACCGGGAGGTCTATCACAAGATATTGACATTCCTACTTGGAAGTGGGAGGATGTGAACATGGACTTTATTGTTGTCTTGCTGCGCACTCGGCGCCAGTATGATTCAATTTGGGTGGTTGTAGATCGTATGATGAAATCAGCTCATTTCATTCCCGTAAAGATTTCTTACTCGGTGGAAGATTATGCTAGGTTGTACTTGAGGGAGATGGTTAGGTTGCATGGAATGCCTTTATCCATTATCTCCGATCGTGGTACATAATTTACTTCTCAGTTTTGGAGATCTTTCCAAAAGGGCCTCGGTACTCGTGTTAAGCTTAGCACGGCCTTTCATCCCCAAACTAATGGGCAAGCAGAGCGTACCATCCTAACTTTTTAAGATATGTTGAGAGCTTGATCAATTGACTTCAAGGGTAATTGGGATGATCATTTGCCTTTGATTGAGTTTGCTTATAATAACAACTACCATTCTAGTATTGGTATGGCTCCATTTGAAGCTCTCTATGATAGGAGATGTAGATCTCCCATAGGATGGTTTGAAATTGGGGAAGTTGCTTTGATAGGCCTCGAGTTAGTGCATGAAGCTATGGAGAAAGTTCGGCTTATTAGAGAAAGGCTGAAAACGGCACAAAGTCGACAAAAGTCTTATGCCGATGTCAGAAGAAGAGAATTAGAATTTGATGTTGATGATTGGGTTTACTTGAAAATTTCACCTATGAAAGGTGTAATGAGATTTGGGAAGAAATGAAAGCTTAGTCCCCGTGATGTAGGCCCATATCAGATTTTGAGGCGTGTTGGTAAGGTTGCCTATGAGCTTGAATTGCCTAATGAGTTGGCATTAGTGCATCCGGTTTTCCATGTCTCATTATTGAGAAATTGTTTTGGTGGTCCGACCTCTGTAGTGCCAATAGAGACTCTTGGCATTAAGGATAGCCTTTCGTATGAGGAGGTTTCGGTTAAGATCCTAGACCGACAAGTCCGGAAGTTAAGGAATAAAGAAGTTGCTTCCGTGAAAGTTCTAAGTAGGAATCAATTAGTTGAGGGTGCTACTTGGGAGGCCGAGGCTGATATGATTTCCCGCTATCCTCATCTCTTTCCTTCCGATCCTCCTCTAGCTTGAGGTACCTAGTTCCTCATGGTTCATTCTTTTGGTCTCATGTGTCATAGTTGATTTCCATGATTCCTTGATCTATGCATGTTCATGAAGAGTCTAACATGATATATATATATATATGTGCATTGAGTATGAGTTGCATAAAGTCTTCATGAATTTTGTATTGAGCATACTTTAGCTTGGAGTTGATGTTTCCTCCTCGGATATGTGCATTAACGTGCTTGCATGCTAGGTTGGTTTGTTAGTCCGAGTCTATCGCCCTTCTCGGGATATCCAGGTTCTCATTCGAGGACGAATGTCCCAAAGGGGGAGATATTGTAATACTCCAGTTTTTGAAAAGAAAGAAAATTGCAGTTTTAAAATTTTTCTGGTGCCAGTGACGATGAAGGCCATCTACGGACCGTAGGTGGAGTGACGGGCCGTAGATGGGAACCGTCGATGGCCCTACCAACTTTATGAATTTTAAGTTTCTGAACCTTGACCTATGGAATAGCAGGACGGTTCATAGTTTAGTTGACGGGTCATAGATGGGTTCCGTAGATGCCTTCCAGACTTAGCCAAATTTATCAGTCCAAGCGAACTATCTGAATCTATTAACGGAAGAGCAGGACGGTCCGTCAGTGGATGTACGGACTGTAGGTCCTGTCCGTCAATTGGCCCTGACAGTTTTATTTACGGGCTTTTTCCCTAAATGTTTATTCCTTATTCTAGACGATTTTGCCCCTTAGCATTGGCCCTATTTATATTTTCTAAGCCCTAATCCATTCATTTTCCAACTCTCATCTGCCAAAATATTCCTCTCTCTAGAAGAACAAGAAGGAGAAGAAGAGAGCTAGGGTTCTCATTAAGGTCATCAATCCCCCTTTTATTTCAAGGCATTGGCATTGAGGTATGATAGTATTTACCATTTGAAGTCTTTCCTCCAACGGGTCCTCTTTTCCTTAAGGTTTTCAAGGTATAGTCTTGCGTAAGAGAGCTAGGGTTTGACAAATTCTTATGGGTTCTTCATTATGCTTTCCATTGTTTATGTTATGGTTGATAGTGCACGATCTAGCGCGGTAAAGTAAGCTAGTGCACGATTTAGCGTGGTTTACATGCAACTTGATGAATCCCATGAGGTTATGTTAAGTATCCCCCAATTTTATGATTATGCTTATGATTGTGGGTTGATTGAGAAAAGATGAATTGCATGAACTCTTTGTGAATTGAGTTAAGGATTATGATTATCAAGCTATGAATTCCATGTAAGACTATGAATGATGAAAAGAGGATATTTTATGAAAAGATGCATGATGAACCAAAATCTATGATTTTCCTGTATTATGTGGGTTCCCTCAATTATGACTAAATTGCCTTGATTTATGGCTTTCTAAGTATTAGCTTGCATTGAATTGCATGTTTTGAGGTGAAGCTTATGAGCCCATGATTTATGAGTTAAAACATGATGAGCTATGTAAATATGAAACTTATGAACTCATGTATGTTTATGAAGAAAAAGCATGATAGAATCATGAAGAAAGAGGTTTATAGAATCAAGCATGTTTTGTATGAAATTATGATATGTTAGTGCAAATGTTGAGTTGTGAAAGGGTCTCTCATGTAATGCTCAACCTATGAATGTGAAAGGTTTTCTCACACGTAATGATTCATAATTGCTGAAAGGTTTGCTCAACTAAGCTTGAATCCATGATTAAGGAACTATTCTACGAAGGAACAAGAGGCGATTACCCATGTTCCCTAATGTAGACAAGAGGCGATTACCCATGTCTACTAATAATGAAATCATGACTAATAGAAGAACAAGAGGCGATTACCCACGTTCTTAAGGAGCTATTCTAATGAATGAAGGGACAAGAGGCGATTACCCATGTCTACTAATAATAAAACCATAAATCTCAGGGAGGTAATGGTAGTGGCTTCTCATTGACTACTTATGCTAGGTGTGGTAAGAAGCATGAGGGCAAATGTTTAGCCGGTACGGATGGTTGATTCAGTTGTTGAAAGTGCAGTCACAAGATGGGGGATTGTCCATCTCTCACGGCTATGGGAAGAGAGAATAAGCAAGCTCCATCTAGTGGCTCGGGTTCGAATGCTCCTAAGCAAAACCGATTCTATGCACTTCAGGCCCGTTATGATCAAGAGGGTTCCCCCGATGTTGTTACCGGTATGTTGAAAGTCTTCCATTTAGATGTTTATGCTTTGGTTGATCCCGTTGCTACCTTGTCTTTTGTGACGCCATATGTGGCTATGAGGTTTGATATAGTCTCGGATGTGTTGATCGATCCTTTTCATGTCTCTACTCCTATTGGTGAATCCATGGTGGCTAAGAGGGTATATAGAAATTGCCCCATTTCCTTTTCCCATAGAGTCACTCATGTTGATCTAGTAGAGATTTATATGTTAGATTTTGATGTCATTCTTGGGATGGATTGATTGCATTCTTTCTATGCTTCTATGGATTGTAGGACCCGAATGGTCAAATTTCAGTTCCCGAATGAGCCTGTCCTAGAGTGGAAGGGGAGAAATTCTATGGTTAGAGGTCAATTAGTATTTTATCTAAAAGCTAGAAAGATGGTCTCTAAGGGTTGCATTTACCATCTTGTTAGGGTGAGGGATATAGATTCCAAAACGCCTACTCTTGAGTCGGTCCCCGTTGTTAATAAGTTTCCGGAAGTATTTCCCGATGATTTACCGGGTATTCCTCCCGAATGGGAAATAGACTTCGGTATTGACCTTCTCCCGAATACGCAACTTATTTCTATTCCTCCTTATGGAATAGCCTCGGCGGAACTTAAAGAATTAAAGGAGCA
The DNA here is from genome assembly GCA_018342035.1 of Solanum appendiculatum. Taxonomy (NCBI): domain Eukaryota; kingdom Viridiplantae; phylum Streptophyta; class Magnoliopsida; order Solanales; family Solanaceae; genus Solanum; species Solanum appendiculatum. The sequence continues at coordinate 647,073 of JAGDQO010000798.1, forward strand.
ATTAAAAGATTTGTTGGATAAGGGTTTCATCAGACCAAGTGTTTCTCCATTTGGTGCTCCGGTCTTGTTTGTGAGGAAGAAAGATGGTACACTCCGTATGTGCATTGATTACATCCAATTGAACAATGTTACCATTAAGAATAAGTATCCTCCACCAAGGATATATGACTTGTTTGATCAACTCCAAGGGGCTAGTTATTTCTCTAAGATCGACCTTCGTTCGGGTTATCACCAATTAATGGTAAAAGAAGATGATATTCCGAAAATGGCTTTATGGACTAGGTATGGTCACTACGAGTTCTTGGTAATGTCGTTTGGGTTGACAAATGCTCCGGCCACATTTATAGACTTGATGAATAGGTTGTTTAAGCAATACCTTGACATGTTTGTGATTGTGTTTATTGATGACATCTTGATCTGCTCAAGGAATGAGGATGAGTATGCTAATCATTTGAGGATTGTATTGCAAGTCCTGAAGGACCAACTACTCTTTGCGAAGTTTAGTAAATGTGAGTTTTGGTTAAGATCCGTGGCTTTTCTTGGTCACATTATTTCCGGTAAAGGTATTGAGGTAGATTCTAAGAAAACTGAAGAGGTTAAGAATTGGACTAGACCTCTATCACCTTCGGATATCCGTAGTTTCTTGGGCTTAGCCGATTATTATAGGAGGTTTGTTGAAGGGTTTTCTTCGATTGCTTCTCCATTGATGGCTTTGACTCAAAAGGAGGTTAAGTTCGTATGGTCCGAGGCATGTGAGAAGAGTTTCCAAGAATTGAAAGATAAACTTACTTCGGCTCCAATATTTACTCTACCGGTAGGGTCCGATGGTTTTGTGGTTTATTGTGATGCCTCTAGAATTGGATTGGGATGTGTTATTATGAAAAATGGGAGAGTTATTGCTAATGCTTCAAGGAAACTCAAGGTGCATGAAAAGAACTATCCTACTCATGATTTGGAATTAGTAGCGGTTGTGTTTGCTTTGAAAATATGGCGGCATTATTTTTATGGGGTACATGTAGATGTCTTCACCAATCATAAGAGTTTGCAATATGTGTTCAAACAGAAAGATTTAAATTTTCACCAAAGAAGGTGGCTTGAGTTGTTAGAAGACTATGATATGAGTGTTCTTTATCACCTCGGTAAGGCTAAAGTGGTGGCGGATGCTTTTAGTCGATTGTCTATGGGTAGTGTACCTCATGTTGAAGATGGTAAGAAAGAGTTGGTTCGCGATGTTCATAGATTGGCCCGATTGGGTGTTCGGTTGATTGATTCTGCTAAAGGTGGTGTTACGGTTCATAATGGTTCCGAATCCTCTTTTGTGCATTATGTAAAGGCTAAACAAGATCTTGAACCCAACTTAGTTGAATTAAAGGAAGCGGTTCTAAAGAAGTCCGTTGAGGCTTTCTCCTAAGGGGGAGATGGTGTGCTTCGCTATCAAGGTCGTTTGTGTGTTCCAAATGTAGATGACTTAAGAGAATAAATCTTATCGGAAGCCCATAGTCTCGATATTCCATTCACCCGAGAGCTACCAAAATATACTATGATTTGCGAGAGATTTATTGGTGGAATGGGATGAAGAAGGACATTGCGGAATTTGTGGCTAAGTGCCCTAATTGCCAACAAGTGAAAGTTGAGCATCTAAGGCCGGGAGATTTGATCAAAGATATTAGTATTCCTACTTGGAAGTGGGAAGATGTGAATATGGATTTTATTGTAGGTTTGCCTCGCACTAAGCGACAATATGATTCGATTTGGGTTGTTGTAAATCGAATGACGAAGTCAACCCATTTCATTCCTGTCAAGACTTCTTATTCGGTGGAAGATTATGCTAAGTTGTACTTGAGGGAAATGGTTAGGCTGCATGGAGTGCCTTTATCCATTATCACTGATCGTGGTGCACAATTCACTTCTCAATTTTGGAAGTCGTTCGAAAAAGGTCTTGGTACTTGTGTCAAGCTTAGTACGGCCTTTCATCCCCAAATTGATGGGCAAGCGGAGCATACTATCCAAACCTTGGAAGATATGTAGAGAGCATGTTCAATTGACTTCAAGGGTATTTGGGATGATCATTTGCCTTTGATTAAATTTGCTTATAATATTAGCTACCATTCTAGTATTGGTATGGCTCCATTTGAGGCACTTTATTTTAGGAGGTGTAGATCTCCTATAGGTTGGTTTGAAGTTGGGGAAGTTACTTTGATAGGCCCAGAGTTAGTACTTGAGGCTATGGAGAGAGTTAGACTTATCAGGGAGAGGTTGAAAACGGCTGAAAGTCGACAAAAGTCCTATGCCGATATTAGAAGAAGAGAGTTAGAATTTGATGTTAATGATTGGGTCTACTTGAAAATTTCACCCATGAAGGGTGTAATGAGATTTGGGAAGAAAGGGAAGCTTAGTCCCATTATGTGGGCCCATATCAAATTTTGAGACGTGTTGGTAAGGTTGTGTATGAACTTGACTTGCCTAATGATTTGGCATTGGTACACCCAGTTTTTCATGTCTCATTATTGAAGAAGTGTGTCGGTGACCCAACATCTATAGTGCTATTTGGGAGCCTTGACATAAAGGATAGCCTTACATATGAAGAAGTTTCGATTGAGATTCTAGACCGGCAAGTTCTGAAGTTCAGGAATAAAGAAATATCTTTTGTAAAAGTTCTTTGGAGCAATCAATTAGTTGAGGGTGATACTTGGGAGGCCGAGGCCGATATGATGTCCCGATATCCACATCTTTTCTCTTTCGATCCTCCTCTAGCTTGAGGTACCTAGTTCCTCATGGTTCATTCCTGGATTTCATGTGTTATACTTGATTCCCATGATTTCTTTGATTTTGCATGTTCATGAAGAGTCTAATCTTGAGAAAATGAGGTAACTTGATTGTTTTAGCTATAGGATTATGTGCATTGAGTATAAGTTGCATAAAGTCCTCATGAAATGATATGTTGAGCATGCTTTAGCTTGGAGTTGATGTTTCCTCCTCGGATATGTGAACTATGTGATTGCATGTTTAGGTTGGGTTCTTAGTCCGTGTCTTTCACCCTTCTTTTGATAGCCTTATCTCCATTTGAGGATGAATGTTCCCAAGGGGGAGATATTGTAACACCCCGTATTGGAAAAGAGTGAAAAATTTCAATTTTTGGAAACTTGGGTGGTGACCTACGGTGGGTCACCTACGAGCCGTAGGTCAGAAGAGTAAAGTGGTCGTCGATGACACTATTTTGAGGGTTAATTTTGATGATTTTCTTGGAGGCCAACCGGGGTGACCTACGATGGACACCAACGGGCCGTTGGTAGACCTACGAGCCGTAGGTCTTGGCCGTTGGTCAAGGTCGTGTGTTGAATTTAATGAGGGATCATTTGGTCTTTTCACCTAATGGACTAATTTCTTCACTAAGTCAGTTTTACCCCTCCTTATGAAGCCTTCCAATCCTAAAATCTACCCTTTCTAATTCAATTTACAAGATTTTCCCCTCTCAAATATTTCTCTCTCTAAGGAAATCCTCTCAAGCTTCAAGGAAGAGGAACACCAAGTTCCTCCATTAAAGACCATCAATTTTCCCCAATTTCTTGTGAGCTTTGTTAAGGTATGATAGTATTCACCATTGGAGCCCTTTCCTCCAATGGGTCCTCAACTTTCTGCAAGGTTTTCAAGGTTCAATTTCCCAAATTGAGTTAGGGTTTTTTATCAATTCTTATGGGTTCTTCAATTGTGATTTCAATTGTTGATTTTATGGTTGGTAGTGCACGATCTAGTGTGGTAAAGTAATCGTGCACGATCTAGCGTGATTTACATGTAGTTTCATGAATTCTTATGAGCCCATGCTAATTTTCCCCAATTTGTGATTATGCTTATGATTATGGGTTGAATTGAGAAAAGATGAATTTATTGAACTCTTGATGAATTGAGTTAAGGACTATGATTACTAAGCTATAAATTCTATGATAAGACTATGAATGATCTAAAAGCGGGTTTTATGAAAGAGATGCATGTTCAACCAAAAACTATGAATTTTCTTCTATTATATGGGTTCCTTCAAGCATGACCAATTTGCCTTGTTGATGATTTTCTAAGTGTTAGCTTGCATTGAGTTGCATGGTTGAGGTGAAGTCGTATGAACCCATGATTTATGAGTTATGAGGATGATGAACTATGTAAAGATGAAGCTTATGAAATCATGCATGCTTTATAAAGTTTATGATATGTTGATGTTGAGTTGTGAAAGGGTTTCTCATTTAATGCTCAACCTATGAATGTGAAAGGTTTTCTCACGTAAAGGATTTATAACTTGTTGAAAGGTTTTCTCAACTAACGTTGAATCAAGAGTTTAAGGAGCTATTCTAAATGACGTAAGCTTTGACTTGTCCACGGAATATGAAACGTCAATAAACACGATTTTAGCTTGGATTGGTAACCCTAGTTGTACCTTTCCATGGATAACAAGATAAATAAAAATTATGACTATTCCGTGGGATTTATGTTTAGCACCGAGAGGATTTGGAGATGGAAGCTCTCCCGTGAGTAGAGGCCGGGTTTCTAGTAGCAATCTCCTCATCCCTTTCCTATTTGCTCCCATAGGATTATGGTCTATGATAGACATTAGATAGTGGATCCACATAAGCTATATGTTAAGATGAGGGTCCTACCTTAGCAAGTAGGATTGCCCTATCGGTGTGGGTTAAAAACCAGATTCTATGTTGATAGCTCACATGGTCTTACATGTCGGTTAAGGCTATTTCCCACAAAGAATGAACTAAAGTATTTTATAAAATTCCTCAAGTAAAGAAAGAGGAATTAGCTTGCCTTGGCCATGGTCTATGTTTCATGCTTCTTATGTTTTTGTCATGTTTTAGCTTGGCCATTGCATGTCATGATTATGTCTCATTCTAGCATGTTTTATATGTTTATGTGCATTGCTATCATACTTGGTACTTGATTGTACTAACGCATTCTCTTGCCTACATTAACTTCTTTGGTGTAGGACTTGGCGATTCACCCTCCACTCGTGGCTATAGCTTTATAGTAGAAGATTGATAGAAGACTTAGTTGATTCCTCATTCATCCTTGGACATAGCCTAGATTTTTTATTTTTCATGTTGTTTCTTTCATTTCAGATTGTATTGGGTTACGTCCTAAACTTTATTTCTTTATGATAGATTGGCTTTGTGACATGAGATGTTGACTTCCGCTATTTCTTTTTAAAAACTTTGATATGAAATTCTCTTTTGAACCTTAAATTTCTATTATCTTGTATGTATGTATGCTAAGTGGCTTGTATGTGGCCTCTCGAGATCTTGTACGCCATGTCACGTCTAGGGGGTTGGGTCGTGACAGATTTTTAAAATTTTCAAAATTTAATATGCATTCCAAAAATTATAATTAATCTAATCATGTCCACTTTTCATTTAGGGCCTGTTTGGAAAGTTATCCTAACAATTGGATTTGATGTAATTGAGTGTAATTACATTGTCTGACGTGTTTTGTTGACTATTGAATTACTTAGTCAGCAGGTTATTGGGTGTAACTGGCAGGGGGTAATTACACTCTCCAATTCTCAGGGAGGGGCTGTGAATTGCTGGTAATTACATTGTGTAATTACAAGCTAATTACTTTTTAATTTCTTCTTTTTATTTCTATTATTTTAAATTCTTTTTTTAATTTTATTTTTCTAAAAATTTTTAAAAGTTTATTTTTTATAAATTTATTTATATGTCATTTCATTCTCATTCTCAACTTTTACTTCATGTGATTTTAAACAATTTTTCGTATTATCTATTTTTTTTATGCCATGTTTATTTTTTCATTAGCATACTTTTATTAGTATTCTAATTTTTAAATTAAAATAGAATTCATTGTCTAGTAAGGTTATAGACTTACGTTTTTCTTTTCTTTTAAATAATATTTAGGTATATTGTGTTGAAATTTGACATAAGAGTATTATGTTAAATTTTTTGTTTTGAATTTAGAACTTATGTTATATTTTCATTTTTATTTGTTTTAGTAGTATTGACTTGAGACTTCACATTGCAAGTCATTCATTTTTTAGTTAGACTTGATAGATTATCTTTTTGTCAAATATTTTAATAATTTATGACATTTTATTTATAATATTAATATTTTTGTCAAACATATATTTCATGATGTTCTTGTACTTTTAGTTTTATGATTAATTCAATTAAAATATACTAATTTGAAAAATATAAATCAATTATTTTTTCATAATATTATTTAAGAACATAAGTTTATTAATTAATATATTTTCAAAAGACAATACATATCTTAAATATTTAATTTAATATCATTTATAAAGTTTCTTATTTGGCTAATTTTATTATTTAAATAATTAACTTTTATTTTTTAAATTTAATAAAATCTTATGATTGCAGTTGTGCAACCAAAAAGTACACTTGTAATTACATTGAGGCAGAAATTATACAGATAGAGGCATTTTAGCCTAAAATGACTCCATCTATATATATATATCGTTTGAAATTTCACGAGAGTCTCTATAACTCTTGCCTTAGAGGCAATACTTAGCCCAAAGACTTTCAATACATCTCATGGGCAAGAGTTGACACTGTCTTACTGTATCCAGACCAGCCTTACCAACTTCTCAGGTGGCGAGAGCAGTTTCAACAGTAGCACATCCAGCCAGAGGAGGGGGTCAGCATCCGGGTGCACGGGGAGGTCCTCGAGGAAGCAGGACAGGTGGCAGGGTGGATGCACGGGGTAGAGGCACCTAGGGCCATTTCTATGCAGCTCCAGCCAAAGAAGAGGTCGAGGCGTCAGATGATGTGATTACAGGTACGGTTCTCTTATGCTATCAGTCTGCTTAAGCTTTATTTGACCCTGGTTCTACCTATTTGTATGTGTCTGCTTATTGTGTTCCTCAGTTGGGGGTGAGTACAGAGCCCTTAGTGGTACCTTTGCATATTTCGACCCCGGTAAGAGATTCTTTAGTAGTGGAGGTGACTATTCGGGGGTAGGTCACTCGAGTCGATCTTGTTGTGCTTAGTATGGTGGATTTTGATTTGATTTTGGGCATGGATTGTCTATCCCCTCACCGAGCGGTCTTGGATTGCTATGCCAAGCCCGTTACTTTAGCTATGCCTGGTATCCTACCGGTGGTGTGGCAGGGCTCTTGTAGCCACACACCTGTTGGGGTGATTTCTTGTATTCAGGCTCAGAGGCTACTGGATAGCCGATGTTTGACTTATTTGGCGTATGTTAGAGATGTTAGTAGGGAGGACCCTACCGTTGATTCAGTGCCTATAGTTTGAGAGTTTACTGATGTATTTCCTGTCGACCTTCCTGGCCTACCCCCAGAGTGAGATATTGATTTTGCCATTGATTTGGAGTCGGGTACTCATCCTATTTCCATCCCACCGTACCGTATGGCCACCGTAGAGCTCAGGGAGCTCAGTGTTCAGCTTCAGGATTTCTTGGGTAAGGGATTCATTTGGCCTAACGTATCACCTTGGGGTGCCCCAGTCCTATTTGTGAAGAAGAAGGATGGCAGCACGCGGATGTATATTGGTTACAGGCAGCTGAATAAGATGACAGTGAGGAACCGTTACCCCATGCCTCAGATTGATGATCTGTTCGACCAACTTCAGGGTGCCGTAGTATTTTCTAAGATTGACTTGAGATCTGGCTACCACCAGTTGAGGGTTAGAGCAGTGGACATCCCTAAGACAACATTTAGGATGCGTTATGGCCATAATGAGTTCCTAGTGATGTCTTTTGGGTTGACTAATGCCCTTGCCGCTTTCATGGACTTGATGACTTGTGTGTTCAGGCCGTATCTAGACTCCTTCGTCATATTCTTCATTGATGATATCTTGGTATACTAACGGAGCCATGGTGAGCATGAGCAGCATTAGAGGATAGTGCTCCAGACTTTGAGAGATCATCGACTTGATGCCAAGTTCTCAAAGTGCGAGTTTTCGCTTGAGTCCATAGCATTCTTGGGGCATGTGGTGTCCAAGGATGGCATTATGGTGGATCCGACAAAGTTTGAGGTTATCCGTGATTGGGCTAAGCCCACCTCTGTGACTGAGATTTAGGGCTTCGTCGAATTGGCAGGGTACTACATGCATTTTGTTGAGGGCTTCTGTTCTATAGCGGCGCCTCTAACTCGGTTGACTTACCAGGATGTTCCCTTTATGTGGTCGGAGGAGTGTGAGAGGAGCTTTCTGAAACTTAAGGAGTTGCTTACCACCGCTCCTATATTGACTCTTCCAGTTGAGGGCGAGGGCTTCACGGTTTATTGTAACGCATCCGGCGTTGGTTTGGGTTGTGCATTGATGCAGTAGGGCCGGGTTATTGCTTATGCGTCAAGGCAGCTTAAGTTGCATGAGTTCAACTACCTCACTCATGATTTGGAGTTGGCGGCGGTAGTTTTTATGCTTAAGATCTGGAGGCATTACCTATATGGAGTTCATTGCAAGATCTATACTGATCATAGGAGCCTTCAGTACATTATGAACCAGAGGGATCTTAATTCGAGGCAGCACCGTTGGATTGAGCTCTTGAAGGACTACGACCTCTCTATTCTCTATCATCCGGGCAAGGTGAATATAGTAGCGGATGACTTGAGCTGGAAGGCAGTGAGTATGGGTAGTCTAGCCTTCCTTTCTGTTTCGGAGCGACCCTTGGCTTTGGACATTCAGTCCCTAGCCAACCAGATGATCAGGCTTGGTATTTTAGATACCAGTCGGTTGTTAGCCTATGTCAGTGCTCAGTCATCTCTGCTAGATCAGATATGTGGCCGTCATTTGAGGATGAGTCCTTGGTGACACTCCGAGACAGAGTATTGGCAGGTGATACCGGGCAAGCTACACTAGACTCAGATGGGGTTTTGAGATTTGCTGGCCGTTTGTGTGTTCCGAGAGTTGATTCAGTTGATCCTTAGCGAGGCCCATGGCTCCAGGTATTCTATTCATTCGAGCACAACTAAGATGTATTGTGATCTAAGGCAGCACTACTGGTGGAGAGGTATGAGGAGGGACAACTCAGATTATGTGTCCTGTTGCTTGTGTTGTCAGCAGGTGAAGGCCTAGCATTTGAGGCCTGGTGGTGAGTTGCAGAGATTACCCATTCCTGAGTGGAAGTGGGAGCGTATCACCATGGATTTCTTTGTGGGTTTGCCTCAGACTTCTAGAGGTGTTGACATCATTTGGGTCATCGTGGATCGATTGACCAAGTCACCACACTTCCTCCTAGTTCATACTTCCTTCAGTGTCCAGAGGTTGGCTCGTATTTATATTCTGGAGGCGGTCTGTCTTCATGGTGTTCCTATTTCTATCATCTCAGACCGGGGTTCACAGTTCACTTCCAACTTTTGGAGGGTATTTCAGGAGGAGTTGGGGACCCGTGTCGACCTTAGCACAACATTCCACCCGCAGACCGATGGCCAGTTAGAACGTACTATTCAGGTCCTTGAGAATATGTTGCGGACCTGTGTTATGGACTTTTGAGGTTAGTGGGACCAGTTCTTGCCCTTGGCGGAGTTTGCATACAACAACAGCTACCACTCTAGTATTCAGATGGTCCCGTTTGAGGCTTTGTATGGTAGGCATTGTCGCACTCCAGTTGAATGGTTTGAGTCTATGGAGCCTAGGTCGCATGGTACAGACTTGTTTTCGGAGACCTTAGCACATGTGAGGATTATTCAGGATCGGCTCTGGATGGCTCAGAGTAGACAACAGAGTTACGCGGATCGCAAGTGACAGCCACTGAGATTTGCCATTGGTGATTGAGTATTCCTTCGAGTGTCGCCCATGAAGGGCGTGATGAGATTTGGGAGGTGGGGCAAGCTTAGACCCCAATACATTGGGCCTTTTGAGATCTTGAAGACAGTTGGTGATGTGGCCTATGAGTTATCCTTACCTCCAACATTCTCAGCTATTCATCCAGGTTTCCATTATTTGATGCTGCGCCAGTATGTTCCAGATGAGTCTCATGTGCTACAGTATGATGCCACTGTGTTGGATGATCGCCTGACCTATATTGAGGAGCCAGTTGCTATTTTTTCTAGAGATATGAGGCAGCTGAGTTCCAGAGCCATTCCTGTGGTTAAGGTCCATTAGAGGCATCGTCCAGTCGAGGAGGCTACCTGGGAGACTGAGCGGGAGATACGGGAGCAGTTCCCCAACTTATTTAAGCTCCCATGTACTTCTTGACTTTTACTTTCACGGATGAAAGTCCTTTTAGTAGTGAATGTTGTAATGACCCAACAGGTCATTTTCGTGTTAGTTCCTTCTTTTTGTCATTTAGAGCATTCCTGTAGCGACCCCAAGTCATTTATGACTTGCTGGCACAGATAGTTTGGTCGCCTGGTCGTTCGTTTGGGTGTTATGCTATTTTTCTATTTTGGAGCTTTCGAAACTTAAAAAGTTGATTTCGGTCATAACCTTAGGTAAACGACCTCAGAAAGGAATTTTGATGGTTCCATCAGCTCTAGAGCAGCCAAATTAGGCTAGAAGAATGATTGGCACAAATCCCAGGGTTTTCGGTTTGACTTTAGGGCCATTTGGCGCTTTAACCTTGAAATTTGGCTCAAGTTTTACTTTGGTCAACATTCTTGGTAAACACACCCAGATGAGAATTCCATCAGCGCGATTAGTTTTGGAATGCTGAGTTTAGTCTAGAATCACCCTTCGAGCACTTTCCGAGGCTTCCGATCTAATTCCAAGGCCCTTGGTTGAAGTTGGCTAAAATTGCGCTTTGGGTGTGGGACCCACTTTTTGTCGAAACAACCTTGTATGGGAATTCTGACTACGTCATTGAGTCTGAAATGTCAAATTTTATGGGGTATCATATCTCATTTGAGTTCACGGGGTTCCGAACGAATTCGGAGCACCCCTCAGCTAGTGCACAACTGATATTGCAAACCCATTTCTTCTCCGCATTCACGGAATTGGGCCCGCATTCTCAAAGGTCTGGGCCTTTCTTCTCTGCGTTCACGGAGGTGTGAATCTTCTTTCTCCGCATTCGCGGATAAGGCTCCGCCTTCGCAGAGGTTTGGGGAGCCTTTCTCTCCGCATTCGCAGATAAGGCTCCACGTTCGCTGAGGTCTGTGGTCCTCTTCTCCGTGTTTGTGTACCCTTAGCCGCGTTCGTGGAGGTGTAGTTGTTGTCATTCCACGTTTGCGGGCCTTAGTCCGCGTTCACGGAGGTCTTTGGTGCCTGCCAGTTATAAAAGAGGAGGTCGGGTTTCATTTGACGGAAAGTTGGAAAATTCATATCTTCTTCGTTATAAATCGGTTTTTGGTGATTCGAAGTCCCAGGTGTTCGGAATCTCGTTGGCTTTGTGGGTTAGTGCTCGGAGTGTGTTGGGTGGTCCTCGATTTCCATGAATTTGAGGCGTAAGTTGCTACCTTAAGCTAATTGTGTTAAGTTTTACATCTTGGGTTTATTGTTGTACGGAGCTGATCTGAGCCCTGAAGGATGTCCCATTTTAGAGCACAAGCTCGGGGGAGGGTTTAGGACCTCTTCACGGAGTCAATTCCAAAAATTCTGGAGCAGGTCCCATAATTCCTGATTTTAACTCTGAAATTGGTCTGTCTCCGATTTTGATGATTTTAGTGTCTAAACAACCGTGCTGATGCTGTGATTCTATTTTTGATAGCGTGGCAGCAATCTGAGGCCATTCGGAAGGGGAAGACTCCGACAGAGTGATTTGGAGCGTGCGCGGTCGGCCTTCAGGTATGCTTCGACTTCCATTCCTTTAAATTGAGCCTGATTGTGTAATTGCATGCGGTTTTGTGTGAATCTGGGGTGGGTAGATGGTATCTCTTCTCTTCTTCTCAGAAACCATGCTTTAGGATTGATTTCGAGTTATTTCGAGGTTAGTACCGTGTTATCCGAGGGATTGCTTATCTATGATGGTGTGAATTATTTGCTAGGCTGTTTATATGTTGCTGCATGCGGATTTTCTGGTTGTTTGCTATTGTATTAGAGTATATCCTTGGCCTTAGTTTAGGCTAGACTAATGTTGACTTAGACCCATGCACCTGGTTGACTTTAGTATGTATCCGACGTCGATTCGGATGGACTAGGTCCTTGTAGACCGGCATATCAGACTTGGGTCTGATAGTTGAATTTAGTTTTGGCTTTGTAGTGCTTATGATCCTTATTCTTTTCTCCCATTTTTCTGTGATGCTGATGCGTTATTGGAGGCGTGGTACTTCCTAGTTAGGTGCTTCGAGGTCGGTTCTGTGGTGATGTGATTGGTTGTGGACGTCGATCCACTATGGCTTGGAGTTGATACGCTCGTTGTGATGTGGTTGATAGTGGACGTCGATCCATAATAGTTTGGGAGTTGAGATCCTCTACGGAGTTGATTCACCTTATATGCTCTATCTGGCTGGGTAGGGCCGGGAGTGTTAGCTGACTAACTCATCTGGCTGGGTAGGGCCCCTGGAGTGTTAGTCGGCTAGGCAATTGGACATAACTTGGCTAAGGTTCTCTTTGGAGTTGGCATGCTCCACATACTAGTCTGGCAGGGACAGGGCCCCCGGAGTGTTAGATGGCTCACTTGGCTGGCTTGGGCGGGCCCCTGGAGTGTTAGCCAATCGGGCGGTTGGCTATCAGGATCTTGAAGGGTCGTCATACCCCTCCCCCTTTGCAGCACTCGTCTGGCTGGGTAGGGCCCCCGGAGTGACTAGCGGGCTAGGTGAGTTAATTTGGAAGTCGGATATGTGGACTGGGTTGGAGGTGACTGGCTGTTTCAGTTCGGAGTTAGTTTCCTTTGGTTCTGTAGATCTAGCTCTTCTGTGTACCTGTCGGACTTATGGGGGTCCGTTTGGGTTTTATTTAAACTTGTGCACTAGTGTACCTTCTGGGCTTATGGGGGTCCAGTTAAGTTTAGTTTAGCTGTATTTGGTTTTACTTACGGTGAGCTCGTGTGCTTCTTTTTTTTCGCTTGACCTCTTTGATTGTAGATTCTATCTTTTTAGTCTGTTTTTACCTTTCCTACTAAGTCAGCCTATGATGCCTATTGGATACCTGCTGTTTGGTACTCATGCTACACTCTGCATCTGTTTTCATGATGCAGGTCCGAGCACCAGCTATCAGCGTTGAGTTCGAGCCTGCTGCAGTCTGTTCCGGAGGCGAGGGTGAGCACATGGCGTCCTGAGATTACCTGCCTCCTTCTGTTTGTATATTTTGGCTTGTCTTTCGTTTTGGAGACAGTCTTGTTTCTGTGGTCCACTTTTGGGACTTGTACTCATTTTGTAGTAGCTCTGTACATGTGACTTCTAGGTTCTGGGAGGTATCGTTGTTGTATATAGATGTTTTCGTTTACGCCTTTCCTTTATATATTCCTTTACTTATGCTTCCGCGTAGTTGAGATTAGGTTCCACTCTCAGTCCCATTACTGTTAAGTTCCGGGATAGGGTTTGGCTTGCCTACTAGTGGGTTGGTAGGTGCCATCATGACTTGAGGAATCGGGTCGTGATAGGTTTTGAGATTAATATTTAATATTTATGTAGGGTTAATGTAGAAAATTACTACATTCTTAATGGGTAATCGGTTTATCCAATAACCCAATATTAAAAAAACAAAAACCAAACTCATAACTCGATAATTTGTTTTTGTAAAACCGTTAAAAAATCGTTAACCCAATAAGCAATAACAATAAACTAATAACACTTTTTCGGTTCAGTTTATCGATCGGTTCAGTTTTTGCACACCCCTATATATGTGTGTGTGTGTGTGTGTGTATATATATATATGCCTCATGGGAAACAATTTATACTACTTCACTAAGTTTAACTTATGAGATGCTCAATAACTCTTGTCTTAAAGGCAGGACGCAGACCAAAAACTTCAAAACAATAAGTTACGCTCATTGGGCAAGACTTGACACTACCATATTGTGTCTTGATTTATCAGATGCTCTATTACTCTTGCCTTAGAGCCAAGACTTAGCACCGGGTCTTCCAAAGAATAAGTGACACCCCATGGGCAAGACTTGGCACCACCATCTTGTGTCTTAATTTATCATATGCTCCATAACTTTTGTCTTATAGGAAAGACTTAGCGGAATGACTTTCAAAGAATAAGATATGCCCCATGAGCAAGAGGTCTTGAGTTATGAGACATTTTATAACTACTGCCTTAGAGATAAGACTTATTAGCCCAAGGACTGTCAAACCACAAGTTAAGCCCTATGTGAAAAAAGAAAAAAAAAGAGAATATTTTTAAAAAAAAAATAGAGAAAAGAATAAAATAATAAATGAAAGAAAATAAATAAAGAGAAAGAAAAAAAAGATGAAAAATTGTCATGACCCAATAATGGACTTGATGGCACTTGTCATCTCCCACCAAGACAAGTCAGCCTCAACCCAACTACATGAAAGAAATGCGTAAAGTAAAGCAAGAATAACATAAGATAGAAAACTTATTCTTTTTATTAAAACCCTAAAACCTAGTTGTCACGTGTACAAGCCACTAAAGCATAAAGTGCAAAATCAAAAGATAATTACAAGTCTCAAGTCTTTGTTTCTCAAATAGAACAAAGCATAAAATAAAAGGAACAAGAGAGTCTGTCGGGATGACAAGAAGCTACCTCTCAATGTATCCTCAGAAAGCATCATAAATAGGAGAAGAAGAAGATCACATAGGTCAGGGTTCCGAACCTACACAAGTGTAAAAGCAAGGAGTGAGTACCAATAACAAAGTACTCAACAAGCAACCTACTAAACAAAGAAAAACTAGATAGAAATGAGTACTCCTTTCATCCCAACCGAACCTCCTCAAACTACAACTTGCATAGAAATCAGCCCAACCTAACAGGTCACGATCCACAGCTCACAAGTTCTCATAATCACAGTCCAACAATCATCAAGTAACAAATATGACAATCACAAGTGTCAAGTAAATCAATCAAGAGTATCGAGTTCATCAAAGAACATTAATCAAGTATAAGAACACAAACATCCAAGATTTATCATGCACAATGTCAATCAGAACTCATGGGAACTGCCCATAGTTTATGAACTCGCCGGTAATGACCTCGACGCCAGTACCACTTGCTAGAAATGACCTCGGCATCCATATCACTCACCGTAAATGACCTCAACATCAATAATACCTATTGAAAATGACCTCGGCATCAATAGCACTTACTAGAAATGACCTCCGCATCAATAACACTTGTTGGAAATGACCTCGACATCAATAACCATCATATGTATCATCATGGTGCACAAAAATCAATGTAAATAAGCAATCACACACCACAAGAAAGAGACAATAACTCAAGCAATTCAAGTCCCCAATAATTCCATCAAAGTATTTCATCAATCAACGCATTAGAGCTCACAACAAGGTAAATTCAAAAGTATCATGATCAATACATTGCCTTTTATTTAACCCCCCTCTTTATTAATTAAGATTAAACAAGTGGAACAATGAGCCCTTCACCTCATTCCCATTACTCCCCAACATACATAATGAAGGGAATTACACGAATCAACTAGATTTACAAAGTTTAGGAAATCACTTGCCTTAATTCAATCAAATAGTCAATCCAAGACTTGGGTCTTCTCCTTCTAAACAATATATAAAGCCTCACAATCTAGTTCAATCAAATAATCATAATTAGATTCCGAAAATAACAATACCCAACTCATACATTTAGACATATGGGTCAATCAACTCAAAAACCCAATTCCGAAATTAAGGTTTGAATCCGAATATCTTTACTTGAAAATATTACCCAAGGCATTTGGAACTCATTGGTGAAAACCATTTCAAAAAAGGAGTAAAAATTAGATCAAAATCACTATTTTACTAAGTTCTTGGGTTCTTGAAGATAAACCCCAATTTTTCCATTTAAAAACCTTGATTTGTACACTTAAATTCATAAATAATAATGGGTAATTGAAGATTTAAGGTTAAGAATCATTATCCAAATATTTCTTCTAAAAAATCTTGTTCAAAAAACCACACCAAAGCTCTCAAAACTCAAAAATGGTGTAATAGGGTCGAAATCCCAATTTTTGGAAAACATTCTATCTAAGGGTCTTCTGCAAACGCAGACCCTGTCCGCGAATGTGGAATTTAATAAATTGGACCTCGGCGAACGCAGTAGGTCTCCCGTGAACCCGGATGTAACACCTCGGATTCGAAAAGAGAGGAAAATGCAAATTTTCAGAAAAATTCAGCCTGACCTATGGTTGGTACCAACGGTTCGTAGGCCAAGCTCGTGGGTGCTACTGGTTTGGGCAAGAAATCTCAAAAATAAACTTTGGTGACTTACTATGTCACGACCCAAGGTACCCCCTAGACGTGACATGGCGTACAAGACCCTGAAAGGACTAATGTAAGCCACTTAGCATACATACAAACAATATCAGAGAGATTTAGGAGTTTAAGAGACAATGTCATATCAAAGCTTTTAAGAAAAAAAAATAGCGGAAGTCCACATCTCATGTCTCAATGCAATTCTATTCATAAGAATGAAAAATAAGGTTTGGGACATAACCAAATACAATGTCAAAAGAAAGAACATAAAAGTAAGAACAACTAGGCTACATCCTCGAATGGATGAGGACTCACCAAGTCTTCAACAATTCTTCTACTAAGCTCTAGCCACGAGTGGATGGAGAATCTCCAAGCCCTACATTAACAAGTCAATGTAGGCAAGAGTATACGTTAGTACAATCAAGTACCAAGTATGATAGCAATGCATGAAATCATTTAAAACATGCTAAAACGGGACATTTTCTTGACATGCAATGACCAAACTAAACATGATAAGGTATAGAAAACATAAAGCATAAACCAAGGTCAAAGCAAGCTAAACATCTTTACTTTACTTTACTTGAGACATATCTTAACTAGACTTTAGTTCATTGGTTGTGGAAAGTAGCCTTAACCGACATATAAGACCATGTGAGTTATCAAAATGGAATCCGGTGTCTAACCCCACACCGATAGGGCCATCCTACTTGCTAAGGTAGGACCCTTCACTTAACAT
This sequence comes from Solanum appendiculatum, assembly GCA_018342035.1. Lineage (NCBI taxonomy): Eukaryota > Viridiplantae > Streptophyta > Magnoliopsida > Solanales > Solanaceae > Solanum > Solanum appendiculatum. Next base: position 664,059 of record JAGDQO010000798.1, read on the forward strand.
ATAGCTTACGTTGATCCACTAGCTAGTGTCTATCATAGACCATCATCCTATGGTGGCACATAGTTTATGGGACATGGGTAATCGACACTTGTCAACTCGGTGCTAAGCATAATTCCCACATATTAGACATAGTTCAATTATCATAAGTACACATGGGTAGTTGCCTCTTGTCTACAATAGGGAACATGGGTGATCGCCTCTTGTCCCTTCATTAGAATAGCTCCTTAATTATTAATTCAAGATTAGTTGAGCAATCCTTTCAACAACTTATGAATTATTACATTTGAGAAAACCTTTCACATTCATGGTTTGAGTAATATATGAGAATTCATTTCACAACTTAACAACAACATCAATATATCATAAACTTTGATGCTTCAATCTCAAATCACCCTTAATTCATCATTAACTTCATAAGAGACATGCATAATTTCATAGACTTCATCTTTACATAGTTCATCATGCTCATAACTTACAAATCATAGAGTTCACATAGATTCATGAGAATTCCTCTTAAATCATGCAATTCAATGCAAACTCATGCTTAGAAAACCATAAACGAGGCAATTTGACAATAATTGAAGTAACCCACATAATAGGGGAAAATCATAGTTTTTGATTGAACATGCTTACTTCCTTAAAAAAAATCATCCTTAGTTCATTCATAATCTAATCATGAAGACCTTAACTTAGAAATCATAATTCATGCATGGATTCATAGAGATTTCATAAAAATTCATCACTTCATAATTCAACCCACCCACAAAACATAGATTTTGAAATTGGGGGAAATAGCATGGGTTCTTGGGGATTCATCTAAATTAATGAAATTCAACTCAATTTATACTTCAAAGTTCATAAAACAATCAGTTGTGGCAACATTACAAAGAACCCATAACTTGGAAGAAAACCCTAAATTCAATTGGGAATTTCTAACTTGAAAAGTGAAGATTTGAAGGACTCCATGGAGGAAAGGGCTCCATGGATGAAGACTATCATACCTTGGTGCTCAATTTCCTTAAAAAATTTGATGAAGAAAGCTTGATTTCTTGAACACTAACTTTCCCTCTTCTTCTTCAAACTCTAGAGAGAAATATTTGAGAGAGGAGGGTTTGGGGAATTTTGTAAAGTGGTTGGAAAGGGTAGATTTAAGGATTGAATTGACTTATATAGTGTTAGGGAATGAAGGGAACCGATCTAAGTTAGTAAATAAGTCATTGGGTGAAAAGACCAAATGACCCCTTTGAAAATAACTGTCGGACCCCTACCTATGGTTTGACCTACGGTCCATAGGTCAGACCTACGATCTGTCTTGTCCTTCCGTAGGTAGATTCAGAGACTGTCAATTTGGACCCTGCAACGACGGATCCTATGTATGGCTCGTGGGTCAATTGACGGACCGTACTCAGCAATCGTAGGTCTGAACTTATGGCTTAAGAATTTGACTAAGTCTAGAGGAGACCTACAAGACCCATCTACAACTTGTTGAAAGAGCGACGAGCCATCCTAGCAGACCGTCATTAAGGTTATGAAACTGGACATCTCACAGACTTTCAGTGGGCCAACTACTGTTCCCACCTATGGTCTGTCAGTACATCTACAGTCTGTAAGTGGCCTCAGTCATTACTAGCACCAACCCAGAAAAATTTCAAAAAATTTTCACCTTTAGATTCCGGGGTATTACATTGTCTCCCTCTTGGGAACATTCATCCTCGAATGAGAATCAAGACATCATAAGGAGGGTAAGAAACAAAAGCTTACAACCCAACCTAGAATGCAATCACATAAATGCACATATCCAAGGAGGAAACATCAACTCCAAGCTATAGCATGTTCAACACATTATTTCATGAGGACTTTATGCAACTCATACTCAATGCACATAATCATAGATAAACCAATCAAGCTAGCTCATTTTCACAACATTAGACTCTTCATGAACATGCATAATCAAGGAATCATGGAAATAACTAAGACACATGAGACCAAAAGAGTGAACCATGAGGAACTAGGTACCTCAAGCTAGAGTAGGATCAGAAGGAAAGTGATGAGGATATCGGGACATCATATCGGCCTCGGCCTCCCAAGTAGCACCCTCAACTAATTGATTCCTCCAAAGAAATTTCACGGAAGCAACTTCTTTATTTCTTAACTTGCGGACTTGCCGGTCTAAAATCTCAACCGGAACTTCTTCATAGGAAAGACTATCCTTTATGCAAAGATTTTCTAATGGCACTATGGATGTCGGATCACCAACACATTTCTTCAACAATGAGACATGGAAAATTGGATGCACCGATGCCAAATCATTAGGCAAGTCAAGTTCATAAGCAACCTTACCAACATGTCTCAAAATTGATATGGGCCCACATAACGAGGACTAAGCTTGCCTTTCTTCCCGAATCTCATTACACCCTTCATGTGTGAAATTTTCAAGTAAATCCAATCATCAACATCAAATTCTAAATCTCTCCTTCTAACATCAGCATAAGACTTTTGTCGACTTTGAGCCATTTTCAACCTTTCTCTAATATGCCGAACTTTCTCCATAGCCTCATGTACCAACTTGGGACCTATCAAAGCAACTTCACCAACTTCAAACCAACCTATAGGAGATCTACACCTCCTACCATAGAGAGCTTCAAAGGGGGCCATACCAATACTAGAATGATAGTTATTATTATAAGGAAACTCAATCAAAGGCAAATGATCATCCCAATTACCCTTAAAATCAATTACACAAGCTCTCAACATATCTTCCAAAGTTTTGATAGTACGCTCCGCTTACCCATCGGTTTGAGGATGAAAGGCCGTACTAAGCTTAACACAAGTACCAAGACCCCTTTGGAAGGATTTCCAAAATTAAGAAGTGAATTATGTTCCACGATCAGAGATAATGGATAAAGGCACTCCATGCAACTAACCATTTCTCTCAAATACAACTTATCATAATCCTCCGCTGAATAAGAAACCTTGACGGGAATTAAATGGGCTGACTTTGTCATTCGATCTACAATAACCCAAATCGAATCATATTGTCACCGGGTGCGTGGTAAACCAACAATAAAGTCCATATTCACATCTTCCCACTTCCAAGTAGGAATACTAATATCTTGGGTCAAACCTCCCGGCTTTTGATGCTCAACTTTCACTTGTTGGCAATTAGGACACTTAACCACAAATTCTGCAATATCCTTTTTCATCCCATTCCACCAATAGATCTCCCGCAAATTATGGTACATCTTGGTAGAACCCAGGTGAATGGAGTATCGAGAACTATGGGCTTCCGATAAAATTTGTCCTCTTAAGTCATCTACATTGGGAACACACAAACGACCTTGATATCGAAGCACCCTATCTTCCCTTTGGGAGAAAGCCTTAACGGACTTTTTGAGCACCGCTTCCTTCAACTCAACCAAATTAGGATCAATATCTTCTTTAGCCTTTACATCATGCACAAAGGACGATTCAGAACCATTATAAACCATAACACCACCCTTAGTGGAATCAATCAACCGAACACCCGATCAGGCCAATCTATGAACATCACGAACCAACTCTTTCTTGCCATCTTCAACATGAGCAACACTACCCATAGATAACCGACTAAGAGCATCTGCCACCACATTATCCTTACCAGGGTGATAGAGGACACTCATGTCATAGTCCTTTAACAACTAGAGCCACCTCCGTTGGCGAAGATTCAAATTTTTTTGTTTAAACACATATTGCAAACTCTTGTGGTCAGTGAAAATGTCAACATGCACACCATACAAATAATGCCTCCAGATCTTTAAAGCAAACACAACCGCCGCTAATTCTAAGTCATGAGTAGGATATTTCTTTTCATGCACCTTGAGTTGTCTTGAAGCATAAGCAATGCCTTTTCCATTTTGCATAAGAACATATCCTAGCCCAATTCTCGAGGCATCACAATAAACCATAAACCCATCGGACCCTTCCGGTAAGGTCAACACCGGAGCCGAAGTAAGTCTATCTTTCAACTCTTCTCACACGCTTCGGACCAAGTGAACTTAACCTTCTTTTGAGTCAAAGCCGTAAATGGAGAAGCAATCGAATAAAACCCTTCAACAAACCTCCTATAATAGCCGGTTAAACCCAAGAAACTACGAATATCCGAAGGTGATAGAGGTCTAGGTCATTTCTTAGCCGCATCCGTCTTCTTAGGATCTACCTCAATACCTTTACCGGAGACAATGTGACCAATAAAAGCCACGGACCTTAGCCAAAACTAACATTTACTAAACTTTGCAAATAGTTGTTGGTCCTTAAGGACTTGCAGTACAATTCTCAAGTGATTGGCATGCTCATCTTCACTCCTTCAATAGATCAAGATATCATCAATAAACATAATCACGATCATGTCAAGGTATTGTCTAAACACCCTATTCATCAAATCCATAAACGTGGCTGGAGCATTTGTCAACCCAAATGACATCACTAGGAATTTATAATGGCCATATCTAGTCCGGAAAATCATTTTCAGAATATCATCTTCCTTCACCCTCAATTGGTGATAGCCCAAACGAAGGTCGATCTTAGAGAAGTAACTAGCCCCTTGAAGTTGATCAAACAAGTCATCTATCCTTGGAAGAGGATACTTATTCTTAATGGTAACCTTTTTCAATTGACGGTACTCAATGGACATACAGAGTGAACCATCTTTCTTCCTTACAAACAAGATCGGAGAACCCTATGAAGAAACACTTGGTCGGATGAAACCCTTATCCAAAAAATCCTTCAATTGCTCTTTTAGTTCCTTAAGTTCTGCTAGAGCTATTCGGTAAGGAGGAATAGAGAGAGGTTACATATCGGGGAGAAAATCAATACCGAAGTCTATTTCCCTTTCGGGAGGAATACCAGGTAAATCATTGGGAAACACTTCTGGAAACTCATTAACAACGGGGACCGACTCAAGAGTAGGGGTTTGGAATACACATCCTTCACCCTAACAAGATGGTATATACAACCCTTAGAAATCATCTTTCTAGCTTTTAGACATGAAATGAATTGACCTCTAAACATAGAATTTCCCCCCTTCCACTCTAGGATAGGCTCATCCGGGAATTGAAAGTTGACCATTTGGGTCCTACAATCAATAGAAGAATAACAAGAATGCAACCAATCCATCCCAAGAATAACATCAAAATATAACATATCAAGCTCTACAAGATCAACATGAGTGACTCTATGGGATAAGGAGACGGGACAATTTCTATAGACTCTCTTAGCCACAATAGATTCACCAATCGGAGTGGAGACATGCAAATGATCTAACAACACATCCGGAACAATATCAAACCTTATAGCCACATATGGTGCCACAAAAGACAAAGTAGCATCGGGATCAAGCAAGGCATAAACATCAAAGTAAAAGACTTTCAACATACCGGTAACCACATCGGGAGAACTCTCTTGCTCATGACGAGCTTGAAGTGCATAGAATCAGTTTTGCTTCTGATTTCCACTAGAATTCGATGGATTTTGAGATTGAGTTCGTCTACGGTTATCCTCTTCATTCTTAGCCACTAAGGGACAATCCTTATCTTGTGATACATCTTGCGACAACCAAAACATGTGTTGGAACCGGCTAGACACTTACCCTCATGCTTCTTCCCACACTTAGCACAAGTAGTCGATGAAAAGCCACCACCATTTCCTCCTTGAGGCTTAGAGTTAGACACCCTATCTTTGTTGGAATTAGGAGGAACATTAGAGGAAACTTGACCGGAGAACTTTTTTTGAAATCTAGAACGACCATGTCTGTCGGACCTTGAGTGTGAAAAATTACCATCACCAATCCTAGCCCTCTTTGCCTCTCTAGACCTTTCCTTGAGTTTCTCCTCTTCTATTTGTTGAGAATATACCATGAGGTGAGAAATATCCATGTCATTGACAAACATAGAGGTACGGCACTCTTTGACCACCATTTTATACACTCCCAAAACAAACTTACTCATTCTTGCCCTAGGATCGCCAACCATAGAAGGAGCATATCGAGAAAAAAGTGTGAACTTCAAAGCATACTCTTTCACACTCATGTTTCCTTGACAAAGATTGATGAACTCAAGCACCCTGGCCTCCCTTATCTTAAGGGGAAAGAACCTATCAAGAAAAGCAACCTTGAATTTCTCCCAATCAAGAGGACCCTCATTAACTGCCCACCCTTCCTTCCATTGGTTGAACGAAACTTGAGCAACACCCTTGAGTTGATAAGCGGCCAACTCCGCCTTTTCCTCCGGTGTCACACCCATAATCATTAGCACCTTGTAAACTTCATCGATAAACTCTTGAGGATCTTCCTCAACCTTAGAACAATGAAATTCCGGAGGGTTCATTCTAGTGAAGTACCTCACCCTTGATGTTGTCGTACCCACCTTTGGGTTCATGGGAGCCACAACCTCTCTGTTGGCTTGAGCCGTCATGGCTTGGGCCAACACTTGAAAAGCAGCCCTAAACTCCACATTAGTCACTTGTTCGGCCAAAGGGTCGGCCGAAACTTGAGGAGCTTGAGGAGGAGCTTGTTGATCCGCATTCTCTCCTACATTTCTTATAGCATAAGCTCTTCGGGTCACCATATCCTGAAGCGCATAGGATATGGATTAGGAGAGAGACATATAGAGTTAAATTCTATGGCATGACTTAGGAGTAATAAAAGAAGTTGAGTTTCTTAAATGTCTTATAGCCTCTCATTCATAAATGTGGCATGCTTCACACTCATGAACAAGACTCTACTTGACGTGGCTTATGAGACATCCTAGGATCTTTCTAAAACCTTGTGCTCTGAATACCAAGTTTGTCACGACCCAATGTACCCCCTTGACGTGACATGGCGTACAAGACCCCTAAAGGCCTCATACAAGCCACATAGCATACATACATATAAGATCAGAGAGATTTAAGAGTTCAAGAGACAATGTTATATCAAAGATTTTAAGAAAAAAAATAGCGGAAGTCTACATCTCATATCTCAAAGCCAATCTAGTCATAAGAATGAAAAATAAGGTTTGAGACGTAACCCAATACAATGTCAAAAGAAAGAACATAAAAGTAAGAACAACTAGGCTACATCCTCAAATGGATGAGGACTCACCAAGTCTTCAACAATTCTTCTCCAAAGCTCTAGCCACGAGTGGATGGAGAATCGCCAAGCCCTACATTAATAAGTCAATGTAGGCAAGAGTGTGCGTTAGTACAATCAAGTACCAAGTATGATAGCAATGCATGAAATCATTTAAAACATGCTAAAACGGGACATTTTCATGACATGCAATGACCAAGCTAAACACGATAAGGTATAGAAAACATAAAGCATAAACCAAGGTTAAATCAAGATAAACATCTTTACTTTACTTTACTTGAGACATATCTTAACAAAACTTTAGTTCATTGGTTGTGGAAAGTAGCCTTAACCGACATATAAGACCATGTGAGCTATCAAGATGGAATCCGGTGTATAACCCAACACCGATAGGGCCATCCTACCTGCAAAGGTAGGACCCTTTACTTAACATATAGCTTACGTGGATCCACTAGCTAGTGTCTATCATAGACCATCATCCTATGGTGGCACATAGTTTATGGGACATGGGTAATCACCACTTGTCCACTCGGTGCTAAGCATAATTCCCACAGATTAGACATAGTTCAATTATCATAAGTAGACATGGGTAGTCCCCACTACTCTACAATAGGGAACAGGGGTGATCGTCTCTCGTTCCTTCATTAGAATAGCTCCTTAATCATTAATTCAAGGTTCATTGAGCAATCATTTCAATAACTTATGAATTATTACATGTGAGAAAACCTTTCACATTCATGGGTTGAGTAGTATATGAGAATTCCTTTCACAACTCAACAACAACATCAATATATTATAAACTTTGATGCTTCAATCTCAAAGCACCTTTAATACATCATTAACTTCAGAAGAGACATGCATAATTTCATAGACTTCATCTTTACATAGTTCATCATGCTCATAACTTACAAATCATAGGGATCACATAGCTTCATTATAATTCCTCTTAAATCATGCAATTCAATGCAAAATCATGCTTAGAAAACCATAAACAAGGCAATTTGACCATAATTGAAGGAACCCACATAATAGAGAAAAATCATAGTTTTTGATTGAACATGCTTACTTCCATAAAAAAAATATCCTTAGTTCATTCATAATCTCTTCATGAAGACCTTAACTTAGAAATCATAATTCATGCATGGATTCATAGAGATTTCATAAAATTCACCACTTCATAATTCAACTCACCCACAAAACATATATTTCGAAATTGGGGGAAATAGCATGGGTTCATGGGGATTCATATAAATTCATGAAATTCAACTCAATTTATACTTCAAAGTTCATAAAACCATCAATTGAAGCAACATTACAAAGAACCCATAACTTGGAAGAAAACCCTAAATTCAATTGGGAGTTTCTAACTTGAAAAGTGTAGATTTGAAGGACTCCATGGAGGAAAGGGCTCCATGGATGAAGACTATCATACCTTGGTGCTCAATTTCCTTAAGAAATTTGATGAAGAAAGCTTGATTTCTTGAACACTAGCTTGCCTTCTTCTTCTTCTTCTTCAACAAACTCTAGAGAGAAATATTTGAGAGAGGAGGGTTTGGGGAATTTTGTAAAGTGGTTGGAAAGGGTAGATTTAAGGATTGAATTGACTTATGTAGTGTTAGGGAATGAAGGGAACTGACCTAAGTTAGTAAATAAGTCATTGGGTGAAAAGGTCAAATGGCCCCTTTGAAAATAACTGTCGGGCCCCTACCTACGATTGGACCTACGGTCTGTAGGTCAGACCTACGACCCATCCTGTCCTTTTGTACGTAGATTCAGAGACTGTCAATTTGGACCCTGCAACGGTGGATCCTACGTACGGCTCGTGGGTCAATCGACGGACCGTACTCAACAATCGTAGGTCTGAACTTATGGCTTAAGAATTTGACAAAGTTTGGAGGAGACCTGCGAGACGCATCTACGACTTGTTGAAAGAGTGACGGGCCGTTCATGTTGACCATCGTTAAGGTTCTGAAACTTGACATCTTATAGACTTTCAGTGGGCCAACTATAGTTCCCACCTACGATCCGTCAGTCCATCTACGGTCCGTAGGTGGCCTCTGTCTTTACTGGCACTAACCCAGAAAAATTTCAAAAAATTTCACCTTTAGAATCCGGGGTATTACATAGTACATGACCTATAGTCAGTAGGTGGATCTAGCAACCGTAGGTCAAGTCGTAGGTGAGGGGATCCAGGATTATTTTTAAGGTATCTTTTGGTCTTTTTACCCAATGACTTATTTACTAAATTAAGTCGGTTCCCTACACTTCTTAGCACTATATAAACCCTTTTAAGCCTAAATCTACTTTTCCGAATCATTCCCAAAACTCTCCTCTCCCAAATAATTCTCTCTCTAGAAAAGCTTGAAGAAGAAGAAGAAGAAGAGGTCAAGTTAGGGTTCAAGAATCAAGCTTCCATTCCTCAAATTGATTAAGGGCTTTGAATCCCAAGGTATGATGATCTTCATCTATGGAGCCCTTTCCTCCATAGAGTCCCTAAAATCCTCTATTTTATAAGTTAGAAATTCTCCATTGAAGTTAGAGTTTTCTTCTATGCCATGGGTTCTTTTCAATGTTGATTTAATTGATTGTTTTATGAACTATGAAGCATGAATTGAGTTGAATTTCATGAATTGAGATAAATTCCCATGAACCCATGTGATTTCCCCAATTTTGAAATTAGGCTTTGTTGATGGGTTGAATTATGAAGAAGATGAATTTTATGAAGTCTATATGAACCCATGCATGAATTACGATTTCTAAAAGTTGTCATTTCATGATGAATTATGAATGATCAAAAGATGGATTTTACGAAAGTATGAATTTTCAATTATGAAATTTATGATGATTTATGAATTGCTTTGAGATTGAAGCATGAATGATGTTGTTGTTGAGTTGTGAAAGGGTTTCTCACATTTGGAACACACAAACGACCTTGATATCGAAGCACACCATCTCCCTCTTGGGAGAAAGCCTCTATGGCTTTTTCAAAAACCGACTTCTTCAAGTCAACTAATATTGAATTAAGATCTTGCTTAGCTTTTACATCTGATACAAAAGATGATTCCAAACCATTATGTACAACTACACCACCTACATGAGAATCAACCAAGCGGTCACCCAATTGGGCCAATCTATGAACATCACGTACCAATTCTTTCTTCTCATCCTCAACATGAGCAATACTACCCATTGATAGTCGACTAAGGGCGTCCGCCACTACATTAGCCTTATCAGAGTGATTGAGGACACTCATGTCATCATTTAACAACTCAAGCCACCTCCTTAGGCATAGATTTAGTTCCTTTTTCTTGAATACATATTACCAACTTTTATGGTCGGTAAAGACATCAACGTGGATACCATACAAATAATGCCTCCATAACTTTGAGGCAAAAACAATCGCCGCTAATTCTAAATCATGGGTAGGATAGTTCTTTTTGTGAATCATAAGCTTCCTTGAGGCATAGGCAATAACTTTTCCATTTTGCATAAAAACACATCCCAATCCAATTCGTGAAGCATCAGAATAAACAATAAACCCATCAGAGCCTTCCGATAAAGTCAACATCGGAGTGGAGGTAAGCCTATCTTTTAACTCTTGGAAACTCTTTTCTCATGCTTTCGACCATAAGAACTTCACCTTCTTTTGAGTCAATAAGGTCAATGGGAGGCAATAGGAGAAAACCCTTCCACAAATCTTCTATAATATCCAGCCAAACCCAAGAAGCTATGAATATCCTTAGGGGATAGAGTTCTAGGCCAATTCTTGACCGCTTCCATCTTCTTAGGATCAACCTCCATTCCCTTATCGGAAACAATGTGACCAAGGAAAGCCATGAATCTCAACCAAAACTTGAAATTATAGAACTTAGCATATAATTCACGATCCTTAAGAATTTGTAACACAATCTTCAAATGATCGGCATGCTCATTCTCACTCCGAGAATCAATCAAGATACCATCGATAAACACTATCACAAACATATCAAAATATTGTATAAACACTCTATTCATCAAATCCATGAAAGCAGCCGGAGCTTTAGTCAATCCAAATGACATTACCAAGAATTCATAATGACCATACCGAGTTCAAAAATCCATCTTCGGAATGTCACCTTTTTTCACCCTCAATTGGTCATAACCCGATCGAAGGTCAATCTTTGGTAAAACAAATCATCAATCCTTGGAAGAGGATACTTATTCTTAATGGTAACCTTGTTCAATTACCGGTAATCAATATACATGCGAAGTGAACCATCATTCTTACGAACAAACAAAATCGGAGCACCCCACGGAGAGATGCTCAGTCAGATGAAACCCTTATCCAACAAATATTTCAATTGCTTCTTTAATTCCTTAAGTCCTGTCGGAGCCATACGGTAAGGAGGAATAGAGATAGGTTACATATATGGGAGAAGGTCAACACCGAAGTCTATTTCCCTTTTGGGAGGAACACTGGGTAGATAATCGGGAAACACTTTCAGAAACTCATTTACAATAGGGACCGACTCAATTGTAGGGGTTTCAGAATCCGTATCCCTAACCCAAATAAGATGATAGATGCAACTCTTAGAAATCATTTTCCTAACTTTTAGATAAACAAACTAACCCGTAGGCATAAAATTTCCCCCTTTCCACTCTAGGACATGCTCATTTGGAAACTGAAACTTAACCACTCAGGTTCTACAATCAAAAGAAGCATAACGAGAATGGAGCCAATCCATACCAAGAATAACATCAAAATCTAACATATCAAGCTCTACTAGATCAACATGAGTGACTCTATGGGATAAGGAGATGGGACAATTTATAGAGACTCTCTATGCCACAATAGATTCACCAATAGGAGTAGAGATAGAAAAAAGGTGTAACAACACATCCGGAGAAACATCAAATCTCATAGCCACATATGGCGTCACAAAAGACAAGGTAGCACCGGGATTAAGCAAAGCATAAACATCAACATGAAATACTTTCAACATACCAGTAACTACATCGGGAGAACCTTCTTGATCATGTCGAGTTTGAAGTGCCTAGAACCGATTTTGCTTTAGAGAACTTGAACTCGAACCACTAGGTGGAGTTTGCCTACCATCCTTTCCCTTGTCGCTTCTAGATAGATAATCTCTCAAGTGGTGAACACTATTACCACAACCAAAACAATTATCCGTACCCATCAAGCATTTATCCGAATGATACTTGCCACATTTTTGGCATGCGGGAATCGAACCGTGCAGATCTTTTCTCATCTAAACTAGTTAATACTCCTCTTTCTCTGAAATCTCTTATTGCTTCTGATACATCTCCTCCATTTTTTGATCCTTCATTATATCGTAGTCTTGTTGGTGGACTTCAATACTTAACTTTTACTCGTCCCGAATTTGCCTACTCTTTTAGTCAGTTAACCCAGTTCATGCATTCTTCCTTGGACATTCATTTTATTGCAGTGAAGCGTATTCACGCTACTTGCGTGGTTCCATAAATCATGGCTTATTCATTCAGGCGGCTCAATTGGTTCATTAACAAGTTATACTGATGAAGATTGGGCAGGTGTCCTACCACCCATAGGTCTACCTCAGCATATTGTATCTTTCTTGGTAATAATCTTATTTCTTGGTCTTGTAAGAAACAAAGTGTTGTATCGCGCTCGAGTGCTGAGGTAGAACATCATTCTGTTGCCCATGGTACTGCTGAGATATCTTGGTTGCTCTCTGTCACACCCCGAGGCTACCCCTAGATGCAACACGGGACCTAAGATCACAAGTGACCCCAAGCTAACCCTGAGTCTGGCCTATCACAAGCATTATGAAATACAACTATGCGGAAGTAATACTGTAAAGCGAATCAAAACTAAAAGAACTTCAGGTGAGAATATAACTGAATATCAATTGGGAACAACCCAAAACAACTGAATACTGACTCTATGTTTGAAAGCCTCTAAGACTGATGAGCTGCTGGGACAAGTCCCCAGCTAACTCATAATGAGCTAACTAAACCAAAAGCATGAAGAAACATTTTCAAACTATGAGGACTCACAACGAAAATTGCTAAGTATGGACAAGAAGTCGAGCTAAGCGTAGTCTGGATGCTGAGCACCTGAACCTACATCATGAAACGATGTAGCGCAAAAGTATGCGTCAGTATTTTGAATATACTAAGCATGCAGGACATATGCTAAGCTAAACAATAAAGAAACTAAACATAGAAATAGATATACTGAGGTATAGCTAAAAAACTGAGCTGGATGCAATGACCAGGTACTAATAATGAAGATAACATGTTGAGCTGAATACTGAAATAAATGCTGAAAAATGGTCAATGCAATATGAATCTGAATGTGGGAGCTACTATTACCGACATAAACCACTTGAGCTAAATGTGGAGTCCGATGTATACGCCTCATGGAGAGGACCCAATATACCTTTCCAGGGGTATAAAGTCATGATTGTGGTGTGATCACTAAAACTGATGCTCAACAGAGGGGACTTCTGATCCTACGTTGGCACATAGTTCAGCGAACTGAGGGTACACTTAACCCTAGTACAATTCGGTGCTAAGTCTACTCCCAGTTGAATGCGTATAGCTAACATGCAACTGAAATACTGAGTCACTCAAAATACTGATATGCTATCTGAGAATGAAACATACATATACTGAAAGATATGCCATTCAAATTCTGAAGCTTGATTTTTTGACTGATTGCCTAGCAAGTATAATTCATGAAATACTGATAATTAACACAAGCTAGGGTTCTGAAATCTATGCATGGGACTACAATAATTCTCCAAGAAAACATGTAATCAATACGATGGAAAATATAGCAGCTAAATTCATAATGAATCTCCAAAGTTTAGGAACCCTAGGTTTGAACAATTTATGAAGAAACTGAAGGATTGACTGAATTCTAGAGACCTAGTGGGTGAAAGGAACACACTATTGAAATCCTACATACCCGGTGATGAAACTACGGAGATATCCTTTGGATTTCGGGGCTGAACTTGAAGAAGACCTCTGCTTGTTCTTGGGAGAAACTATCGCCTCTTTCTCTTCTTTTCTTTCTAAGTTGGATGATTTTGGGAGAATGAGTTCTAGGTAGTTTCTGACTAGATTATTAGGCTTAGGCTGAGTAAAATGACGTAGTTTAACTACCAAAGCATAGTAGAAAAGATGAATGCGACCCTGACTTAAATTCTACCGAAGTGTCTTCAAGAGAGGCTTCATGGGCCGTCTAGAGTACCACAGCCCGTCAAGTGGGTCGTGAAGCTTCATCTGCCTGATATTGCTTCACTAAAATGGGCATAAACTTTTACTCCTAACTTCAAATGGGGCAAACTCGATGGCGTTAAAAGATGATTTAGAGATCTTTAATTTGATAGGTCATGGGCCACCTAATTCATTTTGTGCTGAAAGATATGGTCAATTGAATTTGACCTTAAACTCTAAGTCTGACAAGTCTTCTTCATAGACGACTTCACGGTCCGTGTGGAGCTTCACGGACCGTTTAGACATCCGTGATCCTTAACCAGTGAGTTGGGGTGAGACCTTACTGATGGGGTGACTTGTATGACCCACCTGACGGGCCGTCCAAGTCACCACAGACTGTCTGGGTGTCCGTCAAGGTGAATTCTACCTGGGCTAGATTCTGGAAGACATTCACGAGCTCCTTAATGGACTGTGGTTCCCTACATGGCCCGTCTAGGGCTCTGTAGAGGTCTCCATAGTCCTTTTTTGGGCTCGTGACTTGCCCGTTTGACCCGTGTCTAGCCTTTCTCTAACCCGAGGTGTTACAATATCTCCCCCTTGGGAACATTCATCCTCAATGAAAACTAAGCAAGCTGAATTTGGAGGAAAAGAGTTGCAATCCCTACCAACTGAGTACTAGAAACTGATATCTAACTGAACTGAGTTTCATGAACATGCAAATATGCTGAAATGTAAGCATAATTGAGGGGACAAGATACTTAGACTGAATATACAAGAGTAAACTGAAAGACCGAAGAGGAACTATTACCTCAAGCTAAAGCCGAATCAGAGGGAAAAAGATGAGGATAATTGGCCAACATGGCTACTTCTGCTTCCCAAGTAGCTCCCTCTACGGACTGACTCCTCCACAAAACTTTTACTGAAGCGACTTCCTTATTTCTCAACCTACGACCCTTACTGTCAAGAATCTTAACTGGAATCTCTTCATAGGTGAGGCTACCCTTCACAACCACACTTTTTAAAGGTATTATCGATGCCGGATCACCCACACACTTCTTCAACAAGGAAATGTGAAAGACGGGATGAACTGTCTTTATTTCTTTTGGCAACTCTAACTCATAAGCCACATTACCAACCCTTTTCAGGATTCTGTAAGAACCTATATACCTGGGACTGATCTTTCCTTTCTTGCCAAATCTCATAACCCCCTTCATGGGTGACACCTTCAAGAAAACCCAATAATCAATTTCAAACTCTAAGTCCCTTCTCCTCACATCTGCATAGGACTTTTGATGACTCTGAGCTGTCTTTAGTCTATCTCTGATGAGCTGAATTTTCTCCATAGCCTCATGAACTGAATCTGGCCCAATCAAGGCTGCTTCACCTACTTCGAACCAACGAACTGAGGACCTGCATCTACGCCCATACAAAGCCTCATAAGGGGCTATTTGAATACTAGAATGGAAACTGTTATTATAGGTAAACTCTATGAGAGGTAGGTGATCATCCCAACTACCCTTAAAATTGATCACACAAGATCTTAACATGTCCTCTAAGGTATGAATTCTACACTCTACCTAACTATCCATCAACGAATGAAATGTTGTACTGAGATTTCCCTGAGTACCAAGACCTTTCTGAAATGATCTCCAGAAATGGGAGGTAAACTGAGGACCTCTATCTGAGATGATAGACAAAGGAACCCCATGCAACCTGACTATCTCGTTGATGTAGAGTCTATCGTAGTTGTCCACTGAGTCTATAGTTTTAACTGCTAAGAAGTAAGATGACTTAGTGACTCTGTCCACTATCACCCAATTGGAGTCATGCTGTCTGCGAGTACGAGGTAAAGCCGTAATGAAATCCATGTTTAGCATTTCCCATTTCCAAGTAGGAATGCTAATCTACTGGGTCACACCTCATTGTTTATGATGTTCTACTTTAACTTGCTGACAGTTGGGACGCTTAGCCATAAAATCTGTGATGTCCCTCTTCATGTCGTTCCACAAATAGACTTCCCGTAGATCACGGTACATCTTGATGGCACCCGGATGAATATAATATTTTGAATTATAGGCTTCTGTAAGGATCTGCTGCCTTTACTCATCCACATTAGGGACACATAAGTGACCCTCGTAATGAAGCACACACACTCCCCCTTGGGAGAAAATCTCAACTCTCTAATGATGATATGCTCCTTTCAACTGAAGCAATATAGGATCACTATCCTGTTTCTCCTTAACCTCCGCTACCAATGAAGATCTGATCCATTCTGGACTATCACACCACCATGTGGCGTGTCGATAAGGCAAACCCCTAAGCGAGTAAGCCGATGAACATCTCTGGCTAGTTCTTTCTCTTCCTCAACATGTGCCAGACTACCCATGGATAGTCTCCTAAGGGCGTCCGCCACTACATTGGCCTTACCCATATTGTAGAGCACATTCATGTCATAGTCTTTGATGAATTCAAGCCATCTCCTCTGACGAAGATTCAACTATTTCTGGGTGAACACATACTGGAGGCTCTTATGATCTGTGAACACATCAACACGAACACCATATAAGCAATGTCTCCAAATCTTTAGGGAAAACACGATGGATGGAAGCTCGAGGTCATGAGTCGAGTAGTTCTTCTCATGGATCTTAAGCTATCTGGAAGCATAAGCTATGACCTTGCCCTGCTGCATCAACACATAACCTAGGCCGATCCTGGATTCATCACAATAAACCACATAACCATCTGAGCCATCTGGTAGAGTCAAGACAAGAGTTGTAGCCAACCTGGTCTTCAGTTCTAAGAAGGTTTTCTCACACCTAACCACTGAAACTTAACCTTTTTTTGAGTCAACTTGGTCAATTGGGTATCTATGGATGAAAATCCTTCGACAAACCTTTGGTAGTAACCGGCCAAACCCAAGAAACTTCTGATATCAGTCAGAGAGGTGGATCTGGGCCAGTGCTTTACTGCCTCAATTTTCTGAGAATCCACTCGGATCCCTTTGTTGGATACCACATGACCAAGTAAAGCGACTGATTGTAACCACAATTCACATTTGGTGAACTTAGCGAATAGCTGGCGATCTTTAAAGGTTTGCAGAGCAACTCTAAGATGAGTTGCAAGCTTTTCCTCATTCCGAGAATAAACAAGGATATCATCAATAAAGACGATGACAAACAAGTTCAAATACTATTGAACACCCTGTTCATTAAGTCAATGAAAGCTGCAGGAGCATTCGTTAGTACAAAAGACATAACTACAAATTCATAATGACCATACCGAGTCTTGAAAGCTGTCTTTGGGATGTCACTATCTCTGACTCTGACCTGATGATAGCCGGATCTGAGAACTATCATAGAAAAGAAACTAGCACCGTGAAGCTGGTCGAACAAGTCATCAATCCTGGGGATGTGATATTTATTCTTGATTGTGACTTTGTTCAATATACATCCTGAGAGAACTGTCTTTTTCACGCACGAATGATGAGTCAGTAGTTTTGACTCATTTATAGCTTCGTTTGTGCAAATTTAGTGTCCTTAATACCATTTTTTGCACCTATAACTAATGTTAAATCATTTGTGTGTACCATGAGGGACAAGGAATGGTATGAAGCCAAAAAGCACCAAAATTGAAGAAACTAAAAGGCTGAGGCTTGCCAAAGTCAACTCAGTGATGCACCGAGTGGACATGACCTCGCCTAAAGTTCCATGGAGCAAAGGAGAAGTCTAAGTCAAAATGGTGAGCCGATAAACAAGACGGTAAGTTGCCGATCCAAACGGCAACCCCGATGCACATCGCCTAAAGTTCCAGAATGAAATCAGCACTGAGGTGATAAATCTAAAATGCGAGATTGGGCAACTCGGTGCGTCATCGAGTAGAAGGGCGAGCTCCGACTTATGCCACTGACTGGAACTCAAATTCAAAATCGTGGAAAACTTTTGGGAAGTATAAATAGAAGATTTAAGTAAGAAAGGGGTGGAGGAGAATTGTATAGAGACAAAGAAGTACATTGCACTTTTGATATACTTAGTTTTGTTCTTGGAGATTTATTCTTTGGAGTTTTTGGGAGATTTTAACATTGGGTATACTTTTAGTTGATTATTTCTGCTGTGTGAAGATTTGGAAATTCAATGGAGAATGCTATTGGTAACCATTTCTTCACTTTCATTATGATTGGCTAAAACCCCAATGCCTTAGGGTTGTGATTATGTGTTCAATCACCTAATTAGCTTATGGGTATTATGAATTGCTGAATTGGTTGTTGATTTAGAATGGGTTCATTTGTTAATTCATTTTTTTATCTTATGAATTGGAGTTGCAAATTCAGTTCTAGCTTATATCTCTTTGTATGCTTGTTAAAGATGCATTTGAGTGGAATTGACTTCTGATAATTGTATGGGTTTTTAATTATACTACTCAGCTTGTTAAAGTGGGTTTAATTAAGGCATAAGGTTGTGCTCTGATAGTCTAGCCTATTGGGGTTTGGTAAAACCCAATTGAAAGACTGGTAGTTGGTTGCAAAATAGCTATCGTAGTGATAATCTTGCCTACCCATTATAGATCAGCATTATTAGGCAATTGGTAATGACCCATTTAGTGAAATTGGTGGTTGAACACTCACACATCCCTAAGGTCCCTTCCCTCATTGATTAAAGCCATGTTTAATTTATGATTTGTTGAAATCGTCTGTTTGAAGCTCTTCTTACTTGATAATTAAAACTTCGTCAATTTACATTATGCACCGTTTCACTTGTTTTCCACCTACAAAAAGCTAGATCACCTTAATACTTCATATTTGAATTCTGAACTTAGTCTCATTCCTCGTGGGATCGACCCCAACTCCTTGTTGGGTTTATATTACTAACGACCGCTTACATCTTGAATCGTGATAGGTGTATTTGAGTGTTATAAAAAATGGCGCCATTGCCGGGGAATGGCATTTAGAATTCTTGTACCGACGTATTCTAGTGAATTAGTTTGATTATAGTCGCATTTACTTATTAGCTTTTTTGTTGTTTATTTTCAACAGGTGACAACATGAGTGACGTTGATAGTGTTGTTGGTCAGAATGATGAGTTACGTCATGTGAATGATGACATTGGTAATTTGAATGACTTCAATGTTGCTCAAGTGGGAAGTGCTGGAGCTATACGCTTGCCCCCTACTGTGGGTAATGCCATTTTTCATGTGACCAGAACTATGCTTCAGCTTTTGCAAATCAAAGGATCATTTGGAGGACTTGCTCATGAGGATCCACATGAACATCTTCAGAATTTTTTGGATGTGTGCAACCCTTTCACCTTTAAGAACATCTCTCAAGAGTCAATTCGACTTTGGTTGTTTCCTTTCTCTCTAAATGTGGAAGCAACGAAGTGGTTGGCTGAATTACTAAGAGATTCAATTATTTCTTAGGCAGAGCTAACGGAAACAATCCTTGAACGATTCTTTCCTCCCTAGAAGATGGTGAAGTTGAGAGATGGTATTCAAAACTTCAAGAGACTTGATGGTGAACCAATCCATGAGACATGACTCAGATTCCAAAAGTTTCTTCTACAATGTCCTACTCATGGGTTGCTTGAAAATGTGTTGTTGCAATATTTCTACCGTAGCCTTGACTCGGTAAACAAGTCTATTGCCAATCGTTTGATTCAAGGTAGAATCATGAGGCAACCATTTCCTATTGCATCAGCCTTGCTTGATGATATGATAAAGATCAACTGGGCTTGGCATACAAGAGAAGATGAAGTATCACCTCTTGTAGTCGGAATGAACAAGGAGGAAATTGAGAAAGACCATGAACGTGATGCGAATATGGCCGAGATCATGACTCAGATGGAATTGTTAACAAAGCATGTCATGGGTGTGGGATCAAAAGCTGTAAACGCAGTTGCTATGAGCCCAGATGATGCTGCATTTGAAACCATGTACAATGAAGAAGTTTGTGTCGAATCAAATGGTAGGTTCTTGTCCGAGCTATCACAAGCTGGGTGGGAATCAAGGTTTGAACAAAGATCAAGGTAGTGGGTGGAGAGATAATTGTGAGTGGCATAATCGAGGTGCCAATTGGAGGGATGGTGAGCGAGATCGATATGTGCCACCACATGATTGTCCTAAAGTTACTGAACAAAAGACTAATCCTGAGAATTATAGAACTGAAGATATGCTTGCTCGTATTTTGCACAAGGTGGAAGGGTCAGACAAAGTACTCAAGGAGATGAAAGATGATTTCTCTTCTTTAAATGAAACGGTCACTTCTAACTCCACTCCAATTAAATATCTTGAGTCTCAAATGGTTCAAATCTCCACTCAGCTGAATCAGAGACCAATTGGTGGCCTTCCCAGTGACACCTTAGCCAATCAGAAGAACGAGAATGCTCAATGTATGGCGATTGTGAGTCGAAGTGGAAAGCTTTTGGCAGCGATGTAGTTGAGAAAACGGGCTTGAACGGAGTAAAAGTCCACCTCTTGTGAATGATGAGGACGGTATGGAATATGAGTTGAACAATAGCATGCCCAACAAAAATGTCGATCTTTCAAATGATGTTAATTTGGGTAAAACCACTACATCTAAGGTGGAGAATGTGTCTAAATTGGTTTCTCCCAAGACGTTGCCAAAGGTTAGCCCTCCATTTCCACAAAGGCTGAAGAAAAGAGATGACAACGCGAAATTCCAAAAGTTCCTTTCTATTTTCAAGTCTCTCTCAATTAATCTCCCTTTGGTGGATTCACTACTAGAAATGCCGGGGTATGCCAAGTCTATGAAGGAATTGGTCACGAAGAAGAGAAGTATGAACTTTTAAATGGTGGAAGTATCCCATAGTTGCAGTGCTATTATGTAAAATATGGTTACTAAAAAGGATGATTCGGGAGCGTTCACAAGACCTTGCACTATTGTGTTGTTCAAATTTGCAAGAGCATTGTGTGATTTGGTAGCTAGTATTAATTTGATGTCATATGCTATTTTCAAACAACTTGGGCTAGGTGAGCCCAAGTCTACCACAATGCGACTTCTCATGGCGGATCGTTCTATCAAGCGACCCATTAGTGTTCTTTATGATATTCTTGTGCGGGTTGACAAGTTTATTTTTCCAGTGGATTTTGTTGTTCTTGATTGTGAGATAGATGCCGAGATCCCTATTATTCTTGGTAGACCATTCTTGGCTACCGAGAGAGCATTTGTTGAGGTGGAAAGCGGAGACTTGAAGTTTAGAGTTAATGGGAAGGAAGTCAATTTTAGTGTGTGTAAGTCCATGAAACAACCCAATGACATCCATGTGGTGACGGTTATTGATGTTATCGATGAAGCGGTGGCTAGTATTAGCGAGATTGCTTGTATTGGTGAATCATTAGCTGCTGTGAGGTTGAACTATGATGGGGTAGACATCCAAGATTATGACGATGTTGTTGCTGCTTTATCGAGTTTAGGTTCTTACTCGAAAGCTCCTTTAAAGCTTGATATTGATTTGAAGAACAGAAAAACTCCTCCCGTGAAGCCATCCATTGAAGCACCCTTGAAGCTTGAATTAAAAGCTCTTCCTTCCCATCTTAGATATGTATTCTTGGGGGCTAATTATACCTTGCTGGTGATCATTGCAACTGACTTACTTGAAGGGTAGGTTCATGCACTTGTGAGTGTGCTAAAAAGGTTCATCAAAGCAATTGGGTGGACAATTGCTGACATAGTGGGGATTCCTCCCAGAATTTGTACACACAAAATTCAGTTGGAAGTTGATTGTAAACCCAGCGACGAGCACCAAAGGAGGTTGAACCCTCAAATGCAAGAAGTGGTTAAAAAAGAGATCATCAAGTGGTTAGATGCAGGTATGGTTTATCCCATTGCGGACATCAAGTGGGTAAGCCCAGTTCAATGTGTCCCAAAGAAGGGGGGTATGACCGTAGTTCAAAACGAAAAGGGTGAACTTGTACC
This sequence comes from Solanum appendiculatum, assembly GCA_018342035.1. Classification (NCBI taxonomy): domain Eukaryota; kingdom Viridiplantae; phylum Streptophyta; class Magnoliopsida; order Solanales; family Solanaceae; genus Solanum; species Solanum appendiculatum. The sequence goes on from JAGDQO010000798.1 coordinate 686,291, forward strand.
TATAAGACCAGTCAGAGGTTGGTGGGTATGCATGGACTATAGATAGCTGAATTTGGAAACCGAGAAAGATCACTTTCCCATGCCCTTCATAGACCAGATAGTTGATAGGTTGGCGGGGCATGCATGGTATTGCTTCCTTGATGGGTATTCTGGATACAACCAAGTCTCTATAGCCCCAGAGGAGCAAGACAAGACAAGACGAATTTCACTTGCCCCTATGGAACTTTTGCATTTAAACACATGCCTTTCGGGCTATGTAATGCACCGGCAACGTTCCAAAGGTGTATGCTATCAATTTTTCCTGATATGGTTGAGGACTCTATGGAGGTTTTCATGGATGATTTTTCCATAGTTGGAGACTCATTTGAAGATTGCCTTGAACACTTGGGACAAGTTTTACAAAGGTGTATCAAAACTAACCTTGTACTTAATTGGGAGAAGTGTCATTTCATGGTAAAATAAGGGATTGTTTTGCGACACCAAATTTCAGGGAATGGTGTACAAGTAAATCAAGCAAAGGTTGAGGTAATTGTCAAGCTACCACCCTGTCACGACCCAAGCCTAGGGCCTAGATGTGACCGGCGAATGGGGAACCCGAAGGAACCCCAAACAAGCCTCATAGCGTATCATTACACATCCTTGGTCGCGGAAGCAATTAAATGACCATAAACGATAAGCATAATCAAGGGGGAAATCGGGACTAAGGGAGCAAAAAAAAAGAAATGATACATAAATACCATAGATGAGTCAAGCTCAAGCATAATACACAACTTGTCCAACACCACCTCTAAACATGAGTACTTAGCGGGGGCCAAGACAAACTACCGGGCTCACCCTCATAGTCAAAACATAACTAGAAAGGAAAAGTTTTATACATAGCAAAAAGATCATGAGCAACGTCCCCGAAATGGAGGACTCACCAATAACCACTATAGAAAATCGTACTAGCCACGCGGAGGAGGATGGTCAAGCGGTGCTCCGGTCCCTACATGGTGACATCATGTAGGCATAGAGTATGCGTTAGTACATTTGAATGTACTAAGTATATGGGATGCAATGCAATGCTACATTAGATGGACATCATAAAAAAAAATGCGTAATCATACCCAATAGATAGCATATTAACGAAATGATATGTATAATGATGCTTACATAAAAATCATATTTAGTGGGACGTAGTACATGTGTGGCGAGTGACCATCAATATAGTATTTCCAAGGCCTACCACCCCCTTGGAGAGGCGAAAGAGTACAAACCCCTCAATATGGTTACACGGGCCTACCACCCCCCGAGCTAGGGACCAAGGTACAAACCCCTCGATATGGTTATACGGGCCTACTACCCCCCGTACTAGGCAACCAAGGTACAAACCCCTCGATACGGTTATACGGGCCTACTACCCCCCGTACTAGGCAACCAAGGTACCAACCCCTCGATACGGTTATACGGGCCTACTTCCCCCCGTACTAGGCAACCAAGGTACCAACCCCTTGATACGGTTATACGGGCCTACTACCCCCCGTACTAGGCTTGGTCGACTCACAACACTTATTTAGGGAAAAATCGTATACATGTGTCCCATTTCATCATCATTTCAGTAATTACATAAACCATCCGACTCATAGGACGTACCTTGGACCTTCCCTTTCCTAAGAATTCTATAAATGGGCATTTTATCAAACACAAGGGTGGGCAATTGTTCATGTAAATGAAATCATGTATTTCAAGAATACTAAGTCCAACCAATTCCAAAATCCATATAAATCAGCCCACCAACAACATACATATATATATCAACCTTCATAATTTGATCATGGAAGCATGTAAACCATAAACATCACATAATAATTCCATTTCATGATAATATGCAAAATGGACCATAATAGGGTGTGTAGTAGTAATTCCATAATTCAAGAGTTCATAAATAATCATAAGGACCCATAAACTTGAAGTAGAAATAGAGGATAAATGGTTGGACTTGTGGAAAGGAAGGTTTCCACAATCAAACCCACATACCTCAACTTTGGAGAATCCTTGATGAAGATTGGAATGGAGAATCGAAGCTTGAGATTGAGTCTTGAATCCGGAATTAGAGCTTGAGATGTTTGAATTTGGTTGAAGATCTTGGTGGAATTTTTGGAGAGGGCTTAGAGAGTGTTTTTGGAGTTAAGAAAAATGACTAAGTATGGGACATATCCCCTTTTTATAAAAAAAAACGTCCCCAACCCGCCTAAAAAAAAAGCTCACTGGAAATTGCAAATCTGCACAGACAGGTTTTACGAAAATGGTCATAACTCCCTCATCCTAACTCGGACTAAGGTGAAACCAAGTGCGTTGGAAAGCTAACTCAAAGAGCTTTAATTTAATAGTTTGCAGCCCTTCCAGTTCCTTGTGTGCTAAGAGATATGCCCCTTTAAAGTTGACCCTCCAAATCGCAATTTTTGCGATTTTTGAATTTTGATACGGTTGCTCTAAAATTCGGGTTAGACCCATTTCCCACTCAATTTGACCCCACAAATAAGAATATGAAGTCGAATTTCCGAAATCATGCACGGATTTTGAGATATATGGAAATTACAATTATAGGTGTTTCCGAAGCACATTTTCGGGCATTTTTGGGGTCGTTTCAATATCTCCCCTTGGGAACATTCGTCCCCGAATGTTAAAGAAACGTACATGAGAGACACAAACATGGCAATTTCAGCCCACATAAGGATGCAACAATGCACTTACACCTTATTTCAAAACCTCAATATAGTTGTAAAACCACAATGAACTTGTCAACTTAAACATGAATGTATGCAATGACATGGGGGCTGAACTTAAGACCTGAGATTTTATAAGGGGCTCAGATCAATACCTTAGGCTCGAGTGGAGTGGAAAAGATAAGGATATCGCCTTTGCATGTCCGCTTCGGCCTCCCAAGTAGCACTTTCACTTGTTGGATTTCTCCAAGGACTTTAATGGAAGCCACATCTGTTGTTTCTCAACCTCTTCACTTGTCTATCTAACATCTGGACCGGAACCTCTTCATAGGTCAAATTATCTTCAAAAACACCCACAACATCAAGAGACACAATGGCATTCGGATCACCCACACACTTCCTCAACATAGACACATGAAATACCGGATGAACCAAATCCATCTCGCTAGGCAATTCCAACTCATAAGCTACCTTGCCAATTCTCCTCATCACCTTATAAGGACCCACGTATCTTGGGCTCAACTTGCCCTTCTTACCAAATCGAACCACACCCTTCATGGGTGTCACCTTCAAATAAACCCAATCACCAACTCGGAATTCAAGAGCCCTTCTCCTCACATCGGCATAGAACTTTTGGCGACTTTGGGCCATCTTCAAGCCCTTTCTCTATCATCCCTAACCTTCTCAAGAGCCTCCATAAATAGTCTGGTCCTAACAAGGCCACCTCACCACCTCAAAAACCACCCAACGGTGATCTACAACGCCTCCATAAGAGCGCTCAAAAGGAGCCATACCGATGCTTAGAAAATGATAAGCTATTGTTCATTAGGCAAACTCAAATCAATGGAAGATGATCATCCCAACATACGCCTTAAGCTCCAATACACAAGCCCTAAGCATATCATCAAGTGTTTTTGGATAGTCCTTTCGGCTTGTCCATCCGTTTGCGGGTGAAAGGCCGTAGTAAGCTTAACTCTCGTACCTAGACCCCTTTGAAAAGACTTCCAAAAGTGTGAAGTAAATTGAGTACCACGGTCCGATATGATGGATAGAGGAATCCCATGCAACCTTACCAAGTCATGAATATATAACCTTGCATAATCTTCCGCCCCATATGTTGTCTTTACCGGTAGAAAATGAGCCGATTTTGTCATCCTATCAACCACCACCCAAATAGAATCAAAACCTTTTCTAGTCTTGGGTAAACCAACTACAAAATCCATATTAATTTCTTCCCACTTCCAAGTAGGAATCTCTATGTCTTGGGTTAGACCACCCGGCCTTTGATGTTCGGCCTTGACTTGTTGACAACTATGACAACCGGAGACGAATTTGGCAATGTCCTTCTTCATGCCTCTCCACCAATACACATCCCTCAAATCTCTATACATTTTGGTGGAACCGGGGTGGATGGAGTAGGAAGAATTATGAGCCTCCTCAAGAATTTTCTCCCTCAAACCATCAACACAAGGCACACACAACCTACCTTGGTACCTAAGGGCACCATCTCCCCCTTGGGAGAAAACTTCCACCTTGCTCTCTTTCACCAAGGCCTTCAATTCAAACAAGGAAGAATCAAGATCTTGTTTTGCTATCACCTCATCAACCAAGGAAGACCTAGCACCATCAACAACGACCACCCCACCATTACCAACCTCTTCCAACCTAACCCCCAACCTAGCCAACCGATGTACCTCCCTAGCCATTTCCCTATCACCAATATCAACATGAGCTAGGCTACCCATAGACACCCTACTCAAAGCATCCGCCACCACATTAGCTTTACCGGGATGATAATGCACACTCATATCATAATCTTTAAGAAATTCTAGCCACCTTCTTTGTCTCAAGTTGAGATCTTTTTGGGTGAAGACATATTGGAGGCTCTTATGATCGGTGAACACATCGACATGTACCCCATACAAATAATGACGCCAAATCTTTAAAGCAAACACCACCGCGGCTAATTCAAGATCATGCGTAGGATAGTTCTTTTCATGCACTTTGAGTTGTCTAGAAGCATAGGCTATCACCTTACCATTTTGCATTAGGACACAACCCAAGCCAACTCTAGAAGCATCACAATACACAACAAATCCCTCAAGCCCATCCGGTAGTGACAATATAGGAGCGGACACAAGTTTATCTTTCAAGGTTTGAAAACTCCTTTCGCACTCGTCGGTCCACTCAAACTTAGCCTTCTTTTGTGTCAACTTAGTCATGGGAGAAGCAATAGAAGAAAACCCATTCACAAATCTCCGGTAGTAACCCGCTAAGCCCAAGAAGCTCCTAATATCCGACGGGGTCAATGGCCTAGGCCAATTTCTAATCACATCGGTCTTCTTAGGGTCTACCTTAATACCATCCCCCGACACCACATGACCTAGGAAGGCAACCTCCCTCAACCAAAATTCACACTTTTCATACTTGGCATACAACTTCTCCTCTCTTAATCTTTGCAACACAACCCTCAAGTGACCCATATGTTCTTCCTCGCTATGCGAATAGATTAAAATATCATCAATGAAGACCACAACAAAGGAATCAAGGTAGGGTTTAAAGACCCTATTCATTAGGTCCATGAAGGTAGCCGGTGCATTGGTCAACCCAAAGGACATGACCACAAATTCATAATGTCCATACCTAGTCCGGAAGGCTGTCTTGGGAATGTCACCCTCTCTCACCTTCACTTGATGATACCCGGACCGAAGATCAATCTTAGAGAGAGTGGCTAGCCCCTTGCAATTGGTCGAACAAGTCATCAATCCTAGGAAGAGGATATTTATTCTTGACGGTGACCCTATTGAGTTGCCCGTAATCGATACACATCCTAAGGGACCCATCTTTCTTCTTCACAAACAACACCGGTGCACCCCATGGTGATTGGCTAGGCCTAATAAAACCCTTCTCCAACAAGTCCCTCAATTGTTCTTTCAACTCCTTTAACTCCGCCGGGGCCATACGGTAAGGGGGAATAGAAATGGTTTGAGTATCGGGGAGGAGGTCTATGCCAAAATCTATTTCCCTTTCGGGAGGAACATCGGGAAGGTCATTAGGAAAGACATCAAGGAATTCATTTACGACCGGAACCGACTCTATAAGAAGGGTTTTGGACTCACATCCTAACCCTCACAAGGTGATAGAGACACCCCTTAGAGATCAACTTACGGGCTTTAATGCAAGAGATGAATCTACCCTTGACTACCACATTTTGGCTTTCCCACTCAAGAATGGGTTCACTGGGAATTGGAACTTGACCCTACGGGTTCTACAATCAATAGAAGCATAGTATGCATGCAACCAATCCATCCCAAGAACAACATCAAAATCGACCATGTTCAATTCAACAAGATCACAAGGCAATATTTTATGCAAGATGCAAATAGGACAATTTCTATAGACCTTCCTAGCAACAATATATGCACCAATAGGAGTAGACACCTTATATGACTCACGCAACAAGTCGGGCTCAACATGAAACTTTTTGGCAACAAAGGGGGTGACAAAAGAAAGAGAGGCACCCGGATCAATTAGTGCATATACATCCAAGTCAAAGATTTTCAACATACCGGTAACGACATCGGGGACTTCATCGACCCCTTGCCTCCCATGCAAAGCATAAAATCGATTGTGCCTTGGGGCACCATCTTGTCGGCCCCCTCTCCCCAAAGGAACCGCATTGGCACCTTGTGGACGGACCTCCTTACCCTTGTTGCGATTTCGGGGACAATCCATTGCCTTGTGCCCCATTTCCCCACAACTGTAGCAAGCACCGGTATTTCTCAAACACGGGCCACCATGGCCCTTACCACACTTCGGACATACATCACTAGGACCCATACCACCAACACCTTGGGCCCTTGGAACGTCATTGGCAAACCCCCTATGGGGCGCATGAGAAGACCCTTGGCCTTGATGAAATCGGCCTCCCCTTCGACTTTGGAACTTGCCCTCAAAACGGGCCCTCTTGGCCTCATGACCCCTCCTCTTCCTCAACTTCTACAGCACGACTTAGAACATGGAAGTGGGAAACATTTCCTAAAACGTCTCATAGCCTCCTACTCATAGTTGTGGTGCACAACACAACCATGAATCGGACTCTAATCAACGCGGTGTGTTGGACTCCGAGGATCATTCAACCTAGTGCTCTGATACCAAGTTTGTCACGACCCAAGCCTAGGGCCTAGATGTGACCGGCGAATGGGGAACCCGAAGGAACCCCAAACAAGCCTCATAGCGTATCATTACACATCCTTGGTCGCGGAAGCAATTAAATGACCATAAGCGATAAGCATAATCAAGGGGGAAATCGGGACTAAGGGAGCAAAAAAAAGAAATGATACATAAATACCATAGATGAGTCAAGCTCAAGCATAATACACAACTTGTCCAACACCACCTCTAAACATGAGTACTTAGCGGGGGCCAAGACAAACTACCGGGCTCACCCTCATAGTCAAAACATAACTAGAAAGGAAAAGTTTTATACATAGCAAAAGATCATGAGCAACGTCCCCGAAATGGAGGACTCACCAATAACCACTATAGAAAATCGTACTAGCCACGCGGAGGAGGATGGTCAAGCGGTGCTCCGGTCCCTACATGGTGACATCATGTAGGCATAGAGTATGCGTTAGTACATTTGAATGTACTAAGTATATGGGATGCAATGCAATGCTACATTAGATGGACATCATAAAAAAAATGCGTAATCATACCCAATAGATAGCATATTAATGAAATGATATGTATAATGATGCTTACATAAAAATCATATTTAGTGGGACGTAGTACATGTGTGGCGAGTGACCATCAATATAGTATTTCCAAGGCCTACCACCCCCTTGGAGAGGCGAAAGAGGTACAAACCCCTCAATATGGTTACACGGGCCTACCACCCCCCGAGCTAGGGACCAAGGTACAAACCCCTCGATATGGTTATACGGGCCTACTACCCCCCGTACTAGGCAACCAAGGTACCAACCCCTCGATACGGTTATACGGGCCTACTACCCCCCGTACTAGGCAACCAAGGTACAAACCCCTCGATACGGTTATACGGGCCTACTACCCCCCGTACTAGGCAACCAAGGTACCAACCCCTCGATACGGTTATACGGGCCTACTACCCCCCGTAATAGGCTTGGTCGACTCACAACACTTATATAGAGAAAATCGTATACATGTGTCCATTTCATCATCATTTCAGTAATTACATAACCATCCGACTCATAGGACGTACCTTGGACCTTCCCTTTCCTAAGAATTCTATAAATGGGCATTTTATCAAACACAAGGTGGGCAATTGTTCATGTAAATGAAATCATGTATTTCAAGAATACTAAGTCCAACCAATTCCAAAATCCATATAAATCAGCCCACCAACAACATACATATATATATCAACCTTCATAATTTGATCATGGAAGCATGTAAACCATAAACATCACATAATAATTCCATTTCATGATAATATGCAAAATGGACCATAATAGGGTGTGTAGTAGTAATTCCATAATTCAAGAGTTCATAAATAATCATAAGGACCCATAAACTTGAAGTAGAAATAGAGGATAAATGGTTGGACTTGTGGAAAGGAAGGTTTCCACAATCAAACCCACATACCTCAACTTTGGAGAATCCTTGATGAAGATTGGAATGGAGAATCGAAGCTTGAGATTGAGTCTTGAATCCGGAATTAGAGCTTGAGATGTTTGAATTTGGTTGAAGATCTTGGTGGAATTTTTGGAGAGGGCTTAGAGAGTGTTTTTGGAGTTAAGAAAAATGACTAAGTATGGGACATATCCCCTTTTTATAAAAAACGTCCCCAACCCGCCTAAAAAAAAGCTCACTGGAAATTGCAAATCTGCACAGACAGGTTTTACGAAAATGGTCATAACTCCCTCATCCTAACTCGGACTAAGGTGAAACCAAGTGCGTTGGAAAGCTAACTCAAAGAGCTTTAATTTGATAGTTTGCAGCCCTTCCAGTTCCTTGTGTGCTAAGAGATATGCCCCTTTAAAGTTGACCCTCCAAATCGCAATTTTTGCGATTTTTGAATTTTGATACGGTTGCTCTAAAATTCGGGTTAGACCCATTTCCCACTCAATTTGACCCCACAAATAAGAATATGAAGTCGAATTTCCGAAATCATGCACGGATTTTGAGATATATGGAAATTACAATTATAGGTGTTTCCGAAGCACATTTTCGGGCATTTTTGGGGTCGTTTCACACCCCCTGTTTCAGTTAAAGGTGTCCGAAGTTTCCTAGGACATGCAGGATTTTATAGGCGATTTATCAAGGTTTTCTCAAAGATAGCTCATCCGCTATGCAAACTTTTAGAGAATGACAGTGTGTTTTTGTTTGATGAAGCTGTATGATTGCTTTTGAGTGTCTCAAAGAGAAACTTGTGTCGGCTCCGGTCATTGTTGCCTCGGATTAGGGTAGTCCATTCGAATTAATGTGTAATGATAGTGGTATTGCCTTGGGTGCTGTCTTGGGACAACGTAAAGGCAACTTTTTTCACTCGATATACTACGCTAGCAAAATCTTAAATGTGGCTCAAAGGAATTACACTGTTACCAAACAAGAATTATTAGCTGTAGTGTATGGTTTTTAGAAATTCCGAGCTTACTTATTGGGAACTAAAGTAGTGGTGCACACTGACCATGCAACTATCCGCTATTGAATGGCTAAGAATGATGCTAAATCGAGGATTATTCGGTGGGTGTTGCTGCTACAAGAATTTGACTTTGAGGTCAAGGATCGGAAAGTGTGTGGAAACCAAGTAGCGGATTATTTATCAAGGCTCGAAGTCAATGTTGTGGTGTCCGGTGACAAGGATATTTAGGATGCTTTCCCTGATGAGATGGTCATGATGATCTCTCATGGTTCCATTCCGTGGTATGCCGACTTCGCAAATTATGTCGTGTGTGGTATTGTACTTGAGGGGCTTTCATTCTATCAACGTAAGAGATTCCTCTTTGATGCGAAGAAGTATTTTTGGGATGAGCCCTATTTATTTCGAGAATGTGCTGATCATATCATTAGGAGGTGTGTGCCAGAAGTCGAAGTTGATTCTATACTTAGTTCATGCCACGCTTCTTCAGTTGGTGGTCACTATAGAGGGGTACTAACAGCCGCCAAGGTATTGTAAAGTGGCTATTATTGGCCAACACTGTACCAAGAAGCTAACTCCCTTGTCTGCAAATGTGTTCCATATCAAAAGCAAGGAGGAGTGTCACGTCGACATGAACTTCCCCTCACCCCAATCCTTGAAGTTGAATTATTTGATGTGTGGGGGATTGATTTTATAGGTCTTTTTGTGAGTTTTTATGGGAACAAATACATTTTAGTGACCGTTGATTATGTTTCAAAGTGGCTAGAAGTTATAGCCTTACCCAACAATGAAGGGAGAAATGTGATTACATTCCTTAAGCGGTATATCTTTACAAGGTTTGGCACACCACGGGCGATTATTAGTAATGGGGGTTCACACTTTTGTAACCGATTGTTTACATCGCTATTGACCAAGTATGGAGTAAAACACAAGGTTGCCACCCCTTACCATCCGTAGACAAGTTGGCAGGTTTAAGTGTCTAGCCGGGAAATTAAATAAATTTTAGCCAAAAACGTGCATGCAAATCGTTCAGATTGGTCGCGAAGGTTGGAAAATGCTTTGTGGGCATACCGTACTGCTTTTAAAACACCGATTGGCATGTCACCATATCAATTGGTATTCGGCAAATCATGCCATCTCCCAATGGAACTCGAGCATAAGGCCCTATGGGCTTTGAAAACCATTAATTTGAATTGGGATGTTGCCTCCAAGAGTCGGGTTGACCAACTTCATGCATTGGAAGAATTTCAACTTCGATCTTTTGAAAGTGCTGCTATCTATAAAGAGAAAATAAAGAAGTGGAACGATTCCAAAATACTTCATCGAGAGATTTGGGTTGGCGATTGTGTATTGCTCTACAATTCACGTTTGTGGCTATTCCCGGGTAAACTCAAGTCCAAGTGGTCAGGTCCCTTCAAGGTAAATCGTGTGTTTGAAAATGGAGCTATTGAAGTTCAGGGTGAAAATGGTACGTTTTTTAAAGTGAATGGGCAAAGGCTGAGGCTCTACTTTGGAGAGGGTCCCTTGTGCGAATGATTGATGTGGTGTATCTGGATGATTCTTGAATGCATGTCCACGTCGTGCCACGACGTTATATAAGGCACTTCTTGGGAGGCCACCCAAGCTCTATCTTAGTGTTTTTGAATAACGTGTGTTGAGTGTGTAGGTTGGAGTTTGAATTTTCAACACTTAGCAATTAGGCGAGGGGATTGCATCATTCGGCGCATCGCCTATCTGCCTTGGGATCGCCTAAATTCCTCAGACATTGAAGGCTGACATTGCAAGCTACACTAGAATATTAGGCGAGCATCTGCTACATTCGGTGCATCGCCGAGCCTGATCTATCTCACCTTCTGGACTTAGATGTTGGCTTGGTGTCCTGTGACTTTCGGCGAGAGAAGGTACCATTCAGGGCATCGGTGAATGGAAGGGAGATGCTACTATCATCGCCACATGAGGCGCGAACTAAAGGGTTTTTAATCGATTCAAATTCAAATTTTCTTAATTCTTGAAATTTGCCTCCTATACTTTTACACCCACACACTTTTGAATTTGTATTGCATTTTCTGCTTGATCGATTGGTCGTGAAGTGCTTTAGGCGTGCCCCAACCCCATTTTAATCGTGTGTGCGTTGATATTTTTGACTTTGAGGTTTGTTCTCGACAATTTTTTGAATTTTGAACCCCGTTAATTGTAAAACCAAATTGTGAATGGTTGGGTATTTGATTTTATGTGTGCTTGTTTGCTGTGATTGCCTTTCATTGATTTGATGCCCTAATTTGAGTAATCGTATGTGATATTGTGTGATTGCATCGTTTGGGGATTGGGTTTTCAGTTTAATTATTTGTGGGTTGTTGTTTTGATGTTGGGTGATGTCTGAGTAGCCCCCGAATTCAATCGAATGGCTTGATTTTTCCAAATGATAGATTGTGTGACGTCTTTCTTAAGGGAAAATCATTGTTTTGTTATTTTTGGTTTGACTTTGGGGAAGTCTGAGTATCCTGAGGTACAATTGGGCATGGGTATAGGCTACATATTGATAATTATGTGTTAATTATTGCGTGTTGGGTTGTTTGTTAAAAATAATAAAAATTTTAGGATAGTTGTTACCTCTGGTTGGTTCGGCGAGCTAAGTTAGGCTCGCCGTTCCACTCGGTGACTCGTCCATTGCATGCTCATCACTTTTTCGTAGCTACTTTGTGGTCTGTGTGTTCTGTTACTTTCGGCTAGCCCCCATTTGCTTGCCGAGTTGATTTTTATATCGCCTTTTTGCATGCATTTTGCCTGAGCTGGGTTTGTCACTTTCGGCGATGCCTCTATTGCTCGCCTAATGACCTTAGGTGACTCGCCGATCGATTCGGCGAGTAGTTCTGCATATTTTTGTTTAAGTTTCTTTTCTACCTCATTTTAATCGATCTTCGTATTTGTTTGTTTTTGTTTGATAGATATGCCTCGCCGCAAAGTTGCCGCTCAAAAGCCTCCTAGGAAGAGAACCAAGGGCATAGAGATTGCCTCCGAGGTTGAGCGACCAAACAAACCAAAACAACCTGCTGCCTAGGCAAAAGGGAAAGGCAAGAAAAAGGTTATTGAAGATTCTTCCTCGGAGGGCGAGGAGCAATCTATACAGTACACCTCCATAGAGTCCGGAGGTTCTGAAGGTGAGGAGTTCGGGACTCCTATTGGTGAACTGTTGAAATGGACCCGTGTTGAGTTACGGTCCAAGAATCTGCATGACCTGCGAACTAGGGTCAACACACCTTCTGCCCAGCCTCAGGAAACTCCTACACCTGCTCTTATTCCGGCCCCGGTTCAGCTTCCGAGGTCGATGAACCGATTAAAACCCGAGGGTCCCCGAACAATACTAGAGGAGAAGAGGCTATCTACTGATGGGGTAATGGATAGGTATCCCGTAGTATGGGAGACAATTCAGGTGCACAAATTTCAAGTATTCACACGGTCCCGGAGCCTGTTCGTCCCTACATGGGTCCGGGAGTTCTATGCCGCCTACCCTGGCTAAGTCCCAAGGGTCAAGAAGCTGGCCTAATCAATAAAGCCCGTCGACTTTGTCATGGTGCGGGGTAAGAAAGTGTGGTGCAGCTAAACCGAAATCAATGAAGTTCTTGGGTGCATCGTCAGTTGGAGACACTCTTTGGCCGATATGTTGAAGGATTATTTGGAGACCCTAAAGGGGTGGTTGGCACTTTTAATAAGTGATGCCTCCCCGTGCTGGTTGGATAACGGAGCTATCATAGAGAAGTGGGACTTACATGTCATAGCTCGGTATTGGTTTGGGTTCTTGAGTAGCACCTTCATGCTTTCCCAGAATGAATCTATCCTTCGGCACCCGAAGGCAGCACTTTTGGGTTGTATTATTGATAGGCAGCGGCTCAATTTGGGGATGATCATCATGAGCGAGATGTTGAAGAGAACCAAGCAGCAACATACCTCCATCCCTTTCCCGATACTCATTAGCAAGCTGTGTAGACGAGCGGGTGTTCCTTTTGATAAGAAGATAGATGTTGAGGTCACTTCGACCTCGTCTTGTGACATCCGGAGGATCGAGGATGAGTATCAAAAGGACAAGGCTGAGAGAAGGAGGAGACCCCCAGTTGATACGTCTCCGGCTGTAGATTTCAATGCCATGGAGACGGGTTCTCCCACTCCTGCAGTTGAGCCGTCAAGTACACCTGTCCCAGATGCTCCTACCACCTCAACTCCTACACCGGGTCCCTCTTCTTCCTCTGTCCCAGCTTCAGCTCCTGCCTCCCGGCCTATGACTCAGGCCATGCTGATCAAGATGGGGCACTTGGCCCATTCAGCAGATGTACGAGCTTCTCGAGTTAAGGCAGCTGTCCCAGGGATGATTGAGAGGGCTCTAGCTGCCACTCTTGGCCCTATCTGCACTGAGTTGACCGATCAATGCAAACTTATCACATCACTTGGAGAGCTTTTAGCAGCCCTCACAGCTAGAGTAGAGCCTTGTGAGTAGCGTGAGGGAAGCTCCGTAGAGTTGACGGCCATCCGCACGGATATTACCGGATTGAGGAAGGATGTGGACGAGCTGAAGTCCACCGACATCACCATGCTTTGGGGGAATGTAGATGTGCCCGATGATGCAAGAGCCAATGATCCTCCACCTACCACCACTAGTGTTGCTCCGATAGCTGACGATGACGGTGTGTCTGATGCACCCGAGACTGATGAGGAGGACTTTGCCATGTAGGATAGATAGGTGTATGTCGACCTCGAGGACCTAGAAGGAGATTTGGTCCGGGCTGCTACTGCTGTATCTCTCCATGATACATCGATGATGGGGTCGAGTGGGACTCACCAGATTGTGGAGAGCACATCGGGCACAGATGCCTAGGCTAAGGATACACTCCCAGCTTAGCGGGACAGGGGGACTCTTTTGCACTTCTTTTATCTTTAGTTTGTTTGTATGTTTTTCGCATTGAGGACACTGCTGTACCTTTTTTGTGGGGTGGTGCTATTTTGGTTGTTTGTTACTTAGATTGTTTTGTTGTTTTGGATATTTCTTTTACTATATGATATGTGTTTGAGTTCTATTGGCACCTCTCTTTGTCTTTGCTTATCTTTTGCAATTTTGTGCCGATTTAGTGGTTGCTGTTCTCTTGTGCTTTTGAGTGTCGATCATGTTCAATATTGATGACTTGAATAGTGCTCTTAATCGAACGATATGTTGGTGTGCATCCAACGAGGTAAAGTGGAGTTACATAGTCTTGTGTAAACCATTAGCCTCTCATTGTGACTAGCAAATTGTCGATGGTGAGTCTTGCAATGACCATTGCACGCAAGCTTGACTCGTAGAGTTATGACCCGAAATTGTGTTTGAATGCCATGTGTGGTGAGTTTTACTTGAAAAGTGTGTGTGATGATGCTTAGAACTTGCCCTAGTAGTCTGTTTGGCTAAGCATTGGTGATTGTAGGAAAATGATCTTAGGCATAAATTCTTTTGAGGGTGAACCTATTTGCTAAACTTTCGTTGGCCACCTTGTGAGAGTGTGAAACCAGCTTGGCACCATTTGAGCCTATCCTTCTTCTTGATTGAAACACTAACACAAAAACTTTAGCCTTTTACTAAAATGTCATGTCTCCCCCACTTGAATCTTCATGAAGTATTGGCCAGTTTGAATAACCAACATAGGCTAAAAGCCTAAGTTGGGGTGTGGTGAGAATGAGGAGAGAAAGTGAGCTAGAGTTTGGTGAATCCGATCATTTGGAAAGTGCTTATAAAAAAAAAGTTGGAACCCCTCTATAAAAAAAACAATAAAAAAAACAAAAAATTGGTGTTCTCTTTGTGCATAGAGTTGATAATAAAATGGGGTATTCATCAAAATGTTGTGAGTGATGCAAAGTGACAAAGGATTTGCTATGAGTTGAAATGTGTAAAAGAATAGTGAAGGTGAAGTGAAATGAAAGCCATGCTTCATGAAAGTAAATCTACTAATCCAAAAATTGACAATACCTTGAACCCCAGCCCTATTACAAGCCTCTAAAGTCCTTTTTGATCCCGCATGTACAGTGTGATGGTTAGATGGAAAACTCGGGAAAGCCTATGGGCAAAGTTGTGTAAACTCTTTCTCTTTTGAGAGTGTGAGTGTAGTATTGATTCCGGTTCATTGATCTATGATGGGGTTTCGATGAGAGAATGGAATCCTTTTTGTTGTAAGGGCATTCACGCACCTTTGTGGGCATAACTCTGCATCTTAGGTGAGCATTTGCGAGCTTGAACTTTAATTGATGATGGCGAGTCAGAATTTGATACTTTTGGTGTACATTTGATCCTTGTATCTTAAATTTGGCCTTGTGTGCTCTTTCATATGAGTTCTTAAGTAGCACTTTTTGTAGACACCCTTGTTGAATGCATTGATCTCTTGTTTTACTTGAGGAAAAGCAAAAGTTTAAGTTGGGGGTGTTGATGAGTCGGTAGTTTTGACTCATTTATAGCTTTGTTTGTGCCAATTTAGTGTCCTTAATGCCATTTTTTGCGCCTATAACTAATGTTAAATCGTTTGTGTGCAGCATGAGGGACAAGGAATGGGATGAAGCCAATATATTGCAAAAGGAAACGAAAAAGCACCAAAATTAAAGGAACTATAAGGCTGAGGCTCGCCAAAGTCAACTCGGTGATGCGCCGAGTGAACAAGACCTCGCCTAAAGTTTCAGGGAGCGAAGGAGAAGTCTAAGTCAAAACAGCGAGCCGAGAAGCAAGACGGCGAGTCACCGATCCAAACGGCGACCCCGATGCACATCACCTAAAGTTCCAGAATGAAATCAACACTGAAGTGATAAATTGAAAAGGCGAGATTGAGCAACTCGGTGCGTCGCCGAGTGGAAGGGCGAGCCCAGACTTATGCCACCGACTGGACCCCAAATTCAAAATCGTGGGAAACTTTTGGGAAGTATAAATAGAAGATTTTAAATGAGAAAGGGGTGGAACAGAATTGTATTGAGACAAAAAAGTACATTGAACTTTTAATATACTTAGTTTTGTTCTTGGAGATTTATTCTTTGGAGTTTTTGGGAGATTCTAACATTGGGTATACTTTTAGTTGATTATTTCTATTGTGTGAAGATTTTGACATTCAATGGAGAATGCTTTTGGTAACCATTTCTTCACTTTCATTGTGATTGGCTAAAACCCCAATGCCTTAGGGGTGTGATTATGTATTCAATCACCTAATTAGCTTACGGGTCTTATGAATTGCTGAATTACTTGTTGATTTAGAATGGGTTCAGTTGTTAATTCATATTTTTATCTTATGAATTGGAGTTGTAAATTCAGTTCTAGTTTATATCTCTTTGTATGCTTGTTGAAGATGCATTTGAGTGGAATTGACTTCTGATAATTGCATGGGTTCTTACTTGTACTACTCAGCTTGTTAAAGTGGGTTTAATTAAGGCATAAGGTTGTGCTCTGATTGTCTAGCCTGTTGGGGTTTGGTAAAACCCAATTGAAAGCATGGTAGTTGGTTGCAAAATAGCTATCGTAGTGATAATCTTGCCTACCCTTTATAGATCAGCATTATTAGGCAATTGGTAATGACCCATTTAGTGAAATTGGTGATTGAACACTCACACATCCCTAAGGTCCCTTCCCTCATTGATTAAATCCTTGTTTAATTTGTGATTTGTTGAAATCGTCCATTTCAAGCTCCTGTTACTTGATAATTATAACTTCGTCAATTTACATTATGCACCGTTTCACTTGTTTTCCACCTACAAAAAGCTACATCACCTTAATACTTTGTATTTGAATTCTGAACTTAGTTCCATTCCTCGTGGGATCGATCCCAACTCCTTGCTGGGTTTATATTGCTAACGATCACTTACATCTTGAATCGTGATAGGTGTATTTGAGCGTTATCAACGAACAACACTGGAGCACCCCATGGAGAGATGTTGGGTCTGATGAAGCCCTTATCTAGAAGGTCTTTCAACTGTTCTTTCAATTCCTTAAGCTCAGCTGGAGCCATTCTGTAAGGAGGAATCAAAATAGGCTGGGTATCTGGAATGAGATCTATTCCGAAGTCGATTTCCCTTTCTAGAGGAACTCTGGGAAGATCTTTTGGAAACACTTCTAGAAACTCATTCACCGCCGGGACTGACTCAAGAGTTGGGGATTCGGAGTTTGAATCCTTAACCCTAACAAGATAATAGATATACACTTTAGAAATCACTTTCCCGGCCTTAAGGTAAGAGATAAATTCGACCTACAGGCACTGAGTTACTACCCTTCCACTCTAAGACTGGCTCATTCGAAAATTGAAAACTGAACGATCCTAGTTCTACAATCGACTGAGGCATAACAAGAATGTAACCAATACATGCCTAGAATGATATCAAAATCTATCATTTCTAACTCTACAAGGTCTGGTGAGGTGACTTTCTAGGAAACTGTGATAGGGTAATTTATGTATACTCGTCTAGCTATAACTGGGTCACCAACTAGAGTAGAGACTGAGAAGGGTTCTGGGACTGTTTCTTGACTGACACCGAAGTTTACTGCACTATAGGGAGTTACAAAAGAAAGTGTAGCCCCTGGATCTAACAATGCATAAACATCTAAATGGAAGATTTGTAACATACCAGTGACCACACATTAGGAGAATCCTCCTGGTCCTATCGAGCCTGAAGAGCATACAACCTGTTCTGGCACTGATCACCACCTGTACCAGATGAGGCACCCTGCTGAGTGGGGCGACCTGCTGGAGTTGCTGAAGTTATAGACCGAGCTTTGTTACCACCCTGACACTGCCTAGCAGAAGAGCAATCCTTCAACCTATGACTAAGCTGACTGCAACCAAAACACCCCTCTTTACCAGCAAGACACTCGCTCAAATGGTTCTTACCACACTTTGGGCAAGATGGAAAAGTCTGGTTACCTGAAGCACTCCCCTGAGACTTAGAGATTGATGCCCTCCCTTTTTGATCATGTTGATACGTGGGGAATGAAGTGCTAGCTGATGAAGGTGCTGGGGCTATAGACCTCTGCTGAAACTGCGAGAGATTTTCACCACCCGACCTCTACTAAGAATATTCATAGTTGTCTGTTCTAGCCTTTTTGTTATCTTTAGCCATTTCCTTGAGCTTATCTCCTTCAACCTGCTGAGCGTGGGTCATTATTCTGGAGATATCCATATCCCCTAATAACATAGAATTCTTGCACTCAGTCTTTACCAGATCAGATACCCCAAACAAGAACTTACTCATTTGTGCTCTTGGATCGGCCACCATATGTGGAGCATAAATAAAGAGGTGAGTGAACTTTAGCCCATATTCCTGGACTGACATCGACCCCTGCCTCAAGTTAATAAATTCCTGGACCTTAGCTTCCCTCAACACTCTCAGGAAGAACCTATCCAGAAAAGCTCCAGTAAAATAGTCCAACGTCACAGGAGCTACATTTGCACCTCTGTTGTTTTTCCACTGCGTGAACCAGATATAAGCCACATCCTTGAGTTTATAGGATGCTAGTTCAGCACTATCACTACCAGTCACCTGCATTACCTCAAGAATCTTTTTGATCTCATCAATGAAATTATGTGGGTCCTCACCAACCTTCGACCCTAGAAACTCTGGCCGATTCATACGAACAAAATCTCGAACCCTGGCTGCAGTTGATCCACCAATGGGGTTTGTAGGAACTAGGGCCTATTAGTTGGCTACGGTCTAAGCTAATAGCTGGATCACATTACGAAACTCTGCATTCGTAACATCATGGTTCCAGACTGGAGGAACTATGTTAGCATTGCGTGCGTTAGCTCTGCGAGGAGGCATGATTTGGAACGCATAACGGCGGACTAGAAGGGAGAAGTTGATTCACACTCCATCGCATGATAAAGATAGCAAAAAGAGTGAAGTTTATCTTAGAACACCTCGTAGCCTCCCCCTATATGTGTGGCACGCTTCACACCCATGAAAAATATTTTACTAAGTGCGTCTTTTAGACACCCTAGGACTCTTGAACCTAGCTCTGAACAAAGTTTGTCACGCCCCGAGACTACCCCCTAGACGCAACACAGGACCTAGGATTACAAGTGAGCCCAAACTAACTCTAGTATATCACAAGCATCCTGAAATACAACTAAGTAAGCAGAAGCAATACTATAAAGCGAATCAAAACTAAAAAAACTTCAGGTGAGAATATAACTGAATATCAATTGGGAACAACCCAAAACAACTAAATACTGACTCTATGTCTGAAAGCTTTTAATACTAATGAGCTTCTGGAACAAGTCCCTAGCTAACTCGAAAAAAATACTAAAAACTGATAATGAGCTAACTAAACCAAAAGCAAAAAGAAATGTCCTCGAACTATGAGGACTCAGCATGAAAATTGATGAGTATGGATTGAAAGTCGAGCTAAACGCGGTCTAAAAGTTGAGCAACTGAACCTACATCATGAAACGATGTAGCACAAAAGTATGCATCAGTACTTTGAATGTACTGAGCATGCATGATATATGCTAAGCTGAACAATAAAGCAAATAAACATAGAAATAGATATCCTGAGGTAAAACTGAAAAACTGAGCTAGATGCAATGACCAAGTACTAATCATGAAGATAACATGCTGAGTTGAACACTGAAATAAATACTGAAAACATGGTCAATGCAATATGAATCTGACTATCGGAGCTACTATTAACCGACATAAACCACGCGAGCTAAACGTGGAGTCTGATGTATACACCCCATCGAGAGGACCCTATATGCCTTGCCAAGGGTATAAAGGCATGACTGTAGCGTGATAACTAAAATGGATGTCCAACATAGGGGACTTTTCAACCTATGTTGGCACGTAGTTTTGGGACTTGAGGGTACGCTGAACGCTAGTCCAACTCCATGCTAAGTCTACTTTCAACTGAATGCGTATAGCTAACATGCAACTGAAATATCGAGTAGCTCAAAATACTAGTATGCTGTCTGAGAATGCAACATACATATACTGAAAGATATGACATTCAAATTCTGAAGCATGATTTTCTGACTGATTGCCTAGCAAGTATAAGTCATGATATACTGATAATTAACACAAGCTACAATTCTGAGTTCTATACATGGGACTACAATAATTCTCAAGAAAACATGTAATCAATACAATTGAAACTATAGCAGCTAAATTCACAAAGAATCTCCAAAGTTTAGGAACCCTAGACCTGAGCAATTTATGAAGAAACTCAAGGATTGACTAAATTCAAGGGACCTAGTGGGTGAAAGGGACCCACTACTAAAATCTCACATACCTGGTTACGAAACTATGGAGAAATCCTTAGGATTTCGAGGCTAAACTTGAAAAAGACCTCTGCTATTTCTTGGGAGAAACTATCGCCTTTTTCTCTTCTTTTCTTTCTATGTTGGATGATTTTGGGAGAATGAGGGTTCTAGGTAGTTTGTGACTATATTATTAGGCTTATATTGAGTAAAACGACATAGTTTAAGCATCAGATGTTGCACTTTAAGTACCAAACGCATAGGGGAAAAGATGAATGCGACACTGACTTAAATGCTACCGAAGTGACTTCAAGAGACGCTTCACGGGCAGTCTAGAGCACCACGGCCCGTCAAGTGGGTTGTGAAGCTTCATTTGCCTGATAGTGCTTCACTAAAAAAGGCATAACTTTTTACTCCAAACTTCAAATGGGGAAAACTCGATGGCATTGGACGGAGGATTCAAAAATCTTTAATTTGATAGTTGATGAGCCACCTAATTCATTTTGTGTTGAAAGATATGTCGATTGAAGTTGACCCTAAACTCTAAGTTTGACAAGTATTCTTCACGGACGACTTCACGGTCTGTGTGGAGCTTCACGGATCGTTTAGACGTATGTGGTCCTTAACCAGTGACTTGGAGTGAGACCTTACTGATGGGGTGGCTTGTACGACCCACTTGACAGGTCGTCCAAGTCACCACGGACCGTCTGGGTATCTGTCAAGGGGAAGCCTGCCTGGGGTAGGTTCTGGAAGACCTTCACGAGATCCTTAATGGACCAGGGTCCCCTACACAGCCCGTCTAGGGCTCCGTGGAGGTTTTCATGGTCCATTTTTGGGCTCGTGACTTGCCCGTTTGACCCTTTTCTAGCATTTCTCTAACCCGGGGTGTTACACTCTCTCTTCTCAGTGATCTCCATATTCAGCCATCCTGTCCTTCAACAATCTACTATGATAACATCAGTAATATATACTTAGCTCACAATCCTATTCATCATACTTGCACTAAACACATTGAAATTGACATTCACTTTGTTTGTGAGAAGGTTACTTCTGATGTTTTACAGGTTCTCTATGTGCCAAGTGTGGATCAACTTGCAAATTTACTGACGAAGTCTCTTCCCTATGCTCAATTTTCAATCTTGCGTGACAAGCTCAACATTTGTCGATACCCATAATCGCTTGAGGAGGAATGATAATGTCACGACCCGATTTCTAGAGCCATGATGGCGCCTACCAACCCTCCAGTAGGCAACCCAAACCCTGTCCCCAAACTTGAGAGTAATGGAAATGAGGGGGGGGAACTAGCCTCAACTAAGAGAAGCATATATAACAGAACCCATAAGAGGAAGGCAGAAGTGAACACAAAACTATATACATAACACAAGATACCTCCCAGAACCTGGAAGTCACAAGTAAAGAACTAGTAAAAGAGTACAGGTCCCAAAAGTGGACCACAGAAACAAACTGTCTCAAAAGTGAAAGATAAGACAAAACATATATGCAGAAGTAGATAGGTAATCCCAGAACGTCATGTGCTCATCCTCGTGTCCGTAACAGACTGCTGCAGTCTTGAATTCAACGCTGATAGCTGGTGCTTTGACCTGCATCACAAAAACAGATGCAGAGTGTAGCATGAGTACCAATACAACAGGTACTCAGTAGACATCATAGGCCGACTGAGCAAGAAAGGGTAAAAACATACATAAAGGATAGAATCTACAATAACAGAGGTCAAGTGAATAAGAAAAGAAGCACACGAGTGCACCGAATGAAAATCTAAGCACAGCTAAACTAAACCTAACTGGACCCCCATAAGCCTAGAAAATACACTCGTGCACAAGTTTAAATAAAATCCAAACGGACCCCTATATGCTCGACAGGAACACGAAAAAGCTAAAACAACGGAACCAAAGGAAACCAACTCTGAACCAAAACAACTAGTCAACTCCAACTCAGTCAACAAGTCTGATTTCCAAATCGACTCACCTAGCCCGCTAACAACTCCAGGGCCCCTACCCAGCAAGTCAAGTGGTGCAGATGGGTATGACGACCCCTCCAAAGACCCTGATATCCAACCGCCCAATTGTCTAACACTCTGGGGGCCCTTCCCAAGCCAGCCAACCGATCCATCTAACACTCCCGGGGGCCCTACCCAGCCAGCCAGAGTGAGCGGGGCATGTCAACTCCTAAGAGAACATTAACTAACTTATGTTCAATTGCCTAGTCGGCTAACACTCTGGGGGCCCTACCCAGCTAGCCAAGTGAGTCAGCTAACACTCATGGGGGCCCTGCCCAAGCCAGACAGAGCCGTAAAGGATCTTAAATTCCAAACCATTGTGGATCGACGTCCACTGCCAACCACATCACTATGAGAGTATCAACTCCAAGCCGTAGTGGATGGACGTCCACTACAAATCACGTCACCATAGAACCGACCCCGAAGCATCCAACCAGGAAGATATCACGCCTTCGATAACGCATCGGCACCACAGAAAAAGGGGCAGACAAGACAGAAGGATCGCAAGCACTACAAAGCCTAAACAAAGTTCAACTATTAGGCCCAAGTTTGCTATGCCGGTCTAGAAGGACCAAGTCCATCCGAATCGACGTCAAATATATACAAAAGTCACCAGGTGCATGGGTCTAAGTCAACACTAGTCTATCCTAAACTAAGGCCAAAGATATACTCCAACACAATAAACAACCAACCAGATAATCCGCATGCAACAACATATAAACAACCCCGCAGGTAATTCACCACAATCAGAGATAAGCAACCCCTTCGGCAACATGGTACTAACCCCGAAAAGCTCAAAAAACACCCTAAAGCATGGTTTCTGAGAAGAAGAGAAGAAATACTAGCTACCACCCCAGATTCATATAAATTTGCATACATTTACACAATCAGTCTCAATCTAAAGGAAGGGAAGTCGTAGCCTACCTAAAGGCCAACTGTGTGCACTCCAAATCACTATACTGGAGCTTTCCCTTCTTAACGGCCTTGGATTGCTGCCACGCTATCAAAATAAAATCACAGCATCAGAACGGTCGTTTAGATACTAAAGTCATCAAAATCAGAGACAGACCAATTTCGGAGTCAAAATCGAGAATTATGGGACCCACTCTGAAATTTCTAGAATTGACTCCGTGAAGAGGTCTTAAACCCTCCCCCAAGCCTGTTTTCATAAATGGAACACCTCTCAGGGCTCGTATCAGCTCCATGCAACAACAAACCTGAGATGCAAAACTTTACATAATTAGCTTAAGGTAGCAACTTACGCCACAAATTCACGGAAATAGAGAACCTCCCAATGCTATCCGAGCACTAACCCATACAGCCAACAAGATACCAAACACCTGGGACTTCGAATCACCAAAAACCGACTTAAAACGAGAAAGATAACAATTTCCAAACGTTCTTCAAAATGAAACCCGACCTCCCATTTTATAACTGCCAGGCACCAATGACCTCCACAAATGCGGCCTGAGGCCCGCGAACGTGGAGTGACAACAACTACACCTCTCTGAACACGAATTAGGGTCCTGAACGTGGAGAAGTGGACCACAGACCTTCGTGAACACGAAGCCCTATCCACGAACACGGAGGGAAAGGCTCCCCAAACCTCCCAGACCTCCGCGAACGTGGAGAAGAAAGTCTCACACCTACGCAAACGTGGAGCCAGGCCCTCAACTACGGAGAAGAAAGACCTACACCTTCGCGAACGTGGAGACAATTCTAAAAACGTGGAGAAGGAATGGGTCTGCAACATCAACTGTGCATCAGTTGAGTTTTGGACATTCCCAAAACTACGACGGGGTGCTCGGGATTCATTCGGAACACCGTGCATGAAAACGAGATATGCTACCCCATCAAATTCAACATTTCAGACTCAATGGTACAGTCAAAATTTTCATACGAGGTCATTTCAAAAAAAAGTAGGTCCTACACCCAAAACACCATTTTAGCCATATTCTACCAAGAACCTCGGAATTTGATCGGAAGCCCCGGGAAGCGCATGAAGGGTCATTCTAGACCAAACTTGGCATTCCGAAACTAACTACGCTGATGGATTTCTAATCCAAGTGCTTTTACCAAGAATATTGACGAAAGTCAAACTTATACCAAATTTCAAAGGATAAAGCACTAAATGTCCCCAAAGTCACACTGAAAACCTAGGGACTCATGCCAATCATGCTACTAGCCTAATTTGGCCTCTCCGGAGCTGATGGAACTGCCAGAATTCCCATATGAGGTTGTTTACCTGAGGTTATGACCGAAATCAACTTTTCAAGTTTCAAAAGCTCCAAAACATGAAAACAGGCACAAAACCCAAACGAAGGACCAGGTGACCTGACAGTCAGTGCCAGCAAGTCATAAATGACTTGGGGTCACTACAAGAACACCCTAAACGACAGGAAGAGGGCATAATTACATAAATGACCTGGAGGGTCATTACAACATCTACTACTAAAATTACTTTCATCCGCAAAAGTAAGTTAGGGAACTGCTCCCGCATCTCCCGCTAGGTCTCCCAGGTAGCCTCTTTAACTGGACGATGCCTCCAACGGACCTTCACCATAGGAATGGGTCTAGACTTCAGCTGCCTCACATCTCTGGCCAAAATAGCAACGGGCTCCTCAATATAGGTCAGGCGATCATCCAACTCAATGGCATCATACTGGAGCACATGCGACTTATATGGAACATACCGGCACAACATCAAAACATGGAAAACTGGATGAATAGCTGAGAATGTTGGAGGTAAAGCTAACTCATAGGCCACATCACCAACTATCCTCAAAATCTCAAAAGGCCCAATATACTTGGGGCTAAGCTTGTCCTGCCTCTCAAATCTCATCACGCCCTTCATGGGCGAAACTCAGAGGAATACTCGATCACCAATGACAAATCTGAACGGTTGACACCTGCGATCTGTGTAACTTTGATGTCTACTCTGAGCCGTTCTGAGCCTATCCTGAATCAACCTCACATGCTACAAGGCCTCCTGAAACAAGTCTGTACAACGTGGCCTAGGCTCAGTAGGCTCAAACTAACCAACTGGAGTGTGATAAAACCTAACATACAAGGCCTCAAACGGGGCCATTTGAATGCTAGAATGGTAGGTGTTCTTGTACACGAGCTCCGCCAAAGGTAAGAACTAGTCCCACTGACCTCCAAATTCCATAACACAGACCGCAACATATCTTCAAGAACCTGAATAGTACGCTCCGATTGTCCATCAGTCTGCGGGTGAAATGTTGTGCTAAGATCGACACGAGTGCCCAACTCCTCCTGAAATACTCTCTAAAAGCTGGAAATAAATTTTGAACCCCGGTCTGAAATGATAGAAACATGCACACCATGAAGACGGACTACCTTCCGAATGTAGATACGAGCTAACCTCTCAGCACTGAAGGAAGTATGAACTGGAAGGAAGTGTGCTGACTTGGTCAATCGATCCACGATGACCCAAATACTGTCAACACCTCTAGAAGTACGAGGCAAGCCCATAATGAAATCCATGGTAATGCGCTCCCACTCCACTCAAGAATGGGTAATCTCTGCAACTCACCACCAGGCCTTAAATGCTCGACCTTCACCTGCTGGCAACACATGCAACATGACACATAGTCTGAGATGTCACTCCTCATACCACTCCACCAGTAAATCATGATACATCTTAACAGTTCTAGGATGGATAGAAAACCTAGAATTATGCGCCTCGCAAAGGATCAGCTGAATCAAATCCCTAGCTCTCAGAACACACAATCGGTCAGTAAACCTCAAAACCCTATTTGAGTCTAATGTAGTCTTCCTGGTATCTCCTACCAACACTCTATCTCGGAGTGCCACCAAAGACTCATCCTCGAACTGACGGCCATGGATCTGATCTAGCAGAGATGACTGAACTCCAACATAGGCTAAAACCCTACTGGTCTTTAAAACATCAAGCTTGATCATCTAGTTGGCCAGGGATTGAATGTCCAAAGCCAAGGGTCGCTCCAAAATAGAAAGGAAGGCTAGACTACCCATACTCATTGCCTTCCGGCTCAAGGCTTCCGCTACCACATTCGCCTTGCCCGGATGGAGAGAATAGAGAGATCATAGTCCTCCAGGAGCTCAATCCAACGGTGCTGCCTCAAATTAAGATTCCTCTGGGTCATAATATACTGAAGGCTCCGGTGATCAGTGTAGATCTCATAATGAACTCCATACAAATAATGCCTCCAGATCTTAAACGTAAAACCTACCGCCGCTAACTCCAAGTCATGAGTGGGGTAGTTGCGCTCATGCAGCTTAAGCTACCTCGACGCATAAGCAATAACCCGGTCCTTCTACGTCAGAACACAACCCAAACCAATGTCGAATGCGTCACAATAGACCGTGAAGCCCTCCCTTTCAACTGGAAGGGTCAATATAGGAGCGGTGGTAAGCAACTCCTTGAGCCTCAGAAAGCTCCTCTCTCACTTCTCAAACCTCACGAAGGGAACATCTTGGTGATTCAACCGAGTCAAAGGTGCCAATATAGAAGAGAAACCCTTAACAAAATGCCTATAGTACCTTGCCAATCCAACGAAGCTACGAATCTCAATCATAGAGGTGGGCCTAGGCCAATCAAGGATAACCTCAATCTTCACCGGATCCACCATAATGCAATCCTAGGACACCACGTGTCCCAAGAATGCTACAGACTCAAGCCGAAACTCACACTTTGAGAACTTGGCATAAAGTCGATGGTCTCTCAAAGTCTGGAGCACTATCCTCAAATGTTGCTTATGCTTACTATGGCTCCACGAGTATACCAATATATCATCAATGAAGACTATGATGAAGGAGTCCAAATACGACTTTAATACACGAGTCATCAAATCCATGAAGGCGGCAGGGGCTTTAGTCAACCGAAAAGACATCACTAGGAACTCAAAATGGTCGTAACGAGTCCTAAATGCTATCTTAGGGATGTCCGCTGCTCTAATCCTCAATTGATGGTAACTGAATCGCAAGTCATTCTTAGAAAACAATGCGGCACCCTGAAGCTGATCAAACAAATCATCAATACGAGGCATGGGGTAACGGTTCTTCACCGTCACCTTATTCAGCTGCATGTAACCAATACACATCCGCATAGTTCAGTCCTTCTTCTTCACAAACAGGACTGCGGCACCCCAAGGCGATACACTATGCTGAATAAATCCCTTACCCAAGAGATCCTAAAGCTAAACACTGAGCTTCTTGAGCTCTACGGGTGCCATACGATACAGTGGGATGGAAATAGGATGAATACCGGGCTCCAAATCAATGGCAAAGTCAATGTCCCAATCTAGTGGTAGGTCAGGAAGGTCGACAGGAAACACACCTGCAAACTCTCCTACAATAGGCATTGAATCAACTGTAGGGCCCACCCTACTAACATCTCTAACATAAGCCAAATATGCCAAACACCTGCTAGCCACTAGCCTCTGAGCCTAAACATAAGAAATCACCCCAACCGGTGTGCAACCAATAGAACCCTACCAAACCATTGGTGGAATACCAGGCATAGCTAAAGTAACGGTCTTGGCATAGCAATCCAAAACTGCTCGGTGTGGGGTAAACTAGTCCATGTCCAAAATTAAATCAAAATCCAATTACAAAGCACAATAAGGTCAACCCGAGTGACCTGCCCCCAATAGTCACCATACAGGATCTACAAACCTGATTCACTACTAAAGAATCCCCTATCGGGGTCGAAGCACGCAAAGGTACCACTAATGGCTCTGGACTCATCCCCAACTGAGGAACACAATAAGCAGACATATACGAATAAGTAGAACCAGGAACAAATAAAGTTGAAGCGGGTTGATGGCATAAGAAAACCATACGTGTGATCACATGATCTGATGCCTCGGCCTCTACTCTAGCTGGAGCTGCATAGAAATAGCCTTGGGCACCTCTACCACGCGCATTCACTCTGCCACCTATCCAGCCTCCCCGGGGACCTCCCCGAACACCTTGATGGTGACCTCCTCCTGTAGCTGGAGGTGCTACTACTGATACCGGTCTCGCCGCCTAAGGAGCTGGTAAGGCTGGTTGGAGATAGAGCACTCCCTAGACCAATGACCAAGCTTTCCACACGTAAAGCAACCCTGATAAGACCTACTCACAGCTGGAGACCGGCCACCCCGACCTAAGGAACCTGCCTGGAAACCACCTCGGCTCTGACTCGGACCAACATTATAACCACCCTGACGGTGCTGGACACCCTCTGTTATCTGCAATGATGCCTGCAATGGGAAACTAGGCTGACCTGACTGGAACCTCTGATACACCTGGCCCTGAGTAACTCTAGGTCTAGAACTGGGCCCACTAACTCTATCATCCTACCTGTCCCTCTTACTGCTGCCTTTGTGGGCCTCGCGACAGAGCTGCTCAAGCGTGCGGGCATGGTCCATTACATCCAGAAAAGAGCGGCCCACTGAAACCATAGACTGCAACTTAATACGCAGCTGCAACCTCAGACCTCTAATGAAGCATCAGACTCTCTCCTCCTCTGTAGGCAAGATCATAGTGGAATGACGGGATAACTCATGAAATCTAGCCTCGTACTCAGATACCATCATAAAGCCTTGCTCCAAGTTCGAGAACTCATCGCGAAGGCAATCTCTAACTCTCCGTAGGATAAATCTAGCCCGAAAGGCCTCAAAAAACTCTGTCCATGTCACTGGCAGGGACCCAGCTGGTATGGTCTGCATAAAAGAATGCCACCACTGTCTGGCCGGTCAATCTAACATGTAAGCTGTGAAGTCAGCTCCCCTCGACTCCACCAACCCCAAAGTATGCAGCCTCTCTTGGCAAGTAGTACGGAACTCCTGGGCATCCTCGCATACTAACCCAGAAAACCTTGTTGGTGACAATATCAGAAACACCCAGAGCATCTTCTACTCTTGCATAGGCATGACCCCATCTAAGACATCCGGCTGAATGGTGGCCGGTGCTGGCTGCTACTGAATCTCTGGAGCCGCTGCTGTAGGTTGACCCTGCGGTGCTGGAGCTGGATCTGGAACTGGTGCTGGGGCCTGCTGCTAAATACCCCATATCGCAGCTAGAATATGCGCAGGCATCGCCTGAAGATCAGGGGTGGCAGCTGGTGCGGGTTGTGGCTAGGCTGGTCCCGGCCCCACCTGCTGAGAAGGAATCTTCTCAAGCTGAGGCTCCGCCTCTGGCTCTGGAGTCCTCGCTCTATCTCGGCCTGGTGCTGCAGCACCACCTCAACCTTGGGGTCAACCTCTATTATGCGTTTGAGCCGTCCTACGACAAAGTGAAACAAGTATGATTCTATGAAACCAATTGGACAACAACGCATGAAAATGATGCAAGACATGAAAACCCCTTAAGGACATCCTGTAGCCTCCTGAAGATAAGTCACAGACGTCTTCACGCCGTTCCGCAGGACTCTACTAGATGCAAGTATGTACGTGTGAGACCGACAAACCTGGGGCTCTGATACTAACTTTGTCACGACTCGATTTCTCGAGTCATGATGGCGCCTACCAATCCACCAGTAGGCAAGCCATACCCTGTCCCGTAACTTGACGGTAGTAGAACTGAGGGTGGAAACTAACCTCAATTAGACGAAGGCATAAGTAAAGGAACACATAAGAGAAAGGTAAAAGCGTAACCAAAACTATATATATAAAGGACACCTCCCAGAACCTGGAAGTCACCTGTAAAGATTTACTAAAAGAGTTCAAGTCCAAAAAGTAAACCACATAAACAAACTTTCTCAAAAGCGAAACACAAGGCAAAATATATATACAAAAGTAGATAAGTAATCCCACAACGCCATGTGCTCACCCTCGTATCCGGAACAGACTGTTGTACGCTCAAACTCAACATTGATAGCTAGTGCTCGGACTTGCATCACGAAAACAAACATAGGTCGACTGAGCAAGTAAGGGTAAAAATAGACAGAGAGGATAAAATCTACAATTACAGAGGTCAAGCAAATAAGAAAAGAAGCACACGACCGCACCTAAAGCAAATCTAAGCACAACTAAACTAAGCCTAACTGGATCCCCATAAGCCCAGAAGGTACACTCATGCACAAGTTTAAATAAAACCCGAACGAACCCCCATAAGCCCGACAGGTACACGAAAAAGCTAAAACTACGGACCCTAGGGAAACCAACTCCGAATCGAAACAACCAGTCAACTGCAACTCAATCAAAAAGCTCGACTTCCAAATTGACTCACCTAGCCCGCTAATAACTCTGGGGGCCTTACCCAGCTAGTCGAGTGCTGTGGAAGGGTACAACAACCCCTCCAAAGACCCTGATATCCAACCGCCCAATTGGCTAACACTCCGAGGCCCTACTCAAGCCAGCTTAGTGAGCCATCTAACACTTCTGGGGGCCCCACCCAAGCCAGACAGAGCGTATAAGGAGAACCAACTCCGTAGAGGATATTAAATTCCAAACCATTGTGGAGCGACGTCCACTGCCAAACACATCACAACGAGTGTATCAACTCCAAGCCGTAGTAGATCGACGTCCACTACCAATCACATCACCACTGATCCGACCCTGAAGCATTCAACCAAGAAGATATCACGCATCCGATAATGCATCAGCACCATAAAAAAAAGGGGAGAAAAGACAGAAGAATCGCAAGCACTACAAAGCCTAAACTAAGTTCAACTATCAGACACAAGTCTGCTATGTCAGTCTACAAGGACCAAGTCTATCCGAATAAATTTCGGATACATACCAAAGTCCACTAGGTGCATGGGTTTAAGTCAACACTAGTCTATCCTAAACTAAGCCCAAACATATACGTCAACACAATAAACAACTGACCAGATAATCCGCATGCAACAACATATAGACAGCCTAACAGGTAATTCACCACAATCACAAATAAGCAACCCCTCCGGCAATATGGTACTAACCCTGAAAAAGCCCGCAAAACACCCTAAATCATGGTTTCTGATAAGAAGGGAAGAAATACTACCCACCCTAGATTCACACAAATCTTCATGCACTTACACAATCAGGCTCAATCTAAAGAAAAGGAAGTCGTAGCCTACATGAAGGCCGACCGCACGCGCTCCAAAGCACTATGCCAGAGCTTTCCCCTTCCTAACGACCTTGAATTACAGCCATGCTATCAAAAATATAATCACAGCATCATCACAGACATTTAGACACTAAAATCATAAAAATCGGAGACAGACCAATTTCAGAGTCAATATCAGGAATTGTGGGACCCACTCGAGAATTTCCAAAATTGACTCTGTGAAGAGGTCCTAAACTATCCCCCGAGTCTATGTTCCAAAACAGAACACCTCTCAGGGCTCGAATAAGCTCCATGCAACAACAAACCCAAGATGCAAAACTTTACACAATTAGCTTAAGGAAACAACTTATGCCATAAATTAATGGAAATTGAGAACCACCCAACGCTATCCGAGCACTAATCCAAAGAGCCAACGAGATTTCGAACACCTAGGACATAAAATCACCGAAAATCGACTTAAAACGAGAAAGATAACAATTTCCAAACTTTCTTATAAATGAAACCCGACCTCCCCTTTTATAACTGTTAGGCACCAATGACCTCCGCGAACGCGGCCTGAGACCCGCGAACGCGGCCTGAGGCCCGCGAACGCGGCCTGAGGCCCGCGAACGCGGAGTGACAACAACTACAACTCTGTGAATGCGGCTAAGGGTCTACAAACACAGAGACGAGGACCATAGATCTCCACAAACGCGAAGCCCTAACCGTGAACGTAGAGGGAAAGGCTCCCTAGTCCTCCCAAACCTCTGCAAAAATGGAGCCTTATCCGCAAATGCAGAAAAGGAAGTCTCACACCTCTGCGAACGCGGAGCCAGGCCTGCGAACGTGGAGAAGAAAGATCTACACCTCCGCGAACGCAGAGAAGGAATGGGTCTGTAACATTTGTTGTGCACCAGCTGAGTTTTGGGCATTCCCAAAACTCCGATGGGGTGCTCGGGATTCATTCGGAACCTCGTGCACGCAAACGAGATATGCTACCCCATCAAATTCAACATTCTAGACTAAATGGTGAATTCAATTTCCATACAAGCTCATTTTGACAAAAAGTTGGTCCTACACCCAAAGCGCCATTTTAGCCAAATTCTACCAAGGGCCTCGGAATTAGATCGGAAGCCCCGGGAATTACACAAAGTTTCATTCGAGACAAAACTCGGTATTCCAAAACTAGCCGCGCTGACGGATTTCTCATCTGAGTGCGTTTACCAAGAATGTTGACCAAAGTCAAACTTATGTCAAATTTCACTAGCTAAAGCGCCAAATGCCCCAAAAGTCACACCAAAAACCTCGGGACTTGTGTCAATCATTCTACTAGCCTAATTTGGCTTCTCCAGAGCTGATGGAATTATAAGAATTCCTATCTGAGGTCGTTTATCTGAGGTTATGACCGAAATCAACTTTTCAAGTTTGAAAAGATCCAAAACAGGAAAATAGGCATAAAACCCAAACAAACGACCAGGCGACCGAACAGTCAGTGCCACCAAGTTATAAATGACTTGGGGTTGCTATAGAAACACTCTAAACGACAAGAAGAAGGCATAAACATAGAAATGACCTGGAGGGTCATTACATAGATGGAGAAGGGCTAAAAGCTGGAAGTAGTGAAGATGTTACATTAGGATATGTATTAGATGGACGTATTTGAATAGGCAATAAAGATGAGGAACGTGATGGCAGGGGACTAAAGTATTCCAGATTAGGAGAAGTATGCAAATTGAAAACTCTATTTGGAGATAAAGTAGGAGAAATATTTGGAGATGTTAGAGAAGGAAACGATAGTGATGATGGACTTTTAAAGGAAGAGAAGAAAGTGTTCGGAGATATACACTTAGAAATAAAGGAAGGATATGAAAAATAGTCCTCTTGAAAAATAACATGACGAGAAATAAAAACTTTATTTTCTAAAGGATCAAAGCACCTAAACCCTTTATAATTTGAAGGATAACCAAGAAAAATATATTGTTTAGATCGAGGATTCAACTTATGTGGTACATAATCACGAAGATTAGGAAAACAAGAACAACCAAATACACGTAAATGATGATACGAGGGTAGTTTACCAAAAAGAAGTTCATAAGGAGTTTTAAACTTGAGCTTGGAAGAAGGTAGAATATTTAAGAGATGGACAACAGTATTAAGGGCATAAACCTAAAAATGCGATGGAAGAAAGGTTTGAAAAAGTAAAGACCGAAGCATATTTAGTATGGTGCGATGCATTCGTTCAGCTTTGCCATTTTACTAGTGAGTATGTGGACATCAAATGCCAAGCCAAACCCCATTTGAATTTAAAAACTCACGAAAAGAGGCAAGCTTGACGTATTCGGCAGCTCCATCACATTGTACTGATTTAATTTTGACCGAATTTAAGTTTTTGAACATAAGGAATGCTTCTAATTTGCATCGAATTGGAAACACCCATGTAAATTTAGTGAAATCATCATGAAATAAAATATAATAATGATAACAAGTAAAAGAGGGAATTGGGGTAGTCCAAATATCAATGTGAATCAATTCAAATGAAGACGTAGAAGAAGATATAGATTCCTTAAATGGTAATTTTGTGTGCTTGCCAAGTTGACAGGCATTTCAAAGAAAATCTAAACTCTTCGCAAAAGAACATTGCAAATTATTATTTCTAACTAGACTAGAAAGAACACATATACTAGGGTGGCCTAGACGACGATGCCAGAGAGTTGGTGTCACACCCCGAGCCTACACCCTAGACGTGGCCGGCACTCGAGAACCATTGATGGTCCCCAAGCAAACCCTTGGCCTAGCTGACTACTTAGCGAAAGACTTACTCAAGCAATGATAGACTCAAAACAGAATTAAATCTGTTAAACTCAAATACTCATCTCATAAAGTGTGGAAAATACTCAATATCAATACTTATAATTTGTAAAATAACTCAAAAGAATGTAAATATGGAGAGACACCTCGACTCTATCCATCTATGAAACCTCTACTATTAAGGAAGGATGTCGGGACAAGACCCACGACATCTCAAAACTACTAACTAGAAAGCAAATGTGAAGACCCTCAAAATGCAAGGAGGCTCACCCAAGCTATCCAAAGTGCAAAGTAATCTCAATGAAATGTATATTGATGATCCTAAACACCTGTATCTGCATCATAAGAAGGTGAAGATCAAATGACATCCGTACATTGAATACACGAGTATGTAATATAACTGAAGTAAAATAACTGAATGAAAGGACTGCAATAGATAAAATATACTCAAGCTGAATGTAAAGAAATAAAGGAGTTAGAACATTTAAAGGTTTACAATATACTTACTCATCTCTGAACTCAACATAATAAGTGATATATTAAAAATACACTTTAACTCTATTGGGAGATTCACTAACCGACAACCATCACTATGAGCTAAGTGATGATACAACGTCTTGTCCATGCTTAGAATTGTCCTATATTTTTTCGGGGTATAGAACCTCTCAACTAAGTGGATCCACTATGCAATAAGGATTCATCTAAAAAGTATGATCCTTTACCAATGTTGGCAAGACATGGTTTATGAGGATTTTGAGTTGTCTGAACTCATCCTCATATTGGTGCTCAATACTACACCCAATAATAAATATACTCATGCTCAAATGTATAAAACGTACTCTTTCTCTTGTTTGAGATAATTGCTCAAACTATCCTCTTAAAAGAGGTAACTGCTCTTAAGTATCTCTGAACTTATAAATTCACTTAGAAATCAAAGTTTCTTTCTCACTGTAAAAGTAATACATTTAAGAATCAATTAGTTCCATTAAATTGTACTAAAAAATTCTCTTTAAACTCTACTCAAACTCTGTTTTACTTTAAAAAAACAAATGTTTATAATCTGATCATTGATGACTCGAGAAGTCATACTGCATAAATATTTATGGCATATCTAGATGTCATATTGCTTACACATTGATGGTATACTCAACTTTCATAATAATCATGAATCATAGTTCTCTTCTCAATATAACATAATGATATATTTGAGACTACTTAGTTCCCTTATACTCTTGCTCAACTCTTGGTTAAAACTCTTTCTCATACTTTTCTTTCCTTTCTCAAAATTTAGCTTAAAACAATTATGTTTTGTTTTAAAAGATTATCAAAATTTATAACTCAAAGTAGGGTTCATGCTGAATTATATACATGAACAACTCAAGAATCTCAATGCATAACATATAGCAACTCAACCATTAGGAATAGAACTCAAAACTCAACAACAAACTCATCTCAAGAATTCTCAAATCTAAGGATAGAACTCTAGATTTACCTTTTTACTATTTTGAAAGTAGATGTAGGGCATGAGGATGAACTAGTCCAACACTATGATAGTTTTATATGCCTGGAAGAATAAATTTCTTGAAGAATCTTGAAGAAGAACTTGATTGGAATATTTAAAACCCTAGCTTGCAGAAGGACGATCAAGAAAATCTTTCTTGATATTCTTGAAAACTATATGACCAAGAATTATGATTTTCATTAATGATTCATAATTTTATGAATGAATTTGAGTTGTAACGAATGCAATTCTTGGAGAAGGACTTACCTTGAAGAAGAACCTTGAAAAAGATTAAAGAAAATTGAATGGAAGTCCTGTTCTTTGATTTTTCCTTAGGGTTTTGCCTTAGGGTTTGAGATAAAAGAGAATGAAAAATTAAGAGATGAAAATCTGATTATTTTGGCACTTTTATTAGTAAAGAAATTCATTTAAGGTTTTCTTAGAGGTAAAAAGACAAAAACGACCTTTTTAAATGTTTTTCCGTCAGCTAATTCGTTATTGCACTATATCAGGTTACTAAAATAATCATAATTGCTTACTTGGATCTCTGATTGATGCAAAATTTGTGACGTTAGAAAGAATATGTAAATACCTTCAATTTGATAGGTTATGGGCCACATAACTCTTTATATTCTGAGATATATGGTCATTTGAAGTTGACATATGAAGAATCATATATCAAAACTTAATTAGTAAGCAAGTTTTCAACTCAACTTTGTGCTAGGAGATTTCTGTGACCTTAATTCATCTCCAAATTTATTCTCACATTAAAGAATTTACCTTAACAGTTAATCATAATTTAAAAATCACCCGACACGACCTTATACATAAATGAAGAATAGTTTGGGTCTTAACTTATAAACTTTTGGGGTGTAACAATATATCCCCCTTGGGATCATTCGTCCTCGAATGATGGTTAAACTGAGCATGCAAGGGAAAGGAGTTACTCTTACTATCTTTTTTTACTTCAGAACTTATCTAATAACATAGGCGGAAGTAATTCATACTGAGAGTTTTAAAACTGAACTTGTGCACGCTTGGCACGAAGCTCACATATGATTTCAAGATTATAGGTCATGAAATGCACTTTCAAAGCATCACAATAGGAGAATCAACTCTCTCCCATCTATCATTACTCAACTACTATCATAAACATCACTATCAAAACTGAAAGGATCACTGAGGGAGCTTAGAGTGAAAGACCATAAGCATGATTCATTCAATAAATCGGATATAAGAATATGCATGACATAACATTATGTTGCTTACCACTGAGATTAAATCATGAATTTGCGAGATTGAGCATACAATGAGAAAGGAGTGCTTATAAGAATAGGTTCGTATCATGAGACTTATATTCATAACTTTATGAAGTAAGGTTGAGATCAATGGGCTAAAGTCTTTGCCCCTCATTCTGGGAACTTAGCATAGATGTGAATCTGTCTGGAGTGTATGTGCATAGGTTATGGACACAATTTTAATATTAGAAACATCAATATGTTGTTGAAATGACTGAACTTTGAGGAATATGCTAGAGTATGAATGGATTGATATAACACTATTACTCTTTCTGAACACATCAATATTTGATTCTCAACACTTGACTTGATTCCTCACCTTATCAACTCCCCCTTGGGTTTGAAGCTGACACTTTAAAGCTATGGATCTATTCAATCTCCCCTGAACTAGTCTCTATACACTTTACTTTAATGCTTGGGAAATGCTAATCTCATTGCCATTGAACTCTCCATGCGCAGGTATTAAGATTTCTTCTAAGGCTTCTTTATGAGACACTACTCGTAACTTCTTCCGACTTCTATAGAAGACTTTCTATAACCGCTACCAGCATTTACCTATAAAGTCATTTAATCTAACTCTTAATAGTCTGACTTCTCCTTCTTAGCCACTTATACCACCCTTCTAAATTTATATCTAGCTAACTGGAGGAAACTTGAACTATATTTAAGAGGCTCATCATTGGCTAGGCTATATAAAATCTCTTCTATCAAACTCTTAAGGGTAATAAATAATGCTTACATCAGCCTACCCCACATTGGCAATCCAACTATACTATCTAGGTACACATGAAAAAGAATCATAACCTTAATTGGAACCTCGTCTGACTATATACGATCTCAGGTACATCTCTTAATGCTGTTGTTAACCTAATGACTTAGCCACACTTTTTTGCTCTCGTTTAAGGGTCATAATACCACACTTGTACCACTCACATTCATTGCAACTAACACCTTAATTCTTCATCTGATCTATGTCAAATCTACTAGATCAAATTTTAAAACTAATATCATCACCCTCTTGTTGCCATCTTTTTTTATCACGACACTCATCTCAAATTCAAGCTTAGTGTCTAGTACTAAACATGGATATCAATATAATTGCTCACATACTATACTAACTTACGACTACAAGGTAAAATTAAGAAACACTTTTTCACTAAGACCTCATGAATAGTAGTCAATCTTTATCTCTCTGTTTACATACTTATAGTTTACCGTCACATACCATTTTACAACTTAAGTACTATTTACCCATTTACTATACATCATTGCCTAATTAGTTCTATAACCCTCTGAATATCATGGGTTCTCCCTCAAAAAATCATATCCCTAGCTTAGATCTATCACTTCATGAATACTCTGCTCTTCCATTTAACACCTATACTTAGTCTTCACTAACACAATGGGACATCAACATAAACCCTCTTCTGGTTAGTATACTCTAACTCATCGTGACTAGTAACTATTACTTTACCTTATGTCATGAAATCCACACAAGATTACTACTCTTTATCCCACACATAAGGGAAAAACACATCATTAATGACTTACTAAGGACATAGATACAATTTACATACTCTATTCAACAACTATTCCCATCTCTTATGTTACTGCACTTCCAAATGCATACTCTTAACTCTAGTACATCTACTACAACCGGCTCATACTATCACAAATTACACTATATTTCGGGCAACAATACTACCCAAGCATTCTAAAATATGGTCCCCTCTTAAAGGGCATCATCTGAAACAAGATTTAAAAGAAGAGAATCTGATAATACATCTCGCTTTTAGCTCGAATGCATGATTTATATGAAGAAAGGTGCATTCTTTTGAATGAATACACTTAATGCACACTAATGGGCTTCTCTCAAACCCTATGCAATCTCTTTTCTTTCTGAAGACTTTATCTGAGATTAACTCATCAATAAGAACCTGGGCTTTGCTATTTCAAACACCTTGAATATGAGGGGTAGTCGAATGGATTTGAGAAACACACGAGTACGCATAAGTTCCTTATGGAAGAGTTCTATTGCATGATTTAGAGTATGAAAGAAGGGAAACTTTTTTTAAATGTCTGTAGTCCCTCATTTATAGAAGTGGAGCCCTCACAACCATATATAAGATCCAACTGACACGACTTCATAGACACCATAGGACACTTGAACACTGTGCTCTGATACCAAGTTTGTCACACCCCGAGCCTACACCCTGGACGTGGTCGGCACTCGAGAACCATTGTTGGTCCCCAAACAAACCATTGACCTAGCTGAATACTTAGTGGGAGACTTACACAAGCAATGATAGGCTTAAATAGAATTAAATCAGTTAACCTCAAATACTCATCTCATAAAGTGTGGAAAAAACTCAATAGCCATACTTATAGTTTGTAAAACAACTCTAAATAACGTAAATATTGAGAGACACCTCGACTCTGTCTATCTATGAAGCCTCTACTATAAAGGAAGGATGTCGGGACAAGACCCACGACATCTCAAAACTACTAACTAGAAATTAAACATGAAGTCCCCCGGAATGCAAAGAGGCTCACCTAAGCTATCTGAAGTGCAAAGTGATCTTAATGAAATGCTTGTTGATGATCCTAAACACCTGTATCTACATCGTAAAAAGATGCAGGTCGAATGACATCAATACTTTGAATGTACGAGTATGTAATATAGCTAAAGTGAAATAACTGAATGAAAGGACTGCAATAGATAAAATATACTCAAACTGAATGTAAGGAAATAAAGGAGTTAAATCATTTAAAAGCTTTACAATATACTTACCCATCTCTGAACTCAACATAATAAGTGATACATTAAAAATATACTTTAACTCTATTGGGAGATTCTCTAACCGACAATCATCATTGTGAGTTAAGTGATGATACACCGTCTTTTCCACCCTACCAGAACTGTCCTATATCATGTCAGGATATAGAACCTCTCAACTAAGTGGATCCACTAAGAAATAAGGATTCATCTAAAAAGTATGATCCTTTTCCCATGTTGGCAAGACATGGTTTATGAGGATTTTGAGTTTTCCGAACTCATCCTCATATCGGTGCTCAATATTACTCCCTATAACACATATACTCATGCTCAAATGTATAAAACATACTCTTTCTCTGCTTTGAGATAATTGCTCAAAATATCCTCTTAAAAGTGGTAACTACTATGAAGCATGTCTGAAATCATAAACTTATCTAGAAATCAAAGTTTCTTTCTCATTATAAAAGTAATACAATTAGGAATCAATTAGTTGCATTAAACTTTACACAAAAATTTTCTTTAAGCTCTCCTCGAACTCTACTTTACTTCAAAAAAAAAGTTTAAAACAAATGTTTATTGTGATATGATCATTAATGACTCAGAAAGTCATACTACATAAACATTGATGGCATATGTAGATGTTATAGTGCTTACACATTGATGGCATACTCAGCTTTCATACTAATCATGAATCATAGTTCTCTTCTCAATGTAACAAAATGATAAATTTGGGACTACTTAGTTCCCTTATACTCTTGTTTAACTCTTGATTAAAACTCTTTCTCATACTCCTCTTTACTTTCTCAAAACTCAGTTTAAAACAACTATGTTTTGTTTAAAAAGATTCTGAAAATTTATAACTCAAAATAGGGTTCATGCTGAAATATAGACATGAACAACTCAAGAATCTCAATGCATAACATATAGAAACTTAACTATTAGGAATAGAACTCAAAACTCAACAACAAACTCATCTCAAGAATTCTCAAATCTAAGGATAGAACTCTAGATTTACTCTTTTACTGATTTGAAAGTAGATATATGCGTGAGGCCGAACTAGTCCAACACTATGATAGTTTTAAATATCTGGAGGAACAAAGTTCTTGAAAAATGTTGAAGAAGAAATTGATTGGAATACATGAAACCCTAGCATGAAGAAGGAAGATCAAGAAAACCTTTCTTGAGATTCTTGAAAAATATATGACCAAGAATTATGATTTTCATTAATGATTCATAATTGTATGAATCAATTGAGTTGGAAAGAATGGAATTCTTGGAGAAGGACTTACCTTGAAGAATAGTCTTGAAAAAGATTGAAAGAATATTGAACGGAATTCCTGTGCTTTGATTTTTCCACTAGGGTTTTTCCTTAGGGTTTGAGATAAAAGAGAATGGGTAATTAAGAGATGCAAATCTTATTTTTTTGGGACTTTTATTAGTCAAGAAATTTGTTTAGGGTTTTTTTAGAGGTAAAAAGATAAAAATGACCTTTTTAATGTTTTCTCGTCGGCTAATTCGTTGCTTCTTTGTATCAGGTTACTAAAATGACCATAACTGTTTACTTGGAACTCAAATTGATACAATATTGGTTGAATTGGAAAGAATATGAAAATACCTTTAATTTGATAGTTTATGGGCCACGTAACTCTTTATATTCTGAGAGATATGGTCGTTTGAAGTTGACCCAAGTAGAATCTTATATCAAAACTAAATTAGTAAGGAATCTTTCAAATGAACTTTTTGCTAGGGGATTTTTGTAACCTTAATTCATCTCCAAATTTATTATCACACTAAATAATTAACCTTAACACTTGAGCATAATTTAAGAATCACCCGACACGACCCTTTATATGTAAAGGAAAAATAGTTTGGGTCTTAACTTAGAAATTTTTGGGGTGTAGAAATATCTGCCCCTTGGAATCATTCGTCCTTGAATGATGGTTAAACTGAGCATGGAAGGGAAAGGAGTTACTCTTACTATCATTTTGTCATCTGTACTTATCTAATAACTTAGGCGGAAGTGATTCATACTGAGAGTATTAAAACTGAACTCGAGCACGTTTGGCACGAAGCTCACATAAGATTTAAAGATTATAGGTCATGACATGAACTTCCTAAGCATCACAATAGGAGAATCAACTCTCTCCCATCTATCATTACTCAACCACTATCATCAACATCTTTATAAAAAACAGAAAGGATCACTGAGGGAGCTTAGAGTGAAAGATCATAAGCATGATTCATTTAAGAAATCTGATATAAGAATATGCATGACATAACATTATGTTGCTTGCCACTGAGAGTAAATCATGAATTTGTGAGATTGAGCATACTATGAGACACGAGTGCTTATAAGAGTAGGTTCATATCATGTGATTGATATTTATAACTTTATGAATTAAGGTTGAGATTAATGGGCTAAAGTCTTTGAGGAATAGGCTAAAGTATAAATGGATTGATATAACACTTTCACTCTTTCTGAACACATCACTATTTGATTCTCAACACTTGACTTGGTTCCTCACCTTATCAACTCCCCCAGGGTTTGAATATGACACTTTAAAGTTATAGATCTATTCCATCTTCCCTTATCTAGTCTCTATTCACTTTACTTTAATACTCGGGAAATGTTAATCTCATGGCCATTGAACTCTCCATGCGCAAGTACTAAGATTCCTTCTAAAGCTTCTTTATGAGACACTACTTTTAAATTCTTTCTACTTCTATAGAAGACTTTCTATAACCGCTACCCGCATTTACCTATAAAGTCATTTAATCTAACTCTTAATAGTTTGACTTCTCCTTCTTAGCCCACTTATACGGTCCTTCTAAGTTCATATCTAACTAACTGGAGGAAACTTGAACTATATTTAAAAGGCTCATCATTGGCTAAGCTATATAAAATCTCTTCTATCAAACTCTTAAGGATAATAAATAATGATTTCATCAGCCTACCCCACATTGGCAACTCAACTATACTATCTACGCACACATAAAAAAGAATCATAAACTTAATTAGAACCTCGTCTGACTACATACGATCTCAGGTACATATCTTAATGCTCTTGTTAATCTAATGACTTAACCACACTTTATTGCTCTCATTTAAGGGTCATAATACCACACTTGTACCACTCACATTCATTGCAACTAACACCTTAATTTCTCATCTTCTCTATGTCAAATCTACTAGATCAAATCTCAAAACTAATATCATCACCTTCTTGTTGCCATCTTTTTTATCACGACACTCACCTCAAATTCAAGCTTAGTGTCTAGTACTAAACACGAATATCAATATAAATGCTCGCATACTATACTAACTTACGACTACTGAGTAAAATTAAGAAACATTCACTCACTAAGACCTCATGAATAGTAGTCAACCTTTATATCTCAGTTTACATACTTATAGTTTACCGTCACACTCCCTATTACAACTTAAGTACTATTTACCCATTCACTATACATCATTGCATAATTAGTTCTATAACCCTCTAAATATCATGGACTCTCCCTCAAAGAATCATAAGCCTAGTTTAGATCTATGACCTTATGAATACTTTGCTCTTATATTTAACACCTATACTTGGTCTTCACTAACACAATGGGACATCGACATAAATCCCCTTCTGGTTAGTATACTCTAACTCATACTGACTAGTAACCATTACTCTACCTTCTGTCATGAAATCCACACAAGATTACTACTCCTTAGCCTACACCTAAGGGAAAGAGATGCTCATTAATGACTTACTAAGTACATAGCTACCATTTACGTACTCTATTCAATAACTACTCCCATCTCTTATGTTACTGCACTTCCAAATGCATACTTTTAACTCTGGGTACTTCGACTACTACTGACTCAAACTACTAGAAATCACACTATCTTTCGGACGACAATACTACGCAAGCATTCTAAAATATACTCCCCTCTTAATGTCGCGACCTAAAACTGGGTGTGATGGCACTCATCCAAACCCACCAGGACAAGTCAGCCTAAATCCAAGTAGATGAAAAATGAAACAGAAGAATATGCAATATAAAGAAGAAACTAATGCGAAAGCCTTCAAACTTAAGAATCCTCCCCAAGACTGGTTGTCACATGTACAAACCTCTAATAACATAATTCAAAGGAAAAGAACAAGTCTCAATATGTCTTTGCTTCTCAAATAGAACAAAGCATAATAAACACGAACAAGAGGGTTCGCCGGTGGATGATAGCTACCTCCATTGATCTCCTGGGAAGCCTCAG
The DNA here is from genome assembly GCA_018342035.1 of Solanum appendiculatum. Classification (NCBI taxonomy): domain Eukaryota; kingdom Viridiplantae; phylum Streptophyta; class Magnoliopsida; order Solanales; family Solanaceae; genus Solanum; species Solanum appendiculatum. The sequence continues at coordinate 730,531 of JAGDQO010000798.1, forward strand.
ATAATGAATAGAAGAGAAGCTCACAATTGGGGCTAGGAACCTATGCAGGTGTAAAAGGAAGAACAGGCCTCAATGCATACGAGCAACCCACCGCTCACCTTAGAAACCCGTAGTCGGACAAGGCTGTTGGCTAACCTCTGAACATCCCTAGCCAAGGGCCTCATATCAACACTAATCGCGGCGAGACTCCCCATACTAGGAGTCTTTCTACTTAAGGCATTGGCCAACACATTGGCCTTCCCGAGATGGTACAAAATGGTCATATCATAGTCCTTCGATAACTCAAGCCATCTGCGCTGTCTCAAATTCAAATCCCTCTGATTGAAAATGTACTGAAGACTCCGCTGATCAATGAAAACCTCACAATGAACCCCATACAAGTAGTGCCACCACAACTTAACTACAAATACCACTACTGCATGCTCTAGGTCGTGGGTAAGATAGTTCTTCTCATGTGCCTTCAACTATTTAGAAGCATAGGCAATAACCTTCCCTTTTCGCATCAACACACCTCCCAAATCAACTCCGGAGGCATCACAATATACGGTAAAATCCACACCCTCCTCGGGCAAAGTCAAAACAGGAGATGAAGTCAACAAAGTCTTGAACTTTTAAAAGCTTGCCTCAGACTCATCGGACCAATGAAAATCCATAGTCTTCTGAGTCAATCTAGTCAATGGCGCTGCAATAGTAGAGAAACCGGGCACAAACCCCCTTTAGTAGCCTGCCAACCCTACAAAACTTTAAATCTCGATAGGAGAAGTAGGTCTCGTCTAACCCTTAACTACCTCAATCTTGGCCGGATCAACTCTAATACCCTCTTTGAACACCACGTGTCCTAAGAAGGCCACAGACTCAAGCCAAAACTCACACTTGGAGAACTTGGCATACAACTTCTACTCCCTATAAGTCTGAAGCACCAGCCTCAAGTGAGGGGCATGATCCTCCTCGGTCTTGGAATATATCAAAATGTCATTAATAAACACGATCACAAAGGAATCCAAGTACTAATGGAACACTCCATTCATCAACTCCATAAACACCGCAGGAGCATTAGTCAGCCAAAATGACATAAGTAAGAACTCATAGTGACCATAACGAGTCCGGAAAGTTGTCTTAAGAATATCTAATGGCCTAATCCTCAACTGATGATAACCGGACTTCAAGTCAATCTTAGAAAACAATGCAGCACCATGAAGCTGATCAAACAAATCATCAATGCAAGGAAGAGGATACTTGTTCTTAACAGTCACCTTGTTCAACTGCCTATAATCAATACACATCCTTATCGAACCGTCTTTCTTCTTTACAAAAAGGACTCGTACACCCAAAGGTGACATACTAGGGTGAATAAACCCTTTGATCAACAAGTGTTACAATTGTTCCTTCAACTCATTCAACTCAGCTGAAGCCATACGATACGAGGCAATAAAGATGGGCTTGGTGCCCGGCTCCAAGTCAATAGCAAAATCAATGTCCCGATCCGAAGGAATACCAGGAAGATCAGTAGGGAACACATCAGCAAACTCCTTAACCACAGGAATGGACTACATAGGAGGCGACGCAACACTAGCATCCCAGATAAAAGCCAAATAGGAAAAAATCCCTCTATCAATGAACCTCTGGGCTCGAATATAGAAGATAACCTTACTAGGGTAAGAACCACTAGTACCTTTCCACTCTACCCTTGGAACACCAGGCATCGCTAAGGTGACAGTCTTAGCATAACAATCAAGGATCGCATGATAGGGAGAAAGCCAATCCATACCCAATATCACATCGAAATCTACCATCCCCAAAATAATCAAGTCTACCCAAGTGTCATACCAAGCCAAAGAAACAAGATAGGATCAATACACTTGATCCACCACTAAGGGCTCACCCACGGGTATAGAAATATGCACAGGCACACACATACAATCACATACCAAATCAAACTCATATGCAAAGTAGGTAGACACATAGGAGAAAGTACACCCTTGATCAAATAACACAGATGTAGATCGCTGGCAGACTGGGACGATACCTATGATGACGGCATCAGAAGACTCAACCTCAGGCCACCCTGAAAAAGCATAACACTGGGCTCCTCTACCACCTCTTGTCTGAGCCACACCTCTACCTCCACGCTGGGCCAGAGCTCCACTACCCAATGCTCTGCTACCTCTACTTGTTGTCTGACCCCTGCCCCGACCTCAAGCCGAAGGCGCTAAATCTCTCTCTGGAACTACAGAGTAAGTACAATGGGGACCTAAATGAGTCTACAGAGGACACTGTCGCACTAAAAGACCCAGATCCCCACAACTATGACAAAATCTCAGAACAGAGAGTTGTTGTGATGAACCCAATGGAATGCTATAGCCACCTTGGCCAGAACGGTAAGACCCACGGGACACCTGTCCACTCTCAGCCGCTGGCATAGAAGCATGAATAGGTCTCTGACACTCAAATGAAGTACCACCCCTCTGCCTCCAGACGAGGCAAAAGTGTCACGACCCAAGCCTAGGGCCTAGATGTGACCGGCGAATGGGGAACCCGAAGGAACCCCAAACAAGCCTCATAGCGTATCATTACACATCCTTGGTCGCGGAAGCAATTAAATGACCATAAGTGATAAGCATAGTCAAGGGGAAATCGGGACTAAGGGAGCAAGAAGAAAAAAAGAAATGATACATAAATACCATAGATGAGTCAAGCTCAAGCATAAAACACAACTTGTCCAACACCACCTCTAAACATGAGTACTTAGCGGGGGCCAAGACAAACTACCGGGCTCACCCTCATAGTCAAAACATAACTAGAAAGGAAAAGTTTAATACATAGCAAAAGATCATAAGCAACGACCCCGAAATGGAGGACTCACCAATAACCACTATAGAAAATCGTACTAGCCACGCGGAGGAGGATGGTCAAGCGGTGCTCCGGTCCCTACATGGTGACATCATGTAGGCATAGAGTATGAGTTAGTACATTTGAATGTACTAAGTATATGGGATGCAATGCAATGCTACATTAGATGGACATCATAGGAAAAATGCGTAATCATACCCGATAAATAGCATATTAATGAAATGATATGTATAATGATGCTTACATAAAAATCATATTTAGTGGGACGTAGTACATGTGTGGCGAGTGACCATCAATATAGTATTTCCAAGGCCTACCACCCCCTTGGAGAGGCGAAAGAGGTACAAACCCCTCAATATGGTTACACGGGCCTACCACCCCCCGAGCTAGGGACCAAGGTACAAACCCCTCGATATGGTTATACGGGCCTACTACCCCCCGTACTAGGCAACCAAGGTACCAACCCCTCGATACGGTTATACGGGCCTACTACCCCCCGTACTAGGCAACCAAGGTACCAACCCCTCGATACGGTTATACGGGCCTACTACCCCCCGTACTAGGCAACCAAGGTACCAACCCCTCGATACGGTTATACGGGCCTACTACCCCCCGTACTAGGCTTGGTCGACTCACAACACTTATATAGAGAAAATCATATACATGTGTCCATTTCATCATCATTTCAGTAATTACATAACCATCCGACTCATAGGACGTACCTTGGACCTTCCCTTTCCTAAGAATTCTATAAATGGGCATTTTATCAAACACAAGGTGGGCAATTGTTCATGTAAATGAAATCATGTATTTCAAGAATACTAAGTCCAACCAATTCCAAAATCCATATAAATCAGCCCACCAACAACATACATATATATATCAACCTTCATAATTTGATCATGGAAGCATGTAAACCATAAACATCACATAATAATTCCATTTCATGATAATATGCAAAATGGACCATAATAGGGTGTGTAGTAGTAATTCCATAATTCAAGAGTTCATAAATAATCATAAGGACCCATAAACTTGAAGTAGAAATAGAGGATAAATGGTTGGACTTGTGGAAAGGAAGGTTTCCACAATCAAACCCACATACCTCAACTTTGGAGAATCCTTGATGAAGATTGGAATGGAGAATCGAAGCTTGAGATTGAGTCTTGAATCCGGAATTAGAGCTTGAGATGTTTGAATTTGGTTGAAGATCTTGGTGGAATTTTTGGAGAGGGCTTAGAGAGTGTTTTTGGAGTTTAGAAAATGACTAAGTATGGGACATATCCCCTTTTTATAAAAAAATGACTCCAACCCGCCTCAAAAAAACTGCTCACTGGAAATTGCAAATCTGCACAGACAGGTTTTACGAAAATGGTCATAACTCCCTCATCCTAACTTGGAATGAGGTGAAACCAAGTGCGTTGGAAACCTAACTCAAATAGCTTTAATTTGATAGGTTGCATCCCTTCCAGTTCCTTGTGTGCTAAGAGATATGCCCCTTTAAAGTTGACCCTCCAAATCGCAATTTTTGCGATTTTTGAATTTTGATACGGTTGTTCTAAAATTCGGGTTAGACCCATCTCCCACTCAATTTGACCCCACGAATAAGAATATGAAGTCGAATTTCCAAAATCATGCACGGATTTTGAGATATATGGAAAATACAATTATAGGTGTTTCCGAAGCACATTTTCGGGCATTTTTGGGGTCGTTTCAATATCTCCCCCTTGGGAACATTCGTCCCCGAATGTTAAAGAAACGTACATGAGAGACACAAACATGGCAATTTCAGCCCACATAAGGATGCAACAATGCACTTACACCTTATTTCAAAACCTCAACATAGTTGTAAAACCACAATGAACTTGTCAACTTAAACATGAATGTATCAATGACATGGGGGCTGAACTTAAGACATGATTTTTATATAAGGGCCTTAGATCAGATACCTTAGGCTCGAGTTGGAAGTGGAAAAGATAAGATATCGCCTTTGCATGTCCGCTTCGGCCTCCCAAAGTAGCATCTTCAACTTGTTGATTTCTTCTCCATAAGGAACTTTATAATGGAAGCCACAATCTTTGGTTTCTCAACTTTCCACTATTGTCTTATCTAAAATCTGACCGGACCCTCTTCATAGGTCCAATATTATCTTCAACAACACGCCACAACATCAAGAGACACAAATGGCATTCGGAATCACCCACACACTTCCATCAACATATGGACACATGAAATTACTGGATCGAACCAAATCCATCTCGCTAGGCAATTTCCAAACCATAAGCTTACTTGCCAAATTCTCCTCATCACCTTTATAAGGACCCACGGTAATCTTGGCTCACTTGCCCTTCTACCAAAATACGAACCATCACCTTCATGGGTGTCACCTGTCAAGATAAACCCAATCAACCAACTCGGAATTCAAGCGCCCTTCTCCTCACATCAGCATAGGACTTTTGGCGACTTTGGGCCACCTTCAACCTTTCTCTAATCATCCTAACCTTCTCAAGAGCCTCCATAACTAGGTCTGGTCCTAACAAGGCCACCTCACCAACCTCAAACCACCCAACCGGTGATCTACAACGCCTCCCATAGAGGGCCTCAAAAGGAGCCATACCGATGCTAGAATGATAGCTATTGTTATAGGCAAACTCAATCAATGGAAGATGATCATCCCAACTACCCTTAATCTCCAATACACAAGCCCTAAGCATATCCTCAAGTGTTTGGATAGTCCTTTCGGCTTGTCCATCCGTTTGCGGGTGAAAGGCCGTAGAAAGCTTAACTCTCGTACCTAGACCCCTTTGAAAAGACTTCCAAAAGTGTGAAGTAAATTGAGTACCACGGTCCGATATGATGGATAGAGGAATCCCATGCAACCTTACCAAGTCATGAATATATAACCTTGCATAATCTTCCGCCCCATATGTTGTCTTTACCGGTAGAAAATGAGCCGATTTTGTCATTCTATCAACCACCAACCCAAATAGATATCAAAAACCTTTTCTAGTCTTGGGTAAACCACTACAATATCCATTTAATTTCTTCCCACTTCCAGTAAGGAAATCTCTAGTCTTTGGGTAACCAACGCTGGCTTTGATGTTCGGTGGCCTGACTTGTTGACAACTATTGACAACCGGAGACGAATTTGGCAATGTCCTTCTTCATGCCTCCCCACCAATACACATCCCTCAAATCTCTATACATTTGGTGGAACCGGGGTGGATGGAGTAGGAAGAATTATGAGCCTCCTCAAGAATTTTCTCCCTCAAACCATCAACACAAGGCACACACAACCTACCTTGGTACCTAAGGGCACCATCTCCCCTTGGGAGAAAACTTCCACCTTGCCCTCTTTCACCAAGGCCTTCAATTCAAACAAGGAAGAATCAAGATCTTGTTTTGCTATCACCTCATCAACAAAGGAAGACCTAGCACCATCAACAACGACCACCCCACCATTACCAACCTCTTCCAACCTAACCCCCAACCTAGCTAACCGATGTACCTCCCTAGCCATTTCCCTATCACCAATATCAACATGAGCTAGGCTACCCATAGACACCCTACTCAAAGCATCCGCCACCAAATTAGCTTTACCGGGATGATAATGCACACTCATATCA